>CM053622.1:394709624-394790293 GCA_028646595.1 Phalanger gymnotis | reverse complement strand
AGTAAGCTTGCCAACCCCTTCACCTTGCTCTCCTTATTAAGGCAGATCAAAAGAACCTGTGCTGTCCGGCAGCTTTCTGGGTGCTGGCTGTGGGTGGATCTTTCCCCCCCAACAGAAGCTGCTAGCCAGATTGTTAAAACACCCCTTTGGTACAAAGGTTGGGGACTACAGATGTAAAATACCACATATATACTGGCTGCATATGAGGAAGCTAGCTAAGCGGGTAGTACATAGAATGGTAGAGTTAGAAAGACCTGAATTCAAATCCTGCCTCAGACACTTATCTGTGTTACCTAGGGCAAGTCACTTAACATTTCTTGGTCTGTTTCCACATGTGCAAAATGGGATAATAATAGCAGCTACCTTTCAGGGTCACTGCAAGAATTAAATGAGGAACAAATGTAAAATGCTATAAATACGAGCTCATACGTGTGTATGTATGTATATATGTACGTATGTATAAAATATAAATGTAAAATCTTTAACTATACTCATTATATTATACCTAGCACTTATATAATAATGTGTTAACAATATTATATAATAATTATTATTGTTATTTGTATCAGGCACAGTCAATGAGTTGACTGGTTTGGCTGAACTGTTCTTTTTCCCCTTTTCCTTTTTAAATCTGGAAGGCAACTTGGGTAGGGGAGAAGCAAGAAGGAATATAACTTAAATGAATGTGATATAAAAACCAAAGGCATCAATTTTAAAAATTTAAAAAAGGATTGTTGAATCAGGTATATAATAAAAATTTGAATTGCATTTGGTAGGCATCTCTCCAACATTTACTTGAACAATCTTCAATAACCCCTTTCAATCCATTCAACAACCTGGAGGTGCATTTTATAAGGAATTCATCCTGGGAAACTCACTGGAAAGCAATTTTACTTCCAATTGGCCATTCCATGGGAGCTCTAGACTATGGTTCCTCTATAGACAAAGTCATCAATTGATAATGCATACCCTTAAATGTTTCAGAGACAGCTTGGCAGCACACTAGGTTAGAGTGCGGACCCCGAAGTTGGGAATATCTGAGATCAAGTCCTGTCTCAGAATTTCACTGCCTAATGAACCTGGGCAAATCACCTAACTTATTACATTACCATTTTTTTTCTCAGCTATAAAATGGAGATAATAACATTAGCCATCTCAAAGAGCTGGTGTGATGATCAGACAACAAATGTAAAGTGCTTTGCCAACTTTTAAGTGTTATACACACACACACACACACATAAACACACACAAATATTTATAGCAGCTCCTTTCATGGTGGCAAAGAATTGGACATTGAAGGGATGCCCATCAATTGGGGAATGGCTGAACGAGTTAAGGTATATGACTGTGATGGAATACTATTGTGCTATAAGAAACAATGATTGAGATACTTTCAGAAAAACCTGGGAAGACTTACATGAACTGATGAAAAGTGGAGTGAGCAGAACCAGGAGAATATTATACACAGTAACAGCAATATTGTACAACGATCAACTGTGAATGGCTTAGTTATTTTCAGCAACACAACGATCTAAGACAGTTCTGAAGGACCTATGATGAAAAACGATATCTAACTCCAGAATAAGAACTGATAGAGTCTGAATGCAGATTGAAGTATACTTTTTTACTTGCTTTATTAATTCTTGGTTTTTTGATCTGTTTTTTTCTTTCACAACATGACTAATATGGAAATATTTTGATGACTGCATATGTGTAATCTATATCAAATTGCTTGCCTCTTCAAGAAGGGGAAAAGGAAGCAAGGAAGAGAATTTGGAACTCAAAATTTTAAAAAATGTTTAAAATTTTTGTTTGCATGTAATTGAAGAAAAATTAAATGAGAAAAGAAAGTAAAGCAATCTTTTCCATGTCAGAAGGCATAGAATGTAAAGGGTTTTAATTAATTACTTGAGAAAGAGCTTGAGAAGATTAAAGCCTCT
This sequence comes from Phalanger gymnotis, assembly GCA_028646595.1. Taxonomy (NCBI): domain Eukaryota; kingdom Metazoa; phylum Chordata; class Mammalia; order Diprotodontia; family Phalangeridae; genus Phalanger; species Phalanger gymnotis. Next base: position 394,788,353 of record CM053622.1, on the reverse strand, counting down.
TTTCTAAGGAAATTATTTGGTACACCTGCTGCTCATAAAGATGCTGCCCTGGACTGATATTTTGTTGAACCCATCTACAAGACCAGCTATTATACTTTCACAAAAGAAGGACAACTGTCTCCTTAGGTCTAACAGGGGTGGGGAACCTGCAGACTCCAGGCCACATGTAGCCTTCTAGGGTGTGGTCTTTTGACTGAGTCCAAGTTTTATGGAACAAATCCTTTTATTAAGGGAATTTGTTCATTGAAGCTTGGATTCAGTCAAAGGGCCGAACTTGGCCTAGAAGCAGAAGGCTCCCCACCCCCAGTATCTCACTTGAATGAATCACACTGAATGTCTATGTTATCTAGGAAGCTATGAGTCATGGATTGACATGGCTCAAATGCCTGCCAATGCTTTACCCAATACAGCCCATTTGTACATACTTGTTTGCATGTTATCTCTCTTACTAGACTGTGAGCTTCTTGAGGTTGGGGACTCTATTTTACCCTTCTTTGTAATCCTAATGGTTAGCATGGTGTTTAATAGATATTTACTGACTGAATGAAGGCTTTTGGTTACTTATAAGGGTTTCTTATTTTTCTTCAGTCATGGGTTCCTCTGATAGTCTAGTAAAACCTATGGACCCCTTCTTGGAACAATGTTTTTAAATAATGGAAAGAAAGACTCAATTTCAGTTAGAGGTTAGTGAAAATAAAGATGTAATTTTTTTTCCTATGCAAGTTCATAGATGTCCTGAAATCTACCCAAGAACACTGGAGGGCCCATGGTCCCAGGGTTAAGAATTCCTACTCAAGGATAAAATCCAAAGTCTTTCAGTTAGCACCAAAAGCCCTTCACAATCTGGACCTAACCTATCTTTGCAGGCTGACTTCAAATTACTCCCCACCTCACGTATTCTGCATTCCAGCCAAACTAGCCTATCTGTTTAACAAACACACCATATTCCATACTCCCATGGGCCTTTGCATAGGCTGAGCCACAGGCTTGGAATGCTCTCCATCCTGACCTCTGCTTCTTGGAGTCGTGAACTCTCCTTTAAAGCCTCAGCCCAAATGTCATTTCTACACAAGGTCTTTCTTCACTACCACCACCACCATCACCCCATTCAGCAGGTGTTAATGTTCTCTGTCCCACTTCCAAAATTAAAGTGCATTTCCTTAGTATATATTTTGTATTTACTTATCTATATATTTATCTTTTCCTAATAGAATGTAAGCTCTTTGTGGGAAGAGGCTATTTCACTTTTGTTTGTATATCTGGAACATCTACCTAGCACAGTGCTTGGCACATTGTTATCGTTCAGTCATTTTTCAGTCGTGTCTGACACTTTATGACCCCATTTGGGGTTTTCTTGGCAAAGATACTGGAGTGATCTGTCACTTCCTTCTCCAGTTCATTTTACAGATAAGGAAACTGAGGCAAACAGGGTTAAGTGATTTGTCCAGGGTCACACAGCTTGTAAGTGTCTGTGGCCAGATTTGAACTCATCTACATCCAGCACACTAGCCACTGTGCCACCTGGCTTGTGTTTAATCAGTGCTTGCTGAATTTCACTGAATTGGTATGTGAGAGAGAGCTTCACAGGCTATTCATTTTTCAAGACTCTTGAAGCTGTATCCCCTCTATGGAGTTAGCTCATCGGTCAAGGTACAATATCTTATCCAAGTATGTAGTATGTAAGTATGTAGACATATACAATTATGGACTAAGCTTTTGTAGTGAAGCAATACAAAAATGTCCATTTGAATAATGTGTCCATTCTTCATCTCTTTTGTCAAAAAGCAGTTGAAGGCGCTGTCTCATATGTTCCTAAAAATCCCTGATACAAGGACCCAACCAATAAATCGTCACTTAAGTCTCGTTCCAGTAAAAAGTTGATCTCTGCAGGCTAATTTGTGCTTTCTCTTGTCAGACAACAAGCCCAACCTTTTCTGGTTCATTCTTTGTCAGCCTCAAAACCTAGGGCCAGATTTGGGGTTGAGTTAATTACTACTGTCCAAGTTTCTGGTAGCTTTTGCTTCCCATGTGCCTCTGAGACAGGTCTTTGTTCTGTGGTAGCCTTCGTTATTCTCTGCTACACTATTTTTAATTATGTAAGTTGTCTCAAAACCTTATGGAAGCAGACTGGCTATAAATAAATTAAATTACTATAATCGATTCCAGGGTACTAGCTATAAAGAAATTACATAAAGGATGCTAATGTTTGGTGTTGTTTTTCCCTCTAAGGAAACAGCAGCTTTTATGTCTCCTCCAGACAGCTGCCTTTGTGTAGCTGTATTGTTCGCACAGTAACATTTTTATATCTTTGGAACCCAGAAGACTGTTAAAATGAGTTGAATGTGAAAATTATAATTTTCAAATGCTGCCTCTTTTGAAAAAAAATTTTTTTTGGTTCTGTCAGCTACTTAGTTTTTAAGTGTTTCTGGTTTGGTTTTGATTAAGTACATTCTGTTTATTTGCCAATCAAATTTCTGGCAACCACATCTCTCTAAAGCACAACCTTGAACTTGGAGTAAGAAAATAATGGGCCATGCCTGGTGAAGGAAAGCATCGTGTGGATCCCGGCCATCCTCATCCGGAGGATACTAAGTTGGTAGAATATAAGCTCCTTGAGGGCAAGGATGTCTTTCACTTTATCTTTGTATTCCCTAGCAAACATCTAACTTAATATCTTCACACTGGATTAGAATGTGTATAAAGGGAGCTCAACGATAAGCTATAGTAATAGCCAGCATCTATATAGTGCTTACTTTGTGCCAGGCATTGTGATAAATACTTTATAGTTAATTATCTTATTTGATCTTCACAGCAATCCTGGGAAGGAGGGGCTATGAAACTGAGGCAGACAATGACTGAGTGACTTACCCACGGTCACACAGCTAGTAAGTGTCTGAGGTTGGATGTGAACTTGGGTCTTCCTGACTCCAGGCCAAGTGCTCTGTCCACCTTGGTGCTCGGGAGTAGATTTATTAGAAACAGGAAAGTTGTGAGGGACCCTTGTTCCATCCAAAGATAAGGCTGGTGGGCTGAGCATTCAGATTTATTTCTCAGTTTGTTTAGGTGCCCCTGGCAGAGTGCCTCTCCTTAGAAACCAAGGAGATGCTGTGATCCATAAGGCTATAAAAGCAGCCGAAGCTCCTAAGTCCTCATCTGAGTAACGGCTTCTCTGAACCTCTCTGGGATGTTTCTATCCCTAGAATCACAAAATACTAGGTTGGAGATAATCTAGTCCAGCCTCCTCATTTTACAAATGAAGAAAATCAGGCCCAGAAAAGCTAGGTGATTTTCTCAAAGTCACAGAATTCATAAATAAAGAGGCAGACCTTGAACCCGAGGTCTTCTCATTCCAAGTTCAGTGCTCTTACCAAGCTGCCGATCCAGACTCCAAAAACTCTGGTAAGTATTAGGCCTTTGGCCTCAAGTCTTTATCTTCTAAACCTCTCAGATTCAATCCACTACTCAAATGTAGTTATCTTTTTCTCCTCCTTGGCCTCTCAGTAAGAATCCAACTAAGCTATTCTCTTTCTGCTCAAATTATCTTATCTCCAACTACTGACCTCCCACTTTTAGATCCCTCCACAGGCATCATTAAGCTGATGAAGCCTGAACACAACAGCTCACAGGGTCAGCTCAATTCAGCTCAACCAGCAAATAATGAAGGATATCACCCTGTAGGAACAAGTCATAGACAATCTGGAAGAAAAATACTGTCCTACAAAGGCTGGTGGCTGGGGAAAATGCCAGGCAGCAAACAGAGCTTTGAACTAATAATAGCTCACCTTTATATAGCGCTTTAAGACACACAAAACATTCTCTATAATATCGTCTCATTTGATCCTCACACAACCCGGTAAGGCAGTAGCTATTATTACCTTTATCCTTTACAGATGAGGACAGTGAAGTTCAGAGGTCAAGTGATTTCCCTTGTATTACACAGCTAGTAAAAGTATCTGAGATGCTATTCAAATTTGGCTCTTCTTGATTCCAAAGTATCACCCCTATTCACTAAAAGCCCACCAGAGGGCTCAGTCCTCCACTTCACTATAGGAAGTACCCTGACAGTTTGCAGTAGACTCCAATGAGAAATATTACCAAGTTTTCTGGCTTAGAATAGATATATAGACAGAACACCCAAGGACTTTCCTTTAGAATGGGCACACATGGGGCAACTAGGTGGCACAGCGAGCAGTGCACTGGCTCTGGAGTCAGGAGGACCTGAGTTTAAATCCGGCCTCAGACACTTGACACACTTAATAGCTATGTGACCTTGGGCAGTCACTTAACCCCAATTGCCCTGCCTTCCCCACCTCCAAAAAATAAAAAAAAAAATTAAAATGGGCACATATGCTGTTTTAATCAGTTTGCAGAAAAGTTAAACCACCTAGAGTAGACAGTGCTTTTTGGAGGCCGTTGTTGTTTGTCCTCCGACTCAAAGAGGACCAATGACATCATGGTACTGGGGTCATGCTACAGTTCATTCTAACGTGACTGATCAGTCCAATGTGAGCTCGGAAGGCTCTACCACAGATCAGGCATAAATAGTTCACTTGAACATTTGGGATGGAGAAGTTTCTAGATTCGCACATCTCATGTTTCTTTTCTGCTACTACGATCCTGCTTTTGCTCATAGAGCCCAGCGCCTTCTTTGATGTGGGCATGCCATACTGGGCAGTCCTGTGCCAGTGTTTCCCTTGTCCCACAACTGATACTAAAGTTCTGCAGGGAGACCTTGAGTCCTATACCACTTCTTCTGACTTCCACGGGAGTACTTGTCTTGTGAAAATTCTCTGTAAAATAGTCTTTTAAGTAAATGTACGTTTGGCATTTGGGCTATGTAACCTTTTTGAAAGACTATCAGGATTTTCTCAGGAACTCAAGCACAAAGGGTTCTGATTAACCCCTGAGGCAACAAATATCTAGCTAGAAGACGCAGAAACTGCAAGAGGGCTAGGGTTCATTGCTGAGATATGCCATTAGATTCAGGGTCTTGGGTCAAATCTTAGACTAGAACCAGATGGTCTTGGTAAAACAATTCCAGGAGGAACTTAAGTTCAAACTTCCAGAGTAAGCTGACCTCAAGTGAGGTATAATTCTTGTCACTGAAGCCAGCTAACTGCTACTTGAAAATCAAGAGACACAACAATCATGGCCTCTGGCAGAATGCCGGGCCTATGTAGATAACGTCAGTCGATCAGTGAACCCTATGCCAACTTAAACGTGTGTTACTTTATAAAAGTAGTTTATAATATTTTATATTAATTTTTTATTATTTATAATTTTTATTATAATTATTTTATATTATATTTTATATATTATATAATATACAATAATATATAATATAATATATTATAATAATTTTATTATTAATATTTTATATTAATTTTAGAATATTTTATAAAAGTTCAAATCTAGCCCCAGATACTTACTAGCTGTGAGATTCTGGGCAAGTCACTTAACCCTATTTGTCTCAATTTCTTCATCTAGAAAATGACTTTGTTGGGATGCCAGCATAAGCCTTGTCTCAAAGTTCTTCTGCTTCTTATCAATAGTTACTGCTATTAATCTATCACTTAGAAAAGGAAACTGCTATCTAGGCCCTGAAATGTCTGCATACAGGAGATTCTGGAAATGAAAATTAAAAAAAAAAAACAGCCAGCTACAATATCTCAGTTTCTTGTTGTCTCTGGGTACAAGTGTCAGGGTGCTTTCTGATGGGTGGGACTGCAGTTCTGCTGATGTGCTTGTAGGTGAAGCAGAAAGGCAGGTTTTACAGACATTTGCAGGCAGAAAGATTTAAGTATTTAAATAATGCCTGTTGTGTTAAGCACTTTTTTGCCAACATCGTCTCATTTCCTTTTAGCTTCTGGACAGCAGTTCCACTGTTTCAACAGATTCAGTACTCTAGACAGCTCCTGCTTGGGACCAGTACTTGGGGACCAGTACCAGTAAATGTCTCTCTGTACCTACTTCACTATTAGATCATTCTATGGGGGCTGAGCAAAGAGGCACTTATAATTTGGGATCTGAAAGAGATAGGGTTCTTCAGCCCCCATACAGTGATCTAATAGTGAAGTGATGAAGCAGTTTGGCCTTGGATTCAGAGCACAAATATATTTCAGCCTATTGGCATCTTGTGAGCTCAGGATCAGTCCATTATGAGCCATATACATCAATTTCATTTCCAGAAGCTCCTGTATCCAGACATTTCAGGGCCTATATAGCAGTTTCCTTTTCTAAATGATGGATTAACAGCAGAAACTACTGATAAGAAGCAATGTCATATGTTCCAAATTCACCTAATTCTTCTTCAATCAAAATGTATATTCTCTCAAGACAGCTAATCTCAGATATGTATTCAGGACAAAAAAAATCTTATTAAACTACTTCACAAAGAATGACTAAATAGACCCTTAACCCTCATAGTGGTATCTGCATTTCCTTAATATGAAAAATATTTAATTCAAATGAACCTCCATCTTTGTATAATTTCATAGGCTTGCCAATTAAGAACAGAAAAAACAAAACCAGGCAGTGGTTTTTAACGCCTAGAAGTTGTCTTGGAGGAAAAATTGTTTTCTTTGGGTAGCAAAAAAAGAAACAAAAGAAAACTAGTATGCTGCCCCCTTCCCCACTAGTGCTTTTAAATGCATTGTCTGCAATATTTAAAATCGAACCGGTGTTTTAATATCTTAAGTCCTGGAATTACACAATTTAAGACTTGGAAGGGAGTTTGTAGATCATCTACTCTAATCTCCTTTAATATATATTTAATTAATATATAATTATTTATATATCTATATCTATATCTATATATAATTTGGCAGCAGCTAGGTGGTGCAGTGAACAGAGTGCTAGGCCTAGAGTCAGGAACACTCATCTTCTTCCCAAGTTCAAATCTAGCCTCAGACACTTGCTAGCTGTGAGATCTTGGGCAAGTCACTTCACCCTATTTGTCTCCATTTCCTCATCTATAAAATGAGCTGCAGAAGGAAATGGCAAACGACTCCAGTATCTTTGCCAAGAAAACCCCAAATGGGAGGTTCATGAAGAGGTAAGCATGACAGAAAATGACTGAACATACATAATTTATATAATGTAGAAATCATATGCATATGTATATACGCACACATGTGTATATTACATATGTAGGTATATAGATGTAATATGTGTATATGTGTATAAACACACATTTCCCTCCAATATAGTTTCCAATGATTAGAAACCACTGTTTTCTTAGGTATCATAATGATGGAATCCTAATAAAGCTGCCCCCAGCCCCAATATTCTAACTTTCTTATAGGCCCCACTGAAGAGCAGGCCTACTGCCCCTATCTAGCCACTCACCGCCCCCCCCCAAACTCAATGTCCTAACTTCATATATGCCTCACTGTTCACTAGAACAATAAATGTATCCATGAACTCATAGTTTTCACAGAAACAGCAGGTGTGTCCATGTGATGGGATCCCAGCTATCACCTCTAGCTAGGCACTGCTAGACCCATTCCTCATACTCCCCATTCCCCAGACCCATTCCTCATATTCCCCACAAAAATGGCAGGTGTGTCCATGCACTCAAACACAACCATATCCATCTAACCTTAGATAGGACCACAACAGTCAGACAATCAGAAAGCAGTACCACTAGGTTACCCAGGCAGGATGTCAATCTCAAAACAATAGAAGGGACTTTCCTTATGTAGGTACCTGTGCAGTAACAGCAAAAGCTGTCCTTTAGGTGAATTTATGATGTAGAGAAGCTTATTATAATATCATTATCATATATATGAAGCCCCCCCCCCCAATCTGTATGCATTGTAGGTAATTGTATGCGCAGTTCCACTGTGGCTGGGACCCCTCCTCTATTATCTACTCCCTTAACAAACTCCTCCTGCCTTTTTAATATTAATCATATTACTATATTCTATGTAAATTTGGATTGTGTAATCAGCATCTTTATCCTATAAAAATCCACCTTGCTTTTTCTGAAGTTGCTGGTTCCTCTTGGAACTTAGCCCACTTGGTGATAGGCATCAATCTCAATAAATGCCTATACTTGGATTAGAGGCAGTCTGACTCTGAATTCTTTGGGACAGTTTCACCACAGGACATCATGAAATCCCAAAAGTTTTTGGCATCCTTGGGTGGGCAGAGTCTCTGACTCTGGCCGCCCCCTCCAGGTGGGCAAAGTCTGATTTGGACCCCTTCTAAATCCAAAGGTAAGTCTATCTTTTTCCTTTCTCTTAGCTGGGAGGTCCTTCAAGCACCTAGGAAAGGTTGATTGGGTTCACTTGGGCCCTAATGCCCAAGGCCCTTGAGGCTGGCAAATTTTCTCTACACGAGCTCTTGAACCACTAGAGGGGTTATTTCTAAACCTAACTTCAGACTCCTTTACTCATACCTATTTTATTCAAGACTATAAAATATCAGATGAGTTCTGCCAGGTCAGGGGATATGTAACTGTATTAGCAAGGCAATAATCACAATACAGATAATTATTTATAATCATGCTTGTGTAGTTCTGTATTTCACTAATGAGAAGGAGTTAGCAAGTTAATCTAGTTTTCACTGTGGCCATTTGCTTACTGTCACTGAGACTTCCTCCTCCTCCTGACTTTATAGGGGTTCCATTTAAACCCTAAAAATGGTTCAAAATCTCTACTATTTCTCAATAAGAAGTGATGTTTGGGACAAATGTTGGGAATTGGCAAGGACAGAAACTCATGCTTTTATTTAATTTATATACCTACATTCTATTCAACAAAATCTTAATAAGCGACTACTGTGGTAGACACTAGAAAAGATACAAATTCATCCTCTGCCTGGTCTTTAAAGCCCTTCCTCACCAGCCTGTTCCCACTTTTCTAATGGTCTTCCATCTTACTCTCCTCTACATACTCTAGGATCCACTGACACCGGCCTCCAAGCTGCTCTTTGCACAAGACACTCCATCTGTGCCTTTTCAATGGCTGTTTCCATGGGACTGGAATGCTCTCCTTCCCTGTGTCTGCCTCCTGGCTTCCTTCAAGACTCAATTAAAATCCCTTCTTGTGCAGGAAGCCTGCTCCTTCTGTCCTTCATGCCAGTGCTTTCCCTCTGAGATCATCTCTAAGTGACCCTGTGTGTACCTTGTTAGTATCCGATTGTCTGCATGTTGTCTCCCCTGTCAGACTGTGAGTTCCTCGAGGGCAGAGACTGTTGTCAGCCCCCTTTTTTTTTTTGGTATCCCTGTGCCTGCCACAGAGTTCAGACTTTTAACTGGTCCAACTGGTCCAACCCTTTCATTTTACAGATGAGGAACCAGTGACCCGCAAGAAAAAAAAAATAATTTGCCCAGAGCTACACAGCCATTAAGTGGCAAAGCCAAGACTCGAACTCATGTTTCCTGATCCCAAGCGTAGTTATCTTTCCACTGTACCATGCTGCTACAAAGATAAGACACGGTCTATGCCCTTATGGTGTTAACAGCCTAAGAGGTAGAAAGGGAAGACATATACACAGATAACTACAGTACATAATATTAATACAAAAGTTAAAAAGAAAATAACAAAACAGAGAATAATGATGATAATCATAACTAACATTTATATAGCTTGTATATAGTTTATCATGTGCTAGGCACTGAGTTAAGTGCTTTAGAATTGTTATCTCATTTGATCCTCATAACAACCCTGGGACATAGGGGCTATAATTATACCCGTTTTACAGATGAGGAAACTGAGGCAAACAGGTGAAGTGACTTGCCTAAGTACACATAACTGGCATCTGAGGCTGAAACTGAACTCAGCTCTTGACTCTAGGCCTGACACTCTATGCATTGTGCCACTCAATTGTCCTAAAACAAAGTGCTAAACAAAGCGGGAAGGAAAAGGTCTTTACTGACTAGGAATTAGGAAAGGATTCATGGAAGAAATGGCATTTGAACTGGGTTTTGAAAGGCAGATTAGAATTAAAGAAAGGAGGAGGAGGAAAATATCAACCATATGGAAGAATGTTGGAAAAGGCATTGAAAACACAGGGAATCTTCAGAGGATGAGGCAGCCAAGTTTTAGCTGGAGCAAGCAGTGATTGGGACAGGAGAACAGGAGATAGAGATAAAAAGAAAAAACAGTGTGAGGCTGAAGAGAATCTTGAACCTGCAAAACAAGCAAAGGAGACTAAAACTGTCTTGGCAGGCAATGGGGAAGCCACTCAAGTCAACAAACAATCATTTATCTTATGAACGCTTGCTAGGTACCAAGCACTGCGGCTAAGTACAGCTGTTACAAAGACCAAAGTGATAGAGTCCCTGTTATAGCGGTGTTCACAATCTCACCAAGAGACAACGTGTACAGACAGAGGTACATGTGCAAAGTAGATACAAGAAAATTGAAGGGGGAATGACTAGTGACTACAGAGATGAAAAAGAGTTTTGTCTAACGTGGGATGCTTGAGCTCAAATTTGCAGGAAAATGAGGGATTCGAAGAGGGAAGGGTAAGAAGGGAATGTGCTACAGGCTTGGGAAGTAGTGAGGGCAAAGTTACATATAATGAAGATAGAGTGCTATACATTAGAAAAAAAGGCCGCCAGTTTGGGTGAACCATCCTATATGTGAATGGGAATAACGTGTAGGGTAGACCTGGGCCAAACTGTAAAGAGCTTCAAATACCAAACAGAAAAATTAATAATTAATTGTTAATTATTTAATATTGAAGTTAATATTTAATCCTGGAGGTAATAGGAAGCCATTGGTGTTTATTGAGTAGGGTTATGATACAGTCAGCCCTGAACTTCAGAAAAACTGCTTTGGTGACTACATGAAGCACAGACTACAAAGAGAAGAGAATTGAGACCAATTAGGAGGCTAGAGCAAAAGTCCAGGTAATTAAGTGGTGAGCACCTGAACCAGAGTGGAAACTACATGAATGGAGAGATGGGGATTTGAGAAATGACAAGCTTTGGTGACTAAATAGATACTTGGGGTAAGTGAGAGTGAGGAGATGAAGATTTCTAAGCAGCACTAAATCTATAAATACGGAAGATAAGTCTGGCAGTAGTTCAAAATATGGATTAGAGGGGAGAAAGAGTGGAGGAGGAAGATCTATATTTATAGTATCTCAATGTTGGCTGTAGGGAACAGAGAGAGGACGTATGCAAGGTGGCTAGAGGGGGCAGATATAAAATAAACACCAGCACTTGAAGTGGGTTTTTTAATTGCTCAAGACAGAGCTCAAATCACAAATGTTAAATATTTTTAATCTGGCATATTTGAAGACCAAATATACCACTAGTTAAAATCCTCGGGAAATAATTTATCACCAAGAACAGATAATTTCTGAAACATAAGGAGACATGCCTAAGCCAAAAGTTCCTGTTTCATAAGACTCTGGTCTCTGAATCATATTCAGGTTTTTAATGAAAGACTTTGAAATAATCTTTTCTTACATGATGTTAACAGTTTGATCTGTCTGAAGGAGATATTTCAGAGAAACATGGGAAGACTTGTAAGAACCAAAGCAGAGTTAAGTGAGCAGAACCAGGAGAACAATTTAAACAACAGCAATACTACAAAGACTCTGAAAGACTGAGAAATGCTGCTCAATACAGTGACCAACCACAATTCGAGAGGACTCAGGATAGAGCATGTTATCCATATCCTGATAGAAAGGTGATGGACCCAAGAGTGCAGACTGAGACCAAGTTCTTTTTTGGACATGATTAATGGCAGAATTTGTTTTGCTTGACTATAAATATTTGAAAGAGGGGTTTGCTTTTCTTACTTTCTCAACTGGCAGTAGAGTGGGAGAGGAGAGATGGGGAGGGAGAGAATACAGAACTAAAAATAAAAAAAATTAATTTGAAAAATAGAGAGCAGAGGAAGCATTTGAAAAATGAAGCCCATTTGTAGAAATCAAAATAAAAAATAGTCATATCTGCTGATATCACTACGAAGATGCTAAGAAGGTATTATGCTGTTCTTTCTGAATTAAGAAGGGAGCAGTTCAGAGGTAGAAGATGTCAATACTATCTTTGCAGAAATGTCTGAAGCTGTTCCCTTTGTATAAAAAGTAATCTACTCACTGGGCTTTAGCCTGAAAGCTGTTATAGTATAATTTCTAAATTACTTTCTAGGGAAACAACAGAAAAAGTTATTAAGAAGATACATTTGGTACATCTGAGATGACTTCATACAAGGCCCTTTTCCAGAAAGAATAGAAATAGAAACAGTGGTTTCCATAATGCATTGTTCAAACATCATGAACAATGGCTCATTATTCATTCTGATGCTTTTAGATGTATCAGGCTACAATTTTCTTTTATTATCTGCTTCCTGATTGGAATCTATTATCTTGGAATGCAATGGGCATTTCAAAGGCAGAAACCCAAAGAACCAAAACAAAGAAAGTTGTCAACTTCAAGGAAAAAGGTAACTTGGAATCCCATTCTAATATTGTGAATGTAAAAAATGTTCTCTAAGAGCCAGGTAACATAATTCCAAAAAGTGAAAAATGACCTTGCGAGTTTGGGAAGAGCCCATGAACGAATTTGAAAATAAGAATGCACCTTTTAAGGTTCTAAAAGTGCTCCTAATATATCTCCTGCAAATAAAATCAAACCACATTTAAGGAATAAAACACAAATATTTCTTCTTCAATTAGGCCGGCTTAAGAGGAGGAGGTGGTCCAAAGAATGAGACAAAGAGATAAAGTCAATTAATAATAAATGCTTATCTGCTGACTGACACAATCACATTTGTCAATGTGAAAAATCTAATGTCTGATTTACTGGCAAGGACAGAAATTTTTAAAAATTAGGGCCTATTGGATCATGAAGTTGCCTGAAAGAAAATTACAAAAGACTTCTGGAAGGCAAGGGGCGGAGTAATCAGTAGATTACTGTCCCTCTCCCATTTTCGTTCCTGAACACCCATAAAACAGTGTCCCAGAACAGATCCTGGAATAGCAGAGAGACTGGAAAGGCAGAGTGGACCAGCATTTTGATCCAGCAGGCTTAGAGGATTGGCAAATAAGGCCCATATCACTTGGGTAAAATGGGAATGAAGTCCAGGACAGGAAGTGTCCCAGCAAGCCCACAGCAGGCTCCACCTCAACAAATCAGTGGGAGATCTTGAGCCCCAGAGTGGTGGAACAGGAAGATACCAACATCAGGACCCCCCCATGTGCCTTAGCACAGCTGGGGAAACTCCCCCTCTGAGAACTAGATAAATCTAACCACAAAATAAACAAGAAAGAAGTTAAGGAGGTGAATAGAATTTTAGAAATATTAGATAAGGTAGACCTCTGGAGAAAACTGAATGAGGATAGAAAGGAATATACATTTTTCTCAGTTGTACATGGAACCTACGCAAAAATTGACAACGTACTAGGGGATAAAAACTTCACAATCCAACGCAGAAAGGCAGAAATATTAAAGGCATCCTTTTCAGATGACAATGCAAAAAAAATTACATGTAATAAAGGGCCATGGAAAGATAGACTAAGAATTAATTGGAAACTAAATAATCAAATCCTAAAGAATAAGTGGGTCAAACAACAAATCATAGAAACAATCAATAACTTCACCCAACAGAATGACAATAATGAAACAGATCAAAACTATGGGATGCAGCAAAAGTGGTTCTTCGGGGAAATTTTTTATCTCTAAATGACTACATGAATAGAGAAAGAAGAGATCAATGAATTGGGCATGCAACTAAAAAAGCTAGAAAGAGAACAAAATAAAAATCCCTAATTAAATAATAAATTAGAAATTCTGAAAATCAAAGGAGAGATTAATAAAATTGAAATTAAGAAAACTATTGAATAATTAATAAATAAAACTAAGAGCTAGTTTTATGAAAAACCAATAAAATGGATAAACCTTTGGCTAATATGATTTAAAAAAAAGAAGAAAACCAAATTACCAATACCAAAAGCGAAAAGAGTGAACTTATCACCAATGAAGAGGAAATTAAAACAATAATTAAGAGCTATTTTACCCAACTGTAAGCCCATAAATCTGACAATCTAAGTGAAGTGGATGAATATTTACAAAAATATAAATTGTCCAGATTAACAGAAGAGGAAAACAAATACTTAAATAAATATATTTTAGAAAAAAAAATTGAACAAGCCATCAATGAATTCCCTAAAAATCTCCAGGTCCGGATGGATTTGCAAGTGAATTTTGCTAAACATCTAAAGAACAATTAATTCCAATACTATATAAAATATCTGGAAAAATAGGTGGAGTCCTACCAAATTCTTTTTATGATACAAAAATGGCGCTCATACCTAAACCAGGAAGAGCCAACACAAAGGAAGAAAATTATAGACCAATTTCCTAATGAATACAGATGCAAAAATTTTAAATAAAGTATTAGCCAAGGGATTACAGCAACTTTATCATGATGATAATATATTATGACCAGATGGGATTTATACCAGAAGTACAATTGAATCAGGTTCAATATTAGGAAAACCGTCAGCATAATTGACCATATCAATAAAAAAATTTAACAGAAATAATATGATTATCTCAATAAATGCAGAAAAAGCTTGACAAAATACAGTATTCATTCCTATTAAAAAGAGGTGAAACTATAAGCAAATTAGGAGAGCAAGGAATAGTTTACCTGTCAGATCTAAGGAGAAGGGAAGAATTTATGACCAAACTAGAGCTAGAGAACATAAATAAATGCAAAACGGATACTTTTGATTATATTAAATTAAAAAATTTTTGCACAAGCACAGCCAATGCAATCAAGATTAGAAGGGAAGCAGAAAAATGGGAAATAATATTTACATCCAGTGTCTCTGATAAAGGCCTCATTTCTAAAATATATAGAGAACCGAGTCAAATTTATAAGAATACAAGTCATTCCCCAATTGATAAACGGTCAAAGGATATGAACAGGCAGTTTTCAGAGGAAGAAATTAAAGCTATCTCTAGGCATGTTAAAAATGCTTTAAATCACTGTTGATTAGAAAAATGCAAATTAAAAAAACTCTAAGGTACCACATCTCACCTGTCAGATTGGCTAACATGACAAAACAGGAAAATTATAAATGCTGGAGAAGATGTGGGAAAATTGGAACACTAATGCAATGTTGGTGGAGTTGTGAACTGATCCAACCATTCTGGAGAGCAATTTGGAACCATGTGCAAACGGCTATAAAAATGTGCATACCTTTGACCCAGCAATACCACTTCTAGGGCTGTATCTCAAAGAGATCATACAAATGGGAAAAGGACCTATATGTACGAAAATATTTTTAGCACCTCTTTTTGTGGTGGCAAAGAATTGGAAATCAAGGGGATGCCATCAATTGGGGAATGGCTAAACAAGTTGTGGTATATGAATATAATGGAATACTATTGTGCTATAAGAAATGGAGAGCAGACGGGCTTCATAATAACCTAGAAAGACTTACATGATCTGATGCTGAGTGAGGGGAGCAAAAGCAAGAGAACATTATACACATTATACATTAGACACAAGGTATCTATGATGACTAACTGTGATAGACTTGGCTTTTCTCAACAATGCAAGATTCTAAGACAGCTCCAAAAGACTTATAATGGAAAAAGCTATCTACATCCAGAGAATGAATTATGGAGTCTGAAAGCAGATTGAAGCAAACTATTTGCTCTCTTTTTTTTTGTTGTTTTGTTTCTTCTTTCCTGTGGTTCATTCCACTGACTATAATTCTTCTTTACAACTTGACTGTTGTGAAAATATGCTTAATGTGAAGGTATATGTAGAACCTGTATCAGATTACATGCCATCTTGGGTAGGGAGGAGGAAAGGGGAGAAAATCTGGAACTCAAAAACTTGTGGAACTGAATGTTGTAAACTAAAAATAAATAAATTTAAAATGGAAAAAACGCTCTCAATCACTGTTGACTAGAAAAGTGCAAATTAAAACAACTCTGAGGTACCACCTCATACCTATCGGATTGGCTAACCTGACGAAACAGGAAAATGATACATGTTGGAGAAGATGTAGGAAAATTGGAACACTAATGATTGTTGGTGGAGTTGTGAGCTGATCCAACCATTGTGGAGAACAATTCGGAACTATGCCCAAAGGGCTGTAAAACTGTGCATACTCTTTGACCCAGCAATACCACTTCTAGGTTTGTATCCCAAAGAAATCATAAAAAAGGGAAAAGGACCCGTATGTACAAAAATATTTATATCAGCTCTTTTTGTGGTATCTAAGAATTGGAAATTGAGAAGATGTCTATAAATTGAGGAATGGCTGAACAAGTTGTGGTATATGAGTGCAATGGGATATTATTGTTCCATAAAAAATGGTTGAGCAGGCAGACTTCAGAAAAACCTGGAAAGACTGGAATGAACTGATGCTGAGCAAATTGAGCAGAACCAGAACATTGTGCACTATAATAGCAACACTGTGTGATGACTAACTTTGTTAGACTTAGCTCTTCTGAGCAATGCAATGATCTAAGACAATTCCAAAAGACTATAAAGATGGAAAATGCTATCCACATCCAGTGAGAGAACTAGGGAGTCTGAATGTAGACTGAAGTAGACTATTTTCTCTTTCTTTTGTTTTTTTTCTTTCTCATAGTTTTTCCCTTTTGTTCTTATTCTTCTTTAACAGTATGACTAATGTGGAAATATGTTTAATATGATCATACATATATAACCTATATTAGACTGCATGCCATCTTGAGAAGGCAGAAGTGTAGGAGGGGGATTTTAGAATTCAAAATCTTATTAAAGCAAATGTTGAAAACTAAAAATGAATAAATAAATAAATAAATTTAAATTAAAAAAATTAGATATGACTTTACAAAAAGTATTTATTTCTAGTAAAAAAAACCTTCAAAAAATAAGAAAGAACATTAAAAAATAATCAATAGAAAACAATTTCTATATTAGCCTTCTAAAATAAAAGAGAAGAACTCTATATTAGAGCTCATAATGATCCACCCATCTACTTTGGAGAAGAAATAGTTTTTATTAACCAAGGACATCTTCATGTAAAAACAAAATTAAAACCATGATAAAATTTTCCAACCAAAAAGTAACAAAAACGAACATACTCTACCACTGTGCAATTCCACTCCATAGAATTCTAGTGTTCGGGCAATGTTAATAAAGCAGGATTCTGCTTCAGATTGCTTGAGGCCACTAGAGAAAACAAAAATAAAAAAGAGACTTAATGAGAATGGGAAAGAGTAATTCAATAAGCAGACAAAGGAGAAACTGTGTAATTAATGAACTGAATTTTTTCATAACAAAATCAACCAAATTTGATAATCACCTTTGCATGGTTGTTGTATACCTCAATTTTAATACCATTAATTCCAAAAGAAAGCAAAAATTTTATTAAAATGAAGCGATCGATTTCATCTACTTACTATGGCCTCAATTTTCTCTACCACTACTACAATTAAATGACCCAATCTCATTTATTGGTCCCTCAATACTCAATTACAATTACCTCTGTCTTTTTACTTATTTGAAGCTACCCAATTTAAATCCAAACTGATTTCTGTCTTAATTCCTTGGAAAGTTCCAATGTCAGAATTCCCAAAGGCAATGTTACACATAGAGAATAGTCTTAGAAATTCAGACAAAGATATGTATTTTGAAGTCTCCTTTTATAAGCTCTTTTTAACAACTTGGTCCTTGCTTTTAGCTCTCAGTTTGAAGTATACTTATGCCTGTCAACAAAGTCAACACTTACTCTTTTATTATGGTTTAATTTGGCCTGAATCTGAGCAACTGCAAATAAGGAAGAAATGCCTAGTCATTCTTCCTTTTAAAATAGTGACAAGAAAGGATTCTCCTTTTGAAAAGAATCAACAACAAAACATCATGTATGCACGTATATACACATAATGGAATTACTATGGTGCTTTGAGACTAATCTAACATCAACAGATGATCATGAATGCATTTGACTGCTACAGGAAAATACAAGAAAAGCATTCATTGGTTTACACTTCATCTAATATATATTTTAAAAGACCATAGCCATCTGAATCATTCCAAAGAAGTCCTAGAGGTTATGAATTGGCAAAAGAGGACAAACACAAACAACACACACATGTGCATGTGTGCGAACACACACACACACACACACTTTTTGGCAGCTGAGGTGTAATTTCCAAACTTGTGATTTCATCAATGTAGTAAGCTTCAAGTCTAGTGACTCCTTCAATGGAGAAAGACAATTCTGTAGCTTATAGTCTCAAAAAATCGTCTAGAACATTGAAAAGATAACTGATTTGCTTATTTTCACCAACAGTTTATCAGAGGCAAAATTTAAACTCAGATCTTTCTGACTCAAAGGCCTGTCTTTTGTCTACCATGATACAGATGGTCTTATGTAGATCTGTACTTATCTATTTCAATGGACTTGTGATTTCATTTAGTAAACGACTTCCACTAAACAAACTTCCTCTCAACCAATGCTGATACACACTGGCAACTTACAGTCTTAGACAGTGGGTTAAAAGTACCTTGACCAGGGTCACACAGCCATTATATGTCTGTCCAAGGCAGGAGTTTAAAACTCAAGTTTTCTTGACTATAGTTCCATAATGGCAGGGACCTTTTGTTTTTATTTATATTTATAATCATTACATATGTCATTTATAAGGCATTATATATGCTTGGCACATAATAAACTCTTAATAAATGTTTACTGACTAACTGAATGACTATTCACCAAAATATTCTATTCACTAAAATACACTTCTTTTCCATATGTGTACAAATATCTAATGTTTACTCTAGGAATATGCTATTTGGGGGTGAAATTTATTACACAGTACAGTTATATTCTGGATGTGCCTTATATATGCTTGATGGAACCTTGTACATTTGAGTTTTTTTTAGTATTTGAAAGAATATGTTATAATTTTAAATAAATATAGAGGAGTACAATTTCTGTATCTTGGCCTTTATGATTGATCTGCAATTTGTTTCCTTTCTCAGTTGCATAACCCCCAATTATACCATTAGTGCTTGAGGAAAATATAACCTGCTTTTCAATGACACCCTTTACGACAATAAAATCACAATATCAATTTTATACTGTCATTATTATTATTCCTAGGATCTACACAATGAGGCAAAATCCCAATGAGGGAGAACTCAGGTTTTTAAAAGTCACTTGGAGTGATTTTAAAATGTACATAAAACTTTTCTTCAGAAATGTAGGAGACTGAGGACTGCAAGTGATATAGTAGCCCAAAAGCTCTGATAGAAAGAGAGCAGTGATAGGGGAAAAGTTTATGGATGCAGTAATCAGGGATGTTATAGACTTTGTGGGGTGGGATGGACAGGGCACGTTCTGGTTGATCATGAGGGAAAATGGCACGAAGCGTTGTTATTACTGTTTTTCAATTCAGATTCTGTAAAGAATATCTAGTTGCCAGAAGCTGGCTCTAGAAATCATTTTTTTAAAAAAGGAAGTATCAAAAGTGATATCTTTACTTTAGTAAGGACAAACAATTAGATACAAATTTACGCAGAACGCTGAAATCATGTTGGATGGTCCAAGAGATGATCTACGCCTCAAGCTAAAACTCAGGAAGATACATGCTCTAGGAAGATCCAGGATCTTTAAAAACAAAACAACAACAAAATAAAAAACATGAGTTCTGCTTAGAATGGGAGAAGAGCCAAATACTTTGTAATCTGTCAAAAGTTGTACCTAACACAAGGTACTTATGAGTACATAACATATTCCCATTTCTAAAGGTTTGCCTCTTGTTTAGAATTCTGAATTTCAAATCTTAGATTTGAAAAAGATATTAATGCTCACTTAGCCCAACCTCTCAGCTAATGAAAAGATCCCTGAATCCAGACTCTGCTTAGATCATCTGATGAAGAAATAACTACCTAATGAGAAAGTCATTCCATTAAAATAAAACACAAAAAAACCCTCTCTAACCAAAAGTCTATTTTCCCTATACTGGGCCATAGATTTCCCCTAATAAGTTTTAGTATAAATACCACCCACTGAGGGAACTGTTAATGGAAAAAGATGTAAACGGTCAAATTCCCATAAATGTAGTTTATCAAAATTATTCTTTAAAAACGCTATATAATTGTTTTAGTAGTTTTTTTTTAATAGAAAAGGCAATAATGCCTGGATTTTGACCCTGATGTCTTGAGATTCACTATCTCATGGCTGGGGAAAGGCCAAATCATTGGGCTGGTGATACCTTAAATTGGCAGCAGCATCCAGGTAATGCCAAAAGTACTGATAAGAAACTAACCACCATTTGGGTATGCCTCCCAAACTGAACCCTAGCCACTGAAAACAAACACTTAACTTGTATCTTATGGTTTTAACTAAGTAAAAGATGTACCGGGAAACTGAAAGCCTTTCTCAAAAATTTCAAATTAATTTTGATTAGAAATGCAGAAAACTAGAAGGTCTTTTAAAATATAATTACTTGTTAAAGGAATCATTTTTCAAAAGGCAGTAATAAATGTGAGAGGAAGCATGGCAAAGTGAATAGAGTTGGCTTCGGAAGCAAAAAGACCTGGGTTCAAGTTCAACCTCTCAGTCCTTTAGGCAACTCTCTAAGATTTTAAGTAGTAGAGAAGAAGCTAATCTGCATTGGTTGAAAGAGTTCTCCCGTCTGGGAATTTCCCATGCCAAAGAAATCACAGCTCCCATCCCTCTCCTTAGTAATGAACATGCAACTGTGGTGTTATTTTGTCTGAGGCCAGATATGAACTTAGGAAGTTGAGTCTTCCAGACTTCAAGCCCCACACTCTATCCACTCTACCACCTAGCTGCCCTTGGAGAAAAAAAAAAAAAAAGCTTGTTAAAAAAGAAATCAGCAGCTAGGTGGTGTCGTGGATAGAACATTGGCCTGGAGTCAGGAAGATCTGAGTTCAAATTCAACCTCAAACACTTACTAGCTCTGTGACCCTGGGCGGGTCATTTAACCCCATTTGCCTCAGTTCTTTTTTATAAAATGGAGACACTGGAGAAAGAAATGGCAAACCACTCCAGTATCTTTGCCATGAAAATCTCATGGACTTGTCCATGGGGTCACAAAGAGTTAGACATGACTGAAAAACAACAAATTTAAAAATAAAATTAAAAAAAGAAAATGAGAGATAAATGGATTAATAATAATAATGACGATCATAACTAACACTTATGTGGCACCTATTTACGTGACAGGCACTGGGCTAAGCTCTTTATAGATATTATCTTGTTTGATCCTCATAACAATCTTTTAAGATAGATTCTATTATTACCCTCATTTTACAGATGAGAAAACTGAGGCAAATAGAAGTTTGTGGCAAGTCACTTGCCCAGGGTCACACAGCTAACAAGTTTCTGAGGCCGTATCCTAACTCAGGTGTTCTTGACTCTAGGCCTGGTGGTCCATCCACTGTGCCACCTAGCTACTAGTAGAATTATTAACCTGATATCTAATCTAATCTAATCTAATATCTAACCTAACTGCTAGACAGTTTTTATAGAGTCAAATTCATGAATGTTAACAGTTTTAAAATGGAAAGGCATCTTAGTCCAAATCTTACAGACTGAATTAAAGCCCTGGAGGGAGAGCTGCCTAATAAGTGGTTTTGGGTCTGCTATGGTCTCAGGGGCTTTACATATCTGAAATGAACATATGTGAAGTTCTGGGATCAAAGAATGTCAGTACTAGAAGGGCCCTGATGGATTAAGCACAACTCCCTCATTTTACAGATAAAGAAACTGAGTGACTAAGTTAGTAAGTGTCATGACCCAGTAATCTGATCTTTCTCCAAGCATGGGAAGGTCAGTCTCAAGGACATTTAGCTCACAGTCTAGGTAGTATCGCTTTTATTTTTTTAAATTGTCCAAGATCACAGAAAGTAGTTCAGTAGCCAGAGCCTGAATTCAATTCCAAATTTTCTCTTCTTTCTAGAGGCTTTGTGAATTTTAGGTTTTGGGTTTTAGTTAAATGGCTTTTGAGCACAGATAGGCAATTGCTTTTCCTTGGACTTCTTTCTTTGTGTAGGATATGGAAGCTGTACTTCTAGTTTATTGAGTTTTGCCTACATGAAAGTAATTTTTAATTAACTAATATTTATTTAATTAAGTGAAGTCTGTGTTTTTGATATATCATTTTACACATGACTGTTTATTAATTTCATAATAACTCAAGAAGGAATTGGCCAATTTTTGCTAAACTTGGTAAAATACTAACGGCTATCAAGATAGAAGGTCAGTCTGCACTGGCCAGCCATACTGAAACAAAACAACAGCCAAGACAATTTTTTGAAATGTATATTTCTATTGGGAGTTAAGGCTATAAAGACAAATGTCTTAACAGGAAAATAGGCTCAGTTTGCCATTTTAAAACAAAATTTGTCATATTACTTTTATTATAATCTACACTGAGTAAAAGCAAAAACAGTCATTTACCAGCATTGACTAATGTTCAATGAACGGGTATACTTTGCCCCTAAGAGAAGATCTCAGAACCGCTTCTTGTTGCTGTTCAGTTGTGTCTGACTTCTTGTGACTCCATTTGGGGTTTTCTTGGCAAAGACACTAGCATCGTTTGTCATTTCTTTCTCCAGCTCATTTTACAGATGAGGAAACTAAGGCAGATAGGGTTAAGTGACTTGCCCAGGGTCTCACAGCTAGTAAGCATCTGAGGCCACATTTGAACTCAGATCTTCCTGACTCCAGGCCTGGTTCTCATCCACTGTGCCACCTAGCTGCCCCCTCAGAGTATTAGTCTCTACAAACAGAGCTACCAATACCAATACCAATAGAGCTACCATCCTTTTAAAATAATTCCTGAGCCACAGGTTAAGATAAGATCACACAAGTCACATTATATGATGCCTAAACATATGCAAAACTAAGTTATTAAAATAATCAATGATGCATGTGAAATGATTCTGCTTTAGTCAGGTATTACCTGTGCTGTTCATGCAGTGACTCTACTCTGGTTACAAAGTCTTTATTCTGATCTGGTATAAACTGGCTATCAGAAAGATATCCTGAATGATGCAGTGTAGAGTTATGGTCTCCAAAGTGAGCTATTAAGAAAAAAAAAGGAGAGGGGAATTAATGATTCATTTAACCTTTTGTTCAGACAGTCTGTACTAATAGAAGACAATAGCATCATAGTCAGAAGCATCTGTAGTTCTATAAATGAGACTAACAAAGTAACGTTCCTTGCTGTATGCATACAATGAGGAATTCCCATCATAGCTGAAGGCCAGGATGAGTCTGAAGAAACCTCCCATTTGGACTAGGTCCTTTACCATGTTCACTGCTGATAGATGAATTGGAAATATTCATTATATTTTATATATGTATACGTATTCATTATAGATTATATTTATTATGATATAATATATATTATATTCACTATATTTTACCACACACAGTACAGCATTTTAGGTTTCTTTCTTCTAAACCCAACCCAGTTGGGTTTAGACAAATAAGAAACCTCTCTCAGAAATAATATGCTAATATTACAAAAATCCAAGTCTGGCCTCAGACACTTACTAGCTGTGTGACTCTGGGCAAGTCACTTAATTCTGTTTGCCTCAGTGTCCTCATCTGTAAAACGAGCTGGAGAAGGAAATGGCAAACCACTCTAATATCTTTGCCAAGAAAACCCCAAATGGGGTCAAAGAGAGTCAGACATGACTGAAAATGACTAATCAAAAACAAATTATCCATAGACACGTCTTTCTACATTTAACATGTATTACACAAACCTATATACATATACATACTATTACATAAATTACTTTAGTCCTAAGTTTGAAATCTCTGTTAGACGGACATTATTTTTATCATCGATCTGGTCTGTACTGCAACAATGTAACATCTACTTCTCTCTCCTTTGATCCTGATGTAAGTAATTTCCAATAATTTTCGATCCTCATGCTAAATGATCTCCACAGAGGAGGGAGAGCTTGTTGGCATACAAGGCTATGACCCTTCCTTCTCTTGCATCTGTTTCTTCTAGATAAGCTGTTGCCCTTTTCAAGTGCCAGGGCTAAACTCCAATTCCTCTTTAAGAACCTATGGGAGTTCCTCTTCATTTATGTTCTTCATCTTAGTCTTGCCTCCTCGGTGCTCATCTTTGCCAATGACAGGCCCTTTCCTAGGATGCCACACTATTCTTGTTTTTGTTTTGTTTTGTTTTTTTGTCAAAGTTATCTTTATTCCCACTCAATTTTGCTCACTGGATATCCTGACAATCCACATGCATGTTTTGTGCCCTGCCTCTGTTCTCTTGCTAACCCATTCCTTTGTTCCCCTCCTTTGTTAAACTCCCATGAGTCTTCCAGGTGTCCATGGACTGCAGGCTCTCCTATCCTCCTTGGGGACAGCTCAATCACAGCTGAGAGCAATGAATTCACTGGGAGTCAGAGCCAGTCTGCCCTCCACTGGGAGTAGTGGAATTTGTGGTCTCAAAACAGCTTGATGCTGCCTGGATGAACTTTATCACAGTATTTCAGAGTTGGGAAGGACTCAGAAGCCACCCAGGCCGCCCATATAAAAAATGCTCTTCACAATATATCCATTTAACTTGTACTTGAAGACCTCCAATTATGGAGAAGCATGTGGGATGAGAGGCAGTGTGCCATAGTGAACAGAACACTGAATTTTAGAATCAGAATGATCTGGGTTCAAATCTCACCTCAGCTATTTGTTGTGTGACCCTGGGAAAGTCACTTAATATCTTTATGCCTCAGTTTTCTCATCTGTAGAATGAGAGTATTGGACTCAATGGCCTCTAAATTCCTTCTAGCACTGATGCTGAGTGAAGTGAACAGAACTAGGAGAACACTGTATACAGTAACAGCAACATTGTGCAATATTCAACTGATTGACTTAGCTCTTCTCAGCAATACAATCATCCAAGAGAATTCCAAAAAACTCATGATAGTATCCACATCCACAGAAAGAATTGTAGATTCGGAATGCAGATCGAAGCATACTATTTTCACTTTTTTAATGTGTTTTTTCCTTTTCTTCCTGTTTATTCTTTTACAACACGACTAATGTGGAAATATGTTTTACTTTATTGCACATACCAGATTGCTTGCCATCTTAGGGAGGGGAGGGAGGGAGAAAAATTTGGAACTCATAATCTTTCAAAAATGAATGCTATGTTGAGAACTGTCTTTACATGTAATTGGAAAAAATAAAATACTATTAAAAAATGAACTCCTTCTAGCTCTAAATCTATAACCTAAGGTAACCCACTGCACCTTTAGACAGCTCTAATTTTCAAGAAATTCTTCTTTACATAGGCCCCAAATTTTAATCTTTGCAGCCCCCACCCACTAAGTAAGCCCAGCTCTGCTGTCCTGTTCTGTCTGCCAAGCAGAATAAGCTCAATCTCTCTTCAACACGGCAGCTCCTCAAATATCTGAAGACAGTTCCCATGTTCTTCAGTCTTCTCCCTAGTTCCTTCAAATTTCATCTTTATGTGGTATGGACTTAAGGTCATCCACCACCTAACTATCCTCCTTGAGATGCTCTAGAAGGAATGAATTTGCAGGAAACTTTATATGAAAACACAAGGTAAACAAAGAGATGATCCTCTCGTTTTCCACTACAAATGTAACTACCATCCGAACCCAGGCAGCTGGTGATGACTGCAGCCTGAACCTGGCTAACCAGTGGAGCCCCTTTATCTGTAATAACTGCCTGCAGACGGACAAGAATCTAGGTTGCACAGAAACAGGTGATCAGAAGAAAAGGGGGATGCACTAATTGGTTCATCAAAGCTTCAAACTGGCTCAAAGCAGTGATACTGAAAGTTTGTCCTACAGGTGGCCATTGTGTGGGGTCTTTATCCTAGAGCTTCCTTTTGCTGCTGGATATGTGAGCTCATTCCCATTCAGTAAAAGGTTTTTAGCTACGATGTTAGGTTTCTTACTATCCCAGATCTCCCATGATTTGAGCCCAGACAGGCCTCCTGTGTGCCACAGATGTTATCCATCTTATCTATGTTCTTCCCAAAATGGGGCATCCAGAAGTGAAGACGATCCTCTGTCCAGGGCAGTGTACAAAGGGACCATTACCTCCTTATTCCTAGAAACTCTGCCTTTCCTAACAGAGCCTAAAAGCAGATTGAGGGTTTTTTTTTTTTTGGCTGCCACATACCATTATCTTATACTGAGCTTTTTATCCCCAAAAGCTCCTGCATCTTTTCTGAAAAAATGCTGTTGCTGTTGTTTATTTTTCAGTCATGTCAGACTCGTCATGACCCCATTTGGGATTTCCCGGCAAAAAATACTGGAGTGGTTTGTCATTTCCTTCTCTAGCTCATTTTACAGATGAGGAAACTGAGGCAAGCAGGGTTAAATGACTTGCTTGTGGTCACACAGCTAATAAATATCTGAGGCCAAATTTGAACTCAGGTCTTCCTGACTCCAGGCCCTGAGCTCTATTCACTGTGCTACCTAGCTGCCCCATGCCCACTGACACTTACTAGCTGTGTGACCACAAGTAAGCTGCTTAACCTCTCTTAACCTCTCAGAAAACTAAGCCTCAGTTTTCTCATCTGTAAAATGGAGATAAAACTGGCAATCTTCTTATCTCCAGGACAACTCTAAGTCCCACCTATCATCTATACCCCATCACTGCCCCCCCAAAATGCGCTGCTACCTCATACATCCATATCTTTATTGTTATTCCCGAAATGTCTGCCCTCTTGACCCCTTCCCATGAGAAACTCTTTCCCATCCTTTAAAACCCAATTCATATGCCACCTCCTCTACCTCACCCTCTGCCCATGCTTATAAACAACCTCATCCCACACACCTCTCATAGTACTGTTTTTATAATTCTCTTAACATGCAAAATAAAATGCATTAGAATTATCTTTAGAGGAGTATTTCCCCAACCAGCCCATAAGCTAGGGTTTACAGGTGGGCAATAACTTTCTTATGGTACTTCTCAATAATGAGATTTCAACAGGTCAAAGAATAGAATTACTTTTGTTACTTTTCACATTTTGCCAGATTGCGCTAAAAAGATCATGCCAATCTGTGATTCTACCAGCAAACTATCGGGGTGGGACTTCGTATGATTTAGCAGTAATTACAGCGGATCTGCATTTGGAATGAGGGGCCTAAGCTTGAGCCATAGCTCTGCCACCTACATGACTCCAGGCAAGATATGTCACCCCAACTCTATGAGCCCCAACATCCCCATACAGAAACAGCATAGAGTTAGGAGTCTCAACAGTCTGCCAGCCAATCTACAGCTGTAGAGGAATGCCCAGAATCCTCAACAAAGAATCATCATTTGGCTCCAGGGATGGGGAAAGCTGCCCATTCTTGAATAGATCTCATTATTCATTATTCATCATTATTCCTTAAGTTGAGCTGAAATCTGCGTTTTCAATTTCACTCACTGTTCCTACATGTCAGACCTCTAAGAAAGAACAAGACAGTGCTAGTGCCCCTGCTACAGAAAGTCCTTCAAATACCTGAAGATATCAACAACAACCTTCTTTGCTCCCTCAAGTATTTTTTGCTTCATTCCTTTTGGGTAAGAAATACAGAACAAAACAAAGGTGATAACCATCTTTCTTCCTTATCTTGGAGTACTGGACTGAAAAGTTTGCTTTTACAGCATGGTTTTCAGTCCTCAGACCATCCTGGACCCCCACCCATAGCCACACCCCCATTGGCTTCACTCTACCTTGTCCGTGTCCATTCTAAAACATGGCAGTCGCTCTAACCAGGACAGAGAACAGCCCCTAGAGACACACCTCATATCACAGTAGTTTTTCATTACTATAGTCCCATAACAAGTTCCATCTGATCACATAATGGAGATACTTATGAAATTATATATTTTTTTATTGATTATTCACATCCAACTCTTCATTGACTACACTTGGGGTTTTCTTGGCAAAGATACTGGGAATGAGTTGCCATTTCCTTCTCCATCTCACTTTACAGACAGGAAAACCAAGGCAAATAGGGTTAAGTGACTGGCCCAGGGTTATACAGCTAGTAAGGGTCACAGGCTAGATTTGAACCCAGCTACCTAGCTGCCTCCATGAAACTGTATTAACCTCTCATTAATATTTCAAGTTCATTTGGTTTCCTCCCTCACCACCACACTGTAGGAATTGTTTACATCGACTTCAGAGGAATTCAGTCTCCTGATCTGCTTCATTTTCCATTAATCTATGGGCTTTTAAAAAGTATTATGTGGTCCAAAACCAAGTTCAATCAGAGGAGAATCTAAGCTCCTTGAGGGCAGGATATATTTTGGTTTTGTCTTCATATTCCCAGTTCTCTAGTAGAGTGACTTGCATTGGAAAGTGCTTCAGAAATGTCTGCAGAATTAAAAGTGTCATCCTATTCTAGTTCCAAACTAAGCCTATAACTTTCTCTGGCCTTTAACATTAATGGGGTTATAATCTAGGGGCTGAGAGTGGTGTTGAATGTAGGGTGCAGAAGGAACAAAGCCAGAGAATTGATTTGGGCTGATCATGCATATTTGACAGAAGGAATTTCTTTTTGTTTTTTCCCCCCAATGGAATGAGGGGCAAGGCAGAGAAAATAATTTTAAAAATTAATTTAATTTTAAAAAAGAAATAATTTTTTAAAAAAGGATAACACACATTTCCCTGAACTAGTATCAAATGTGGCCTGACACAAAAGCAGCACCACAACAGGCTGTCTGAGGAAAAAGGGCACAGAGCTAATTGGTCTGGAATTACCTGGTGTATATATAGCTCTGAACAAGAATCTCAGCTGTGAAAGCACAGATAACTCCTCCTCTACGGTAACATGTCTCACAAAACTGAAAAAATTTGATCACCAGCATCAAGAGAGTTCTTAATGCTGGTATTTATAAGCCCAGACTAACTGCCTCCAATGAGGATGGTTATTGATGAATACACAATTTCTGTTCCCTATTTCTTTGTTCTTTCTCCAGTACATGCTTGTATCTTTGCCCTTGCTCTCTAGTGATCGTGGATGTTATACCTATATTTTACCAGCATAAACTGTCTTATTAAATGATAATGATATAACTAATATCATTAATAATTAATGGTAACTCTTATAGTCCTTCTCAATGATGGGATTTCAGTGGATCAAAGAATATAATTTTTATTGTGACTCGTCACATATTACTAAATTGCCAAAAAAAAAAAAGAGACCGCTAATTTGCAATTATATCACGAAAACTAAGAGTGTACCTCTTTCTCCAAATCCTGCCACCACATACTTGTGTTACTTTTAGCTGTTTCTCAACTTGATAGGTCAACCTGATAGGTAGCAAGTGGCACCTCAGAGTTGTTTTTTGTTAAATTTGTCAGGGGGTTTGGTCATGAGTCAGAATTAATTTTTAAAAGCAATTATTTATGGGATATTCTCTGTTCTAAAATGTCTGATCTTATCCTTTGACCATTAAGCAAAGGTGACTTGGATTATCTGAATCTTTTAAATATTATGACTTCATCTATTATATTTGCTGCAAAAATTTTTCTACTTTTTATTTTGATGTTTTCTTCTGCAGAACTTTGTTTTTGTAATAAAATCCTTCTACCTAATAATTTTTAGATGTTCAGTCATTAAAAATAATCTGCCCTCCAGAGAGGAAATAAACATCATCTTCCTTTTCAATAGTTTTTCTAATATTCTTTTATATATTTAAAAAAATTATATAGACCCAGCTGGAATCGATTTTGGTATATGGCATGAAGCAAAGATATAAATTTATTTATTGCCATGTTCTAGCCAGTGTTCTTAAATTTGTCAAATAATGAATTCTTTCTCCAGTAGCTATCATGTTCTTCAGAGTTACCAAGTAATAATCTTTTATACCTATTTGGTCTTATCTATGGGATTCTCTTCTGTTCTACTTATCTTTTCTTCCCCCTTTTAAAAAAATGTTTTTGCCCATTATCAGACAGTTTTTATATGAACTCTTTCATCTTCAGTTTTAAAGTCTGGTACATACAACTTCTTTGACATTTTTCTCTCCCAAATTTACCCTTTAAAAATACTACACATTTGTTTTTCCACACAAATTTCATTACAACTTATCTAATAATAACAATTGCTAACATTTATGTAGCACTTACTAGATTTTTACTAAAATTCTAGGTACTGTGCTAAGTTAACAATTATTGTCCCATTTGATCCTCACAACAACTCTGAAAGATCGGTGCTATTATTATCCCCCTTTTGGAGAAGAGGAAATCGAGCCAAACAAAGGAAGAGTGACTTGCCCAGGGTCACACAGCTACGAAGTGTCCGAGGCTGGAAATGAACTCATGTCTCTCATACTTCAGGCCCAGGGTTCTATTCACTGTACCACCTTTTTGCATCTTATGATAATCTACTTGATTTCTTTTTTTTTCCCTTTTTTTTCTTTGGCTTTATTACAAATTGCTGCTGGGTGTAGCAGCACACTCCTATAATCCCTGGTAATGAGGAGGTTGGGGCTGATGATGGATTTATTGAGTTCCATAGCTCTGAAAAGCCCTAATACTTAGTGTCTGTACTAAGTACAATACGAATGTACTCAGAGTGGGAGGAAGAGCAGACTGCCTATAAAGGGGGCAGAAATGGACAAGGTCAAACTTTCTGTCAGTCAACAGTGGAGTTGGACCTCTGAGTGGACACTGCACTTCTAGCCTAGGGAAAATGAGAATCTGAGTCTCAAAAAACAGAACAAAACAAAAATCAAATTCTTAGCACATCTGACAAAATGTTAAAGTCGTGAAAGCAGGTACCTTTGTTTTAGGCCTATTCTTAGTGAATGTCTTTAGGTTTTAGTTAAAAATTTTCTGTTACAAAAATTCCTATGACTATTATTCTTCGGGTTTATTTTTCTTGTGAGTGACACATAGATTTATTTTTTCCTAATACTAAACCATCCCTGCAGGCCTAATATAAATATTAAATTACAATGAATGATTTTGATTAAACTGTGCCATTATTCCATCTGCTAATACTTTGTTTAGCATTTTTAAAATTTCTTTTTAACAGGTGTTGGAAACAAGAAGTTTGTCTCAAGAAGAATGGCAGCATTCCTTCTTATTTAGAAATAAGCTATGCAATGTAAGATTTGTTTTTTTAAAAATTTGGAAAAACTGACCAATAAGCTCATGTGGGCCAGGTGTTTCTTGTGGGAAAACTGACTGTTGACTCATTTATTGTTGTGAAACTGGCTTACTCAAATTATCTATTTCTTGTTCTAGCAATTTCAGTAAGTCATCTTTTTCACTGACTTTTCAAATTTATTAGTATAAAGTTGTATGCAATATTGTCTGATGATATTCCAAATTTCTTTTTTGCTTGTCAGGATCCTTTTCATTTTTTAAAATCTGTTTTTTCACAATCCTTCTTTTGGTTAAACTTGTTAATGGTCTCATCTTTTAATTTAATATTTTATTTCTGTTTTTATCTCTATTCTCTCATTTTGTATTTTCTTTTGCACCATTTTGTTGTTCCTTCTATAATGACTTTATGGGCTGACTTATTTTACTCTTTTACTCTATTATTAATATAAGCAGCTGGTACTACAAATTTGCCTCAAAGAATGGTTTTGGCTCTATCTTAGAAGTTTTGATAAATGGTATTACCATTGCAATTTTAAATATTCTTTTAACTTTCTAATTTCTTTTTAGCTGTTTGATGGAAATATTTTTAGTCTCCACATAGTCTTATTTTAAAAATTCTTGTTATTTCTAATTTATTCTAATAAAATGTTTATATTTCCTATTGTTATATTCTTATTTATTGTTTCTTATGCTGCTAATGTCTTATTATTTTAATTTTTAAATGTCTGAAACATTAAAATATTTATATTATTGCACTGATTATATATATATATATATTCATTAAAGTTCTTTTTAGCACCATATAGTACCCTTTTGTATCCTTGATGTTTTCTGATTTGAATCTAATTTTATCAGATACTACTGTCTTTCCTTTTTAAAAATTTGCCCTCCAGAGAGGAAATAAACATCATCTTCCTTTTCAATAGTTTTTCTTATATTCTTTTATATTTTAAAAAAATTATACAGAACCAGCTGGAATCAATTTTGGTATATGGCATGAATCAAAGATATAAATTTATTTATTGCCATGTTCTAGCCAGTGTTCTTAAATTTGTCAAATAATGAATTCTTTCTCCAGTAGCTATTATGTCCTTCGGAGTTACCAAGTGAATCTTTTATACCTATTTGGTCTTATCTATGGGATTCTCTTCTGTTCTACTTATCTTTTCTTCCCCCTTTTAAAAAAAATGTTTTATTTTTTAGACCAATGAATGTTCTAACATCTGTGCATATCTTTTTCCATTGAATGTTCTTCCTCTAGAGGCAATATTTTAATGTATTTCATTTTTTAAAGCAACCCATAACTCTTTTCCTTTTAATAGGACTAATCAGACCATTCATAGTTATTAAATTTATTATTATAATTATGGAATTTATTATTATAATTATGGAATTATTGTTCTTAATATGATCTAAGAGGTAAAACCATCTTTTTTCCCCTATAACTATTTCTCCGGCTAAAGACAGCTAGAGAAAGCCAAGTCTTGGAGTTACAATGATCTGTGTCAGAGCAACCAATCAACAATCAATTATTTAATATTTATTAAGCATTTATCTGCCAAGTACTGTGCTAAGCATTAAGTATAGGAATAAAAAGTGAAAACAGTCCTTCTCTTCAGTGGGTCTACTGCCCTATCAGGGCAAAGAACGTAAATACTATTCGTGAATAAGTATATACAAAATAGACACAGAGTAGACCTAAACTATCTTTGGAGTTTTCTAACCACTGGGCTCAAATGGAGGAAACAGCATATACTCTACATTAATGAACGTATGCTAAATATATACAGAGCAGATGAAAGGCAATCTTAGACGGTTCTAGTTACTAAGGGACCAAGAAAGGACTCCTGCAGAAGGTGGCATTGAGCCTGAAGGAATCTATCAATACTAAGAAGGTGAGATGAGGAAGGAGAGCATTCTAACCACGGAGGCAGCCAGTGTTGTACAGATACACAGGAGAAGGAACATTTTTGAGAACAATAAATTGACCGGTATAATGGAAAGGAATAATGTGTAAGGTTAGAAAGATAAAGAAGGCTCAGGTTGGGTATGCCAAACTGAGGAATTCATATTTCATCCTAGAGTGAGAAGAAGCTCATTAGAGCTCCCTGAGTAGGGGAGTAATATGTATGACTTGCCCTTTGGTAAAATAATTTTTGCAGTTGGATTGGAGAGAGGAGAGACTTGAGGTGCGGAAATCAATTAGGACTAGGTAAGCGGCAATCAGGGTCTGAACTAGGATGGTGCCTGCATAAATGGAGAAAGGGGATATTTTATAACTATATAAATATATATAGGTATATATGCACATATGCATGTATGTGTATGCATGTGTATATATGAATATATACCTATATATATACACACACATATAAAATTGACAACTATATATCTACATCCAAATATATCGTCACTTAATTCTAGCCTTCGGGACTTGGGGGGGGGGGGGGGGGTGGAGGGAGAAAAAAGAACAGAGTAAAAGTGCACAGCAGAGAACAAAAGAAAACTTACAAGCAGGGAAAAGAT
Source organism: Phalanger gymnotis (assembly GCA_028646595.1). Classification (NCBI taxonomy): domain Eukaryota; kingdom Metazoa; phylum Chordata; class Mammalia; order Diprotodontia; family Phalangeridae; genus Phalanger; species Phalanger gymnotis. Next base: position 394,754,764 of record CM053622.1, on the reverse strand, counting down.
GGACAGCTCCCAACACAATGTATAGTGTTTATTATATAGGCTTTCTTGAAATAGAGATTTATTGCTATATATTTTACATCTCCTCTTATATTCTGCTGTGCACGTGACATGCTTTTTTTCCCTTTTCTTTATTTTGTACTTAAGATTCAATAATTAAATTTATAATGTTTCTTTTTCTTTTCCCTATTGTGTATTTAAGTTTTAGTATTTAAGGCTAAAATGAGAGAAAAATAGATTTTTTTTAATTGGAAACTGACTGGTGCAGTGAGTGACTGAAAGGATGCTGGTGCTCATGACAATAATAGGGAAGTACATAAGAGGGGTGAGTTCGGGGAAGAAAGTTAATTAGAGTTCAGTTTTGGTCATGGTATCTTTGAGATGCCTATCGGACATAAGAATAAAATTTCTATTAGTCAGTCAGTGAAATGAGACTGGAGATCAAGGGAGAGAGAGCAGGACTAGATTTATAAATCTGGGAGTCATCTACATAGAGATAATAATTTAAGAAAGCTATCAGAACAGATCAGATCATCAAGTGAGAGATTAAAGAAAGAAAAGAGAAAAGAGCCTAGGACATACCCTTGTGGTTACACATAGTCTGGCTCATGGACAATGATCCATCAAGGGAGACTGAAGAAGAATAATTTAAGATATGTAAGAGGAGAACCAAGGAAGAATAGCATCATGAAAACCAGAAAGGAGAAAGTATTTAGGAGAAGAAGGTAGCCAACAGTGCCAAATAAGGAAGAGGGGTCAAGAAGGATGACGACTGAGAAAAGGCCATGAGATTTGGCAATTCAGAAACCACTTATGACTTGGAGAGAGAAGTTTCAGTGGCATAGTGAATCAGAAGTCAGAATGCAGAAGGTTTAGGAAAGAAAAGAGGAAGTAGCGGAACTGAATTTAAACAGCTTTTTCAAGGAGTTCAGCTAAGAAAGGGATGCAGTATTTGAGATGATAGGGGGGATGCTAAGATCTAATCAGACTTTTTAAGAATGGGAGCCATTTGGGAGTGTTTGTCAGCAACAGGGAAGGAACCAATAGATAAGAAGACTGAAAATTACAGGGATGATTGAGGGGGCAGTTTGCTAGAGAAGCTGGGAGGGGGTGGGATGAAAGGTACACCTAGAGGGATAGTCCTTGGTAAAAAGGACCACTTCTTCATCGGAAACTAGCGTGAAGGAAGAAAGGGTAAGAGGAGTAAAAACACAGGAATGTAAGATGAGGAGACAGGGAGAAGTGGGAGCTAACGGCTAATGCTCTCATTTTTTTTGGTGAATTATAAGGAAATGCCCTCACCTGAAAGAATGTTTGTGGGAGTGGGGGGTTGGTACTACATAGGTAGAAAAGATAAGAGAATATCTGCAACAGTCTCTGTAGGGAGCAGGACAAAGATTTGATTAGAGAGAAGTGGAAGGAACAACTTGTTTCAGTGAGGGTTTCAGTTTGTGATTAAATAACAAACTTTTAGTAGACCCAATCAGCATAGTTTTGTGACTTCTCCCAAGTCTGTTCAGTAGCAAAGGAAGCAAGGAGGCAGACAGTGAGAGTAATTCAGGGTTAGAGTTTGCTAAGACATGATGGGTGTCAAGACAAAGGAGCAGAGGATTCCAAAGTAAAGGAAAGAACCCAATTGAACTAGTTAGCTAAGGGATCAAGATTGAAAAGAAAGGAGAATCCTACAGGATGGAGAGACTGGAGGTCATAATGAGAATGAAGAATAGGTTTAGAGATATAAAGCAAAGGGTGAGAGAGAATGATAAGAATTGAAGAATTGTGAAATTCTTGAACATATGGGATACCTAAGAATGATGGCAAGGTTTTAACCTTGACCATCTCTGTCCAAAGGTGGGAAAGAAGAAAAGAGCAGGTCTTAGGAGTTGAGAAGATGGAGGAACTAACAAACTGGGACATTTAAGGGAATAGTAACACGGGTATCATGGTCTCTTAGTATGAGAGCAGGACTCAGGGGAGGGAAAGACACTGACCTATTTAGAAAGGAGAGAGGCAGGCCTGGGTCTGTCCTCCCACTCCCATAGCAGAGCCACAAGGATTCGTATCAAGTGATAAGGAGAGATTGCCTAGTGATGATAGTACAGGGAAAATCTGAAAGTGGCGATAGAGGACAAGCAGCATCGAAAGGTCAGTTAGGAAGAATGTGAAAGAAGCTACAATTAGTACTGGAAAGGATGGCTAGGGGAGGATGGCCAGGGGCGGGGGCAGGAGAGCCTCTGCAACATATCAGAAAGTGTCTGACTCTGGGCAAGTCATTTAACAGCTTGGTGCTGTAGAGTATTCTCCAAGACTGTAAATTGCATACTGGTTGCCTATTTGCTTTAGTAGAGGGACTTTTCAAACCAGGAGTTCCTCCTACAGTGATCAAATCGCAGGACTAGACAAATAACACCCCAAAATTTCTATTGCTGAAAATGAAAAAAAAAATTCTACTCTTGAAAATTAACAAATCCAGTTTCATCCTGTAAAGTAGGAAACCCCTGTGGTTTCACTTTGGCCAGATAGGGGTTTCATTTTATAGATCTTTGACTGTCTTTGCTTCCCCACCCTTGCCAAGCCTTGTAAGTAAGCCTAGAAATAAATCTTAACTCTTTTCTTCTTCCTTATTATAATGTACATAATTATTATCTCAAATCCTAATTTGTTTCTATCGCTAATAAAATCTTACATATTGTACTCTATAGTCTCAACTAAAGATGATGGCAGCACTAGACTACTCTACTATTTAATTAGTAACAAACATCTTATCTCACTGATCTGAAGTTGCCTGCTCCCCAACTGTGGTGATTTCTTTAATTGTGAACTTTATTTTCAATAAATTCCTTTAATTTGACATGCAGTTTTTGGATTCAATCCTCTATCTTTAAGGCTTATGCATATTTTTGAACAATTCTGCCTTCTTTTTCATTTAATTAGTGAAAAACCTGGGGAGATTCTAATCAGTACTTTATTGTATGTGCCACCCATGGCCCAGGGGCAAATAGGTAATTTATTTTTCTTTCTTGACTGTTTAAAAACTATCTGTATCATTCTGAAATTTGATAATTATACGTTTGGGAGACTGCAGTTTTTAATTCCTGTATGTTGAAGCCCTATTAATTTTCTTTGCCTGTGGACTGATTACCGTTTTATATTCAAGGAAATTTTCTCCAATTATTTCTTCTAATAAGGGCATGGGGTACAGGACAGAATGCTGGCACTGAAGACTGGAAAATCTAAATTCAAGCCCTGCCTCTAATACATACTGGTTCTGGGACTCCCGGGTAAAATCACTGAGCCTCCTGCTCTAGGCAGCATTTTAAGAGTATAAATTTCAGCAAAAATATTGGCATGCAATAGGAGAGACCTTGCACATGCGGGAGCTCCCTAGACTCATGTGATTACAGGTCTAATTTCTATAAACTATCCTTAACCAAGAACTGTCTTGTTCCTTCTGCTCTTACTCCTGGTCTTGGTACATTAACAGTCTCTTTAACAAATGCTTCGTGACTGAGTAATGACTGAAATCATTCTATTTTCAAAAATCTATTATTTAATTTACTTTTAAAGTTCTGTGACATTCTGAACAACTTTATTCTCACTATCTATTGATCTTTCCTCAACTACGTTTATTCTTTTTACTTCTTCCAAAAATGCTAGGTGGTGCAAGGTGTAATCTTAGGCAAGTGCCTTGATCTCTGTTTGTCTCAGTCTCCTCAACCATAAAATGGGAATATCAACCCCTACCTCATAGGGTTGTCAAAGGAGATAATACAATTTGTAAAGAGCGCTTAGCCCAGTGTCTAAATTCTTATTCTCTTCACCCTTCTCTGTTGCTACGGAGGTTCTATAGATTCTCCCTTTCCTACGCGCTCTGGCCTAGTCTTGGGACAGTAGTTCCTAATCTTGCTCCCAAATGGTTTTAATGGTGGCTGGAGTAGATAAAATGGAGGTAACTCCATCTTTGGGCCCTCTCTCAACCCCGGAAATGGACAAATACTTGCCAGTAGTAGACAAACTCCTCCCATCAATAGCTAACATTTACATAGAACTTTATAGTTACAAAGCACTTTACATATATATTATTTAATTTGATCCACACAACAACTCTGGGAGGCAGGTGTTATCACATCCATTTTACAGAAGAGAGCTAATATTTCTAGTGTCTTATGGCTTTGCGAAGTGCTTTGTATGGCTTATCTCATTCTATCCTCATAATCACCCAAGGAGGTGATATTATCACCCCCATTTTAGAGGTGAAGAAACTGAGGTAAAGTGAATTCCCCAGGGTTGCAGAGGTCTCTGATTTCGAATTCAGGTCTTTTTGACTCTAAATCCAGCTTTTCCCTCATTGCTCTGTCCCTATTCCAGTTGCTTGGGGAGTAGAAAAGTGGCTAGGGCAGCAGTGATAAGATTCAAGATTTCCTTTTTGCCCCTTCTTATTCCTCGACTCAGGGATTACAATGCTTGGGGAGGAAGTATACTATAGAAGTGTAGAGGCAACGACTTCTCTTCAGCTGTCCTCTTCTCAGCTTGGGCCCAGAGCAGGATGCTGCAGCAACCCTTGCATGGCCCATCACTACTCCATCTTAGCTCCAATGCCAGGATGCAGAAACCACTTTGTTCCTCTAGCATCCTCTGCCCATAATGGGGAGCACGAGCTGCAGGAATAAGGCTAGTACTTTGTCTCAGCAGCAATGGCAAGTGGGCAGATTAAAAGCCGAGTTCTCATAATGGACTTGTGTTCATTCTCTCTCTCTCTCTCTCTCTCTCTCTCTCTCTCTCCACTGTTCCCTCTCTTCGCTCTCCCTTTCTCTCCACCCCCACCTTAGTTATTGTTAGGGAAAATTGGTTCTTTCATTTATGACTACTTCACTATCTTCCAGGAAGTACTCAAAACCTTATTAAATATTTGCCCAAATTTTTTTTTTATAGTAAAGGTAATAGCTTATTGAGAAATCACCGCTAAAGAAGTGTTTTGCTGGAACAGTTTGTACCAGACAATTTATAAAAGATGCTGGTTGCTAGTAGCAACAGTTTTAATAATTCCATGGGATCATAATCATAAATATGGAAAATTTAGAGTTGGAAGGGACTTCTGCTATTACTCACTCTAACCCCAGAATTTTGCACATAAGAAACTAGGACCCAAAAAGATTAAGTAACTTGTAAAAGATCATTCAACTCCTACGTAGCAGAGCCAGATTTTGAATTCGAGACTTCTGGCTCCTTTTTCACTAAATCATGACGCACTGTATTTAAAGTTCAAGTAATGCAGAACAGACAGGCAGCAGATAAAGAAGGAAGGTCAGAAAGGCAGAGGTCACCTCTTCTAAAAAAGATGACTACTACATTTCCAGGGCATAGATGGACAACACGGCACAGTGAATAAAGAGCTGGCCTCCATGTCAGGAAAACATGGGTTCAAGTTTTGTCTCTGATACATACTGTGGCTATATGACCCTGGGAAAGTCACTTAACATTTCAATGCCCCTTGAAGAGTAAAGTTTTCAAAAAAGATGACATACGCATTAGAAGGAGTTTCCTTAATGGGAGTGGCCTATGCCAAAGAAAACAGAGGTTCGATTCAGGTTTCTAGTTCTGTATCAGGTATTGTGAAGAAGACAAAAGAAATACAGGGGGCCCCAAAAGTCTTGGTTCAGAATTAGGCTCTAAGAATTTAAATTAATAGCTTAATTGGAGAAAATAAGCCTATTTGAAACAACTCATAAAGCCATATAAAATAGTATGATAGCTGTTAAACACTGTTTATTCACTCAGTAGGACTCCAAAAATGGAATAATTAACTATGAACAAGGACTTCAAAGCTTTTGAAATTATGGGACCTTTATATTTTAAAGATAATTGATGGAACCATGATCAAGTGGTAAGATTTTTACTGTGGCTACGAAACAAAATGTAAAGAAAAGAAGCAAAATTTATTCTAGACCATATCCAACGAGCTATGTTGAGAAGGTGGGAGTGAAGCATGCAAATACTATTATCATAAGTAAATATTAGAGTATTAAAACAGCAGGTAGTGATTGTCAGAATTATTCATTATCTCTCTAATAACCTTTCCTCTTGGATCTAAGTTGGCATTTTGTTTTGCAATTTCATAATCACTTAACATGTAATAGTTTTCATTTTTCCTTCTAACTCAATGGAAGGGCAGAAAAGAGAGAGGGAGAGAGGAAGGAAAAAGGAAGAAGGGAAGGAGGGACAGAAGAAGTAAAGGAAGATAGGAGAGAAGAAAGAGGAAGGAAGGGAGGGAAGGAAGGGAAGAAGGAAAGGGAAGAAGAGAGTTAGGGACAGAGAAAGTAAAGGAGGGGAAAAGGAAATAGAAGAGAAGGGGAAGAAGAGAGGAGGAAGGAAAGAAGGGAGGGAAAGAGAGAAAAGGGGAGGGAAGGTGAGGAAGGGAAGGAAAGGAGGGAGGAGAAAGATGTATAGAGGGAGGGGGAGGGAAGAAAGAAGGAAAGGAGGGAGGGAAAGAGGAAGGGGAAGGGAAGAAAGGAGGGAAGGAAGGATTGAAGCATCTACTATGTGCCAGACCAAGGGAATCAAATAAGGAAAGGAGGAAATGGGTTTTGAAATGGTGGGGGATAGGGAGGTAAGGCTGACTCAACTGGAGCAATTAGCTTCAGGGAAGAATGAGAACTACCACCACCACCACCACCACTATCACTCCTACTACTACCACTACCAGCTCTACTAACAATAATATTTATATAGCATTTTAAAGTTTGCAAAAGGATTTACAAATATCTCATTTTAGCCTTACAAGTAACTCTGAGACGTAAGCATTATTATCCCTATTTTAAAGATAAGGACATTAAGGCAGAGGGAGGTTGCCCAGTGACTTGCCCAGAGTTAAAGAGCTAGAAGGTGTCTGCAGCTTGATTCGAAATAAGGTCTTCTGGACTCCACATCTGGCACTTTATCTACTATGTTATCAAATGGTAGAATACACAGGAGACCAGGGCATGAAGGCTATAGAAGCCAAGCAAAGGAGTTTAGACTTGATGTACTATGTCACAAATGGATCTATGACCTCATTTATCCTACTGATGCAGGTCACAACCTAACAGTGCCTTGCTACTCTGAAGGATTCCTATCCATATCTATCTGTCATTTCTTCATAGAGGACCCATCTAATGTATTGGAGGCCTTTTCCTCTGGTCCTTTGTCTATTTCAGATGTATCAAGGCTAAATACTGGGGCAGTCTTTCTTTCTTAATATATAACTACCCTGCCTCCTTTTCCAGTCATATACATCCCTGACAGTATCTGTTATGACAGTTTTCAAATGCAAGTCATCATCACTGGTTATAAGCTACAGCCTCCTACTTACAATAACCATGCATCTTTCCATTTTCCTTTGAGTCAAGTGCAATTTTGGTTCTTGTGGGATCATGGTATTCCATGATTCACAGACATGCATAGCATCACCTGGAGAATATTGGTGTTAAAAACATGGGCTTTTCCATCAGCGAGCAGTGTGGTGCCATTTAAAGGACCATATAATTTCCCACATACAACCTAGTCTAATCTCCATTTCTTGTTCAATGCTGGGGCCTACTCAATATCTATTCAAGACACAGAAGCTATGTCAAAGCTGCCTGTCTGACTGCACATTGTATGCAATGTGCCTTAAAAAAATGAATTGCTGTAATGTGCTTTAAAACAAACAAAAACTCCACTTTGTTTTCTTAGTGTGGATAGTTAGATCAATCCCTTTAGAATAGCTATAGATTTTATTGAAACTCTGTTATGTCTTGGGACTGGATGAAATTAGATGCCACCTATGAATGGGACCCTTTGAAGAACCTCATCACCAACAACAAAACCTTCTATGTGGACATCAGGACACTGACAAAGAGTAGAATGACATGACAGATGTTATTTTAGGAAGATTAGTCTGGAAACAATAATCTAGATATAATAGACAGGGGTAGAGTTTCTGAACCAGAAAGACCAGAAATTGTTATAATAGTCCAGGTGTGGCATGAGGATTACCTGGAAAAGAATGCTAACAACAGGGATAGAGTAGAAGGGATAAAGTCAAGAGACTTTCAAAAACAACAGAATTCTGTGAAATACTGGTTATAAAAGAGAAAAGAGAAGGCGTCAAATTGAAGCTGCATGATTAAGTGGACAGAATACTGGATTTAGAGTCAGAAGACCTCAACGTGAATCCAGGCTTCACCATCTGCTGCCTATGTAACCTCAGGCAAGTCCCTTCCCCTTTCTAGGGTGTAGTTTCTTCATCTGTAAAATATGGGAATTAGACTAGATGACCTCTGAGTACAACTTTCAGCTCTAAATCTACAATCCCATGAGCCCAAGGATCCAGAGGACGATTTGTTTTAGGGAGGGCTATTTTTTCCTCTGACACCAAAAGAAAATAAATATCAAAGTGGGGACATGTTATGGGGAGGATGAAAGTTCATGAGATGACTTTTCTTTGAAATGGGAGGAGTTCTTAAAAACCAAAAGCATAGGGAGTGGGGAAAGGGTTGGAATACTTAAGGAAAAAGGAACCCCAGAACAACTTCAGTCTCTGGGCAGAGATCATTGAAGAAACAATGAGCAATATCACAAAGAATTGATGGGCAGCAAGCGGGGGTAGGTTAAAGCAGAGGAACCTGAGTTTGCAACAGGCAATACTGTCTATCACAAAGATTCCTATTAAGCATGAATATATTTTAAATTTCAAGACAACTTTAAAATGTTTCAAGACTCCACCAAATCAGTAAAGAAAAAATTCCATTTTATTTAAGAAAATGCCACTTTAATTAAAAATTTCCCCTAATAAATTTGCTGGTAAAGTTAAAAGGACGGACCTTTTTCTCCTTTTTTTTATTCAACAACCATTTATGTATGTGGTACTATGATAAAAGCCAAAGAAAACATAAGGATAAGAGAACCTTTTAAAAAATTATTCTTATTCTAAAATTTATATTATAAAAGCACACTTGTCCCAACCTTTTAAGACCCCATCTCAAATGTATTAATTATCTAACCTTTTCAGTTCCACTCAATGCCCCTTAGGTGCCAACATTTTTATTCTTTCTAACACTGATCAGTAAGCAGTTCTAACAACTCTGAGCAGAGTCTTCCTTTATTTAACCTTGCAAGACTGCTAGATAATTAATATTATTCAACAAGGCTTCCTTTCAGGAATTTCCATGCCTGGCCCTTCAAAAGATCTTAGTTAAAAAAAGAAAAAGGAATCATTCTTTTGCCATGCAGCAACTGCTATGAGAATTCCCTTTTTTTGAGATATAATTGTATATATGAATATATGCAGTAGTAAGAAAAGCTTGTCCTTAAAGACTCGTAGCCAACTAGTGGTTCGTATATATGTATGAATATATGAGAAATAAACCTCAATCATCATCACGATCCTTCATGCTAACATTTCCATTGTCACGGGCTTTCCCAGGGCTTCACCCTTAAGAATGAACATCCATAAGGATGTTTCATCCTTAAAGTCCAAATATAGTATTCTGAACAGTTATGTAATTCATCTGAAATTTACTCTGTGATTTCAACATCACTTGGGAAATCCCAAGGGCACTTAACCACTAAGTGTCCCAAACACCTCAAGTCCATGATTACTACTCATGAATTATAGCCATAGGAACAGTAGGAAATGGGGGATTCTTTAAAGAGTCTTTTACTGAAAAGATAATCCGGACTATTCCTACTATCTACTTAATAGGGATAGCGTCTGGACGCGTGATTTACTTAGTGCAGGGAACTCATGGGTAAGAGAACTTTTACTACCAAAGTAAATTGGCACCTCCTAATGATTTCACTGGAGTACCAGTGTGAGCATGTGTCAGAGGTGCAGCCCAAGCCGAGGCTCTGAGGCAAGTTCTCTATCCACTATGATATGCTGCTTCCATTAACGCCATCCAAAAATATTTTCTTAGGTCATGAAGAAAGCTTAATATTTATAAGGAAAAGCTTCAGGTTTTAGTGGATCTTAGATCAGATCTTTGATCCTATCAAGTAAACTCATCACAGCCCCCAAATGATTTGTCTTTGTTAACCCTACCACATCTCTTCTTACATTTATGTACCTTCTCTTTTTCCAATTATTGCCATTATTTGCCTATCAGGAGAATTATAAATTTATAAACAAAGTATTCCTTTTCTAAAGTCCACGTTCAAAAAGCACCACTGTTGTAACCTCATCTAACCTAATATTTTAAAATATCATTTATGGGATCAATATTGATGCATTTTCCATATCCAGAATTCCAGGCTTATGCACTCTAGGGCTAGCTTCCCATTTGCCCACCAAAATAGGGACCTAGATAAGAGAAGAACCCAGCAGAGTGGAGGTGGGGGGTAGCAAAAGAAACTATTGGACATTTCTACCTACATGTCTTGCTGGCACCTCTAATAAGTGTTATAGAATTAGATTTGCTGAGAAATTAGCAGACAGAAGCAGAAATCCTATTCATGGGATGAGTTCAGCTGCTCAATACCTTTCTGTCATATGAAAATATGCGTTGGCTACTTACATTGTACTGCATATGATGCAAGAACAACTGCAGAATTAAGAGGGCATATTAACCTAGAAGGAAAGAAAAATCAAGAAATATAAAATTCAACAATATACCGAATAAAACTGAACAATATATTCGATCACAAATAATTGTGGATGACACTTTTTATTGACTTTTAAAAGGAACTTCAAGGAATTTCATGAATAATACTGAAGGTCATTTTTGCTACACTGCAAGAAAATCATTTATTTCAAGGCTTGTATAGTTCTTAATACTAGATACTGGAATTAAAGAGTCTTTTTAAGTTAAAAAATACCCCAAAATACATATATTACCCAGACAAAAGAACAAACACTGGCTTTTACATTAGTGAGATGGCTGCATTCGCATTACAAAGGTTAACACTCTTATTTTGAGCATTCATAGTAAGTGTCAAAGGGGATAGAGCGTTGGGCCTGGAGTCAGGGAGAATCATCTTCCTGAGTTCAAATATGACCACAGACACTTACTATCTGTGTGACCCTGCACAAGTCTCTTCAACCTGTTTGCCTTAACTTCCTCTTCTGTAAAATGAGCGGAGAGGGAAATGACAAACCACTCTAGTATCTTTACCAAGAAACTCCAAAAAAGTCCTGAAAAATCTGAAACAACTGAATAACAATAATAAAAAGTGTCAGATGTCAGGCTCAGAACAGAATAGTTTAACATTGTTTAGGAATATTCTAAGGTTGTTTGAGTCTAGATCTATTATTACATCAATACAGATAGCCTAGGAACTGAGGGATGAAATGTCACTTGCCCAGGCTTGGTCTCACAGCCAGTACATGTCAGAAGCAGTACTTGAAACTAGGCTGACCTGACTCCAAAGGTCAACTCTCAATCCAATACACAAGACCTTATAGTGCAAATCATGTTGTGACAAAACCAGGAAATTCTTTAGAGAAATACAGTCTTAAAAAAAACCCAACTCCTAAATGCTATTGACTAGTACCAATTTCCCTGGGAAGAAAGAAAGAAGGAAGGACAGATGAATGGACAGAAGGAAAGAAATCACTGGGAAAGACGATGACTGTAATAAGGAATTCCTGATCACACAATACCTCGTGACTCCCAGATCAGTATCTCTCATTTAAGTTTCAGTCCTACTTGCCTAATTTTCCTTTTTTGAATTTTAAAATTTATTATTTTAAACATTCTTTTCTTCTTAAATTTTAAGTCCCAAATTCTACCCCCCAGCCCACTGAGATTGCAAGCAATATGATATCAATTATACGTGAGGAATCAAGCAAAATGTGTTTCCATATTACAAAAAAATGGAAGAAAAATAAAGAGTCCTTTGGATTGTCTTAGGTAATTGTATTTATCAGAATAGCCGAGTCTTTTACAGTAGACCATTACTACAACATTGCTGTTACTGTATACAATGATTTCCTGGTTCTACTTGCTTTACTTTGAATCAGTTCATATAGGTCTTGTCATGTTTTTCTGAAACCACCCCACAAGTAATTTCTTAAAGCACAATCATATGCCATAACTTATTCAGCTGCTTTCCAACTGATGAGCAGCCCCTCAATTTCTAATTCTTTGCCACCACAAAAACTGCTATAAATATTTCTGTACATTTAGAAGCCCTTTTCCTTTTTTTTTTTTTTTTATCTCTTTGGGATACAGACCTAGTAGTGGTGGTATTGCTAAGTCAAAAGGTATGCCATGTTTTACAGCCCTCTGGACACAGTTCCAAAAGGTTTTCTAGAACAGTTGGACTGGGTCGCAACTCCACCAATAGCGCATTAGTATCCCTATTTCTCCCTTGGACCTGTTCGCAACACCACCAATAGTCCATTAGTATCCCTATTTCTCCCTCATCCCCTCCAGCATTTATCATTTCTGATACATGTGAGGTGGTAGCTCAGAGTTGTTTTAATTCGCATTTCTTTCATCAACAGTGATTAGAGCATTTTCTTAGGGCTACAGATAGCTTTGATTTTCTCTTCTGAAAACTTCCTGGTTCTTTGACCATTTATCAATTGGAGAATGGCTCTAATTTTTATAAATTTGGCTCAGTTCTACACTCACTATATTTTTGAGAAATGAGATTTTTAATCAGAGAAGCTTCCTGCAAAACATTTTGATAATTATTTCATTGTCCATGGTACCTTTTAGCAAAATTTAGTTTCCCTGATAATTCATTTTGATTAGGTCCATTTTTGGTTTTGTTTTGTCTGAGATCATAAATGCTATCCCTTCCTTTTTTTATTTCAGCTGAAGTATAATAGATTCTGTTCTAGCCATTTATTTTAACCCTGTGTATGTGTCTTTCTGTTTCAAGTGTATCTCTTGTAAACAACATATTGTTGGATTCTGGTTTTTAATCCATTCTGCTACCTCCTTCCAGTTTATGGGTAAGCTAATCTCATTTACATTAACAGTTATGATTTCTGTGTATTTCCCTGTATCCCATTATATTCTGTTTCTTCTTCTCTTTTTATCCTGTCCCTCCTCAATAGTCTATTTTGCTTCTAACCACTGACTCCCTTAATCGGACCCCCCACTCCTTTACTATTCCTTCACCCCTTATCTCCTTATCTGATTTTCTACTGGATTCCACTTCCACATGGACAGTCCATCAGCAGCTCACACTTAACAAACCTCAAATTAAGCCTCTATTCTCTCTTCCAGAGTTCCTTCAAGCTCTAAATCTATGATTCTTTTATTCTTTCCATGAATGTTTCTTTCCACCACAACTGTTCCTTCTGGTTTTCTAATCTTTCACTTAGACCACCATTTTCTCAATTATCCAGGATCAAAACCATAGTTTTGTCTTTCCTGACTGGAGAACATAGATGAAAATCTTTACTGACTCACCTGGTTTGTATTCACCTGGTTCTTCAAAATTAATTTGTATTTATGTATTTTGTACATTTTGTCAGCTGGTCAACAAGTATTAATTAAGTACCAACCGCATGCCAGGCACTATGCTAAGAACTGGGGATGCAAAGAAAGGCAAAGGCAGTCTGTGCCTTCATTCTAACAGGACAGACAATATTTGAGCCGAGTCTTGAAGGAAGCCAGAGCATCCAAGTACAGAAGGCATAAAGATGAGGGATGAAGTGTCTTGCTCAAGGAACTACAAGTAGACCAGTGGAGTTTTTGTAGGGTTCAGAGAGCAGAGTAAAGTATAAAAAAGACTGGAAATTTAGGAATGGGCCAGGTTATGAAGAGCTTTAAATGCCAGAGGAGTTTATATTTGATCCTGGAGATACATGGGAGCCAGTGGAGATCCTTGAGCAGGGAGGTAACATGGTCAGACCCACACTTTAGAAAAATCACCTTGGCAGAAAAGAATGGGCATGTATTGTAGTGTGGAGAAATTTGAGGCTGGAATATAGGCTAGAAGTCTACAACAGTACATGTAAAAAGTTATAAGGGGCTATATATGATGATTGTGACCGTGTGAGTGCAGATAAAAGACATATGAAAGAATATCATTAAAAGCAATCATTTGCTGGGAGAGAGGGTTGCGGGTAGCACTGGAGGTTTGATGTGAAGGTCTGAATAACAACTGTGGGAAGTGCGACAAGAATTAAAGAGGAAAGAATAAAAGCATTGCCACACGACAGCTGAGGACCCAACTGGAATGGGATTATGTTCATTTAAAGTAGGTCCTACTGTCACATTTTTGTGACTTATGCTAGCAGCATTCACCACCTCAGAAGCAGAAACAAAAAAAAAGGTGAGGGAGAGGATGTGGCAGCTAGGTGACACAGTGGACAGAGCTCTGGCCTGATATCAATAAGACTCATCTTCCTGAGTTCAAATCTACCCTCGGACACTTACTAGCTGTGTGACGCTGGGCAAGTCACCCATCCCTGTTAGCCTTGCTTTCCTCATTTGTAAAATGAGCTGGAGAAAGAAATGGCAAAGTGTTCCAATATTTCCGCCAAGAAAAACCTAAATGGCATCAGGAAGAATCAGACACAACTGAAAAAATGATTTGATAACACCAAAAAAGGAGATATTAGAAGGGTGACCCAGGGTGATGGTTAACAGAGCACAAATAAGGGATAAAGAAGAGGATTCGGGGGGGGAGGACAGTGCACCATTGAAATGGTCAAGACTAAAGGAATGAAACTGAGGCCAGAGAAGGAGTTACAGACTGAAAAAACAGGGAATGGAGAGACTGATGGCTGAAGTGAGGATAGGTACAGGAGAAATGAAGCAGTAGGAGGACAGAAGGACAAAAGTAAAATCATGAAGACAACCGCTTTGGATGAAGATGGTGTAGAGAGGAGACACAGGTCACAAGAGCTAGGAAAGGTATTTAAGGGGATGTCACTGTGAATGTTAAAAGTAAACAAAAATACGCATGGCCATCTTTCCTTGTGCCATTAGCTCCTTCCCACATGATACATCCTTACTACTCACTGTCTTCTTGATGCCTTACTGCCACCATCATTCTACTGAAATGGTCCTTCCAAAGGTCATGCATGGCATACTAACTAGTCAAGTTAATAAATATTTATTAAATGTCTACTACGTGCCAGGCATTGTGCTAAGTTCTGACTTTTTTGAGACCCCACCCTCCTTGATTTTTCTCTTCATATAATCTAACATCATCACTCACTACCCCCTACTCAATACTCTGTTGTCCATGAGTATGGGCCTCTGGTTCAACGCTTCTCCCAACCCCTTAAGGAGCAAGTTCTTCAAGGAGCCGTCCTCAGCCATCTTCTCTTTTCATATTCTCTAGCTTGGCACTCCCATTGCTCCCAAAGCTTCAATTATCACCTCTATATCAGGTGACTCTCAAATCCACCTCAATAACCCTGATCTCTCTTTGGGTTTTTACAACTCCACCACCAGCTAACTGTAAAGCATTTCCACCCAAACATCCCACAACCAAACCTTAAATTCAGCAAGTCCAAAATTGAGCTTATCATCTCCATAAGATTATCAGATCTGGCCATGTTAATTTTTCCTGCTCAAAAATTTTCAGGGGTTCCAGAATGCATTGTAATTAGGTAATTAGGCTTGGACTTTTTTACTGTTTTTTTCTTATGGAGCACTTAAATCAAGTGCCTTTGATGAGTCTGGCCTTTGTTTCTCTGATTAAATCAGGAGTCTTTGGACCTGCTTGCATCAAGGGAAAGCCTAGTTTACATTGTGACTCCCTTTGTCCCCGAACAGGGTACATAAACTCAGAAGTTAGCGTTTTGCTTGAGGCTCTCACTCACTGGAAGAGTGATGTGTGATTTGACCATGCACCATAATAAAAGAGAAAAGTGTGCTCCATTTAGAGAACATAAATAAATACATGGGCCCACATGGAGACAACAATGAAATTCTATACAATGATTGGGTACAAGAACAAATCAAAGAAACTATTAATAATTATGTGAAAAGTGATAATGATCAAACAATATACCCAAATTTCTTAGATGCAACCAAAGCAGTCCTCAGGGAGAAAATTATAACCCTACAAACATGAAAAAAGAAGCCCCCAGCTTTGAAAACCCAGATGTTGGTGCCTCTCTCTCTGGTAACTATGTAAATCTTTGGTCAGACAGCTAGAGGTATGTCTATTGACAACTGTGTGTGTTCGCCTTGTTTATATTGTCTCTGTATTTCTGTTTCTATTTGCTCTGAAGTTCAGGGTGCTGGCTTTTCCTCCTGAACTAAGTGAATGGTATATGTATGTTTAATTAAAGTGAGATTGTTAACCCCTTAAAGTTGCTTTCCTTAGAAAAGCAGATCAAAGAATCTGGTGTTATTGGTCTTTCACCCCCCACAACAACTGCTAGCAACATCGGCTTACTGATTTTGGATTATTGCTACTATATCAAATTGGGGGCATTGGTCCTTGGATTTGATCCTGTGGAGTCTAAATAAATGTTATACTTCCTCTGCCTTCTACCTAAAGAATTCCTTATACTTTGTGATTTCGAACCACTCAGGCATGTCCATGGCCTTCTCCAAGGTCATGAATTTTGCCGTACCACTATATGCCTTCTGAATACTTTGCCTGACACTCAAAACACTCTCCAAATTGGTGCCACCTGACTTTTCCATTCTTAGCTCACATTGCTCTCCTCCATATACTCTATGCTTCAGTCAAACTGAACTACTCTTTGAAGGTTGTGCTATAAAACAAAATTTCTTGACTTGACCTGTGATCAACTGGTTTCATGCCCTTGTTTGTTCACTATATCCCAAAGAGCTTCCCAACTCCTACTCTTCAGAGACTGGAATAATAGAGGCAAAGATGGGTGATGATACAAAAAGACTCCAAAGTACAGAGAGTTTCTGAGAAATGACTTTGATTTTCCCAGCAGGCACTTAATTAGCGCTTACCCTTTAAAGCCCAATTCAAATGTTCCTTCTCTCCATGAAACTTTCCCTGATCCATTCCCCACAAACTGCATAATGATTTCCCTCTAAAACCTCATGTGGCATTTTGTTATATTACTCTCTAATACACTGCCCATGTAATTCACATATTATAATTATCTGTATCTTATTATTCTCCCAACTGGACTGTATGAGCAAAGGAGCAATATCTTATCTAAACTCTTGACCTCATCATCGCCTAGCAGTACAATGTTGTACATACAGAAAGGACTTAATAAATGTTTGTTGAATGAACAATAATACCATGTTCCTAGTCACCCAGGTTTTCACCTCATTCAATCTTCCCTCACCCTCATATCAAACCAGTTTCATGTCCTGTTAATTCTATCTCTATTATCTCTTTGCGTGTTGCTTTCCACTTCTACTGCCAAGCCTCTCGCTCCTAACCACCTCTTACACACGCCACAAATAATATCTTTATAAATTAGTCTACCAGTACTGAAATAATCTTGCTAATGCAGAGGTATAACCACAATACTCCCTTGCTCAAAGACACTTAATGGTTCCTCATTACCTACAAGATAAAATACAAACCCCTTGACCTTAGATTCAAAACTCTTCACAACCTCAGTCCAACATCCCTTTCCATCCTCCCTACTGTGGAATGGCCTTAACTCATTGAAAGAGGGGAGTTTTTCATTTTGTGTGTATATTTGCTTCCCAGAAACTATCCCACTGCCTCGTGCATAGTCAGCCCTTAGTGCTTACTGCTTGATTACCCTTTTACATATAAGTATTCCAAGTGCTGAGCCTTGCACATAGTAGCATTGAACAGATAGTTATTCAATTGAATGACAGCATGTTCTATTTTCTCTCACATTCCATCTGCCTCCTCTTGCCAGAAAACCTTTTTTCTCCTCAAACACAAAGCATCCTAGGTGAGGTGAACCTAACAGGCAAGTGAAACTCAATTTATCAGGCACTGACAGTCAGAAATCAGACAAGATAATACTACATAACCTCCCAAACAACTCTAGTCCCTCTGCTATTTCCCTAAAAAAGAAAAAGAAGTCAAATCTAGACCTAGGAGATGGAGCAGGGAACAAAAAAGGAACAATTAAGATGTCTACTTTTTCTCAACTTGCCACACCTACTTCCTCAGTGTTTTCTTATCAGGTGCATCTTATTCTCTTCCCTAAAAGTATTTCCCAAAGGTATTCTGGGTCTTCTTCCAAGAGATTCTTAAGTTTTTATCCCAAAGATCAGAATGTGACCGGCTGTCACACAATTACTCTAAATTGTTTAGAGGCTGCCCTTAACCAAATCCTGCCTTTAGCAAGACCTATGACCAACATGTAGTGAGCCAAACACTTCCTAAGGATGCGACTTTGATAATGTCTAAAAAGGACTTAGAAGTCTAGACAGAATACCAAGGTTCAGAATTCCCATCGCTGCTTTTAAGAAGAGGCATGTCTATACTAAATAGCATTCAAAACACAAAGATGAATTCTAATAGAAGACAGAAAATATAGTATGGCTTAGGAAGATTTCTTTGAATGAAGATTATGCGTTAGGTGAAACTGCTATGAAGAAGTTATTCTTTTCAAAGTCTAATGATTTAAAGGGAGGAAAAAATGAGAAAATTTTCATTACCTTCCTTCGCAAATATCCATCTTCAGTTGCAAGAAGTATAAGTGCCTATGAAACAAATTTAGAAGTAATATTTAAATTAAAATAAGCAACAGAGACCTGATAAGGCAAGAACAAAATCTGTACATTTAAAAACCAAGATAACTATAGAAATATTTTTCTAACAACATGAAACTATCCTTGCATAAGTTTGTGGATTTTACACAGCTATCCTTAAGATTATTAACACTCTTACCTTAAAGCCACTTTTGTTTTTGAAATATTTTTTCTAGTTTACCATTTTCCTCTTCGCTCTTCTCATTTCTTATTATATCTTTTTTTTTTCTATTCTTTAAGTCTTCTAAAAATGGAATGGCTGTTGGATGGTTAGCAGTTGGATGCTGACCTTTTCAATAATATTCACCACTACCTTTCCATGTGAACATTCCCTTTCTTTTAATTTTTATTTGTTCATTCTATATCTTTTTTTTTTAATGGAAGCATTATTTGTGGCATGACAATTAAAGAGTGGTAAGGGATAAATGTCAATGGTTATTCAGTCCAATCCATACACCTGTAAAAAAAAACTTACTAAAATATATTCAAGAAATGGTGACCCAGCCTTTGTATGATGACTTCCAATGAGGAGGAACCCATTACATCTTGGAACCCCATTCTACTTCTGGATGGCTCTAATGTTTAGGAAGTTTTTTCCCCTTATCTTAAGCTTTAAAGCTTTTACCTATTGGTTGTTTTTCAGCCCTCTGGGGCCAAAGAAGAATAATTTAATCTTTCTTCCATGTGCTAGCCTTTCAAATACTTAAAGACAGCTATCATGACCCAGTCACTAAGACTTCTTGAAGTTAAACATTCCCAGATTTTTGAACCCAAGTCCTTTTACTATCCTCATTGCTCTCCAGCTTATCAATCTGTCCTAAAATATCAGGTCTAAAATGGAACTTTAGATGTGGTCTGACCAGGGCAGAGTGCAGGAGAATTATCATCTCCTTATTCCCGGAAACTATTCTTCTATTCATTGCCAACTCAGATCACATTAGTTTCTTTGGCTGCCCTCTATAATTCTGTTGATTCCTACTGAATTTCAAGTTCTTTAAAACTTCCCAGATCTTTTTTCAGATGAACTACCAACTAGCCCCACCTCCCCAATCTTGTTCTTGCGAAGCTGATCTTTTGACCCCAAGTATAAGGACTACATTAATCTTCATCTGTATTCAATTTGGCCCAATGATCTACGGTGTCCAGATCTATTTGAATCCTGACCCTGGCATTCAGTGTGTTAGCTTGCCCTCCCAGCTCTGTGTCATCTGAAAATTTGATAAGTATGCCATCTGTGAAGTCTGCTGTGAACCTAATTATTCACTTTAAGATTCTTTTAACCAAATTTCTAATAGAATCCACTGATGGCAAGTTTGCTTTCTCCATCGTTATAATTAAAAATCAATACACATTTTGACGAGCCAAGCAGTTACTTTTTTTTCTGAAAGTTAAACACTTGACCAAAACCATACTGAACTATATTTCATTTTTTGCATACTAAAGTCAAGAGCAGGGTGCTTATACAAAAAGTATTTCCTGAAGAGGTAGGGTTACCTCTTGTCCCTCTCAGGCAGCTAAAAAGAAGTCATTTCTAATACAGAGAGGAGAAGTTCTCCTAAGAATCATACCTGGGCATACTATGCCCACTAAAAATGTCAACAACCTAAATGACCTAAGAGTAAGCATCCCTGAGAAGCAGCATGCCATCGTGGATAAAGGGGCAAATCTTAAGAGTCTGGAAGACTATGGGGTGTGTGTGTGTGTGTGTATACACACACACACACACACACACACACACACACACACATCAGCTCTATGGCCCAGGGCAAATCACTAAAGCCCTTGATGTTCTCAGGCATTTCTCTAAAACTATAAATTACAAATCAGTTGGTCATCTGAGATGTACATTGGTAGAGGGAGATTCCAAACCAGGGAGTTCTTTACATTGGTGAGATCACTAGTCCCAAGAACAACAAATATTTATATCCTGACATGACCCCTGTATGAATGAGCTGAAAAAGTAAAGGTGACTAGTCTGTGAAGACAAACTCAACTTGGCCTAAGCATTCTTTCATATACAGTTTTCATTTTTTTGTTTGTTTTTTTTTTGTCTATTACTGACAGCACACACAAGACTGGTGGGTAGGTACTCAACAAAGCAGGACAATACATGGATATGTACGCAGCCTGTCTAAAAGAAGACATCTAATAACATTGATATATCTTAGCTAATTGATTTTAGAACAGATTTTATCTCTGTAGACTAGAAAATAAATTCTCCCTTCCAATAATGACACTCTAAATAATAGTTCACGATGAATTGCACATTGACTCATCTATATTAGTCAACAAATTGCCTTAGACGGTAGGCACAAAATTTAAAAAATAAAACATCAGTAAATACTGGAAGAGCTGTATGATTGTACAATAAAGGAATCAGAGCTGTAAGGGACCTCAAAAGCCATCTAGACCAACCCCCTCATTTGACAGATGAGGGAATAGAAGACCAGGATCACACACAACTAAAAAGTGCTGAAGGCGGGATGTAAACCAAGTTCTTCCTAACTCTAAGTACATCAAACTAGCCATGTTTATTCCTTATTCTGCAGAGAGAACTTTTTAATTATCTGTAAGCAGGTTAACTGCCAAGGAGGACCCTGATATAAAGTCATGGAAAAGGAAAAAAAGGGTTCAACAGCCCCATGAAGATGCTATAAGAGATTCGCTTATAGTGGCACACATGATAGTTGGTTCTCTCTCTCTCTTTGGTAAGATCCAAAAGGAATATAATTAACTCCAGCATCTGGCCAATATAGCAAGAAGACACATTTGCTAAAATTGAATATAGATGAGAGAAATGGTGACAGAATGAGAAAAGAAGAATTTTGGTAATTAAAAAAAAGCAAACGTCTTCCATTTGGTATATAAATGTGCACAAATATCAGGCTGTCCAAGTTCGGCTGTGACCATTATAACACTAAGATAATTTCGCTATTTTTATTTCATGTAAAAAACACTAAGGTGTAAAAGTTCATCGATAATTTCATAGCTTTCAATTGTTACTTTTCAGTCATCATCATCAGCCTCACTATAGCATCACCATCAGACAATGTACCAGAGGGTACCAAAGAGCTAACATTTTTTAAAAAGTCATGTGGGGAACAGATGACTTTGTTAAGTGATGCCTATCCAGGTTTTAGATCTGCATTCTTTCAACACAGGAGCACATGGTCATTATTATCTGGATTGCTAGTGATGGCCTTCATTTATGGCTTTCTGTGGGGTTTCTGTGTTTACCCAAAGTAATAATCAAATATAATTAGACTATTCAATTTTCTTCAAGGTTGGGAGTACAAAGGAAAAGGTTACAGATAAAATAATAGTAATTTTAGAAGGGCAAAATTGATTTCTGTTGGCAAATCAGGCTGATTAACATAATCTGATGAATTACCACATGGGACTATAAATCAGAAAACTGAAAAAAAAAAAAAAAACAAAACCCAACTACCATTTGTCCAATCACACCCTGTCAGAAACTGAAGAAAAAAAAGAAAACCACAAAAAACTACCATGTGTCAAATCATACCCTGTCACTGTCACCTCCAAGAAATGGCAATCAAATATGACCATACTCTGTGACAGGAGTCCAGAGTGACAGGAAAATCCAAATGATGATGAGGAGACACAAAATCAAATGGGCTGTCTTTGAAGCATAACAATAATGATGATTAATAATAATAATAATAATAAATTGTATCTATATTACACCTAGAGGCAGTGCACTATGCTGGACTTAGGAGTAAGAGAATCTAGATTCAAATCCCTTATTTGCCACTTGCTACCTATGTGACCATGGGAAGGCACTTACATTTATAGGCCTCAGTTTCTTCATCTATAGAGGCAATTAACCTCTGAGGCTATTTCCAGATCTAAAACTACACTTCTATGATAGAATACTTTAAGGTTTCCAAAACATTTACACGATCTCATTTGATTCTCACAGCTATCCTGTGATCTAGGGGCTCTTATGGCAGCTACGTAGGTCAGTGGATAGAGCACTGGTTTGAGAATCAGGCTTCCTAAGTTCAAATCTGGCCTCAGGCACTTACTAGCTGTGTGACCCTGGGTAAATCACTTAACCTTATTTGCCCCAGTTCCTAATCTGTAGAATGAGCTGGAAAAGGCAATGAAAAACCACTCTAGTGTCTTTGCCAAGAAAACCCCAAATGGGGTCATGAAGAATCAAATACAACTAAAAACCAACTAAACAACAATAAAGGTACTCTTATAAGCTCTATTTTACAGATAAGGAAACTGAGGCTTAGAAAGGTTGAATGACTTAATCAATCAACATCGCTGTAGTAGCAACTTAGATTTGAAGATCTCCAGCTTCATGTGACCTGCTTATATCACAGGAAGCCTAAGTCACATGTGGTGGGAGGAGGACAGGAAAAGGAAGTTATATCATAGGAAATGGACAGAGAGAGGGAGAGGGGGAGGGGAAAGGGGAGGGGGAGGGAGAGGGAGAGGGAGAGGGAGGGAGGGAGGGAGGGAGGGAGGGGGAGAGGGAGAGAGAGAGAGAGAGAGAGAGAGAGAGAGAGAGAGAGAGAGAAAGGGAGGGGGAGAGGGAAGTAGGGAGAGAGAGAGAGAGAGAAAGGGAGAGGGGGAGGGGGAGAGGGCTTATGGCTGCTAATGGCCGTCGTCACAGCTAGAGCTGAACAGACTGACTTGGCTGTACTGTGAGTTTGTTTCTGGGAAGGCGGGGCTCCAGACTGTGATATTATATATTGAATGTTTTACTGCTCTGATAGACTGAATAAATGGCTTGTGGGATATGGTTCTCTGGTGTCTGAATAAATGGTTTACTTCTTCTACCTTCTACATGGAGAGTCTCGTATACTATACGATACAGAACCACACAGACATTTTGACAATTATCATCTATGTTGTTATTATTGCCTTACTGATAGTCATATAACGAATAAATATATGAGCAGGATTTGAACCCAAGTCTTTTTGATTCTAAGTCCAGCATTACACCATGCTGCTTCCAAAAGTATCTGTGAGAAACTTCTCAGGAAATCATCATATATGACTGTGGAGTTAAACGACCCTAAATCATTGGATAAATTAGCTACATGGGGGTCCCAGAGCCAAATTAGAGGCCATTAATGATGATGATGATGGTGGTGGTAGTAATAACAGTGGTAATAATGACTGGAATTTACATAGTACTTTAAGGTTTGCAAGGCATTTGACCCTCACAACAATACTCTGAGTTGGGTGCAATTATTATCCCCACTTTACAGATTAGGAAACCGAGGCAGACAGAGGTTAAATCACTTGTCCATGGTCACACAACTTGTAAGTGTTCAAAGTTAGATTTGAATTCAGGTGTTGGGCCTAGTACTCTATTCTAGAGTGACATCTAGATGCTTCTAACTTAGAAGGGTGTATTGGCAATTAAGTTGGGACTTTCTTACTGTTTTAGAATGATTAATTGTGTCTTTGATTGAGCTTTACAAGGAGCAAAGCCCCAGGCCCAAACCCCTATCTACTAGGTGATAAGCCTATATGGGCATGAAGCCCTCAGGATCCTAAGAGGAGCTGCTAAGATCAGAGCCAACAGTAGGAGCCTGAGTTCTGGTCGCTCAGATGACGCCTGATGATGGCTAAAGAGTGAATAAAAAGAGAGAACAGAGCTATTTGCTTGGGGCTCTCACTCTTGGAGGTATGTTGATGTGGTGACTCTGGGCAGCTGTAGTTAAGAGCCCTCCGGCTTGTAAACCTGGATGTTTGGACTTTGTTAAACCCTGGTAACTATGCATTGAGATTTGAATCAGACATGTTTGTAATTTGTATTTGCTCTGAAGTTCAGGGTGCTAGCTTTTTCCTCTGAACTAAGTGAATGATATTTGTATGTTCCATTAAATTGAGAATGTTAACCCCTTAACGTTACTTTCCTTAGTAAAGCAGATCAAAAGAATCTGTGTTGGCAGCATTCTTGTTGTTGGGCTTGTGTTGGCCTTTCACTCCCACAGCAGCTGCTAGCCGATTTGTTGCAACAAAGGGTTTTCTGGAATTTAGGGTTCGGTAAAGAAACTTAGAGGAAGCCTTTAGAACATCTTATTTTTTAAATGAAGTATGGAACATTAGCTCTTTTAAAAGGTGCTCTATCCAAACTGTATATTTCAAAAATGTAATTTGTGTTTCTCTCTGACTCTGCTTTAAAAAAGGAAGGAAGGAAGGGAGAGAGAGAGGGAGGGAGAGAGGGAGAGAGGAAGGGAAGGAGAGAGGAAGGAAGGAAGGAAGACAAAGAAACAAAGAAAAAAGAATCAGCCTGTTTACTTATTCCTGTCCCCAATCTTCCTTGACCAACAGAACCAATTCCTCAAAAGTCCATAATTCGTATGACAGACCAGAGTATTAAGCTGAAATCAACAAGACAACATGGAACCAGTAATAAACTCAAGATGTGCATTTAAAGGTCAACTGCAACAACTACGAAAAATGGAAGACTTGGCTGAGCAGCAGTTAATGTGGAGAGAGATCTGGGGAATTTGGTTGACCAGAAGTTTAATATATGTACCAACTGCATAATGTGGTTACTTAAAATGCTAATGCAATCATGGCCTGCATGAATAATGTGCAGATGACAGGTATGGCCCCACTGTGCCCTGGACCAGTCAGACCACACTGCAAGTACTACGGACAGCTCTGAGCAACATATTTTAGGAAGGACTTTGTTACAATGGGGCCAATTATGATGCTAAGATGTCTGGAAACTACTGCCTAATAGGGCACGATTGAGGTAAATAGATGTGTATGGCTTGGAGAAGGCCAAGAGGAGAGACAACAGAAGGTATCTGAAGGGCTGTAATGGAGAGGGAATAAACTTCTGTGTTGTTGTAGGAGGATGGATCAAAGCCAATTAATTAAAATTGCAAAGAAATTCAACGTAATGAAGAATTTTCTAATGTACTTCCCCAAAGTAGAACAGGTTATTCCAGGGGGTAGTTATTTAAGGCTCAGTTTCCTCATCTGTAAATTGAGAAGGCTGGACTGGGTGATCCTTACTAATATCCCTTTAACTCTAAATAGTATAATCCCTCAAGGAATTTTAGTAGAGGATGGAATTCTATATAACAAGGATTATGTGGAAGAGACTTCTCACTCAGTGGGAGGTTGAAGTAAATGATCTCTGAGGTCCTTTGCAGCCTATGACCCTGATCCACCATATACAACTACAGAACTATAAGCTATGAGACTGTGCTTTGAGGAATGATTCAACTTGGCATTCATCATCTCATTCATAAAGCCTTCCTTGCACAAAAGCTAACAAGTTCCAAGATTCACTCCTAGAATGAGGTGTTGAGATTAAAATCAGTGAAATAATAGAGTCAGCTACACTGTCAATCTAGTTGCCAGGCTGGACATTTCTGCATGCACAAATGAGGAATATGTTTCCAAACCTGCCTATTCCATATTGTTCTGCAGTGAATTAAGCACAATATCTGGCTATCTTGATTTTAAAAGATTGCAAAACCAATTTAAGTTGTCTGTTTTATAAGTGTCCTTGTATATGGCTGTGGTTTCAATGATGTGTATGATAATCCTGTATGACCAAGGAATCTGCCAGTTCACCATAATCTAAGTGACACTTTCCGTAAGGAAAATCAATCAGCTGCTGACAAAATTAAACAATATACAGATAGGGAGCAGGTGGGGTTGCAAGAGGAGTTGTAAGGTGAATTTTTAATATACCCTTATCAATTAATTATTGTCTCTCAAGTATATTCTCTTCCCCACTTCAAACAACTCCCATCAGAAAAATCCATCTAAATTCTCAATTAAGCTGCCAGAACAAAATAAGAAAACAAAGACATACAATACTTGGAGAAAGGTGATGGGAGTTGGCCACCTCCTCTTTTTTTTGTGTGCTGATGAACTACAGAGAAGCTGGCCATTAGCTCAACTTCATCTGATTTGGGGCAAAGTATTCATTGCAACAAAAATTCTACTACAAAACAAGCAGTATGTCCCATGGGGTTAATAATAATAGGATGTGATACATATGTAATAATATAAATGTAATATATGTGATACTGTATACATATATGTAATGGAGAGGTAGAAGTTTGTCTTCTTATATTCAGATTTTGGTAAATCTTAGACTAATTTGTACTCTACGGGTACATACTTGAGGGGGCTGACTGGGAAGGCTAACTTTAAACTTTAAAACTAACCACTTATAAGTTACAAAATGTACAATCCACATAGAGGTAAGAGAGTCAACAATTTTATATAATTTAAAATACATCAACCTGATATGTTCATTTGGATAGTAACTGTTGGTACCATAGCATTTACATTTTGTTTTGTAGTACTAAAAAGAGTACTAGTATAATTTTTAAATATTGCACAGACAACATAAAAATACATTACCTTGTTTGTTCTTGCTGCAATGTGTTGGGATCAGGTATAAAAAATCTTACTCGAAAATTCAGGGTACAGGGGAAAGGTCCTACAACATTTTTCAAAAAGAAATTATATTTTTCCTTTTTTAAAAATGCAAATAAAGTTGTGATTCTTCCATAAGCAATATAAACATTTATCATACTACATTGCTTGGTTCCTTCCACACTCACAAATGAGTTTGTTTCAAATGCTAAGTGCATACAATGAATGCAATTTTTAAAAGCTTGAGGCAAAGATACACAAGCTGGTAAAGTGTTTCTACAAGCTTATTCATTGATGGCCTCTTAAATAAATAATACGGATCTGTGTCCAAACAACTCCCTCTATTCTCTGCATCATTCAAAAAAGAAAATCCTAAAGATATTCTTAGCATGCAAAATTCTCACTAAGAAAATATAACAGTTCACCCTTACATAGCATTTGACCCTTTCCAAAGCATGTTCACATACATAAATGCATCATCTCATTCAATGTTCACAATACAACCCTTCAAACACACAAGCCAAGTACTGCTATCTCCATTTGATTAATGAGGAAACAGGGTCAGAGAGGGTGATGTGAAGTGTCTGAGGCCATAGAAGGTCCTCATCAGTAGCAGGACCATGATAAAAACCCAAGGCTTCTGCTCTTAACTCCATGGCTCCTTCCACTATCCTATGTGACAAGCTCCACATTCATAAATATATATGTGTGTATATGTATACAGGTACATGTGTTCATGTATGTATATATCTGCACACACACGGCAAATAGGAACTTTATCAACATTATCTTAGCTTCAATGAAATACATGACTTTCTTAAATCTGATTTTACATTAGTATCATGTTCAATCGTACAATCTTAATACTGACCCGAAAATGCTCTGCATTGGTAAAATGAATTAGTCAGTATATTTTCTTTGGCTAGATATAGTAGCAGAAGAAAATTTGCTTGCTCTACTAATATCCTACAGCATTTTCCACAGCTATTCAATACTTCTCAAACCACCAACAAGTATTTATTACATATCCTATATGTGCAGGTAATTCTCCCACTCATCAGCTCTCATTGGCAGTCACCACCCAGTCTACTTAGTCTCACCTCCTTTCACCCGCTTATCTAGTCACTCATTCTCTCACCCACCCATCAAACTTACTAATTCCTGACTCCTCTTGCCTATTATTCTAATCTTTCCAGCACTGGTATTTCTGAATGTACCCCTTAATCTCAAGTGTACGCCTGTATGCCTCTTTATTTCTACAGACACGTACAATATTTCTGGATATCGAGACATATTAGTCTTATAAGTGAGTAAGCTTATAAGTATGTGTATGTACAATCCTATAGAAAGGAGGCTCTGAGAGTAGGCCTGTCTCATTTTTCATCTTTGCAACCTCAGCACCCAGCACAATGCCTAGCACATAGTAGGCCTTTGATAAATACTTGCTGATTGGTTCATGTACTTGGATGTATTAAGTGGACAAATTGAGGAATGTGTTTGTTGAGTACATTTCTGCATGTATGTATATATGCATATGTTAAGGGAATTTCTGTGCAAGCTCTTTTATGTACATAAAGGGGGCATTTTTTAGTTTATCCCCATGTATATGGAGATAAACGATATATACAATCTCCATGTATACACTGCATATATGAATTTGTCTATATATCTATACACACATATAGATTTGTGTATGCACATATACCTTCACATGGGCATCCTGTTGGGAAAGGAAAAATAGTCACAATAATGATGATAACAGCTCACATTTACATTGGCCTTTAAGGTTTGCAAAGCACTTTACATACATTATCAAATGATGCTCATAACAACCCTGTGAGGTAGATGTTACTATTACGCCCATTTTACAGATGAGCAAACCAAGATTGAGGCCCCAGGGTCGCACAGATACTAACTACAAGATTCAAATTCAGGTCTTCCTGATTCTAAGTCCAGCACTCTATCCAATGCATAAACTTACCAAAAAGATACTCTAGGTATTTATGTTCTCATGTGTGTATACCACTATTTGTGTAGCTGGGTGGGTGAGCCCTCATCGAGATACACCTATGTTGACAAGAGGGTGTGAGAGTATGAGTGTGTAGAAGGTGGGTAGGGAGAAGGGAAGGGTGTAGTATTACCTATTTCTCATGCTGGACTAAGAAGGTTTACTTTGGAGCTTGGTTTCCTTGTTTTCAGTTAGTTATACTTTCTTTCTCCATTTTCCTTCCCCTATTTGCTAACCTCACTCTCCCCCATGAAAACTTGGAATCATTTCCCTCCAGTACATCAGCTCAGTGACTACCCCAGATCAAAAGGAATGCAAATATCATGTCAGAGATAGGCCAATTAGCTTATCGAAAAACATAGCATAGCAATACTAATAATACAAGAAATAATAATAATATAAAACTATACAAACCTTTGAGTTGTTTTCTGATTGGTTTACTGGATTCAAGCCATCTCTGTTGAATAAGGAAATAAAGTTTTATTTTTAAATCTTAATAAAAACAACAAAGTTACAGAAAACATTCTACTTACAGGAGAATCCACTGAATCTTCGCCATGTTGCAAACCAAAATATTCTTTTTCTGTTATATCCAAGTGATTAAAAGCCATATCCAATAGAACTTGACCAGTATCTTGTTTCTAGAGGAAAGAATAGATTTTTATAAGTTAATTTTGTAAGCATCAAGATTTTATCTTTTGGAACCACAATTAGATTTTTTGACAATTTAGAAAAGCAAAGCACTTTTAAAACTTCATTTTTTCCCAATGTATTGATTGGTTTTGCTATACCACCTCCACCCCTTTGTTTTAGTCTTTGTTATGGGGAATGGCTCTCTGGGAGACAGACAAGACAAACAAAACAGACACAGACACAGACAGACTGACACACACACACACTCATGCACTAAGAAATGTGGGTGACATAAAATCAAAAAATGTCAAAATTTATTTTAAAAATTTAATTTGGAACCTCTGCTGACAAGAGGGGAAAGTAGAAATAGAAAAAATCCATTGATCACCACCTAGAAGAGATCCAACAAGGAAAACTCAGAGGAATATTATAGTTAAATTCCAAAACCCCCAGATCAAGGACAAAATATTATGAGTAACAAGAAAAAAACAATTTATATATGATGGTACTACAATTAGAATCACACAAGACCCAGTGTTGGCAACACTAAAAGATCACAGGTCTTGGAACACGACATATCAAAGAGCAAAAGAACTGGGCCTCTGGCCAAAAATATCATTACAGCAATACTAAGCATAATTCCGAATTTAAAAAAACTGGACATTTCATCAACTATCAGACTTTCAGGACTCTGTTAAAAAAAAACAACAAACCCTGAACTCAATAGAAGATTTGATATACGAGAGCCAAGAGAAATATAAGATACATATCAATGACCAATTATAACAGTCTACATAAGGATAGAATATTTACCTATTATGTATGAAAAATGTAAAACCTATGTCTAAGAATGTTACTAATAATTAGATTGCTTATAAGAAAGATTGGAGCCAACTTCAGTATGATATGACTTTAAAAAGTAAAACTGTTCAAGAACAAACAAAAGAGTAATTATCTTATACAAATGAGGTGCAAGAGGAAGAACCAATACAGAATTAGATGGGGGAGGGTGACTGTTAGTTCTGGAAACCTACTTTTATCAGGAATGGGTTTAAGAGGGGAAAATCCATATACATTTAGAAGAGTATAAAAGTCTTCTAAATTTAAAAAAGAAATAAAACTAAGAGAATAGGGAAGGAGGAGAGGATAAAAGAGGGATCATTAGAGGGGAGGGTGAGGGAATAGGTTAAAAACGGAGTATAGAAAGGTGTTTAGATTTAGGGGAACGAGAGGACAAGGAAGGGATTCCTGGAGTGGGGGAAGGTTAAGTAACAGGAGGGCAAGGTAACAGACAGAAGTAAAGTAGAGGAGTCAGGAGAGAGGAAAAAAGAAATACACACAAACATAAAAACAAGATTAGGAGTAGAATCTCTTACGGAAAGCATATGTTTATATATGTATGCATGTATGTATATATGTATATGTGTAAGTATATATTAATAACGACATATAAATACATCCATGCTCGACTATAGCCTTGGGGTGGTGGGTAGGGGGGAAGAAGGGGGAAAAAAGAACAAAATAAAAAGCATACTGCAAAGAACAAAAGAAAACCTACATAGAAGCAAAGATGGACAACCTTCAACTTAATGCACAGCATTTAATATATAGGCTTTCTTGAAATGATAATATATTACACAAGGTCACACAGATGAGTGGTGGAATTCCTAATCCAAAATTCTCTTTTCACTATAGCCCAAATTAATTTTTCAAATTTTTTTTAAAATTGTAGACAAATACTGAAACTTAAATACATATTATGAAAAGAAGAAGAAACATTATAAACTTAAATATAAAATAAGAAAAGAAAAAGATATCATGTGCATAGCAGAACATAGGAGAGGATTCAAAATATATAGTGATAACTTATCATTTTCATTATCAATTATTAAAGCATTAAAAGATAAAATGTTGATATTATGGAATACCATACATATATTTTATGCATTTCTGAGTTTATAAACGTTTTCTCTGCTGTCTACTGGCCTTCAAGTGTCATCTGTGGCTTCCACAAAACTCCACAAAAAGTTCCATTTAATTTCTTATGTTGGCTCATGATATATCAAAGCTGCGATGGGAAAAGTCTTGATGTGGAAGGAATAATCATATTGTCTATAAAGTCTGTCAGGTTTTTTCTTCATTTATGCCAATCTCAATAGCAGATGTGCTCTTATTTCTAAATTATCTAACAGTCTTGTTATATATTGACATATTTACATGAACACATATATTTCAGGCTTTCTAAATTTTAGAACAAAGGTATTACTATTTAATTAATAAGATATTAATATTAATAACTTTTGCATAATAATAAGGCTTCCGACTCAGTCTTCATTTGGTTGTATTCTGAGGTAAAAATCCAACTTTATGCTCAGTTGAGGACAAAATGATGATGATGATAATAGCTAAGATTTATGTAGCACTTACCATGTGGTAGGCACTGTGCAATGAACTTTACAGTTATCATCTCAATTAATCCTCACAACAACCCTGGAAGGAAGGTGATATTATTATCCCCATTTTACAGATGAAGAAACTGAGGTATACAGAGGGTAAGTGACTTGTCCAGGGTCACACAACTAGTATGCTAGTAAGTAGGTTTGAACTCAGGTCTTCCTGACTCTAAGTCCAGTGTTTTATTCACTGCCCCACCTACAACTTACACACACACACACACACACACACACACACACACAAACTGCCTGAGGGATATCAGTCTTACTCCCAAACAATTTCTACTTTATATGATATATTCTAAATTTCAAATCAAGAAGCCTGAAACAGTGCCCCTTCCACTCCAAGAAGAGAGATCAAATTTAAAAGAAAGGAAAATCGTCAAAAAAGATGAGCAAAAAACAAGCAAACAAAAGAATCTGACCATAGAAAGTTATCATAATAACAGCGAAGATCAAGGCACAAACTCAGAAAAGACAACAAACATCTATGGGCAAAATCCCAAAGAAACATAAGAATTATTCTCAAGCCCAGAAAGAACTCATAGAAAAGCTCAGAAAGGAGCTTAAAAATCACATAAGAGAGGTAGAAGAAAAATTTGAAAAAGAAATGAGAATGATGCCAGAAAATTATGAAAAAAAAAGAGTCAACAGCTTAGAAAAGAAAACAACTGCTTAAAAAGTAGAATTGGCCAAATGGAAAAGGAGATATAAAAATCCACTGAAGAAAACAACTCCTTAAAAAATACAATTGGCCAAATAGAAAAGAAAGTACAAAAGCTAAATGAAGAAAACAACTCCTTAAAAGTTAGAATTGGGCAAGCGGAAGCTGATAGCTCTACAAGATATCAAGAATCGATCAAACAAATTCAAAAGAATGAAAAAGAAAAAAAGAAAATGTAAAATATCTCATGAGAAAAACAACTGACCTGGAAAATAGATCCTGGGGAGAATGTCAGAATCACTGGACTACCCAAAAGACATAATCAAAAGGAGGACCTGGACAACATCTTTCAAGAAATTATCAAGGAAAACTTCCCTGATATCCTGGAACTAAAGGGCAAAACAAGCATTGAAAGAACCCACCAATCATCTCATGAAAGAGATCCCAAAATAAAAACTCCAAGGAACATTATAGCCAAATTTTAGAACTACCAGGTCAAGGAAAAAAAAACTGCAAGTAAGTAGAAAGAAACAATTCAAATATCGTGGAGCCACAATCAGGATTATACAGGATTTAGTAGCTGCAACATTAAAAGATCAGCGGTCATGGAATATGGTATTTCAGAAGGCAAAAGAGCTAGGACTACAACCACAAATCACTTCCCAGTGAAATTAAGCATAATATATCAAAGGAAAAAAAATGTTTATTTGATGAAATAGAAGAATTTAAGCTTTTATAAAGAAAAGATCAGAATTAAACCAAAAATCTGATTTCCAATATCAAAACCCGAGAGCAGCATAAACAGGTAAACACAGAAAAGAAAAACAAGGGATTCAATAGAGCTTAACTGTTTACAGTCCTACATGGGAAAATCATACTTATAATTCTTAAAAATTATATCACTCATAGTACAGCTAGAAAGAACATACATAGACAGAGGGTACAAGTATAAGGTGAATTTGAGCGAATAACATAAAAAATAATTAAGGGATGAGAAAGAAGAGTACATTGGGTGCAGAAGGAAGGTAGAGGTAAAATGGGGTAAATTTTTTCACGTGAAGAGGCGCAAAAGATCCATTACAGGGGCGGGGGAGAAAAGATGGGGGATGGGAGATGGGCATAGCTTGAAGCTTACTCTCACCAGTATTAGCTCAAAGAAGGAAGAATACACACAATCAGTTGAATACAGAAGTCAATCTTACCCAACAGGGAAGAGTAAGTAAAGGGGGTAGTGGGGTGGGGATTGACAGAAGGGACAGCAGATCAGGGGAGGTAGTAGACAGAAGAAAACACTGCTGAGAAGGGAAAGGGTGAAAAGAGAGAACAAACAGGAGGAAAAATAGAATGGAGGGTAATACATAATTAGCAATCAAACTGCGAAAGTGAATGGGATGAACTCTCCCATAAAATGGAAGTGGATAGTAGAATGAATCAAAACCCAGAATCCTGCAGTATGTTGCTTACAAGAAAAACACCTGAACTCCACACACACAGAGCAATGTCAAGGGGCTGGAGCCGAATCTATTATGCTTCAGCTGTAGTTTAAAAAAAAAAAAAAAGAAAAAGAAAAAGCAGAGGTAGCAATCCTAATCTCAGGCAAAGTAAAAGCAAAAATAGACCTAATCAAAAGAAATAAGGAAGGAAATTACATCTTGCTAAATGGTACCATAGACAATGAAGCAGTATCAACACTAAATCTATATGCACAAAATAATATAGCATCCAAATTCTTAAAGGAGAAGTTAAGCAAGGTACTGGAAGAAATAGACAGCAAAACTATACTAGTCTGTCCCCTATCAGAACTCAATAAATCTAACCAAAAAAATAAACAAGAAAGAAACTAAGGAGATAAGTAGAATATGAGAAAATTTAAACATGACAGACCTTTGGAAAAAACTGAATGGGAACAGAAAGGAATATACTTTTTTCTCAGCAGCATATGGCACCTACCCAAAAAATGATGATGTATTAGGGCATAAAAACCTCAAAATCAAATGTTGAAAGGTGGAAATATTAAATGCATTTTTTGGATCATAATGGAATATATATGTATATATAAATTACATTCAACAAAAAGCAATGGAAAGATAGATTAAAAATTAATTGGAATCCAAATAATCTAATCCTAATGAATAAGTGGGTCTAAGAAAAGATCACAGAAACAATAAATAATTTCCTAAAAGAGAATAACAATAAAACAATATACCAAAATTTATGGGATGTAACCAAAGCAGTACTTAGGGGGAATTTTGTTTCTGTAATTCTTAATTAACAAAACAGAAAAAGAACAGATCAATGAACTGGCATGCAACTAAAAACACTAGAAAAAGAACACATTAAAAGTCTCCAATTAAACACCAAATTGGAAATCCTGAAAATCAAAGGTGAGATGAATAAGGCTGAAAGTAAAAATACTATTGAGCTAATAAATAAATCTAGGAGCTGATTTTAGGAGAAAACCAGTAAGACAGATAAACCACTGGTTAAAGAAAACCATTAAATATCTAGTATCAAAAATGAAAAGAGTGAAATCACCCCCAATGACAAAGAAATTAAAGTAATCATTAGGAAATATTTTGCCCAATTAGATGTCAATAAATCTGACAATCTGAATGAAATTAATGAATATTTACAGAATATACAAACTACCCAAATCAACAGATTAGGAAATAGAATGTCTAAATAATCTTAGAAATCTTAGAAAAAGAAATTGAACAAGCCATTAATGAACTCTCTAAGAAAAAATCCCAGGGCCAGATGGGTTCACAAGTGTATTCTACTAAACATTCAAAGAATAATTAATTTCAACACTACATAAACTATTTGGAAACACAGGCAAAGGAGTCCTTACCAAGCTCCTTTCATGACACAAATATGATGCTGATACCTGGAAAGCTAAAACAGAAAAAGAAATTATAGATGGATTTCCCTAATGAGTATCAATGCAAAAATTCTGAACAAAATACTAGCAAGGTGATTATAGCAATATATCACAAGGATTATACACAATGACCAGGTGGGATTGATACCAGGAATGCAGAGTTGGTTCAATATTAGGAAAACTATCAACCTAATTGATCATTTCAACGACAAAACCAACAGAAATCATATGATTATCTCAATAGATGCTGGAAAAGCTGTTGACTAAATACAACACCCATTCCTATTAAAAAACACTAGAGAACATAGGAATAAAGGAAGCATTCCTTAAATGATAAACAGTATCTATCTAAAACCATCAGCAAGCAGTATCTGTAATGGGAATAAGCTAGAAGCCTTCCCAATAAGATCAGGGATGAAGTAAGGATACCTATTATCACCATTATTATTCAATATAGTACTAGAAATGTTAGCTATAGCAATAAGAGAAGAAAAAGAAATTGAAAGA
Organism: Phalanger gymnotis; assembly: GCA_028646595.1. Taxonomy (NCBI): domain Eukaryota; kingdom Metazoa; phylum Chordata; class Mammalia; order Diprotodontia; family Phalangeridae; genus Phalanger; species Phalanger gymnotis. The sequence continues at coordinate 394,718,610 of CM053622.1, read as the reverse complement.
ATTAGAATAGGCAATGAGGAAACAAAACTATCATTCTTTGCAGATGATGTGTTGGTATGCTTAGAGAACCCTAGAAAATCAACTAAAAAACTACTTGAAATAATGAACAACTTTAGCAAAGTTGCTGGACGTAAGATAAACCCACACAAATTATCAACCTTTCTTCAAATGATCAACAAAACTCAATGGCAAGAGATAGAAAGAGAAATTCCATTTAAAATAACTGTACACATAAAATACTTGGGAGTCTACCTGCCAAAACAAACCCAGGGACTATATGAACACAATCACAAAACACTTTTCAGACAAATAAAGTCAGATCTAAACAATTGGGAAAATATCGATTGCTTATGGGTAGGCTGAGCCAATATAATAAAAATGACAATTCTGCTTAAGCTAATTTACTTATTCAATGCCATACCAATGAGACTCCCCAAAAAATTATTTGATAGAGTCAGAAAAAAAATACATCTGGAAGAACAAAAGGCTGAGAGTATCAGGGGAATTTATGAAAAAAAAATACAAAGGATGGTGGACTAGCAATACCAGATCCCAAACTACATTATCATCAAAACTCTCTGGTACAGGTTAAGAAATAAAGTGGAGGCTCACTGGAAGAGGTTAAGTACACAAGTCACAGTAGTCACTGACCAGAGTAAACTAGTGTTTGATAAACCCAAAGACCCCAGGCTTTGGGATAAGAACTCACTATTTGACAAAAACTGCTAGGAAAACTGGAAAACAACAGGATACAAACGAGGCATAGAACAACATCTCACACTGTATACCAAGATAAAGTCAAAAAGGGTGCATGATTTAGACGTAAAGGGTGACACCATAAACAAATTAGAAAAGCAAGGAATAGTCTACCTGTCAGATCTATGGGGAAGAGAAGAATTCATGACCAAACAAGAGATAAAGAGCATTAGGAAATATAGAACAGATAATTTTGATTATATTAAAATAAAATTCTTTTGTATAAACAAAACCAATGCAACCAAGATCAGAAGGAAAGCAGAAAGCTGGAAAACAATCTTTATAGCAAGTGTAAAGGCCTCATTTCTCAAATACATAAAGAACTGAGTCAAATTCATGAGAATATAAGCCATTCTCCAATTGATAAATGGTCAAAGGATATGAACAGGCAGTTTTCAGATGAAGAAATTAAAGTTATCTCTAGGCATATGAAGAAGTGCTCTAAATCACTTTTGACTAGAGAAATGCAAATTAAAACAACTCTGAGGTACTACCTATGCCTGTCAGATTGGCTAATATGACCAAAAAAAAAAAAAAAGGAAAATGATAAATATTGGAGTGGATGTGGGAAAATTTGGGTACTAATGCACTATTGGTGTTGTAAACCGATCCAACCATTCTGGAGAGCAATTTGGAACCACGCCCAAAGGGCAACCAAACTGTGTATACCCTTTAATACAGCAATACCACTACCAGGTCTGTATTCCAAAGAGATCATAAAAAGGGGAAAAGGACCTACGTATACAAAAATATTTATAGCTGCCCTTTTTGCGGTGGTAAAATATTAGAAACTGAGGGGATGCACATCAATTGAGGAATGGCTGAACAAGCTGTGGTATACGAATGTAATGGAATAGTATTGTGCAATGAGAAATGAGAAAAACCTGGAAAGACTTGTACAAACCAATGCAAAATGAAAATGAGTAGCACTAGGAAAACATTGTACACAGTATCACAACATCATGTGATGACCAACTATAAATGACTTAGCTCTTCTCCGCAACACAATGATCCAAGACAAGTACAAAGGAGTCAGGAAGAAAAATGTTATCTACATCCAGATAGAGATGGATTCTGAATGCAGACTGAAGCCTATTTTTTTTTACTTTATTGTTTTTCATGGTCTTTTTTTCCTTTTTGATCTGTTTCCTTGTTCACAGTTGTGACTAATATGGAAATACATTTTCTATGATAGCACATGTATAACCTATGTCAAATTGCCTACCATTTTCAGAAGAGGGGAGAGAAGGAAGGGAGAAAAATTTGGAACTCAAAATCTTGTAAAAAATGAATGCTAAAAATTGTCTTGACATGTAATTGGGAAAAAATAAAATACTATTAAAAATAAAATAAAATGAGGGGCTGGGAGGAGAAATGATGTGGTAGAAAGAGCACAAGCTCTGGGGCTAAAGGACCTAGTTTGAATTCTGTTTTTGATGCTTTCTACCTGTGTGACCTTGCCTCACTGATAAGAGGTGATTGGATCAGGTGGCCAGTGGAGTTCCTATCAGTCAACAAACAATTATTTTTTTAATAATAAATTTGTTTTTTATTTTTAGTTTACAACACTCAGTTCCACAAGTTTTTGGGTTCCAAATTTTCTCTTCCTCCCTCTCCTCCTCCCTTCCCCCCAAGAAGACATGTAATCCAACGTAGGTTCTACATATACCTTCACATTGAACTTACTTACATAATAGTCCAGTTGTAAAGAAGAATTATAACCAACGTTGATGAATCATGAGAAAGAAGAAACGAAACCAAAAAAGAAGGACAAAAGAGAGAGAGGGCAAAAAGTTTGCCTCAGTCTGCATTCAGACTCCAAAATTTTTTCTCTGGATGTGCATAGCTTTTTCCATAATGAGTCTTTTGGAGCTATCTTTGAACCTTGCATTGATGAGAGGAGTCAAGTCTATCAAAGTTAGTCCTTACAGATAACTTGTGTCCTGGTTCTGCTCCCCTCACTCAGCATCAGTTCATGTAAGTCATTCCAGGTTATAATGAAGTCCATCTGCTCCTCATTTCTTATAGCACAACAGTATTCCATTACATTCATATATCATTCTAATACATTCATATTCAACAAACATTTATTAAGCACATACTATATGCCAGGCACTGTGCTACATGCTGGGGATACAGAGAAAATCAGTTCCGGTCCTTTAGGACCTCAGTTCCTAAAGGGAGAAACAATATAAAAAAAAAACTCCTCTATTTCCAGTTCTCTATCACCACAAAAAAGTACAATGACAATTTTGACACATATGAGGCCTTTCTTTGCATTTTTTATTCTTTGGGGTATATTCCCATGGGTGGGATTGCCTTTCTCATATATTTCCAAATTGAAATTCTGAACAGATGGGACTGCTTCACAGCAACATCAACAACACATCCACGTACCCGTCTTATCACAGCCCTTCTAAGATTTCCTATTCTCATCTTGGCCAATCTGCATGGCTATAAGGTGAAACCTCAAGAGTAGATTTAATTTGCATTTATCTTATTAGTGGTGATCTAGAGCCTGCATTCCGGCTGCCTCGAGGGCATTTCCACCAGCTCCTCAAATTGGCGTCCAAGACCAAGCTTGATTCCTATTGTGGTGGGGGTGGCTAGCCTTCTAAGATTCATCAAGCCCAATAATTATCATCCACTTCTGCTGAGTAGACAGAAACTTGGAACACCTTTCTAGAAACTCTAAAATTCTGACTGAGAAAACGAAGGATCTTTGGGCATTTTAACATCTTCTCGGCTAAGGCTGCGACTTTGGATCAGAAAGAAGGTAAACAAATGGCAATGCGAAAGGGCTGCATTTCATTTCTTGATTTAGAAAGGGGGAATGATGGAAACTATAAGCCCGAATAGGATTCATAGAACATTCTACAATAGATTTTTTTTTTAAATTGAGGGAAAAGGAAAGAGAACCTCTTGGTGATTTTCGAAAGAAAAAAAAAGGCAGATGATTAGGCATGGTATACTGGATTTGACATCAGAATAAATAGATTTCAATCTTATTTCTGATACTTACTAACTTTGTGGTTCTAGGCATGCCCCTTAGCTTTCCAGATCCTCGGCTTCCTCATCTATAAAATCAGCCAAATATTTTTAACCCCTAACTCACAGCTTAGTTATGAGGAAAGCACTTCGCAAATCTAAAAGCACTGTGAGTATGTCATTATTATTATCATCACACCAAGAAAAAAAAACAGTATAACATAAGGAATATTAATTTTGTTGTAGTTTTTTTAGTCATTTCAGTTGTATCTGATTCTTTTGTGACCCCATTTGGAGTTTTCTCAGCAAAGATAATGGAATGGTTTGTCATTTCCTTCTCTAGCTCATTTTACAAATGAGGAAACTGAGGCAAACAGGATGAAGTGACTTTCCCAGGGTCACACAGCTAGAAAGTATCTGAGATCAGAAGAGAACTCAGGAAGATGAGTCTTCCTGACTCCAGACCCAGTGGTCTATACACTGCGCCACCTAGCTGCCCCCTAAATAATATAACATTAATATAATATAAATAATACAAAATCATAATAACCACAATAAGAAAAGTGATGTCATCTTAACCTCTTTTCCCATTTCTAATAAGAGCTGCCTTTCTCATGGATCAGGAGAATGCTGTGTACATAGTCTATATACAGATTTAATAAAGAATTTGACATAGAAAAATATGGCCTGAATGACAGCAAGGTTAGGCAAATCTGAACCTGTCTGAACACAAAAGAGTGCTGATTTACTGACTACTAACAAACTGGAGGGAAGTTTCTAGACAGTGGCCTTGACCTTGTCCTGTACAATGTTTTAATCAAAGACTTATATTTGGTACCAGGCCATACAAGCATGAGGGCATAGTAGTGTGAGCTCATAATGCTAAAACATGCTCTACCCAGTATTTTTAAAAGGATTAAGATCTGGACCTGGAATACTATGCAAGGTCAATCTCTCCTTTGGAGGCCAGAATCTGGCAGAAGGTAGGTATGGGCATGGTATCCCTTTTATCCCCCCAGAGTAAACCATCTGTGCAGTTGGTCAAATAGTTTATGAATGCCAGTGTAAATAAATGGAAGGGATAGTCAACAAGGCTAAAAAAATTGTACTGATACTGTCATTAGTTCGCAGACATTCAATAAAGCAGACTAGGATGAAATTTGCTGATCCAAAATCTTGTATGAATTTGTATTTCAATCCAAAAGTTTATAATATCAATGCCAGGAGAGACTAGAGTCCCTTCATTCCAAACCTCTCATGTAACAGATGGGAAAAGTAAGTCCTAGAGACGGAGTAAGTCAGTGGCAGGGCCAGGACTAGAAGACAGGTCTCTAATTACTAGTTAAGTGTTCTTTGGAAAAAGGAATGAATTTGCAGTTGTGTTGGAATTCTTCATGACCCCATTTGGGGTTTTCTTGGCCAAAAGACGCTGGAGTGGTTTACCATTTCCTTCCCTAGTTTATTTTACAGGTGAGGAAGCTTAATCAAACTCAGTGACTTGCCCAGGGTCACACAGCTAGTGTCTGAGGCTGGATTTGAACTCAGGAAGATAAGTCTTCCTGACTCCAGGCCCCACGCTATCCATTACGCCACCTAGCTACAGGGCCACATTATTCCATTTCTCTGAGCCCTAGTTTTTTCATCTGTAAAATGAGAAGGTTTGTCTTAATGTGTAGTTCTAAACCAATAGTTCTGATCCTTGTATATTTTTTTCAGGCATACTATGAGTCAGAGAAAGAGCTTTATAACTCAAAAAAAAAAGAAGAATGCTTCAGAGTTCAAATAGCTAGGCAGCAGGTGAGAACAAAGCTGTTTAAAAAGAACACTTAACCATCTCTTTTATGGGAAAGTTGATGTGCCAAATTTTATGAATACTCTAACTTAAAAAGAGAAGGAAATCCACAAAGCCAGAAGATTTCTGTGGTATGAAGGTATAACAACAATATTGCTAGCAGCTGCTGTGAAGGTGAAAGACCAATAACAAAACCAACAGGAGGGCTGGTAGCACAAGTTCTTTGACCTGCTTTTCTATGGAAAGCAAGTTTAAGGGATTAACAATCTCACTTTAATCAAACATACATATATCACTCCCTTAGTTCAGGGGGGAAAGTCAGCACCATGAACTTCAGAGCAAATACAGAGAAAATAGAAACAGAGCAAATAACACAAATGAACAGACAGGCTTCTAACCATCTGACGATAGCAATATATACAATTACCAGAGAGAGAATCACCAACATCTGGGTTTTCAAAGTGGGGAAGGGGGGTGGGGCTCTCCTTAACAGCTACCCAGAGTCTTCACACTAACACTTTTCCAATGAGTGAGCCCCAAACAAAATGTAATCCCCAGAATATTTATATACCTCTTCAGTGTCAGAGCACTTCATACCTCTCCAAGGTTTTACATCTCTCATGACCTAACTAGCAAAAGGGTGTGGGCCTTCCTACAAAGGCAAGACTCGATCAAAGGCACTTGATTGCCTTAGTGCTGAGAAGCACGCTAAAACAAAAGACAACAAAAAGTCCTACTTTGCTTGCCATTACAAATGGGAATAACAAAAAGTTTATGCAGCTTTTCCAGATCACAGGCACGCCATGCCCCTGCCACCATGTGAAAGGGATAACTGAATAGTGAAAGCCACCAAATATGTAACACCAAGAGTCATTCCCTAAGAGATCAATGGCTATGAACAAATAGTTTCCAAAAAAGAAAAGATGTAAACTATAAATGATCATATGAAAACATGCTGCAAATCACTAATAGAAATGCAAATTAAGCAACTCTGATGTTTTGCTTCATATCATGCAAAGATGACAAAAAACAGGAATAATAGGTGTTATGCTGTGAGGCTGTGAGAAAACAGGGACAGAAGCACACTGTGAAATGAACCAACTAATCTGGACATGAATATGGAATTATTCAGGAAAAAGTGAATGCACATTCATAACTCTTTGATGCAATAATTCCAACCTTAGCCTTAGGCCTCAGGGAGGTAAAAAAGAAACAAAAATGTCTTCATATAAACCACAAAACTCATAACAGCACTTTTTGTAGTAGCAAAGAACTGGAAACAAAATGGTGACTACAGACTGGGGAATGGCTAGGAAAAAACACTATAGTTTGTGAATGGAATGGAATATTATTATTTAGTAAGAAATGACAATTACGAAGAATTCAGAGAATCAAGGGAAAACATATGAACTGATGCAGTGAAGTAAGAAGAACCAGTTGAACAATGTATGGAATTACTACAATAATGTAAGTGTTAGTAGGTAAGGAAATCAAACTCTTAATAATATAATGACCAATCTTGAAACATACTTCCCCTAGGCATAGCATATATGAGATAAAATGTTGCTTATGTTTTCAGATGAGGGTCATCGTTATCAGTTATTTTTGTTTAACTATTTCTCCTTGTTTCAAGGAAAAGTTCACTGCTGGGTGATGACTCAGGAAGAGTACATATTTGGAAGAGAATGATGATTTTACTCTTTTGAAAAAGCATCAATAATTTTTAAGTTACATAAAAGACTCAATGTCCCTTGGCCTTGACTCACTCAGAGGTACATGTACAAGTGAGTGAATGGAAAGCATCACTAAATGAAGAAAATATTGCAAAATATGCTGTGTTTCAGGATCACATTTGCCACATCCCTTATACCCTAGAGTAGGAAGTAATAAATAAGCAGTGATGAAGATTATTGTTTATTGGAAAAAGTTCTTAGCCATAGTGAGTAAATAGTATGATCCTAGACAAGTTATTTAACCTCTTCTGGCCTCAGTTCCTCCAATTATAAAATGAAAAAAAATATCATTTGCATAACTTAGCTTGCAGGGTTGTTGTAAGGAGCAATTAGGAATACTTACAAAAAAAAAACAAAACAAAACAAAACAGAGGGCAGAGCCAAGATGGCAGCTGGAAAGCAGAGACTTCCTTAAGCTCTCCTCCAGTTCCCTCCAAACACCTGTAAAAAAATGATTCTGAACAAATTCTAGAGTTGCAGAACCCATGAAATAGCAAAGGGAAGCAGGGCTCCAGCCCAGGAAAGCTGGGATGGTTGCTGGGAACACAGAGCTGGGAGCAGAGTGGAGCACAGTCCAGCGTGGGCCACACCTAGACCAACCAAATAGGGAGCCGGGCGGAACAGGTAGTAGGGCCCTGAATCAATGAGCTGTGGTAGTTACCAGACTTCTCAACCCACAAACGCCAAAGACAACAGAGAAGGTTAGTGGAAAAACTGCTAAATCACAGTAAAAGGAGTGTGCGGTTGGCCCTAGGCCCAGGGGCACAGAAGTGGTGCAGCTCTGGGGTTGCTCTCTCCAGCCACAGTTGCTTCCAGCCCCAGGCCCACCTGGTGGGAGGAATTAACCTAAAGAACAATGCGGGAGTACAGAGCCTGCTTGGATCTGGGTCATAGTCCTGGTTGGCGGTTCTTGGGAGAGCAGCAGCACTGGTGTGGCAGAGTGTAGTGTGTAGAAATAGCTCTGAAAACAGCAGCACAGCCCCTCAAGCTGGGGACAAAGTACTCTTTACTCTACAAGCAGTCATACCCTGACAAAAAGCTCAAGGGTTAAGTAGTTGGCTGGGAACATGAACAGGCAGCAAAAATGGACTCAGATTCAGACTCAGACTTTGCAATCTTTCTTTGGTGACAAAGAAGAACAAAACATACAGCCAGAAGAAGTCAATAAATTCAAAGAGTCTACATCAAAAGCCTCCAAGAAAAATATAAATTGTTCTCAGGCCATGCAAGACCTCAAAAAGGATTTAGAAAAGCAAGTAAGAGAAGCAGAGGAAAAACTGGGAAGAGAAATGAGAGTGATGCAAGACAACCATGAAGAACAAGTCAGTGACTTGCTACAGGAGACCCAAAAAAAATACCGAAGAGAACAACACCTTAAAAAATAGACTAACTCAAATGGCAAAAGAGTTCCAAAAAAGCCAATGAGGAGAAGAATGCCCTGAAAGGCAGAATTAGCCAAATGGAAAAGGAGGTCCAAAAGACCACTGAAGAAAATACTACCTTAAAAATTAGATTGGAGAGAAAATTCAATAAAGGGGGATAGGTTAGGAAGAAGCAAAATATAGTTAGTCTTTCACAACATGAGTATTGTGGAAGGGTTATACATAATGATACGCATGTGGCTCATGTTGAATTGCTTGACTTCTTAGGGAGGGTGGATGGGAAGGGAAGAGGGGAGAGAATTTGGAACTCAAGGTTTTAAAAAAATAGATGTTCA
>CM053622.1:394650808-394709124 GCA_028646595.1 Phalanger gymnotis | reverse complement strand
AAAAATAAATAAAATTAAGGGATGAGAGAGAAATGTATTGAGAGAGGGAGAAAGGGAGAGATAGAATGGGGTAAATTATCTTGCATAAAAGTGGCAAGAAAAAGCAGTTCATTGGAAGGGAAGAGGGGGCAGGTGAGGGGGAATGAGTGAATCTTAACTCTCATCAGATTTGACTTGAGGAGAGAATAACATACACACTCAATTGGGTATCTTACCCCACATGAAAGTAGGGGGAAGGGGATAAGAAAGAGGGGACAATAGAAGGGATGGCAGATAGGGGGAAGAAATAAGCAAAAGCAAACACTTTTGAAAAGGGACAGGGTCAAGGGAGAAAATTGAACAAAGTGGGATAGGTTAGGAGGGAGGGAAATATAGTCTTTCACAACATGACTATTTATGGGAATGTTTTGCATAATGATACATGTGTGGCCTATGTTGAATTGCTTGCCTTCTTAGGGAGAGTGAGTGGGGAGGGAAGAGGCGAGAGAATTTGGAACTCAAAGTTGTAAAAGCAGATGCTCAAAAAAAAGTTGTTTTTGCATGCAACTGGGAAATAAGATATACAGGCAATGGGGCATAGAAATCTATCTTGCCCTACAAGAAAGTAAGGGGAAAAGGGATGGGGGCGGGAGGCAGGAGGGGTGACAGAATGGAGGGCTGACTGGGGAACAGGGCAATCAGAATATGCCATATTGGAGTAGTGGGGAGGGTAGAATTTGGGAGACATTTTGTAACTCAAAATCTTGTGGAAATCAATGCTGAAAACTAAAAACTATTAAATAATAAAGTATGGGATTAAAAAAAAAAACAACTTTGTAGAGACCTGTGATTTTATTGGCATAAGGAATCACCTCTTTACTAATGCAGGCAAGGCCCCCTCTGAAACTCACAGCTTTATAGAACTGTGAAGAACAATGATGTCAAATCAAACAGAAACAGAAGGCCTCTGAACCTTACATAAGGATCCCTGCTGGCTGAATGTTTACTTAGAAAACCACATTTCAATGTTATCTATGTTCTATTATATTTTTATTTATTTTGGTAAATATTTCCTAATCAGATTTTAACCCCCTTCAAGCAGAATTCCAGGTAGACTCTGGCCTAAAGCACTAAGAAGTCAAGGGAGTTGCCCAGGGTCACACAATCAGCATGTCTCAGAGGCAAGACTCCATTACAAGTCTTTCTGATATTGGGTTCGATTCGTATGCTGCCACCAACTCTTTGAAAATCACATAAATATATAACCATCATCATTGACACTGGGATTTGCAGGTGGGATGGATATTGGGGCCAGGATCCTTGTTCACAGGGTAGGGAAAACCACTTGGACACCAAAACTAAAAGCTAACAAGGGACCCAAGTATTCATCCATTTCCCAATTCTATTCCTTTTCACTGGCTCTCTCCCAATGCCCAGAATTCTCCCCCTTCTTATTTCTGCCTCCTGGCTTTCTTCAAGTCCCAGCTAAAATCTCCCTTTCTATGAGGCCTCTCCTAATCTCCCTTAATGCTAGTGCCTTTGCTCTGATTATTTCCAATTTATCCTGTATATATCTTATTTTCACATGCTGTCTCCCCTATTAGACTGTGAGCTTCTTGACAGTAAGACTGTTGTTGTTGTTTTGGGCCATAATCTGTATTTTCAGTTCTTAGCCTAGTACCTAGAACAGAGTAGTTGCTTTATAAATCAATGCATCAATCAATAAACAGTTATTAAGCACCGAGGATGATGCTTCTTAATTTGACTTGAAATTAACCTGGAAGTATCATCTCACTGAATGGCCTCACATCAAGTAATTTTGAGACATGAGACAACTCCTAAATCCCAGGCTATAACTTAATAAGGAACCAAACCTGCTCTAGTCCTGGGAGAATTATATAGATAAGACTTCCTAAGAACATCCGAAATTACCTGCTTAGTTCAGAGCAAGTCGGTGTGGGTTGGCTCTATACCTAGAGCATCCCTCACTGTAAACCAGGGGGATCTCAGAGACTGCCACTCATTTAGTTCTAAACGTTTGGAGGGAAATGTAGAAAACATGCTTATCACATTTATACTGGGCAAAATTCCCAGGGGGTAACTTCTATGATAAATAAAAAAATTACAACATAAAATGTAATCAAGACAAATGTAAAATCCTAAATGGAAGGCTTTTTTAAAAATTGCCTTCACATTTACAGCTGACCTGGCTCTTTACTGAATGACTGGAGTCAGGAAGGCTGACCTACCTGAGTTCAAATCTGGCCTCAGACACTTACTAACTGTATGATCCTGGGCAAGTCACTTCACCCTGTTTGTTTCAGTTTCTTCATCTGTAAAATGAGCTAAAGAAGGAAATGGCAAACCACTCCAGTATCTTTGCCAAGAAAACCCCAAATGGACTCAAGAAGAACAGGAAATGACTGAAGTGAATAAACAACAACAACAAAGAGAAACAAACATGTATCTGGCTTTCCCCCATGAGGGCTGGACAGACTGAGGATTACGGGTTTTAATTCCCCAGGAGCAAAAGCTATGTGATATGGCAGCTACACAACCTAATGGATTCTTAGGCTGATTCTAACTACCTAGTGAGCAGGACAGAACAATCAATACCACTCTCTGATGCACCAGACATTTAGAGTATACGTTATGTCTAGTTCTAGACTCCATATTTTAATAAAGATACCGAAGCATACGTATCTCATCTTAGCAGTTGATGGGACAGAGGGGATGTTTGGCTTGGAGAAAGATGAAGGGGAAACCTGATAGCTGTTTTCAAATATCTGACTGGATGCCATGTGGAAAAGGGCACAGATTTGTTTTGTGTTGATCCCACAAGGAAACTGGAACTAATGAGTGGAAGTTAAAGGGACATGACCTGAACTCAATATAAGGAAGAACTCCTTAACAACTGAAGCTTACCAACAATGGAAGGACTTGGGCTCAGAAGGTGAAATCATATGGTATCAGTGAGACAGGATTTTAAAGGTTTTAGACCGCTTCCAGTTTAATCACACATCCAAATGAAGAATTCCCTTTATAACATGCTTGACAGACAGTCATTCTGTCTGCATTTCCAGTAAGGAAGAACTCGTTACTATGCCAAATACAAGACCAGGCCACTGTGTGCTTCCTTCTAGGTTGAGTTCTTTAATAGTTCAAAATATGATTCACTTCTGGGATATAGTTGTTCAATCACCTACAAATCTGCCATGTTGTAGCATCATTTATCTTTTCATCTACATTTGTCCATAAGAGCATTATAGGTGGGTATCTAAACCCACATCTGAAATCAAGAAAGACTCTATGTTCGTGACAATCCCCTTGATCCACAAGCCAAGCAACCAGAGGCGTGCTGGAGCCAGCTCCTACCCACTTGTGAAAGCTGATTATTAAATTTAATGTGAGCATTTGCACGTCAGAAATTGTCAAACACTAGAAATTAGGGCTTGATTTACTGTTCTGATGATTGCCTAGACTTAAGAAAGTGATAGAGAAAATGTTAATAATGCAGATTGAACTTAAAAAGGTGTCATGCATATTTTTTTCAGAGCCAGTTATTAAAGATTTATCAATGCATCACCGAGAGTCACTCTAATGGAAATGGAAGATGGTTCTGGCACAACATGATTCACGAACACACTGCTAGCTCATTCTTCACAACCAGCAATTCTTAGTGTTTATAAGTCACTTGTTTAATAAGCTACCTAAGAAATAAATTATGGATAAAATTACAGCTTAACCAGCTCAAAGTTTTCAAAACTCACTTATTTCCTCTTTTTAAAAGTTAAAACACTTATCCATCACTAATTTTCTGGCACTTCTACTATTTTCCATGATTTCTCAATGATCCCCTTCTCAACATCCCTGACTTCACCAGAAATAATCAAACAAGGATAAACAACCTCCCTGTCATGCCCCAGGCAACTGGGAGGTGGAGAGGCAAACAGGTACCCCACCACATACAATACAACAGGAAAATTCTTTCTGCCAATAAGGACAATGAATGAACAGTTAATGAGGAAATGTCCTTCAAGCCACTTATTCATGGACCATTAGGGCTGCCAGGAAGTAAGAAAACTGATGGAATGTAAGTGTGTTAGTGGAGACAGAGACCATCCATTATTTAGTGGCATATGGTATGGGTGAGTAGGAAGTATGTTAATTGATGTGAACAGACCATTGGGTGAGAGCTGGAAAAGTGAATCTTTAGTGGGGATGGAAAGAGAAATCCTAGTAGAGACTGAGAGATATTGGGCAACAGCCCCCACAGCACTGGCCTTGTGTCTCCTCTCCTGTAATCACTGCGGTGTGTGGGGAGTGTTCATGGGTGTGTGGGTGTGTGTGTTGATCAGGATTGTGCCTCATGTTAACTGAGTTCCCAGTTTGGAGAGCAAGAGATAACGAAGCTATATTATATCTAGTTTACTACTGCCTACCTGAGCTCTGAGGCAGCTAGATGGCTTGGTGGATAAAGCACTGGGCCTGGAGTCAGGAAGTCCTGAGTTCAAATCCAGCCTCAGGTACTTATTACTAGCTGTGTGACGCTGGGCAAGTGATTTAACTTCTGTTTGCCTTGAAGGCAGCTAGGTGGCTTAGTGGAGATAGCACTGGGCCTGGAGTCAGGAAAACCCTGGTTCAGATATGACCTCAGATATTAGCTGGGTGACTCTGGGTAAAACTTAACCTCTGTTTGCCTTTAATACGTTGGAGAAGGAAATGACAAAGCATTCTAGTATCTTTGTCAAGGAAACCCCACAGATAGAAAATCCTACTTAACAAATGAACAACAATGACAGTCTGGGGTCTACCAGCTAGGCCTGCTCCTTGGTCTTTCCTATAGAGCTGGGTGCCGCTGACAGAGACCTCATTAGACATTTGTAGCTTGAGTAATATAGCATCAGATATGCTATGAAGGGATGTCTTTGTGGGATCAAGGGTTGGACTAGGTAACTTGTAAGGTCCTTTTCCTCTTCAAAAATTCTCTCAATCACCTTAGCCTGAGAGCCCCTTAATGATCTCTGATCCTTCTCTCTACTGCCTCCTAATGAATTCTTACTAATTACGATATCATCTATCTATTCCTACCGCCCTCACTGTTGTTCAGTTCCTTGATCATCTCTCAAACTGGAATATGGCAATGGTTTCCCTTAAAAGGTCTCTGCTCAGGGGCAGCTAGGTGGTGCAGTGAGTAGAGCACTGGCCCGGGAGACAGGAGGACCTGAGTTCAAATGCGGCCTCAGACACTTGACACACTTAGTAGCTGTGTGACCTTGGGCAAGTCACTTAATCCCAATTGCCCTGCCCCCCCAAAAAAACTAAAAAAAAAAAAAGTCTCTGCTCATTCCAAACCACCCTGCACATGGCCACAGGATGGGTTACTCAAAACATTTCATCATATCCCTTTCCTGCTCAGAAACTTTCAACCACCATCATATGCATCTGTCCCTACATTAACAGGTTCAAAATCATTACTCCTCCATTGCATGGCCTTCAAACTATTTTTCCACATTCATTTTCCATTGCTCCTCTATACAATCCCTCCATGCCTTTCAGACATGTCCACCTGTTGAACACTTTAAGACATCTGTGATCTCCCTATAGTGGGTGGTTCTTCCCTCTAATGATGCAGTCTGTAGCCCTTCTTGCAAGACGCTTGTCCATGCTCTCCTATAACTTTCACTAAGGATTTACCTGATGTGCTGGGTACCTTCCTTTACATCTCTTAATGTTGGGCAGATATACACAAGAGCTCCCAAGCTGTCTGCTGGCTAACCCTTGTTCTCACTACATGATCAGCCTTTTTCCTCCAATAAGAAGTCTCTCTGATGACATCCTTTATATGTTTTTAAGCAATTCCATGTCTTCAGCATATTAAGGCTTGCCCATGCCTACCACATGCTTCTGCCCTTTGAGTGACTTTAATTCTTTGGAGACTGGCATTCCACAATTCACAGCTATCTCGTATTGCCAGAAGAATTAACGTTAAAAAGACTGGAGTTTGTTTCAGGGAGAACCTTGGGGTCATTAACAACACTACCCAATTTCCAAAAGGTAATCCAGCCCATTCTCCTCCTGCTGTTCACTTCTAGGACCAGCTCACTGTGTCTCCTTAAAGCATCTGTCCCAGATACCAGTAAATAGCTCTATAGGTTGTCCATCTAACTGCCTCTTCATCCAGGACAGCTAGGTGGTGCTAGCTAGGATAGAGCTCTGGGCCTGGAGTCAGGAAGACTCATCTTGCTGAGTTCAAACCTGGCCACAGACGCTTACTAGCTGTAGGCAAGTCACTTAACCATGTCTGCCTCAGTTTCCTCATCTGTAAAATGATCTGGAGAAGGAAATGGCAAACTACTCTAGTATCTTTGCCAAAAAAAACCTTGAATGGGGGTCACAAGGAGTCAGACACAACTGAAAAATTACTGAACCACAACATTCTTCATCCACTTGACTTTTCCTGTGCTTATTTATAAAGTGAACTCTTTTAAGTGATTATTGAACTATTTTAGAATGCTGTTCAGTATTGCAAATTTTAAGTCAATCTGTACAATGCTATTCCCATGTAAGAGCATCTGGAGGACTTTCCTATCTAAAAGGGAATTCCTTTTCCACTGAAATTTATGTTGGATATTCTCCATGACAGTAGCCCGAAGAATATACTTACACTGGGGCTTCTGAGTTTTTGTACATGCTTTACCATTGACTGAAGTTTATTTCTTCTCTCTTCCTATATGGATGCTGTTACCCATCATGTAAGGCCAACTTTGTATGTCACTTCCTTTGCCAATGCCTACCTTTCCACTGGCCGACCTAATCCGTGAGACTCTCTTCTCTCCTCTGAGTTTACATAATTTTTGTATGTAGCACTCATGGGTGAGTATGAATAAGTAGACTCACGTTAATGATTTTTTTAAATGTACCTACTAAATTTGAAGCCAATTGGGGGTAATGACTATATCTAATACATCTTTGTATCCCCCTTAATTCCAAGCATATGACAGGCAATCAAAAAGCATTTGCTGCATGCCTTTTTCAAGCCTCAAAGAATAAACTGGGCCATATAAGACTAAGCTCAGTATAACTTCCATATTGTCTAATTTAATTTTCCAGATTCCTTCCACCTGTTTCAAAGCCCAAAAGTGATTATCTATAAGTGAAGAACTCAGCTATAAGTTATTGCAAATTCTATTAATCATGAATGAGGATTCTCTATAGCAAAGTAGGGTCCCACGTGGTTTTCTCTTCTCCTCCAGAACACTTCCAGGCTGATTCCTCCTACTGGTATTATACAGGTTCTCAGGGAAGGCAAACTAAATTTGGCAACTGGCTAAATTAAGTCAAACAAAAATCCACAGGTATAGTGCCTAGATACATACAATCTTAAAAAAAAAAAAGGCTCTTCAAATAGAGGTTGCATCTGAAATCTTGAAATGCCACAAAGACTTTGAGGATAATCTCTACCCATGTTTCCCATCACTTGAAAGGATAAGTCAGAGTTAACTGACATGTACTACCCTTTGGTTCAGCACTTCTTTAGTGCTAGGTGAGTTACCTCCATTGCCCTATCACTAACTCCCTCCTCAAGAAACCACCACAATCTCTCTTCTATTCTTGCAACTGCCCTGAAAGACTTCATACCAGGCTCACAAATGACCTCCTCCTTGTTAAATCTTATGTTTCTCTACTTACGATTTGCTTCAACCTCTCTGCTACACTGACAATACTGAGGGGGACTGTGTTGATCACCTTTTTAAAAAATGTTTCTACACTATCCACTACCATTATGTTTCACTCTGCACACTCTTCAGTCCTCCATTAACCCCTCCTCTGCCTTAGGTCTTGATTTTTTTTTCTATCTATACTTGTCCTTGTCTATCTATACTATGTCCTTGGGAAAGTCATCCACAATCTATAGTTAATGGTTCTCAAAGTTGTTTTCATTTTAGCTAAAAAGAAAAAAACTAAGAGATGACCATCAAAGACAATAATTCCCACAGAAGTGCACAGAATGATTGCCTGATTTAGTATACACATACAACAGAATGTTGTCTTATGAGCATCAGAGCCAAATCCAAATCTCCAGACAATCAACAAAACAACCTAGTCTATAAAACTGTAACTTCGTCATCTGTACACTAAGGAGATGTTCTATATCATGACTTATCCACAATGGTTTTCAAATGCCTACTACTCTAAGTGAACAGAGAGGTTAATAAAGGCATGTGTAGAAACTACTCCATTAGTCAGTGAACATGCGTTTGTTCATTACTGAATGCTTCCTTTAACTTCCCCAAGCATGTGCCCAGCCAGGTATTGTGTCAACCAGAAATAAGTGAAGCTGAAAAGACAGCTCTTTGACCTAAGCTCCACATCAATCTCAGAAGCAACGGCACGGTATACAACAAGGAGGAAAAGAGTCCTAAGCAGGAGTTAGCATGGCAACTTCTCAATTTTCAAGAAGTCCTTTCTTTTAGTAAATGGCTCCATTATTATGTCTAAAGAGTCAGAACACAGAACACACTCATGTTAAAAGATACCAAATGATGGTGTCTGAATCCAGATTAAAGTACTTTATTTTTATTGAAGTTTTTTGTTCTTGTCTATGTTTTCTTTCACAACATGACTATTATGAATATGTTTTGCATGACTACCATGTATAACCTATATTGAATTGCTTGCCTTCTCAATGAGAGTGGATGAGGAGGGAAGAAGGGAGAGAATTTGGAACTCAAAGCTTTTAAAATGAATGTTAAAATTGCATGTTACATATAACCAGGGAAAAATAAAATACTAAATAAAAGCTTAAAAATGTTTTTTAAAACACAAAATAAATTTCAAAGCCAAACATTTTTGACTTAACACATACTTCTTTTCTACTAGAGTCCACAGAATGTTCATTAAAGTAGCTTCCTGTTGCCTCTAGGAGCAAACATCAAATTCTCTAGCGTACAGAGCCCTTCATAACCTAGCCCCCTCTTCCTTTCCCATCGTCTTACACCTTAGTCCCCAACACATACTCTTCGATTCAGTGACACTGTCTGTCTTATGAACAAGACGCTCCTTCTCTTGGCATTGTCTCTGGCTGTTCCTCATACCTGGAATGCTCTCCTTCCTCCACTCCAACTACTGACCTCCATGGTTTCCTTTAAGTCTCAACTAAAATCTCACCTTCTATAGGCATCCTTCCCCTTAATTTCAGTGCTTTTCCTATTTTAATTACCTCCTATTTATCTGGTATATAGTTCACTTTGTATATATTTGTTTGCATGTTGTCTCCCCCACTCGATTGTAAGCTCCTTATGGGCAGGGGCTGTCTTTTGCCTCTTTTGGCTATCCCCAGTGCTTAGCACAGTGCCTGGCACCTAATAGGTGCTTAATAAATATTCACTGATTGATAGATAAAAAGTTTGGGAAGACTAAGAGAAATTAAAGAATTATTAAAGGCACAGCTATGTGGCCCAATGAGTAGAGCACCCGCCCTATAGTCAGGAGGACCTGAGTTCAAATCCGGCCTCAGACATTTGACACACTAGCTGTGTGACCCTGGGCAAGTCACTTAACCCCAATTGCCCTGCCTTCCCCTCTTAAAAAAAAAATTAAGATAAAAAAGAATTATTAAAGGTTTGGATAGAATGAACATGAATGGGCTAGTACACAAAATCTCAGGATATCAAAATTTAGGGGATAACTTTCCTGAAGCTTGAAAAAATTGAATCAAAGCAAGTAGAAAGAGCAGTGGACTTTGAAGTCAGAATACCTAAGATGAATCCCAGATCTACTAACTACCAATTTTTATGTCCTTGGCCAAGTCTTTTCATGCTTTGATTCCCATTTTCCTAATCTGTAAAATGGGGAAACACATTCCTTGTAGTACCTACATTAAAAGTGTTATAAGCCTTAAAATGATGCATGAACATGAGGAACATGTGCTATGGTTCAGAAAGTTCAATGGTGGTGCCTCTCAGAACTGCTCCTAATTTGCCTGACATGCTTACACTTTTGAGGATACAGAATGTGAGTAGGATTATTGTCAAACACCTGACATGACAAACTTAATGCCATGGAGAGAGAACTGCCTCAAATTCTGGGCAAATAACCTTTAGTCAGAGAAGCATTGCTGGAACAGTACCACTGCATAAGCCAGAGGGAGGGCAGATAAGGCAGGGAATGTGACAGTGTGTAGTATTACACTGGCTTGTTTCCCGGGCAATCATAAGAGCCTCTAACTCCATACAAGAGCTGTGGGGACATTTGGTGACTTACACCAAAAGGTTAGCAAACTAATATATAACTGAGGACCCTATGAGGCAAAATCTGATGATCCTACTGACATGGTGCCCTGAGGCAGTGAGGTAAGTAAGAGCAGGAAGATCTGAGTTTGAATCCCAACTTAGACACTTACTAGCTGTGTGGTTCTGGGCAAGTCACTTAACCCTATGTGCCTCAGTTTCCTTATCTGTGTAAAAATGAGCTAGAGAAGGAAATGGCAAAGCGCTCTAGCACCTTTGACAAGAAAACCCCAAATTTGGTCACAAAGAGTTGGACACAACCAAAAATGACTAATCAACAAAATTATTATTACACCTCAACCTCCCTTGCTAAA
Source organism: Phalanger gymnotis (assembly GCA_028646595.1). Classification (NCBI taxonomy): domain Eukaryota; kingdom Metazoa; phylum Chordata; class Mammalia; order Diprotodontia; family Phalangeridae; genus Phalanger; species Phalanger gymnotis. The sequence goes on along the minus strand of CM053622.1, from coordinate 394,698,539 downwards.
TAATCCATATTTACAGCATCCATATCACACACCCTAACTGTAGGTATACCCCCAAACTCTGTCCTAAACCCTGTTCTCTTCCTTTACATTCTCTCAGTGGGTGATCTCATTGGCTACTATGAGTTTAATTACTTTCTCTGTACAGATAACTTCGGATGTATGTATCTAGTCTGAGTTTCCCTCCTGAGCCACATTACCAACTACTTATTGGGAATTTACAACTAGATATCTCATAGACATCTCAAACTCAACATATCCAAAACAGAAGTGATTTCTTTTCTTCCCAATCCACCCCTCTTCCAAATTTTCCTCTTTTTGTCAAGAACATCACCATCTTTCTAGGCACCCAGCTTCCCAAGTTTGATGTCATTCTTGCTACCTCACACATCCAATTCACAGCCAAATCTAGTCATCTGAACATCTCAACATGTCTCTATAACATCTCTCACTTGCTTCCCCTTCTTTCATCCCATGTAGCCACCATACTAGTCCAAGTCCACATCACCTCTGGAATAAACCGCTGTAAGAGCCTTTTAAATGTTATCCCTCATTCAATTCTCTCCCCTCATCCAATCTTTCTTACACACTGCTTCCAAAGTGACTCTCTTAAATTGCAGGTCTGATAATATCACTCCTCTACACAATAAACTCTGGTTTCTCACTACATCAAGGATTAAATATAAACATATTTATTTGGCATTTGAAGGCCTTCATATTAAGGTCTCAGCCTATTTTTTAAAGTGATATTCCCATCACAAACTTTATGGTCCATACAAACTTGTCTTCTTACTGTTCTTCAGACATGACACTCCATCTCTATTAATGTGCTGCCTTCTGACAGGAGACTGGCCTTATGTTAGGAACTCCCGATACTGCAAAGATGCTGATTCAGTCTAGCCATGAAAAAGAAATGAGGAGATATAAGGGAAGAAGTATGCTGGTGGGATAACACACGTGACTGCACTAAGCCTTAAGAAAAAGGTACTGAAACCCAATAAAGACCAGAGATATTCATATCAGGAACCTAATCCAATGAATGCTATATCTCCCAATACAGAAGAAGGCTGAGTCAATCTTGCAGCCTCCCCTTGGGAGAGGAGATAGAAATAAAAAGGGTGAAGATAGAAACTGAGTGAAAGGGAAATACGAAAAAGTCTGAGAAATCAAAGCTTTCAAGAAAAAAACCCTTAATAGAAGACTTAATAGAAGACTTATATTCTTATAATCAGATAAATCAATACAAAAGGATCCTAAAAATCAGAAGATGAGTAGTAAATCCTCAAGGAAAATACAACATTCTTTTTATAGCTATTACCTGACAAAGGAAAATGCTTAATGAAATATGAAATCCTCTGACTTCCCAAAAGAGCATGGAACAACAATAAGAAACTCCAGAATGGCACAAAAGAGAAATGAAATCCATAAAGGAAAAAAGTAGGAATGAATACAGGTCAGAACTTAAGAGTTTTCAATATAATTTTAAGACTCAATTAAAAAAAAATGAATCTACAATAAAAAGTCTCTCTAAAGAAGTAGAAGAGATAATAATAGATTTTGAACACAAAAATATTGAAATGGAGGAAAATCTTGTAGAAGAGAAATAAAAGGCAACAATATTTTAAGAACTACTGCTGTAGTTGTCTGTTGTTGGTTCTTCATTTTCCACGAGGTTAAACAGCTTGGTCCTGTGTTATACACTCTATACATACAAAAGGAATTCCCCTTGAAGAGAGGCTATACACAAGAATAAGTTATGTATCAAAGTTCTGCAGAAGAATGTGACAAAAAATTTTAAACTTGAACATCATAGTTCAAGAAATAACAAAAGAAAACTGCCCCGAATTTGTGAATACAATTAGGCACAAATTGAGAAAATCCACAGATTGTCTATTCCAAAATCAAGCCTCATCCCTCCAAAAAAAAAAAAAGCAAGAGATAAAAGAAAATTTCAGATAAACAATGAAATCACATTATGCTTATAAACTACAGACAGTGAACCAATATCAATACTAAACATGCATGCAACAAATGGTATAGCACTTGAATTCATAAAAGAAAAAAGTTAACTGGATTGCAAAAAAGATAGACAGTAACAGGGTAAAAGTGACTTTAATGTTCCATTCTCAAAGCAACTCAAATCTAAATAAATAATTAAAAAAGAGGAAAAATACAGAAGTGAAAAAAATGATGAAATATTTAGAACTGAAAGACTCATGGCATCTTCTGAAAGACAACATTAAAGAATGTATATATTTCTAAGCACAATATGGCACCTTTACCCAAACAGACTAGACACAGAGAAACTATAAGTCAATGTTAAAAAGTATAAATATTAACCACATCCTTTACAGACCATACCACAATAGATACTGGAAACAAACAAAAAAAAACACAGACCTAAAAAGACACTAAATTATGACATCCTGAATAATGATCAGACAAAGAACAAATGATAGAAAAATTAAGAACTCTGTATAATAAAAATAATAATAATTATGAGATGACATAGTGAAATTTCTGGGATTCAGCTAAAGCAGACCTCAGAAGAAAATTATATACCTAAAAATTAACGCTAACAAAATAATAAAAAAGAAACCCTGAATAGGTAATTTAAGAAATTAGAAAATCAACCAATAAAAAAAACCCAAAATAAGCACCAGAAGAAATTTTGAAAATTAGAGAATAAACTAAAAAAACCAAATGACCATATAACTGATAAAAACTGATAAGAGCTGGGTCTTTGAAAAGACTAATAAAATGGAGAAAGCTTTAGCTAACCTGATTAGAAAGAAGAAAGAAAAATCTAATAAACAAAATAGTAAACTAATAAAGTAAAAAACAAAAGAATAAAAATAATTATTAGAATCTACATTACTGTAGGTTCTACTATATTAGAACTACTTTAGAACCAACAAAATAGAGAATTCAAAATAGAGGATTAGTCACAAAAATATAAAATATTCATATTTACAAGAATATTCCCAAATTATCCGGTTTCAGAAAAGCAAATACAACTAGTCGTAAAGGAACTACTGCAAAAGGGGAAAGTAGTACCTGGATCTAGATGAATTTACAGAAGAATTCTATTAAAGAACAATTAATATCTACATCAAACAAATTCACAAAAATTGAGAAAGAAAGCATTCTACCAAACTCTGTTCATGAGATTAGTACAATCCCAATACTTAAACCACGGAAAGATAAAGGAAAGAAAAAAATTTTTACATCAATACCATTAGTGAACATCAATCTGAAAGCACTAAGTAAACTCCTAATAAAAAGACCATAGCTATTTATTCCCCCAAAACCATTAAAACGGATTAATACTAGGATTGTAAGGACAGTGCAATATTAGGAAAACAATTAACCTAACTGTATTAAAAACAAAAACATACAAAACCATGTGACTATGTCAATAGGTATAAAAAAAGCCTTTGACAAAGTGTGTCATTTATGATAAATATAACAATTAATAATATTGATTTTATTATATTGACAATAGCCAGCATTTATATAGTGCTTTAAGCTCTGCAAAGCACTTTACATACATTACCTCCTTTGATACAAGAACCTCGTGAGGCAGGTTCAGTCATTTTCAGTTTTGCCCTATTCTTTGTGACTGAATTTGGGGTTTCCTGGGCAAAGATACTAGAGTGGTTTGCCATTTCCTTCTCCAGATCATTTTGCAGATCTGGAATTGAGGCAAACAGGGTTAAGTGACTTGCCCAAGGTCTGAGAGCTAGTAGGTATCTGAGGCTAGATTTGAAATCAGGAAGATGCATCTTCTTAACTCCAGGACCCACACTCTATCCACTGTGCCACCTAGCTGCTCCCATCTCCATTTGACAGATGAAGAAACTAAAACAGATGTTAACTGACCTGCACAGGGACAGACACAGCAAGTAGATATCTAAAACAGGATTTAAAACTAAGTCTCCTTAACTCCCAAGTCCAATGGTCTTTCCACTAAGCCACCTATGGGCAGAGAAGAATTTTTTTTAATATGATAAAACGTATCTAAAACCAAAAGTTAGTAACATAAACAATGGAGAAACAATGGAGAAAACAAAATGTTTTCAATAAATACAGGAGCAGAAAAGAATCTCTCCTTTCCCCACCACTTTTTGACACACTTTCTCAAAATGATGAAAAATATTTTGCTATAAAGAAGCAGGAAGAGAAAGAAATTAAAAACATAAAGACGGGCAAAGCGAAGACAAAACTATCCTTGTTTCCTGATGAAAGGTGATTTGCTTAGAATATACTAGTAAATCACAGTTTCCAGCAAAGTTTCCAGCTACAAAATAAACCCATAAATAGCAATGACATTTCTGTATAGCAACTATAAAATCCAAAAGGAAATAATCAAAAGGGAAGTGCTATTCAAAATAACCACAAAATGCATAAAATACCAGAGAGTCAACCTATCAAAAAACATTCAATGCCTGCATAAATCCAGTTACAAACTAATGAACAACTTAAACTGGAGGGATATTCAGTGTTCACGGCTAGGTCAAGCCAATACAACAAAAATGACAATACTACCTCTAAATTAATTTACTTGTTACTGAATCACTAAGAGAATACTTTACAAAGCTAGGCAAAATAATAACAAAACTTATGTGGAGGGCAAAAAAAAATCTAGAAAGCCAAGGGAAACAATGACCTAGAAAGCAGGAATAAAAGGGGAAGGTCTCCAGACCTAAAATTAAATTATAAAGCAATAATCACCAAAACCATTCGGTACTGATTAAGGAATGGAAAACTAAACTAATGGAACAGACAATGAAGAATCTGAAGTAATTGAGCTCAATAACCCAGAGTTCAATAATCTTTCAAACAGAAATCACCTAGGAAACCTAAATTAATAAATCATTAAATGTAATTAATAATTAATTAACATAAATAAACACGAATTATCTATTTGACAAGAATTGTTGGGAAAAGCAGCCTGGAAGAGATTAAACTCAAAAGGGATATGCAACCTGAATATTACAGGACAAAAACTAAAAAATTTAGAAGAATACCTGATCAGGTACATTTCACAACTATTGCTGAATGGTGAATTCTTGATCAAAAAGAAAATAGAGGCAATTACAAAAGAGAAAATGATAATTTCATTTCCTCAAAACAAAAAAAAACTTTTGCAGGGAAAAAATTAACACACTTAAGGAAGAGAAGTGATCAACTGGAAAAAAAAAACTTTATTTTAAATATTTTTTAATTACGGGTCTTATACCCAAAGTATAAAGCCAACTCATTAAAATATATGAAACCAAAAGTTATTCCTCAATAGATAGTCAAAGGGCATGAGCAAATAATGCTCAAAGGAAGAATTACTAAAAATTAATAACTATATGAAAGAATTCTCCAAAATATTATTAATAAGAAATACAATTAAAACAACTGAGATTTCACACCCAGTAAAATGACAAAGGATGAGAAAAATCAATATTGGAGGAGTTGTGGATAGATGGGCACACTATTATACGGTTGGTAGAACTGTGAATTGGAGGCAGCTAGGTGGCATAATGGATAGTGTGCCAGGCCTGGAGTCAGGAAGACTCATCTTCCTGAGGTTAAATCTGGCCTCAGATACTTAGTAGCTGGGCAAGTCATTTAACCTGATTTTTGCCTCAATTTCCTCATCCGTACAATGAGCTGGAGAAGGAAATGGCAAACCACTACAGTGTCTTTGTCAAGAAAACCTCAAATGGGGTCACAAAGAGTCAGACACTATTGAAGAACTGTGAATTGATCCAACCATTCTAGAAAGCAATTTAGAATAATGCAAAGACAATGACTCAAATGTCCATTTGACCTAGAGATTCTTCTGCTAAAGAGGTCAATGCTAGTCAGAAAGGCTCTATAAACATTAAATATTTATAATACCACTTTTTATAGTCACAAAGTCATAAGCAAAGTGAAGCCCATTGACTGGAAAATGGTTAAAAAAGCTGTATTATGTGAATGTAATGGAATTTTACTAAGCTATAAGAAATAATGACTAAAAAGAATTCAGAGAAGAAGGGAAGATATATGAATGGATGCAAAGTGAAATAAGCAGAACCAGGAAAATTATATACACAATGACCCTAACAATGTATATGGAAATAATAACAGAACAGCTGAAACTGAATGCTTTGAAATTATAATGATTAAGACTGGTCCAAAAAAACAGATCTGAGATCTCTTCTTTGAAGAGGTGGTGCGTGGTAGGTGTGGAACACTATAGACTCTTTTGTGTTTTGGCCTTAGTTTTAATGAATCTTTTTTTGGCTTTTTTTATTCTTTGTTTTAAATGATGACTCTATCTAGGGTAGGATGGGGCTCACATTGGGAAGTACAGATGACACAAAAATAAAAGGTAACAAAAGTTTATTTTGAATTTAAAAAAAAGGCCCTCAGAACACTAAACAGATGTTACTGTTAGGGGAGCACCAGGACACTAGGTGCTGTGAGAAGAGGTCATCCAGCAGTCATAAACACTAAAAATGACTCAGGATACTTGGAGCTCACATCCCACAGTCTGACCAACAGTCACCATCCAATAGCCACTGAATGGGCAAAGATGTCTGGAGTAGCCCCAAAAAAAGGTGTTGGGCTAGGAAAAGCTGGACATCACTGATGCCAACTGTGTGCGTCATTCTAAAATGGAGGATTAGCTCTTGATTAAGTATATCCCCATCAAGGGTAATGGTATGTGATAATTCCCCGAGAGAACAATCATCACCTACCACCTGGGGCTGTGTCTCCAGGAATTTCAAGCAGACATTTAAGCCAAAAGGATAGAGAATCAAAATTGTGACCTGGCCCTCAGATCTGTGGGGTGGGGGTATGTGTCCCAAGAATGACAGTCTTATTTAATAGTCAAGGAACGAGTGGGTTAAGATTTAGACTACGTCTATGGAGAGGCACGAAAAAGATAAGGAAAATACGAAGGAGAAAAGATTGGCAGGACTGACTAATGGATTAACTACAGTATGTCTTCAGCAAGCGTCTGACTGACAACCTGATGGAGAAGGTCAAGAAGACAGAAAACACCACAGTTCTCCTTTCTTGTCTTCATATTTATGTCATTCTCTTCCTCTTCCTCCCGCTCTCCCTCCATTCATGGACCTCTCTTCTTCTGTTTTTCCCCATTAATTACTGTCTTGCTGATTTGCCTATTTTGGCTAGAGCAGAGAATGTATCTTTCCAGGGGCCAAAGAGGTATCAGGTGTGGCAAGTATGGATCTTGCTAAATGAGCCGGGGCATTAAATGCCATTGGCTTAGATGGCATGAGCTAGGTTTATGGCTCAGGAATGAATATTGGTACCCTGCCATAATTAATGAATAATAATACTGTCCTCCAAGTATAATAAGGGCACTAATGACCTACTACCAGCATGCTCTGAGTTGTTCTCCCAGAAATGGGGATAAGATGCCTGAATCAACCACATTCTTCTGCCCACAAAAACTTTGTGACTAATAGCATGTATCTGTGAGAAAGCTGAATTAAATTTACAATCCATGAGAAACTAAAGGGAAACTAATGAGTCTACACAGGGATAAATCTGTTATCACCAGGATACCACCAAGTATGGAATCTGGTAGAGTGTGGGTGGACTTGGAAATCACAAAGACCTGAATTCAAATCGTGCCTCAGACACCCACTAGTTGTGTGACCATAGGTAAGCCACTCCAGCTCTTTCGGCCTCAATTTCCCCATCTATAAAGTGGGAAAATAACAGCACTCAACTCACAGGATTATTATGAAGGCTGAGTAAGACAAAGTATGTACAGTACTTTTTAAATCTAAAAACACTTCATAAATACGAACTACTTATTATTGCTATCATTATTAATTATTATTAATCATTTGCTCTTGCCATAATCTGCTACCCTCAATGACAACCAGGCAACATCGTGATTACCAACATCTTGCTCTCTAGTGATCAAATTAAAAAAAGTCAAAGTCAATTAACATGTAACAAAATTTCATTTTACTAGAAAAGAGCCACTCATTAAAAAAAAAGTTAATTTCACCAGTTAAATGTTAAAATGATGATTATTCTTTCTAAAGTTTTCATATTAACATAAACTGCATCCTAGTCAAGCACATTATTCCATCCACACTTAAATGGAGCACTGAAGGATTATTAACAAGAAAAAGTATATTTTTAGAACTTACATTAACTTTGAATGTCTGTACCAAGCCATCTAAGAAGTGGAGATTACAGATGATTTCTGATCGCGTCTTCTCTTTTGGCAGTTCTGAGACTCGTATATTATTTATTCTCCCACCCAAAGCACGTAGCCGGGAGTTCATAACTATTGTTGAATAGTCTAAAACACAAGAAACGTTTATTAAATGTTTGTTAATACAAATATATTATCTACAGTTTACTTGAATAAGAATTTTTTTAATCAAGAAAAAGACCAAGTCTATTTAAGCTAAATTTTGCAACTTTACTGAGAGTTCATATTTTATTGCACTGTGATTTTTTAAAAACTTGATATTAAAGGAACCAGGGAAGGAGGGGGGTGTGGGGCGGGGGGGGGGGGGAAGAAGTTTCATGCTTAAAGAGCGTTAGTGGAGAATAAAACTAAAATGAAAGTCTAATACGTAATTTGGGAGTGGTGATGAAACAGGTGCCTGCCCCAGGGGCAGCTCTTGAACAGAAGGCTCTACTAGCCACATGCCAGCCAATTCAGTTAGGTAATTTTCCAATGTAACCACCCAGGGGAGATTAATAAAGGGGCGAGTTCTCCTCCAAAGACCTTGCCCCTGAATTCCCTCTTCTCACTTCTACAACAGTGCCCCACCCCTACTAGTACACACTGCAGTACAACACAAGCCTAATAGTTCAAGTGTAAAAACTATTTTTGTTACAGAACACATGGGAATCTTGGGGTATAGCCTACACACAGATTAGCAAAGTTACAAGCACATAATCTCCCTTTAGTCAATCAGTTTCGCACAGGATTAAAGCATTAATCCATCTCTTGAAGGCTTTCCATAGTTTGTTCCCTTCCTGGTCAGCAGATCCCTCCTAGCCCTTACCCTTGGAGTTGTTACCGTGCTTACTAGTTCACCCTACTGCTGACCCCAGACTCATGTTATGCCCACTCTCACAACAGATACTGAAGTCCTGGAAGAAGGAAGATCTGTTTCTGTCTGCTTACAGGCAGGGGTGCTATAGGTAACTATAGAAAAGCAGAGAGGATCAAGATAAAAAAGCTTAGGATCATACACTCTGTTCCATTACCAAGTGTTGGAAAAAGAAAAAGAATAGTTGGTAGTAGGAGAACCAGGTTAGTACAGTGTTACAGATGCTAAGGGAGGAGTTTCAGGAAGGGGGGTGGTCACCAGTGTCATGCTACAGAGAGACCAAGGAAAATGAAAAATGAGAAAAAGTCTCTGCAATGACTAACCCCCTGCTCTCCTTTCAAGGCCCAACTCAAAAATGCTACTTGCCCCTTTTGATTCCTATAACTATAGGGGACCTCTCCAGTCTGAATCTCTGCCCCAATAGTTCGTTGTAGGTCTCCCGTAATGCACCAAATTGTTATCCATGTACTGCTCCCCTCCCAGATTTAAAACTCATAAGGTAGAAACCATATCTAACTTATCTATGGCCAAGGTAAGGATATTTATCTCTATCTTTACCCCACACACAGTTTCCAAATCATTACGTATCAAATTGGATTCAAGGACATGGTGATGAGGAAGTAAAGGCAGGGCACACAGACCCTTCTTTCAATAAATGCTACAATGGAAAGAAAGAAATAGGCCAGTGCCTAAAAGTTGGATCAAGAGATACGGGCACCATGCATTCGTACATCTCCCAATTATACATGTAACTGAATATTGTAAATGTTTGACAAAATAATGTTGATTTTATTTCATTATCGGCATACGACTGGCAGAGGATGAAGAGAATCGTCTATGAAGGTGCAGTTTAAATGTATGTTCAAAACATTCTGTTCTGCATAAGAGATACTTCTTTTAATTGGAGCAGCATGTAATTTAAGCCTTTATCTCAAGTCATTATGAAGAAGGAAGTTGAAGAGCATCAGCTACCTAGAGATGAACGTGTAATTTTATTATTGTATTTTAGTAAGAATACATTCAAGCATCATTTAAAGAAGCTGAAAAGTACACAACAAGGAGCTCTCAAAATAATGGCAATATTCATGAGGACAATAAAGTGAGAGAAAACCTATAAAGAAATCTTTGGCATTTGGAGAGAGGCTAGGGAGGCTTTTACATATGCAAAAACGCTTTGAGGGAGATGCTTCTCTTGGTATAAAAGTTCTTTGAGTTAGAAATGTAAACTAAAGTCTTCCCTTTGGCCAAAGGCCCTTTTGGCCTTCCCTTCCCCTAAATGGCATGGCAGACAGAACACTGGACTTAGAGAAGTCATAGAGATCTGAGTTTGAATCCTGCTTTTCAGGTGCTTATTGGCTGTATGACCCTGGGCAAATCATGTAATAGATGTGTGCTTGTTTCCTCATCTATAAAATGGTGGTGGAGATAAATTTGAAGGCTTCTAATGTTCTTTTCAGCTTTAAATCTATAATCCTATGAATTCAAACAACCAAGAAGGGGCAAAAATGCTCTCTGGCAGAAAACAGCTGATAGCATCTTGAAAACTTTAATGACCAATAATAAGGTTGGCCTACCAAATGCCTTCATTTTAGCAAGGTACTTGCCTTGGGGGTCCTTTTCTGTGCTAGGGACATGTTCTATGTTTTCTGCTCTTTCCTATTTCCCCAATTTCTGATGGCCCTCTGGCCATCCATTCAATTCAAAGAATATTTACTAAAAAAGTCTACTATGTGCAAAGTACCATTCTGTGTGCTTGGGATACAAAGATTAAAAAAATAACCACCACTACCCAAGTCCCTGTACCAAAAAAACTCAGATTACTATTATAGGGAGTCTTCCTGGTTTCTGACTATATTCCCAGGACTTAAACCAGAGCTTGGCCTTGCTCTGCTCTCTAGTATTTGTCTTCCTGAGGCCCATTTTTCTCTTCACCTTCTGACATGCATTGATCCTCACATTACGGCTAGGTCCCCATTTCTCCAAATAATTCGACATGGCATATTTCCATTGGGCTGGAACCAATGACCACATTTTACAGAATTATGACTTCAAACGGGGTAGATTTAAATAAATGAGACAACTTCAAGGGATTCGTTGTTCATACTAACTGGGACCCTGCCATACTAGGTGTCACTACTGGGTCCCAATCACTCTAGGGTAGGCCTGCATAACCTGTGGCCCCTGGCTGCTTACAGGCCCTCTCCTGAAAAATGTAGAGGAAAACATCCTTTGTATGTAGAGGAAATCTTCTCTCTGGAAGGCTGCAGGTTGTATGACCCTGCCCTAGAGCAATGTGGTAGAGGTAATCTACTTCTACTTGGTAGCAACATATCTAAATGGCAGTTTCAGATTGATTAGGGAGTGAATATACCTATGTAAAGGTTTGAAAATGTAAAACATTGTAAGGGAACAGCATCTCACAATTCCCATTCACATGTACCCTTATACCATTTATAAGATAAGTTGAGCAAGGCAAGCCTTGTGGAAAAATATATTTAGTGAATAATTAATTAATTACAGAAAGGAAGTCCTTATTTTAGTCTTATCTTGAACATATTAAAATACAAACATGCCATAACATCTAAAATTAAACGATGAAACCAGATTTTTTTTCATCTCTCCCCTATTAAACAGCACTACCACATAATTTCCTTTCCTCCACTTATAAAACCAAATGTTTGTATGTTGTACAAAAAGGAAAGTCAAATCTATCACATGCATCAAAAATATAGAATCATCTACATAATAAATTACTTCATCTACGAGATCTTTATTAAGTCATATTTCCTATCAAAAAACCACCATGTAATGGAATTGGATTCAAGTTCTGGCACTTACATACCACCCATATGACCTTGGTCCAGTCACTTGGCCTCTTGAGAGAACTGGATCAAAATTTATCTGAAGTCCTTTCCAGCTCTAATGAAAACTCAAGAGGATTTCTCACCAAAAGAGTTTCACTGAGTACTCCCATTTGCCTACACAAATACAAGCATTTTTTTATTTTTTAATGTAGTATAAACATAGCTCAATACCATTCACTTAACTCTTAAACATATCTTTATAATATGGTGTCTGAAAGAACACACACTCACTGTGGAGGACAAAAGCTTTTCTGATGGAAATACATTTTTAACTTAATTTACTTACAATGCTTTGAAATGTCAGGTTCTATGTTAAAAGCATACACAAGTGTACAAAGAAATGTGAATAGGAGAATTTAATCATAGGAAAAATAAGTTAAAAATAGTATTTTCTGAAGGACACTGGAGAAGACAGTGAACATGAAATATGAGAGTAAGCTCTTGCCTATGGTTAACTATGAAAATAAAGGCAAAGTAAAAGCACAAGACATAGGGTTGACATAGGGTTATCCCTTCCACATCGCGACTTTCCCCATCATGGTTTCACTATATCACGGGTCGGCATAAGAAATTAAATGGGAATTCTGGGGGAGTTTTGTAGAAGCTGCAGATGACACGTGAAGATGTGCAGATGACACAGAGTCTATGACCAAATATTTAACCCAGATTTTACAATAAGGCACTGTAAATGCCTCATAAAAGAAAAAATTCAGACTTATCTGGTACCAAGGGAGGGCTAAAAGTTTTTACATAGATTTTCCTGATCGAGGAGGTGCTGTGCCCCTTACCCCTGTACATTCTAGAAACCTCACATCAGGTACATTTGGTTTGTCATCTCACAAACAATTACAACTTGTGATTCTTAGAATGTATTAGGTAGCAAGATAGATTAATTTGCATTTTTATGTATTCTTGGGCCCTGGTGAAGGCACAATATGCCACAGCACATAAAAGATGAGAAACAGAAGAAATGAGGAGAGGTACAATGAAGATCTTCAATCCTTTACCTCCACCCTCCAAAAAGTATTTTTGTTCCTTCAAAATCTATGCAATCTATAAACACCACCTTCTTCCCTAACACAATGGAAAGAAGACTGGATCTGGGGTCCAGGATGTGGGTTCAAATTCCAGTTTTGCTATTTGCTACCTGTGTGACCTTGAGAAAGTCATTTTACTGGGCCTCAGTTTTTTCCCCTATAAAATGAGGGGGTTGGATCCTGAAGGTCTCTTCCAGGTTTAAACCTAAGATGCTTGATGTGGCACTGACCTACTTCCAGGTAATTCTCCCGACCTTTTCAATGATTTTAGCACCTCGATCCCCATTTCTTTCTCCACCTAACCCCCTGCGCTCATCATTATTATTCATGGTGAGACATTCTGAACACACAATTCCTCAACCTGCTCAACTAATTTTTTTTAACTTTAGACTGAAGAATTTACCATTTGCCATCTCGCTGTACTGTGCACAACCCACCTCTGAGACCTTGACCTTCAAAATTCCTCTCTCTGACCACAATTTCCTATCCTTCTCCCTCTCCCACTCTCATTAAAATGAAACTAGCTTTTCATATCTTTAACCTCTTAGAGCTATATGCAACTCTCTAAGATATTAAGTTGCCAAATACTTTCCTAACACCTACCCCCTACTCTATTCTCCACTCTGAACTTTGAGCCTTTCATTTTTTGCTAATCCCCATGTTTGGGAAGCACTTCTCAATCCTATTTCCCTGCTCTTGTTCCTAGTCTGCTGAGTAATGCTAGAGAAAGCCATGACACTGAGCTGATGTCACCCATTAAAAATTTATTATAAAACAGCTGGGCTCTCATTGCTCAACAATCCTACTCTCCTTTTGATTCCCTATCTCTTTTTAAGCCTTTTCCTCATTCCTTAAGTCCAACCGCACCCATATTTCTTATACTCAAAGCAGATGACAACCTCCTACTTACTTTACTGAAAAGACTGAGGCCAGCCATGGTGAACTCCCCAGCCTCCTCCTCTGGTCATTACATAACTACTCAGCATCATCACTGTGCTCTCGCCCTCCCTCTAGTCAAAGGATGTGCTAATACCCTTCATCCAGGGTCTTCTCTCTCTCTGTACCTCCTACCCCATGATCAAGGCCTTTGCTTAAGCAATCACTCTGTATGCCCATCTTTCCTACACATCCTCAATCTTTCCCCTCTACTGACTCCTTCACAAGCTACCTACAAAAATATTCCAGTCTCCCTAATCCTAAGGAAAAAAAAAAACTTCCCACTTAACCTTTCTATTCCAACCATTATTTTTCCATCTTTCTCTTCCCCATATTGCCAATCTTTTTTGGGGGGGGAGGGGGGTGTGGAGTATCTAAAATGGTCTCAATGTTCTCACTCCCTTGAAATGTAGTTTCAACATTCAGTATTATCATGAAACTTCTCTTAATGGTCACCAGTGACCTCCCCCTGGCCAAATTCAATAAGTATTGCCATCCCTTACCACTTCTTGACCTGTCTATAACATACAACACTGTTAATGACTCTGTCCTTTTTCAGCACTTCAGGCACACCGCATTCTTCTTGATTCTCCTCCTATTTCTCGAACTAGTTTCTTTTCTCTCTCCTTCACGGGCTGTTCTCTTCTTTCTGACCCCAAAAGGTAAGTATTCCCCAAGATTCTTTCTTTGGCCCTCTCTTCTATGCTTTTTCCTTTGGCAAAAGAATCCAGTACTCTTCACCTGATCTGCACCAGTGGTCTCTAAAACTTTTTGGATGGTGTTCAAGCACACACCAACTTATGCATATTTACTTATTTATCAATTATATAAGACACTGCTGTGCTCATAATTATATGCATTATAAAATGTACACACAAAAACAGAAACAAAAAGGATGAGATAAAGATGAAATAATTGTAAAGGTAATCCTAGAGTCAGGAAGAACTACTAGAGTTTATTGAGTAGGGGAATGAGATGATCAGACCTTCAATTTAGGAAAATCACTTTGATGTCTATGGGTTGTATGAATGCAGAGGGGAGAGGCAAGGAGACCAGTTAGGAAACTCATAATAGGTTAGATTAAGATGACAGGGCCAGAACTAGGCTGTGTGAGTAGAAAAAAGAATCAGACAGAAACATGTGGTGATAGAAACAAGATCAGGCAACTGACCGTATGTGTGAAGTGAAAAAACATGAAGAGTGGATGACACTGATGTTATGAAACTAGACAAATGGGAACAAGGTGGTGCCCTTGAAAATAACGAAGTTTACAAAACGGGCAGGTTTGAGGTGGAGGAGGGCAGGAAGATAATGAGATCTATGATGAAGATCCCTACCCACCCAGGTCTTTCTGTCCTGTGCAAAAGACTCAAAATGAAAAAGAAAAAGGCAAGGATCTTATACAAGGGTCTGTGACCAGGAATACAGAACCTGTCATGATCACAAGGTAACCTAGGGGGAAGGAGTCAATTTTCCCAATGGCACTTGCCCAGTTATTGTCATAAGTGCCTATGGAGAAGGTTAGGTTATAATTGTCCTGAAGAGCCAAAACTAGTCTCAGAAGGGGTGAAGATGGAAGCACACAGAAAAAAAGGAGGTGGAGCAGGGGAGTACTGGGGGTAAGTGTAAGTGTGGTTGTTTTGGAGACAGACTCCACGATTGAATACTGAAAGGCAGGTGGGATGCCACCCATCTTCTCACCCTCCAACTCATCACATCACTTGGGATCAAGCCATGGCCTTCTTGGGGATCAATCTATATTTTGGAGAGCATTCATGCGCATAGATAACTCCCACATCTTACCTCTCCTCCCTCTTCTGATCACTGATCTATATCCCCAACTGCCTATAGAACTCTTCCATCTGAATATCACAGCAGCCCTTCCAAATCAATGTGTCTAAAACCAAGTTCAACTTTCTTACTAAATCTACTTTTCCATCTGAATTCACTATGTCCATCCACAGCACTAATATACACTAAGTCTCCAAGAACGCCTTATATTGAATTAGTTACCAAGTCCTGCTGATTGTTCCTTAGTTACATTTTTCATATCCCCCTCCTGTCCTCCCTATTCTAACTCCCACCACCCATCACCTAATAGGACAATTGAAATAATCTCCTAGTATGAATTCTTTTCTCCATTCTCTTCAACATCTAAAGTATGACCCTTTATATTGCTTCCCAATTAATCATCTTTGTACTTAATTCTAATCATCTCATCAAAAATTTTCAGAGGCTCCCTACTACCTCACCAAGTAAAGTTCAGATCCCTCCACCTGGCAATCAAAGCCGTCTACAATCTGGGACCCCCTACCTTTCTAGCTTTATCTCATGCTACTTGACTACAAATATCCTAAGATGTAGCTACATTGTAGACTTCTCTGATCCTCTGCACAGACATTGTATTTTCCCTTGCACCATTTACTATACCAAGAACAGACACCTTTTACAACTGGCAAATGCCACTCCCTCCATGAAGGCTGTCCTGACCTTCCCAGTCACTGACTGCCTTTTTCCCTTTCAATTTTTTCAGTTCTTTATTAGACTTTAGAGGACTATTTTGCATAATAGCTGCACACATACTAGATTGTACTACTTGACTACATACAGTAGACATTTAATGTTTGCTCAACTAAACTAAATGCACAGATTGTTAAACTATAAATAATAATGTCAAAAACTAATGACTGGGATTACAGTAAAACAAAGTGTTAAATAGAAAAGATTGCTACATTTAGAACTACAAAAAAAACTAGTTTCCAAGAAACTCTGTAACTCAATTCAGTTAAACAAATATTTATTGACTGAATGTGAGCTCAGTTCTGTGGCAGTGTATACAAAAGAAGTATATAGCATAGTTTCTACCTAAAAGAACTTATCTCTGAGAAAAACAAAACTCAGATATGTGGAAGAGGCATAAAGTCAAGTATGTGATTTAAGTACTCATCTGACAGTATATAAACAGTGAAGGAGAAGAGAGTTCTTCTAATAACTGCAGAAGATCAGAGGACCAGAAGGCAACATGACCTAGAGAGGGCAAACCTGGAACTGGACCTAATGAATGAGAAGGTTAAAATGAGCATACAGTAGGATAGGGAGAATATTATAGATGGGAAAACAGAATGAGGAACAGCAGAGAAGCATGAATTCATCCATGCAACAACACCCCTCCACCCTTTATTTTGGGGGTATCAGACCTATGATTTTATTG
The DNA here is from genome assembly GCA_028646595.1 of Phalanger gymnotis. Lineage (NCBI taxonomy): Eukaryota > Metazoa > Chordata > Mammalia > Diprotodontia > Phalangeridae > Phalanger > Phalanger gymnotis. The sequence goes on along the minus strand of CM053622.1, from coordinate 394,681,396 downwards.
GTATAGGGAACTCCCAGTGAGGAAACTCCCTCCTTACCAATGCAGATGGGTATTTGCTCTGTACCTTACAGTTTTAGAGAATTTCTTGGAGGACTAAGAGGTTGGAGTACAGTGGAAAGAGAAAGATTATTTGGAGTCAAGTAGGTTCAAATCCTTCTACTTTTGGCTACCAGTATAACCTTGGGTAAAGCACTTCCCGTCTCAGATGAACTTCCTCATCTTTGAAAGGAGAGGGTTAGAGCTCTAAAGATCCTTTCCACCTTTAAAGTCTATGATCCTATATAGGGATTTTTTATTTTTTTAAATTTTTAATTTTTAAATTTTAATTTAAAAAAATTTTTTTTAAATTATATATTCATTTTCCCCAGCAAAACCAACCAATGCAACAACTGTGTCTCATAGTATATGTAATATTACACAACTATAGTCTCGCAGTTCTGAGAGAAAGGGGAAAGAGGGTATTCAAAGATATTTAAGACAATCTCTGCCCTCACGGAGCTTCCAATCTTGCGATGGGAATATAAACAGACATATAATACCTTATAATAATCATTATTGTTTGTCCTTTGTTTTCAAAGAGGACGAATGACATCATGAGGGTGATCGTTAACTCATCTTCAACTGGATTTAAGTAAGAGAGTTGGCCTCACTCTTCCCGAGTCACTGAAATCCAGTGGCAGAAGTCAAGATGACTGACAGCGGCCTGGGATGCAGCGGACGACTTTGGAGTCTTGGATGTCTGACAAAGCTCTCAGTTCTCCACAGCACTTGCTTCAGCTGCCTTCATGGCCATTGGAACAAACTGTTCCCACCTCCCCATTCCACCAGGGGAAGTCTTCACATGCTTGGGGTAGACATTCCTCCAACCTGCTTTAGCCCATATGCCCAGACAGTTTACTAGGGTGTGGCTGCTGCACATGCTACAGCTTCTTGAAGCCAAAGGTATGAGTTGGGTAAAGGCAGACACCAAAGGTAGGGGATGAACAGCCTGAAAAGGGCTCAGCCAGCCCTCCCACTAGAGGTGCTAGTGCTCCCTGAACATCTCATGGTACAAAATAGAATACAAGAAAAGCATGAGACAGAGAAGAAACTTCAATGGAAGTGTACAGGAAGAACAAGATCATTTCCTACTAGGAAGAAAGGAGAGGATGCCAGAAGGAGGTAGCTTGTGAGCTGAGTTTTGAAGCATGAATAGAATCTCAAATATACAGAGAGGAAGAGAAGATACAGGCAATGTGGAAGGAGAAGAAGGAAACATCTGTGAAAACAGCTTAGACATCTATTATATACGCTCTACACTGGTCAACAATACCAGTTAAAATTAGGATAGACAAAAAGGCATCAGATTACCGAAAGGCTTAAATAAGACAAAGTGAACCAGCTCCTCTCTATGAATTAAATTACCTTAGGAGTTCACCAATTACAATGAGGCAGAACTACAGAACACTGAAGAAAAACAGGAGGTTCTCCAACTGAATTGAGGCTGTGTCAGATTAATAAAGTTGGACCTGATGTCCTGAGAGTGTCACTTGCCCACGGTCACAAAGCTTACATATGGAAGAGTGCTTTGGTAAAGTTTAACAACTGGCTCCCTTCTCAAAAACATGCTAACAACACACATTTAAGTTTAATATGCATTCTTAGAATTTTCTCCATCCCTTTCTTACACTTATCAAATCCTGATTTATAGTGTTTGCCGATTTCCAAGGTATGATACATGCAAACACTGAAATTTTAATAATGAGGCTAAGGAGGCAGTAGCTGGTTCACCCTTGGATCCAATCATCTTGGCTGTTGATTATAACACATACCTTTGTCCTATCTTCCATGCCACCTCCTACAGGAGGCTTTTCCTGGTTCCTCCAGCTGCCTTTCTCCTTCATGTGATATAGCTGGCATAATGTATACTCATTACATATCTTGTATGTACCTATTTACATACATTATATTTTCCCCATTAGAATGCACTCTTGAAGGTGTTTTCATTGTATTTGTATCCCACGTCCATAGCATAGAATCCGGCATATAGTAAATGCTTCAAGAGTACCTCTATATACTGGACCTGGAGTCGGGAAAACTCAAGTTCAAATCCATCCTCAGATAATGACTAAACTGTGTGACCTTGGTCAAGTCACTTACCCCGTTTATCTCGGTTTCTTCAACTGTAACATGAGGATAATAATAGCACCTAATTACCAGGGTTGTTGTAAGGACAAAATGAGATGATATTTTTTAAGTGCCTGGAACAGAGTAGGTACTATATGTTAGTCATTATTATTGTTGTCACTGTTGACTATTAATTACATTAAGCCAAAATCAGTCTCCCTGCGATTTCTATAAACTGGTCCTAGTTCTTGCTGCTAGAACAACACAAGTCTAATCCCTTTTCAGTTTGGCAAAAATTCACAGGAAATGATATCTAATGAATTAACAATAAAAACTATATATACAATATATACAAAATATACAAAAAAAGTTTATATACAAAAGCACAAAGTACACATGGGAAGCAATAGGGGGAGTAATTAGAGATTTCAATGCAAAATATCACAGAGATTTAGGGGACCTGGTTCATAACTGACCTATGGCTTTGGGAGAGCATACCTTATCCAAAAGAAACAAGATAGGGAAAGTGAGAGGAGGAGAGAAGGAGAGAAAATGAGTAGCACCATACAGGTGTCCCAATAGTCTTAGTGTGGTCTTAAGCTTTTAGTAGCTCTGGGACTCTCTGGATATAAAAAAGATATATTTATAGGAAGAAATCCAGGAACCAGAGAAGAGAAACATGACAGATTTTGGCGAAATCAGAAGTTATACTGTTGTTATGGTAAACTATTTACCACCTGGTGAAAAAGAAGAAAGAAAGGAGAAATCTGGGAAAGATTATAGAGTAATAGATTTAGAGCCCAAAGGAATCTTACTAGTCTCCTAGTGTAAGCCTTCATTTTACTTTAAGTTCTTGCTTTTAGAATAAGAAAACTGAAACCTAGAGGAGATATATCATATATCACCTAACCCCATTCAAAAGTGGGCCCTCAACTTCAAAATCAGAACTATTCTATGGTACCATGACACCTCCGTCTAGCACAGAGGCTTGATGTAGCAGTGATGAGAGACTTTAATATTCCAGTCACCTTCTAGAGCCCTCTCTGCCAAAGTGGAGTCATTAATAGCTTCATGGGTAGCCTTCATGAAAATTTCATTTTTCAAAAGATGAAAGAAGCAACAAAGAGAGTTGGCATTATGAATTTGATTCTCATTAGTTAAAAGGAGCTGGTTTTGGAGCTGGAAATGATAGAAAACTTGACAAGGAATGACTATTTCAATTTATAATCTGTGATGAAGAGAGCTGGGTCATAGCTCAATTTAGGAATAATAGATTTCTTTTTTATATATTTTCTTTTTGGGGTGTGGTTTGGAAGGGGGAGGTGTGGCAATCAGGGTTAAGTGACTTGCCCAAGGTCACACAGCTATTAGGTGTCAAGTGTCCAAATTTGAACTTAGGTCATCCTGACTTCAGGGCCACTGCTCTATTCACTGTGCTACCTAGCTGCCCCCAGAAATAATAGATTTCGATGGGTTCAGGAAAAACAGATGTACAATCCCCTAAACTAAAATTCTACAGCAGAAATTAACTCAGAAAGGATGGATAGCTCTCATAAGTGAAATCTTGAAGACATAAAGAGAAATAACTCTGGCAAGGAAGAAAAGGAGGTGTTAGTTGTCTATCCAATTTGGATACAAGATCAATCAACTTCAGTTTTAAGACATACAGAGAATGGAAATAAGGACAGCTAGCAGAAAATGAAAATGAATATGAAATGAGTATGCCATAGTCCTCTAAGAACAGTATCATGTGCAAAGTGAAGTGAGCAGAACCAGGAGAACATTATACACAATGATAACAGCATTGTACAATGATCAGCTTAAGCTATTTCCAGCAATACAAAGATCAAAGACAATTTTGCAGGACTTAACAACAAAAAATGTTATCCACCTCTAGAGATGGAGACTGATAGAGTGCGAGTCCAGATCAAAGCACACTGGTTTTTTGGTTTTTACTTTCTTTATTTTTCTTGCTGTTTTTTGTCTGTGTTTTCTTTCGCAACATGAATAACATGGAAATGTTTTGCATGACTGCACATGTATAACCTTTTACCAAATTGCTTGCCTTCTCGATGAAGGGGGAGAGGAGAGAGGGTGGGAGAGAATTTGGAACTCAAAATTGTAAAAAAAAACAAAGGTTAAAAATTGTTCCTACAAGTAACTGGATACACACACACACATTCCTATTTTTAAAAAGTATCATGAATGGTTCATTTCATTGGTTATAATTCTTCTTTACAATTTGATTATTGGGAAAAGAAGATTAATGTGACTGTATATATAGAACCTATATCAGATTGCATACCATCTTGGAGGAGGAGAAAATTTGGAACTCAAAAACTCGTGTTTTTAGTATTGTAAATTAAAAAAAAAAGTAATTAATAATTTTAAAAAAAGAAAAAAGGTATCATGAATGCTAATGCTTAGAATAACCTGAGGCTAGTATTTGTGGAAATTTAAAGACAACAACAAAAAAAAAGGTTTGGGTTTTTTTTTCTTTTTAAATTATATTAGAGGAAAAAGGAGGATTAAAGGAAGTATAAGTCAGTTGTCTGGTATGGATAAGATTAGTGGTAATGGAAGGAGAGAAGGGCAACGTTCTTAATTTTTATTTTTTTTTTTCTTCGCCCAAAAATATTTGTACTGGAAAGGAAAAAAAAATGGCTAAAAAGAAATGAGATGGGGAGGGAACCATTAAGATAACATCTTGCTGTCCTGATGAAGTCAAATCACCAGGCCATGACCACTTAGTTCTGCTACTGAAAGAACCTGCAAATTCGATGGATGATTCACTTGTCCTTGATATTTCAAAGATCTCGGAGATAGAACTTCTGTGCAATGGTTAAGTAAGGGATCTAGTCTAAATTCAGTTTCCCTTCATCACCTTGAAACAAATGTGGCACCCGATAAAGTGAAAGAACAACACAAACAGGACAAAGGAGACAAATCGTCCTAAATAAATCCCTGCCACAAACACAGCAAAGACTGAAGAAATATGTGAAGGGAAAAAAATGCCTATCGCAATGAAGAAATACTGTAAGATAAAAAGAATGCATGAGAATACTAATCTTAAAAGTGATAAAAATTACAACTATATTAATGAATGCAGAAAATATCTTAATAACAAACATGTAGGAAAGGTTTTCTTAGTCAGAGCAGGAGTAAAGCAACAGTGTCTAACATCTTCACGATTATTTGAAATGGTGTTAGAAATATTAGTTATAGCAACAAGACATCAAGAAATTGAAAGAAAACATCCAGGCCAAGGGACCTGCAAGATGGCAGACTAGACACTTTCCCCAAATCCCAATGCACTATAGAATGATTACATCGGAAACCAGGAGACAAAAAAGAGAACCCCAACAGGATGGAAAGAGACAACTCCCTCAACGTATACAGGCCTCCCAGAAGAACATGATAAATAAGAAAACCCACCAACTATAAAATGCAGGAAATTCACTCATTCATTCAATAAACATTTATTAAGTGCCTACTGTATGCTAGGCAAAATGCTAAGCACCCAGCATACAAAAAGAGGCAAAAGACAGTCCTTGCCCTCAAGAAGCTTACAATCTAATGAGACAGACAACATACAAATATATACAAAGCAAGCTATATGTGGGATAAATATGAAATAATTAAAAGAATGAAAGCATTTTAATTAAGAGGGGTTAAGGAAGGCTTCTTGGGATTTTAGTTGGGACTTAAAAGGGAGCTAGGGAGATCAGTAGTCAGAGCACAGGAAGAAGAGTTTCCAGGTACACAAGTACTTCCCAGAAATCCTGAAAACAGACAAAAAAGTTCCAAAAAAAACTTCACAGAACACCTCCAGAAAAGGAAAAAAACTCTTAAGTTTCAAACTCCAAAACACCTAGTGGCTAAACTGAACAATCCCAATGACAACAACTTCTACAAGGAGCCAGGAGAAAGGCCTTCAAATATAAAGGAAAGGAAATTTGAATCATGTAAATCTATTCTGCATCTATGTGAAAACACAGAAGGGAAGGAAAAAGTATATTCCAAAAAGCAAACAAGTTCAAGATGCAATGCAAAATGGCATGCTCTAGAAATCTGAGCCTAGAAAAAGATGGATGATCAACAGAAGAGGACTGAAAGGCAAACAAGAGAGAGAGAGAGAAGAGAAAGAAAGAGAGAAAGAGAAAGAGACAGAGAGACAGAGAGAGACAGAGAGAGAGAGAGACAGACACAGAGAGAGAGACAGAGACAGAGAGAGAGAAAGAGAGAGAGAGAGAGAGAGAGAGAGAGAGAGAGAGAGAGAGAGATTTTCTTTTAAAAAGCTTTCAAATACCCCAGAACAATGGATCGATCTTTATTCAAACACTCTTGGGGATAAATTTCTAGAAACAGAGGAGAAATGTAGTTGGAAAAAGCAGAACCGAGGCCCCATGAATTAAACCCTACAACCATCTTCTGTAGGTAAAACAGTAGAAATTTGCAGGACAAAACTGCAGCATGGAAAGGTACCTAAATGGAGATAGGAGAGGTGGAAGAGAGAAGGGAATAGTTTATGACTCTTCATCAGGTCTATGGGTGGATAATGAAGGAATAATAACTCCTGTGGTCTTGTAGCAAGAAAAGGGAATGGAGAACAGGAGAGGTGGCAGAGGGGAGGAAGCAAAACATAGGAAATTAAATGGGAGACTCTCAATACAATGGAGATGAGGGCATCCCAGTGAAAAGCACTTCTGTGATGGGAATTGGGAAGCCTGTGATGGGTTTAATCTGGGGGAAGTTAATACACTGGGAGAGCACCTTCTCTGAGAAGGTATCGTACCTCACTGCTGCAAAGGAGTCTTTGCCTGGGACTGGAAGCAAAGCTCAAATAGGTCAAGCCAGTGCCCAAGAAACTAGCTTCACCAAGGGTGGCTTTTTCTCAGAAGTTCTTTTTTCCAGTCCAGTCTTTCTGAAACTCAGGAAATGATTTTTTTTTTAAATTGAGTTTAAATGGAACAGGAAAAATAACAACTTTGTGCAGGTTCCAAATTATCACTATTCCTACCTGTGATTTCCATATACACATTGTTACATACAAATTTTAAGTTTACAATTCAAATAGATGGAAAAGTATACAAACATGGATACAATAATTCACGTAGCAGACCAATGTGAGCGAATAGGAAAGAAAAAGTGTAACGAAATACATAAATCAAATAAGTAAATAAATCTAAATATTAGAATTACTTTTTTAAAGACTAAGATTTTTTTTTAAATGAGAGATCTTCAAGAGATTTAAAACACACACACACACACACAAGTAGAATTTATAGAAATAGGAGGAAATGGAGTTTCCAAATCAGACGTAGTTGCCCTACTGAAGGAAGAAGAGTGAAGGAAAATTATTTCAGTGATATTTGCAAAGGAAGACACGGAACAGGTCATGGTTCCTATAGAAATGACATATTTGTGTGATCTCTCACCTTGATGGACCCAAAATGGAAAATATTGCAAACATCAGCAACTAAAGGCACTGGCCTTGACAAGGCAATGAACAGTTAGAAGAAACATTAAAAAGCAGCCAATATTTGTCTTTCCACAATGAACGTTATATCAGACATCCCTTCTGAAACAGTCAAAACAGCCACACGCTATCAAATGTCAATACAATTTTTTGGCATATACAGGACTAACCAAAACACTAATAACAGGTAATTTTTTTGTTTAAGAGATAGCTTGCCTTGATTGAACTAACTGAATGTTGATTCTAAATTACATAAAAGTTCTCCTTTCTTGCTTTCAAGATACAGTCAATTAATTGGCACGGAATTTTTAACCAAGTTTGGTGCTTTGGGGAAGGGAGGGAGGAAAGGAGAGGAATAAGGAATGGGCATTCACATAGCGCATACTATGTGCCAGGCACTGTGCTAAGCACTGTTTACAAATATTATCTCATTTGTCCCTCATAACACATATGTATTTTACACTTGAGGAAACTGACATGCTCAGGGTCACACAGCTAGTAAATATCTGTAGCTGGATTTGAACTCACATCTTCCTAACTCCAGGCCCAGTGCTCTCTCTACTGTGCCACCAGACACTTCTTTAAAAAAAAAAATTCATTGTTGCTAGAATGGAAATTTAGTTTTTGAATTAGTGTCAATATTTCTTAACTGTCAAAAAAAGTGTTATATCTGCGTGGATAGCATTCTGGCCGATAAGAAGGAAAATGTGAGATCTTAGGAGCAGATGGGAAAGGGGGATGGGGTAGACAGAGACCCAGAGATGAGCAGGAACAGCAGTAGGAAAGAAAATAATGGGAAGAGTAAGGGACAGGAAAGGACCTAATATTTGAGATCCATGGTAATTCCTACCCTGGGGCACTGTTTCTGTCCACTTTATTTCACATGTGACTTGTGGCTTTTTAAGAGTGAGGCAGGGGGCAGCTAGGTGGTACAGTGAGTAGAATACTGGCCTTGGAGTCAGGAACACCTGAGTTCAAATCCGGCCTCAGACACTTGACACATGTACTAGCTGTGTGACCTTGGGCAAGTCACTTAACCCCAATTGCCCTGACAAAAAATCAACCCCCCCCCAAAAAAAAAGCCAAAGAGTGAAGTACCACCAAAAAAGGGATGAGAGTTGTAAAGGCAATAACAAAAAAAAAAAAAAAAGCAAAACTGGTTAGAAGAAGAACCTGTACTTCAAAAGTTTTAACTCCATGAGGAACACAAAGAGATTAAATAAGGAATACATAAGAATAGAGACCAAAAATCAGAGACTGAATTTCAGACTAGACAGGAAGTGGAGAAAATTAACGAAGAGAACATAGCAAAGGAAATCTCCATAGGAAAAGGATCAGAAAAAAAAAGAGATTTTTTTTTTAAAAGCTGTAATTGAACAGAGAAGGAGAGAGTTTGAACTAATCATTTAGCTGAAAGGAGAAAAAGGAAAAAAAGAAGGGTAGAAATAGATAAGAAAAAAATCAATAATTCACTTTAGACCTCAAAAACTTAGGAAAGGCTTGTCACATGATAGGGGCAGGGAGGGAGTAAAAAGGGAAAGAGTATCTTTGGGAACAGGCTGTATCAAAATAGGTTAGGCAAAGCTAACCAAAGACAAAGTATTAACTTAAAGGAAGGGGAATGTTATTCCCCTATATTATTATATCTTTTTAAAAATATGACACAAATGGAGGAAAATGTCAACCTAAATCTCCTAACTTTAAATGTGAATGAATTGGATTGTTTAGATCCATAAGGAGTACGGTATAATAGATAAGGGGTAAGGGTGGAGGTGGGAAGCAACCCTCCGCAATCTACTGCTTACAATAAACTTATCAAAAAGCAAGGAAAAAAAAACATACACAGAATCAAAATGAGAGCCTGGAACAAATATTACTATGCATCAAGGAAATCCAAAAAAAGCAGGAGCTAAAATCATGCCATCAGGCATAGGGGTGAGGACAGAGGCTAAAGCTGTGATTTCACAGGCATAGAGAACTCCCGGGTACAGAAATTCCCTCTACCAATATAGACCAGCATATTCTCTGAAATTTATAATCTTAAGAGAGTTGTTTTAGAGCACTTGGGGGAATGGGGGTGGGGAGGAAAAGGTTAAGTGACTTGTTTAGGGTGATGAAGCCAGTGTGTGTGTGAGAAGCAGGGCTTAAACTCAGATTTTCTTGGGTTCAAGGCCAGCTCTCAATTTACACTCCTCCTCAACATCTCTCCTATGAAAAAAAACAAAACAAAACAAAACACAATAAGGATAGCAATCAACACAAAGAACACAAACAAAAGACAGAGACCTAAAAGGAGAGGGTGTGGAAAGTCAGGCATACAAATGGTAGAACTCTGAATTAGAACCATTCTGGAAAGCAATTTGAAATTAGGTGAAAAGAGCAATGCTAATATCTAATAATCTAATATCTAATACCCTATGACCTAGAAATTCCACTACAAGGTATATATACTAAAGAGGCATATATACTAAAGATCCTGAAGTAATTTGCCATTTCCATCTCCAGCTCGTTTTATGGATAAGGAAACTGAGGCAAATGGGATTAACCGAATTGCCCAGGGTCACACAGCTAGTAAGTGTGCTAAGACGCAGGATTTGAACTCATGAAGATGAGCCTTCCTGATTCTAAGACCAATGCTCTATCCACTGCAGCACTAGTGGCTCAGCCTATAGTGTGCTAGGCCTGGAATCAAGAAGACCTGAGTTCAAACCTAGATTCAGACACTTACTAGCTGTGTGACCCTGGGCAAGTCACTTCACCCTGTTTGTGTCAGTTTCCTCGTCTATAAAATGAGCTGGAGAAGGAAATGGCAAATCAAAAAAACCCAAATAGGGTCATAAACAGTCAGATGCAACTGAAACAACGGAACAGTAACAAACTTACAGTTATTGCTACTACATGTCATCTCATTAGATTGAACCCAATGCTCTTGTCAAGATCTATCATCTAACATGTTGGCACTCCAAAAAGTTCTGTCATTCACAAATTTGATGAAGGTTCCTTCTAGTACTTTCTCCAAGATGCCAATAAAAATGTTGAACGCTAGAAGACCAACCACAGATTCCTGAGGTAACCTACTGAAGAACTCGTTCTATGATGACATTGATTCTAAACATTCAATCAGTTCTGAATCCAATAATTATATCATAGTCTAGCCCACATCTCTCCAGCTTTTCCTCAAGAATAGTATGAAACAAAGATGGTAGAAATCCTTAGAGAGTTGTTTCATTGGAACTCCTAGCCCACTCTGTACCCTGACCAAAGTCTCATTTGTTCTGAACAAGGTATAATAACTACCCAGAGCCATGTTCCAATTATAGTTTCATGCCAAGAAGTCTCAGTAATACCAATTAAGTGAAACTGATCTCCTTGTATTATACAACTTTTACTTCATCTTGTTTATTTCCTAACCTTTGGGCATTTGCATTTGATAATTGAGACTGCTTATCCATGAATATTGAAAATCTTTCCAATCACTTAGGTTTTCTTTTATTTCTGAAAACCTATTTTGTAGTTATACTTAAATGAGGCTTATACCAGTTCTGTTCTCCATTGTCTTTCCAAGATCTCTGAATCTTGATTGTGATTACCTAGCAATCCTATACGCTAGTTCAAAACATCTTTAGGCTATGAAGACCATGGAAAGCCTAACTGAAGTTTGCATTATATAGATCTTGTTTTTACTCTGAATTTCCCATGGATCAGAGCCTTGGTATAGGTACATTTATAAGTGCTAACTGCTTGGTATCCATATTATTTCAAAAGTTATAATGGGAAAAGCATTCACATACATCAGTTTCGTGTCAAGACTGTCCCATGTACTATCGTATGAGGCTCATCGCAGGAACAAATTAATCCCCAATTATTATTCATCAAAATATTTGTAAAGTAGAAACCTTGAGAACAAGTCTTTTTGGTCCACATCCTGCAATTTGTTCAACAACTGGAACTCTTACCAAAGTTGATTAGTGTTCTGGGAGTGGAGTAATTTGCAGGATTAGTGTGTTAAAATAGGGAAGTATAATTAGTACCCTTCCTTCCAAACAACTTTAAAATGTCAAATACTTTCTTATTATGGATATAGCTTCTATTTTTAGCTTCAACACCATGACACTTGCAAAAATAACAAAATAAAAAAGCTATCCTTGATACTAGAAGGATAACAAGAAGTCACCTTAAGCTCTCATAAGGACAGCATAAAGAATGCCATCTGAGTCACACACAGATAGTTCGGGAAAGAGGTAATGCTTCTATAAAGAGAAGAAAACCTCCCATGCTCCACATGCTTATTTTAAAGTGTTGCCGTGAGAAGCTAACATTTTAGAAAATGCTTAACGCCTAGCCCATGAGAAATTTTCGGGAAAGTTGCCGAGACTATAAATGAAGTCACTAAAACCCTCTAACCATATTCTCCATAAAGCAGCTGGAATTTTATAATTTATTATCACAGTGCAACCACAGAAGAATACACCCCAAATTCACAACACTCAATCATTCCTTCCTCACTACTGCTAAACCTAAAGCCCTTTTGTTTCTAAAGCATGTACAATAGAAAAACCAAGGAGCAAGGCTAATTTTGTGATAGCTTTTAGGGAAAATTTACTATTTAGCAGTTCCTGCACAGAATATCATGATCTATGGTACTTATCAACTTTTCCCAAGGAACACTTGTAAATTCATCAGTTTCTAAAATAGTCAAGCAAAGATCAATGGAAATTTAGAACAAAATCAAAGTCAAGTTCAGAATGTCACAGAACTAAAAAAGCAATAGACGCACTGCAGGATAAAGTAAAAGACATGGAAAATAGATCAAGAAGTTCCAATAAAGTTATTTGAATCCCTGAAGGCATGGAAAAAGAAAAAAAAATGATTCCATATTAGGAGGAAGTTTTCCCAAACAGGCAAAAGGCATGACTATAGAAATAAAAATAAATAAAAAAAAAATCACAGGATAACCACAGTTGGTAAAGTGGTTGGATTTGAGAGTTATGAAAGCCTAGGTTCAGTTCTACTTTAAGACAAAGACAGAAGAAATCCTTAGAGAGTGTTCCCACCAGTGCCCCACATCCCACTGCCCCCTGGGTACCTCTCGCCTACCTGAGCCATATAGAGAGGCACAAAAGTGTCAACATTTATGAGCTTCCCTTAGTATGAGCTTTTCCTTAGCTTCCCGTAAGTGTTCATACAGGTCCACAAACCCCATCAACCTGCCTAGAATAAGGGGAGGCTCCCTGTGTTTCAACTTTAACAGCCTAGCTGACTTGTTCAAGAGACTGCCCAGGTCCTCCAGAAAATCCTCCCTTCTCCCCCACCTCCTCTATGCCTCTCACATGTCAGCCCACAGACTATCTTTGGCCTTGTTTTGTATCTCCCAGGGCTTAGCACAATGTCTGGCATATAGCAGATGCTTAATAAATGTTTATTAATTGATTGCTTTTGTTTTCACTCACGTGCTCTTCCAACTTCCCCAATGAACGGTACTCAATAAAAAGCTAGTATAGTACAGCCTTTCTTGCACTGGAACAAGACCTAAGCTGAAGACAAATTCCAGCTGAATTTCTAAAACTTACTACCTACATAACCTTGGATTAGTTCGATTCACTCTCTGCTTCAATTTTCTCATCTACAAAATGAGGGGCTTGGACCAGACCTCTAAGCTCTCTTCCAGCTCTAAACCCATAATCCTAAATACAAGATGCTACCCAATGTGGCAAAGTTGATCTTGATAATAAAAGTTGATAAATACAACACTAAAAATGATATCACTGATTGATGCAGATATTAAAATAAGGAACAAATTTTAGCAAATAAAATAGCAAAAAAAAGTCAATGTAAGAAGTCTAAATCCTAATTAGGAATTAAACTTATGAACCTAAGCAATGATACTATCAGGAAAACATAACACAACTGGTGAAAACATAAAAATGTGAAATATGATACCGAGGAAAAAAAGCATTCAAAAAACCAAAAACCAAAAACCAGTAAGTACCCTTTCATTTTTAAGTTCCTTGAGGGGAAGGGATGTCTTTTGCCTCTTTTTATATCCCTAGTGCTTAGAACAGTGTCTGGCAAATAGTAGGCACTTAAAAAATGTTTACTGAATGAATGATTAGGAATGAGAAATTCTTCTTAAATGCAATAATAAAATAGATTTGAAATCCAAAGTTAACATTATATGCAGTACGCGGTTCAAGAAAGAATGGGGAGGTGGCTTGCTACAGTGGAAGGTACTCTAGCATTAGAAGCACAATATTTAGAATCCCAGCTCTGAGGAGTACTGCTATTCCTCCTACTCCCACCACCAACTGGCCAATATTTATACTGCACCTACTCTGTACCAGGTACTGTGCTAAGCACTTTACAATTATCTCATTAAAGCCTCACAACAATCCCAGGTGGTAAAGTACTATGCGATCATAGGCAAGTTACTTGCCATCTTGACCTCAGTTTAATCATGTATAAAATGGAAAGCAAACTAATAAGTCCCTATTTCACTGGATTGTTTTGAGAGAAAAAAGAACTTTCTGTTAACTTTAAAGTATTATATAAATGTGAGCTACTATTATACAAAATGGTGAACATTAGAAGCATTTTCACCAAAAGCAGTACAAAATAAAGGTGCTCATTCTTGCCACTTTGATTTAATATAGTATGAGAGGCAGTGTGATATAGTCTACGAAGAATAGACTTTAGAGTCAGAAGAACCTGAGTTCAAGTTTTGCAATCTCCCAATGCACCAGGCAATTCCCTAAGAAAACTATAAGCTGCAGAACAATTGCAGATTTGCATTGATGGAAGGAGTTTCCTTACTGCAGTTTCTTTATATCAATAAATTAAAGGTTCCTAACCAACCACACTCTAAAAATACTAGAAATGCTTTAAAAAAAAACCATAAGGGAAGAAGCAAAAATGATTTTCATTAAAAGCTTTTTAATCAAAATATCATTCTTGGCAGATAGCATCAAAAATTCAATTCCAAAAATATATTAAGCACTTTTAATGTCCAACGCACTTTGTTAGGCAGTAGGGATACAGGGACTGAAAAAAAAGAAGAAAAAAGAGGCTCCACTCTGAAGCAGTTCTTATGTTAATTAGGGATAAAACATATACACATATACATACATAAAAAATATAATACACAAATATAATAAAATACAAAAATATATACACAAAAATGCATATTATGAAGGAAAGTAAAGAAGAAACACTAACAACTGAGACAATTAGGGAAGAAATCACAGAGAAGGCGCCAGATCTTGAGTTTGGACCTAAAAAAGGGATGACGAAAGGGAGTGTATTCTAGCCAAGGAGGATTGCTTGTCTATAAATGCAGAGAGACAAGGGACAAAATATTCAGTTCAGAAGAAAACTACGAATGCAGTTTGACTAGAATTTACAAAGAGAAATAGTATAAAATAAGGTTAGAAAGGTAAATAGAAGCCAGATTGTAGAAGGTTCTAAATATGAACCTATGTTCTTACTTCATTTCACAGACCAGCGGTCATCCTGGGGGAGGCAGTGCCTGCTGAGGGGACTGATAAACTTGGAGAAAGTAGTTTCACTGCTGAGTCAGAAGACAGATTTCTAAAGAAGAGAGGGTACTGAGGCAGTAAAGGCAACAAGCATATCTTGTTCTTCCTAGGAGTTCCTAAGTGAAAAGGAAAAGAGATATAAAATGATAGTTTAAGGGGGTAGCAGGTCAAGCGAGGGTTAAAGATGGGTTAGACCTAAGCCTTGGGAAAACAACCAGTTGATTCTATTAACAGAAATTCACATTTTCATAAAATACATTCATATATTTCAATCCTCTTTTCTATTCCTCTTTGTAAACTGCTGATGTATGTTAAATTCACAATAAGTTTTTTTTTTAATGATTTTCATTTTTTTAAATAAAGAACCATTTGATCAGGGCAGGGAGAGAAATAATGATTGTAGCAAATTTCATTATTAGACCAAAGAGACTGGCCTCGACAAGGAAACGGGTCATATCTTCCTCAAACAATCAAGAACTTGTTATTACTTTATCACATTAATATAATGTATGGCATAATATATCGTATAAATAGATAATAATAATACCTAAATTAATCTGTTATTCTTTATTATTACTGCCTACTACCTGTCAGGTACTGGGATAGACACTAAAGATACCAAGACAAATTTAAACCGACCCTGCCTGCACATTGTAATCTACACAGGTTGCATGTTCTATATATGCATGTTCTATAGGTGTTTGTGTGTATGCGTATAACTAGAACTCAGGAGAGAAATTAGGGCTGAATACACCTCTGAGAGTCATCTTCATAGCAATGGTAATTGGTGATGAGGCCATCTAGTAAGTACGGGCAGAAAAGAGAAATGGGATTAAGAGCCTGGGGAAGGCTGAGGGTCAAAGGAACACTCCCAAGTTGCAGTCATGACACAGATGATGTTTCAGCAAAGGAATCTGATAAGGACAAAGACAATAGAGAAAGCAGTAAGATTCCAGAGAGAAGATGGTAACCAGGAAGAAAGGACAGTAAACTGTCAAATACCGCAGAAAGGTTACAAAAAGAGGATTATGAAAAGGTCATCATATTTTACAAGTAAGAGATAAATGGTAATAAAAAGGAGACATGTAGAGAAGTACATCTTGGTTATCAGTAATGGTGGATGTGTTAGTTTGTTCTGCTTAAATGTTTCTTTGCTACTAGAGAGGGTTTTTTGTTTTACCACTGTGAAGTGCCAATAATGTTTAAAAAATTATTTTAAAAAATGCTTGTAAATCTATTCTATTTTTCATTCATCTATCTTCCCAGTTTTGCCTACAAATACTCCCAAGATCAAATGGCTAGGTCTCAAACCAAGCTTACTACAGGTTCATTTTTCACCTCCATCACATTTTTGCTGAGACACAATACTGTTCATAATCTTCCATTGTCTTCCTCCATAGTGTTTTCTAAAAGAGTTTGTAATCTAATTCATTTCTGGCAGCAGGAGTCCACATTTTCCTGCTTGCCAAATACATCTATAGTCAAAAGCTTGTTTAAAGAGATTAAGTTAGAGTTGTATTTATATGCAGTGTTTTCATCTTTGGTTTGTCTTCTAATTTGTTGTGTTGATTTTTATTTATCAATTAGCCAAATGCACAGTAACAGTTTATTTTAAAATAAAACTAATATTGTTAACTAGCCATTCTTTGTTAAGAGTCAGTTTCACTTTTCACTTTTTGTGAAACTGGTGAATACCACATCCACTGTCTTCCAACACACTTGCTGAAGAATGTTTTGGTGAAGTAGGGTCAAAATTGTACATCTAAAACTAAAAGGTAGCATTGTTTGCAATGGAAAAACACTAGATGTTTTCCCAGGATAAACAGTGGTAAAGTAAGGATACCCCCTCCTCTCCATACAATTATCTGATAGTTCTTCTACAAGCTATCATAATAAGATAAGAAAACAAAAGCATAAATATCAGTAAGGAAAAGGTAAAATAATCCTTATTTGTTGAGAAGATGAAGATACATTTAGAAAATCCCAGAGAATCAATGAACAAAATTCACAGATGATTGATAGCTTCCATGAGGTACCAAAATAAAAAAAAATATACAAAAGCCATCAAAATTTCTATAATAACCAAAGAAAAAAGAGAAATTGAAGAGAAATTGTCTTAAAATAACCACACACTAGGTATTAACCCACCAAGACATATTTCATGGAAATAAAATTATAAAACATTTCCGACAAAAATAAATGAAGATAGAAATAAATGCAGAGTCTCACCGCTCATGGTTGGGCTACATCAATATAATAAAAATGATAATATTTGCTAAATTAAACAATTTAGAACCATGGTAGTCAAACTACCAAGAGAATACTTTAATGAAATAAACAAAAATAAAAAAAATCATTTGGAAGAACCTCAGAGATCTAGGATCTCAAAGGAAATGATGAGGAAAATGTGAGAAGAGGGCAGAGCATTAGCAGACTTTGAACAATAATATAAAGCAGTAGTAACCAAACCTACTTTTTGTGATAGTAAAGAACTGGAAACAAAGTAGACATCTATTGATTGGTGAACAGTTGAAAAACCTACGGAGTATAAAATATAATGTCCTGCACTGTGCAGAAATAATGAAAAAAGATAAAATGACAAAATGGATAAAGAGCCAGCCTCAGAGTCAGAAAGAGTTTCCCTCTATCACAGGTCCAGACTCCCTACCACCAGCCCCAAAGGAAAAAAAAATGTGGAATTTAGCAAATCATGAAGATTCCCATGAATTGATATAATAATGTAAGCTGAACCAATGATATACATAATTACAACAACTAAATGAGGAAGTCCAGTGATGAGTAACTGAAAAATCAATGAAAGTCTTGGGAGAGCAAATAATGAGATATATCTACCCTCTCACAAGAGAAAAGCCATTAGGACAGAACATTGTATGCTTTCCCTGATGTGGTCATTGTATCAGGTTTTTCTGTTTCATTGTTTTTCTTTGTCCCAAGGAAGGGTTCAATCTAGAGAGGGTTTGAAATAACAGGGTCATAAAAACTGATAGCATCAATAAAAACATTATCAGTGAAAGTACAGGATCATACATTTAGACCCAAAAGGGACCTCAGAGGACATCTAGTCCTTCATCTGACATATGAATTGAGGCACAGAAAGGTTAACTTATCCAAGGTCACAAATACAGTAATTAACTGACAGGGGCAGGAGATGAATCCAGGTCATAACTCCAAAATCAGTGTTTTCACAGTCTAATGTTGCCACTCAGTTCACCAAGCCATGAATTCAGGACATCCTGAATCATCCTTTGGAGAATTTGTAAATAAGACTAAAAAGAAAAATCTATTGATTCATAGCACCCATTTTTACCCCATATCCTTTCATGACCTGGGCAACTCAATTAACCCAACTCCTTATTTCACCTCTCTGAGAATCTAGATTCTATCCTTCCATGGAGCCAAACCTCCCTTCTCTGACTTCCACTTTCCTCTCCATCCTAGAGTTAACCAATTCAACTCCATTCCATTTTAGATCTTCATAGTCGATATTATCAGACCACCCCAACAAATGAATATAAAGACTATTTTGCATTTTGCCCAGTGGAGTTCTACCAATTTGAGTGCATGACACAAGGATTTCTGCCACTCCTCAATGGTTAATGAAGACAAGTGTGGATGATACAAACTAGTCAGAGGTACTGCTCTATCCAGATACCCTTACCCAAGTCTTATGGAAGACCTTGATAGAAAGAATAAGCAAAAATAACAGCAGTAAAAAAAAATCTGAGATGACTGATCCAAAGCAGATGTCAGCAAAGTATGATTGGCGGGTTAGAGTTTGCTGGCCTCTGGCCTAAAGCACTGAAAAAGGTCAATTTTTCCAAGATTCTATCAAATAAATGAAAAGAAAGGATACACCAGGAATGTGGGAAAGTCTTCAGCTAGGAAACAGAACATCAAATTCGGAGAAGAGCAAAGAGACCTGATTGGAGGGAGTACCGAGTACATGGAAGGAATATATGAAATAAACATGGAAAGGTAGATGAAAAGCCGCCATTGTAAAGAATTTTAAATATTAAGCTAAGAAGTTTGTATTTTAAGCCATAAGAGAAAAGCACTGAACTTTCTTGAGCCAGGGGAACAACATGGTCAGATTTGTTTTATAGGGACAAGAACTATTTCCCAACAGATGAGTCAAACAGATGAGAAATATGAAAAATCTTCAGAATTTAAAAAAAAATGCGAATGATCAAATCATGAAAAAAAGCTTCCAAATCACTAATAAAAAGAGAGAAATGCAAATTAAACCTCTGAAGTTTTACCTCACAACCAGAAAATTAGCAAAGAGGATTAAAAAAAAAAAGAAACAGTCAATGTTGGAGAAGTCATATGACATCAAGCACATTAATACATGGTGGATGTGTGAAAACCAACATGGAGAACAATTTTGTAGTATATGAGAAAAGCCACTATTCTGTCTATGTGCTTTGACCCACCCATCCTACTGCTGGGCATACAACAACAAGATGATCAGTAACGGAAGAAAGTGCCCATGTATAACAAAATATTTAAGACAACATTCGTTAAGATAGCAAAAATACTGTAAATAGAACAGCTGCCCATCAATTGAAGAGTAGCTGAACAAGCTGATATATAAATGTAATGGAATATTATTACCTCACAAGAAATCACTAAGATGATTAATTCACAGAAACTCAGGAAGATATGAACTGTTGCAAAGTTAATGTAACCAAGACAACAATATATATATATATACACATATACATAACAACAGTAACACTAGAAGGCATCTGAACTCTGATCAATGCAGTGACTAATCCTAACTCAAAAGGACTGATGGACTAACGATGAAACATACTCTTTAATTTAACCTTTCGAAAAAGGTGGTGAACTACATTTGCAGGATGCTACCAGACATAATTAATTTAACCATTCCATCTGTTTTGCTTAACTACATGTATTTTGTCGTGACACTGGGAGAAATGATGATTGGGAAATAACATCACTGTGGGACAGAAAGATATTAAGAAAATACTTTCTAAAAGAGAATATATTGATGACATATAGTCATGCAGTTTCAGAATAACCTACAAGCCTTTGAACTCTTTCTTAATCTCAAACTGTATTTCCCAATATATTTTTCCTCAATCCTTTCCTGTATCTAACTTTACAGAGAAGTCACCAAGTATCAACCTATTTTATACTGACTTGCTTGAGAACTTGTCAAAACTAATTTTAGCTTTCTTTTCCCTCTGTAATAGAAGCTGTGATTCTTTTCACCATGGTCTGTTTACTTACGCTACTAAGAAGCACTGTAAGTTGATATAACCAGGTGTTCTATAAAATGATGGGTTTTTTTATGGCCTTTGAGTAACTCAATGAACCCAACTCTTTATTTCACCTCTCTGAAAATCTAGCTTCCTTCCTTTCATGAAGCCAAACCCCTGCTCTGGCTTCACTTTCCTCTCAACTGCACAGTTAACCATTTCAACTCCACACTGTCCTCTTCTCTCACATTCCTTGCTCTCCTGAACCCTGTATTATTGCCACTCCCGCTTTGCCAAACTCCTTGAGAGAAGTGACTGTTCCATTTTTTTTTGTCTTTGTATCTTCAGCTCTTATTACAGCACCTGCACATGCTAGGCATTCAATAAAATTTTATTGATTGGTTCTTTTAGGTTTAATTGAGAGTAAAATTGTCGATTAAGATATAATCCAATTTCTCCAGCAATGTAATTAATACATTGACTGTTGAAAAGAAATTTAGAGACTCAAGAATTACAATGTTTGAAAACAGTCTAAAAAAAAAACTGTGATTCATTAGAACCCTTTTCACCAGTCTCACTGTGGAAGAGAAAGGGGGCAGAGGACCATTATGTATTTTTGTCTGTTTTATTGGTCTCCATGGTCAAATAATTTATCACCTAATGGCAAACTTCTCTGTACTTAGCCAGGCTGGACCTTGGACAGCAGATATAGTCTGTCACCAGTATCATATTCTGAAGTCTTTCCAGCTTAGAAGAATCTGCCAGATTTGCATTCTGTAGACATCCCCTTCAAGAACTCACTTCTACATCATGATGGACACTAAAGTGGGCTTCTAAGAAGAAAAACCATATGGTTCTAGGCAACAGGTAGAAAAAATAAACCAAGGGAAAAGCAAAGAAATCCCAGAAAGAGAATCAATGAGTTTAATTCCGTGACATGGTAAAAAGACAGAATAGAGGATAGAAAACACCATTTTATACTTATCGTTTTGTATCCCCTCTCTATGGTACAATTTCCTCCTTTTCTCTAATCTTAGGCAGGTCCTATATCTAAGACTGGCCAAGATTACGTGGGTCCATGAAGTTGACTAAAATTCTCGTTTGGGAATTTATGGAAGGTACAGCCGAGAAAGATCTATACAGGTGACAGTCGATAACACAGAACAGACAAGCCAAAATCCAGAACCAAGCAGAAAAGAAGGTAGAGGGCCAGAGACAGAAGATGACATCAGAACTTGGAAGAAGGGAAAAAAATAAGGTCTGAAATGGGGTTATTGGAGCAGCCAAGAAATCATGGTTCAAGCTCAACAGAATAAGAGCATCGATTTGTCACACCAACATCAAGGAGTTCCTACCACTGCTACCACCCACATGAACTACCAAAAACTCTATAAGACAGCAGCCCCTGTTCCTTACAGCCTAAAACTATGCCAAAGACATAAAGCACACACTTCTCCCTGTTGCTTAAAGAACTATAAAAAAGATGAATAACGGGGCAACTAAATCATTCATTGATTAATGAGAGAAGATA
The DNA here is from genome assembly GCA_028646595.1 of Phalanger gymnotis. Lineage (NCBI taxonomy): Eukaryota > Metazoa > Chordata > Mammalia > Diprotodontia > Phalangeridae > Phalanger > Phalanger gymnotis. The sequence continues at coordinate 394,659,502 of CM053622.1, read as the reverse complement.
GCAGTATAGCTAAAAGGAAAAAGTTAAGAAGGGAAAATCTAATTAGCCTTTAGTGGGAGTTCTAAAGGGTGAATGGATAGATTAAGGGGGTGGGGCATGAACTTGGAATGGAAGAAATTACTTTATTTCAATAGATTAATAATTTAATAATAACTAATTTAAAATAATCAACATTAACTATTAATGAAAGATTAATAATTAATTCAATAAATTCATCTTTATTTCAATAGAATTGGTTTCCTTTATAATTCTAAGCATTTTAACACATTATTCTAAAAGGGGGTCCAGAGGCTTCACCAGACTCCCAAAGGAGTACATGAAACAAAAAAAAAGTGAAAAACATCTGGCCTATAAAGGCAGGTTATGTGGAGTAGACACTTAGGAGACGAAATTAAGTGTGAGGTTTCCTGTTAGTGGAAAAATTAATAAAGCGGTTTTACTCACTTCTCACATCGCCACCCCCCCAAAAGAATAACCTTGGCATAGGGATGGGTAGTAGAATTGAACGATTCCATCGGTTATGTTCTCAGGCTGAGCTGGCATGAAAAAACTAACTCAGGGAATGTGCTTTTCAGAATGCAGGCTGCAGCAACATTAGAGGAGAAAATTCAAACAGAGACAGGTAGGTTAGAGTGCAATGAGCTGACACCTGAACCTACAGACCCTGAAAAAGAAATAACTTTAAAAGATCCTTACTACTTTTATTGGTGGGGTTTTATGTTTGAGGTTTTAGGCAGGAGTAACCACAGAATCATGAAATAAATCAGGTAAGGACTATGACAATCATGAACCCTAAGGCCTCAGAAGGTGGGAGATGTAGAAAGATAATATGTCAGTTCAATACAGTTATTTCTAATAGAGCTGTTCATAAATAGAATGGACTGCCTCAGGAATGAATGAGTTTTGGACCACTGGAGACCTTCAAACAGTCTGTACAATTATCTGTATAATTACAGATTTTGGAGAGGGGCTTTTTTTCATGTACAGTTTGGATTAGATGATGTCTGACGGTCTACATGAGCACTTGATAATCCTGTACATAATAAAAACATACGAAAAGTTTAGTATTTTTAAAATGTTGGTGAAATGGCAAGCATTATAGTGGAAAAAAATTTTAATCCTCTCTCTATACCATATACAAATAAATTCTGGCTAGATCACACAATTAAAAATTTCAGAAAACTATTTTTAAAGTTTTATCACCTTTTTGAAAATCAATAATGTAAAAATCACAGTTATGAAAAGTCAATTTTCAACTATTAAATAAATAGAAAAAGTTACTGAGGATACAGTAATTTGATTACAGAAACATAAACATGTTGTATATAATTGTAAGAAAACACAAGAGATTAAAAAAAAGATGTCGCTAATATAACAGTTAAAAATTCAACATCTAAAGACAAGGAAAAAATTGGGTATTCATCAGCTTAGTTTGTAGTAGTATTATTGCACCATAAGAAACAATAAAAACAGAGAATTCAGAGACACATGGGAAGACTTGAATGGACTAATGCAAAGTAAAGAAAGCTGAAGCAACAGTATAACAAATACAATGGCTACAATGTCATAAATGCAAACGACACTGAAAAGCATGTAAACTCACAAGAAATCAGTTGAGTCTTTATCTCAAAGGACAGATGTTGAAACTCATTTCTCTCTTTAGTAGAAAACAGGGTGACTATAGGTAAAGAGTACTACATATACTGCCATGTCCACTGATTTGGCTTACCTCTTTTCCATGTTGCAAGGAAAGGTTATATGGAAATGGCTAGTTTATTGGGGTATGATTGAGGTTTAAAAAATACGAAAGTCATAAATAAAACATTTTGAAAACTTTTAAAAATGCTTAAAGTACTGATATAAAAAATGGAAAAAAAGATCAAAGGTACAAAAAAATTGTAAAAAAAGTATATACATATCATAAATAATTATTTGAAACTGTTCAATCTCATTAAGTCAGAAAAGTGCAAATTAAAATTTCTAAGATACCATTTTACAGTAATATAATTGGCAAAAAATAGCCAAGGAAGATGAAACTCAATGTTGGTGGGGTTGTGGGAAGACAGTATACCCATACTTTGCAGGCAGAATTGCAAAATGATAGACTTTTTGGAGGGCAACTTGATCTACTAACGCTTGATACCTTCTATCTCACCTTAGACCCACTTCAGCTTTGTCAATGACTTCATAACCCAGCTCACTTTTTATTTTATTTCCTTTAACTTTGGTGGCTGAATCCAGATTCTGGAAGGCCTTGCAGGCTAAGCAGAGAATTCAACACTTGATCCTATTAGAAATGAGGTGCCACTGCAGTCTGTTGTCATCACTGTTTTTTAATTGGAAGAGTGACGTGAAAGTTTTGTTTTAGGAAGATAAATCTGGCAGGGACATCCAGGACAGACTGAGGCGCAACAGGTCAGTCAACATCATTTACAAGCATGTACTATGTGCCAGGCACACACACTATTTGTGGAAGGGGAAAAGATACTAGAGTCAGGAAGGCCAGCTAGCACATTATTGCAGAAACTCAAGCATAAAGTGGTGAAGGTAGTAAAAGAAATGAATTTAGAAGACATTTTACAGGCAGTCTCAAAGTTGTTGTTCAGTCATTTTCAGCATCCAACTCTCCATGGCCCCATTTGGGCTTTTCTTGGCAAAGATACTGAATTGCATTGCCATTTCCTTCTCCAGCTCATTGTACAGATGAGGAAACTGAGGCAAACAGGGTTAAGTGACTTGCCCAGAGTCACACAGCTAGCAAGTGTTTGAGGACAGATTTGAACTCAGGAGGATGAGTCTCTCTGACTCTAGGCCTGGTGCTCTATCCATTGCACCACCTAGGTGCTGCATAGTATCAACAGGTGGTAATTGAGGCAGATAGTTGGTACAAGGGATAGAACTTTGGACCCAGAGTCATGAAGACCTGAGTTAGAATCTTGACATAGATATTTACTAGCTATGTGACTCTGGGCAATTCTGTATCAGTTTTTTCATCTGTAAAACAGAGACCATAATAGCACCTACTTCCCAAGGTTGTTGTAAGGATCCAATGAGATAATTCCTGCAAACCAAAAGCACTATATAAATAACTACTACTACTACTGCTACTACTGCAGCAGCTGCTGCTGCTACTACTACTGTTATTGTTAATAGTTATAATTTTTTTTATTATTAAGTGAAAGACTATCTTGTGCTACCTGCCTAATCCCTTTGGGTTTAAAAGGCTCCTCTGCTCCTTCTTTACCAAACATACCTTCTCTGGACAGGTTAGAGAACCCAAAGAAAGAGTCAAAGAACCTAGGAAATGAAATGATCTGTTCTCTCTCCTTAACACTGTAATCATCCTCCAATGTTTAGGGTCTTGGCCCCAGGGATCCTGAAATAACAAAAAGATAATTGCAACCTGTGATGATAAAATGAGTAAATACTGAATATGGTATAAAAACATAGTATTTTATGATTTGTATCCAATTACCCAGTTTAACTTAACAAAAAGAAAAACAGATAGTTTTGCACAAAGCATCAGTGCCAAGTACAGTGTCTGACACATAGCGTGCACTGAGTAAATTTCTATTGATTTGACTCTTCTTATTTAAACTGTAATGTTTCAAGGGCTAAGGCAGTACTCAAATTCAAATAGCTATCTCACAAAATAAAATTAATCTTGGGTTTTATTTCCAGTCCTGCCATTGGTCAGTTGTGAGATCCTAAACAAGTCACAACCCCTGGGCCTATATTTCACCTGTAAAAGGAGGGGTTTGATCTACATCATCAGTGGGCTACTGACCCCTGAGACGCTTTCAGGAGGTCCTGAAGGTCAAAGCTATTTCTATAATAATACTAAGACATTATTTGCCTATTTTAAATTCCCTTTTCCAACTACATATCTACACGAGGTCTGATTTTTTTAATATGCTTCAGTCAAAGCAACATCTGACAACAGATTAAATGCAGAAACATGAGAATTTGGCTATTTCCTATTAAGCAAGACATTAAAGAGATTTGCAAAAACATCTAAAACTGTTACTCTTCTAATGTTTTGCTATGGAAAATATAGTTTTTCGAAAAAAAGAATTATGCATGTTGATACATAATAGGTTTTTAAAATTTATCAGTTTTCATTTCTAATATTGATAGATAAAATCTACATAAACGAAAACTTTCTGAGGTCCTCATGAATTTTTAGTAACATAAAGGGGTTCTCAATGATGTTAAGAGTATAAGGGGGTCCTGAGACCAAAAAGGTTGAAAATCACTGGTCTGTATATCTCTAAATCCTAGGATCCTTCCTCTGGTTCCTCTTCTTCCTAATGCCTCCCAAGTGTAAATAGCTCCCAAACCTCTGTCCTCAGCCTTCTTCTCTCCACATTCTCCCTTAGCCATCTCACCTATTCCCATAGTTTTAATTATGCCCTCTGTGCAGATGACTACCTCAGTCTGTACCTCTATATCCCACTTCCACTATCCCATTTTAAGCTGGATGTCCTCTCATCAATTCAAATTCAACATATACAAAACGTATCATCTTACTCCTAAAATTGGCCCATCTTTTTCACTTCCCTGTTTCTGTTGATTCTGCAAGTCACCCAAGTTAGAGAGCTCAGTTTTTAAGGCTTTCTTCTCCCATGCACTGTCCCTCTCCCCATTCACGAGTTGCCAAGTACTGCTGAATCTACTTCCTGCAAAACTTTCTACCTCTGTATACTATCCCTCCTTTTCATTCCTACTGCCAAAACCTTGGTTCAGGATCAGGTTTGCTAGAAAAGCCTTTTATCTATTCTCCTATCCCTTGGTCCTTCCCATCTTTAATTGATCTTAGATACCACTATCAGAGTAACATTCCTAATACACAGTTCTGGTCACATCAGTCTCCTTATTAAAAAATAGCAATGATTTACAATTGCTTTCTAAATTAGAGATTCTTTAATCTAGTTATACAAGATCCTCAACACACTAGTTCCAATCTCTTTGCCCAGCCTTATTTCATGTTAGTTCCCTTTATAAATGCTATGTCCCGACAACACTGAAATCACATTCCCCAGTCTCATCATGCTCTTGGCTGTCTCTATGCAAGGGTATATGCAATCATTCAACATCTCCAAAAGGAACTCTTCATGTCAGACCTCTGCTTTTTGAAATCCTCCTCCTAAAAGGACTAGTTCATGGCTCACTACCTCCACCAACACCTCCACCTCACTTCATGTCACTTGTTTCACCATTAAACACCATCTAACTTTGGTATAGTTACCTGTTTATAGGACTCAGCTCAGGTGCCACTTTCTGTGATGCCTTCCGTGATATTCCCCCTCCCCCAATGGTTGGCCTTTTCTCTCTCAAATTACATTGTTTATTTATCTGTCTACAAGTTAAGTGTGTTACTCCACTCTCCCAAGTAGGATTCTAGTTCTTACTGTCAATTAATCAACAAGTATTTATTAAATGTCTACTATGCCCCAGGCACTCATTCCTGGCAGGTTTGGTTTTATTTTCATTTCTGTAACCCCATACAAATAGTAGATGCTTAATAATTATTTGTCAAATTAAAAGGTCTCCACTGGTTTTCTTGAAAGTAGGCTCTTTGAGGGCAGAGACTGGGTTGCTGTCCTTTAGACTTTCAACAAGAAACCTAAGGTGAGATACTGTGACAGGAGATAGACAGTCTCTGACTCAATCAGACCTAGGTTCAAAGGCTTCAAGGCTGACACAGAGTGGTGTGTGGCCCTGAGTGAGTCACTTAATGCCTCAATGCCTCAGGCAAATCTCTAAGACTATAAATTGCTCAACAGGTGCTGACCTACAGTGATAAAGGGAGTTTCCACATCTGAAGTTCCTATGCCAATTAAATCACAGTCCAAGTTTAAAACAAAACAATAGCATTTTGCTTTGCACAGATCTTTCAAAAATGGATCTGTGATCTCAAGAATCTGGAAGTTCTCTTTAAAGATGCAGATCTTGGAAAAGAGGAAAAAGTATAGAAGATATAACTGAAGGAATTTTTAAGAGCAAACTAGGGAAAGTCACCCATAAAAAGAAGGGTACTAGAATGAATTAGAAAGCAAAATTCAACATTGTATGTTGTTTACAAGATTCATATAAGTTAAGATGAGATGAGAATGTACTGTTATTATTATTATTTTTATTATAATTATTATTATTAATGAGGAGAACGTATTAGGTTTCAGGCAAATTCAAAAAACAGGTAGCAATCATGATTTCAGAAGATGTAACAGTAAAAATAAATATGGTTAAAAGAGATAACAGAAAATCACAGTATGCTTAAAGTAACACAGACAACGAAATAATTTCAATATTTATCATATATATACTAAATGGTATGACATTTTTGAAGGAAAAGTTAATCTAATTTCAGAGAAAAAGAGACAGCAAAACTAATAGCTGATATTCCTCCTCTAAGACCCAGTCAAATTTAACATTAAGGTAAATAAGAAGTTAGGGACCTGAATTGAATTTTAGGAAAGATAGGTAAGAAAAATCTCTGTAGATTACTGAAATGGAATAGAAAGGTATATACATATTCCTTGGCTATGGCACCTTCAAAAAATTGCCATGCAGAAAAGCAGCGATATTAAATGTATCTTTTCTTTACTGACCAAAATGCAATTGAAAATATAATCGAGGGCATCTGAATTAAAGATTCAAACTGAAATGGAGAACAAATAAATGATCCTAATGAAATGGTAGTCAAAGATGAAATAATAGATAATTTCATCAAGCAAAATAATGAGACAACATACCAAAAGTTTTAGGATGTACTCAAAGCAGTCCTAAAGAGAAAATTTTCATTCCTAAACTCTTTCGTCAACAAAAGAGAGAGAAGAAAGCAATAAGCTGGGCATATAACTAAAAAAAAAAAAACTATAGAAAAGCAAAAAAAAATGAATTGTTAAATAAAGCTAGCATATTGTTTTTAAAAGAAACTAATAGAGAGCTACATAAACAGTAGGTAGTGATGTAAAAATTGCCAATATCAAAAATGAAAAAGAGGAACTCAAAACAAAGGATAATGAAAATTATTTTAAAAGGTTTTGCCCAATTCCATGACTGCAAAAATGAGAACGTAAATGAAAAAGATTGATATTTACAAAAATATAAAATAGAAAGGTTATAAGAATAAGAAATTGAGAATTTAAATAAACCAATCTCAGAAAAATAAATTAAACAAGACATCAATGCACTCACAAATGGGGGGGGGGGGATAATGAAGACCACAATGATTTACAAGTGAATTCTATAAAATATTCAAAGACAAAAAAACTCCAATTGTACTTTTTCTTTTTGCAAAAATAAAGATGGTATTCTATGAGAGAAATGTGATCCTGATATTTAAACAGAGAAGAGATGTCAGAGAAAAAAGAAAAAGACCTAGGGAACATATCTGAAGAATTCAATGCAAAAATACTGAGATACAGCAGCATACATAAAAAATTATATACTATGGATCAACTTGGATTTATACCAGGAATGTAGAATTGATTCAGTATTAGGAATTATAAACATAATAGACAACATTAATGATAAAAACAATTTTTTAAAATCACGTGATTTTATCAGTAGATGCAGAAAAAGCATTCGACACAATGCAATACTTTTTTAAGTCATTATTTACTTATTTAATATTTTTAGTTTTCAGCATTACTTTTCACAAGAGTTTCAATTACAAATTTTCTCCCCATTTCTATCCTCCCCCCTACTCCAAGATGGCATATATTCTGATTGCCCCATTCCCCAGTCAACCCTCCCTTCTGTCACCTCACTTGCCCCCATCCCCTTTTCCCTTACGTTCTTGTAGGGCAAGATAGACTTTTATGCCCCATTGCCTGTATATCTTATTTTCTAGTTGCATGCGAAAACTTTTTTTTTGAACATCTGCTTTTAAAACTTGGAGTTCCAAATTCTCTCCCCTCTTCCCTTCTCATCCATCCTCCCTAAGAAGGCAAGCAATTCAACATAGCCCACATGTGTATTATTATGCAAAACCCTTCCACAACTCATGTTGTGAAAGACTATATTTTGCTCCTTCCTATCCTATTCCCCTTTATCCATTTTTCTCCCTTGACCCTGTCTCTTTTCAAAAGTGCTTGCTTTTGATTACCTCCTCCCCCTATCTGCCCTCCCTTCTAACATCATCCCTTTTTTATCTCCTTTCTCCTTCTTTCCTGTGTGGTATGATACCCAGCTGAGTGGGTATGTTATTCCCGCCTCAGGTCAAATCTGATGAGAGCAAGATTCATTCATTCCCCCTTACATGCCCATTCTTCCCTTCCAACAGAACTGCTTTTTCTTGCCACTTTTATGTGGGATAATTTACCCCATTCTATCTCTCCCTTTCTCCCTCTCTCAATATATTTCTCTCTGATCCCTTAATTTTATTTTTTTAAAATATCATCCTTTCATATTCATCTCACCCTGTGCCCTCTATGTGTGTATATATGTATACATAACATATACATATATACACATATAATATATACATATGTGTGTGTGTATATATATATATGTATACATACATATACATTCCCTTCAGCTACCCTGATACTGAGGTCTCATGAATTATACACATCATTTTTCCATGTAGGAATGTAAACAAAACAGTTCAACTTTAGTAAGTCCCTTATGATTTCTCTTTCTTGTTTACTTTTTCATGCTTCTCTTGATTCCTGTGTTTGAAAGTCA
>CM053622.1:394604119-394650308 GCA_028646595.1 Phalanger gymnotis | reverse complement strand
AAAGAAAGATTCCAAAGTCTGAGTCTGAATCTGAGTCCATTTTCGCTGCCTGGCCATGTTCCCAGCCAACTACTTGACCCTTGAGTTTTTCAGCGGGGTATGACTGCTTGTAGAGCAGAGAGTACTTTGTCCCAAGCTTCAAGGGCTGAGCTGTTGTTTTCATAGCTATTTCCACACAGCAGCTCTGCCATACCGGCGCTCCTCCTCCCCCAAGAACCTCCAACCCAGACCAGGACTCAGATCTTAAGCAGGCTCTGCACTCCTGCTCTGATCCATCACTTAATTCCTCCCACCAGGTGGGCCTGGGGCTGGAAGCAACTGCAGCTGTAGTTCTGTCCTCAGAGCTGCACTACCTCCACTGCCCCGCAGCTTTTCCTACTAACCTTCTCTGTTGTTTTTTGGTGTTTGTGGGTTGAGAAGTCTGCTAACTGCTACAGCTCATTGATTCAGAGGGCTAGGGCCTGTTCCGCCCAGCTCCTGGTCTGGTTGGTCCTGGCACAGCCCACGCTGAGCTCTGCTCTGCTCCCAGCTCCAGGCGATAGAACCTTCCCTGTGACCATCCAGGCTTTCCTGGGTTGGAGTCCTGCTTCCCTGTTATTCTGTGGGTTCTGCAGCTCTAGAATTTGTTCAGAGCTATTTTTATAGGTTTTTGGAGGGATCTGGCAGGGAGCTCATGCAAGTCCCTGCTTTCCAGCCACCATCTTGGCTCCACCCGCACACCCTCAAATTTTATCAGAGCTGCAACACACTTTCAACAGCATGTGAGTAGGAGTGGAGAAGGCAAATCGTGGGAGTAATTCAGGGATGGGTTTGGCAAAGGACAAATGGTAAGATGGCAGAGTAGGGAAGGGCAAGGAATTCAAGAGAGGAGGGTAATAAAGTTGAAACAGTTAACTATAGTTTTGTACAAACAAAATCAATGCATTTAAAGCTAGAAGGTAAACAGTAACCTGGGGAAAGTATTTGAAGGAAATTGATCTGATAAATGTCTAATGCCGAAGGGATTGGGCAGCTAGGTAGTAAAGTGGGTCTGGAGTCAGAAACACTCATCGTTCTTAATTCGAATCCGGCCTCAGGTACTTACTGGTTGTGTGACCTTGTTTGCCTGTTTCTCATCTGTAAAATAGGCTGAAGGACATGGCAAACCACTCCAGTATCTCTGCCAAGAAAACCCCAAATGGGGTCATGAGGAGTCAGACTTGACTAAAAATGACTGAACAACAACAACCTAAGGGATACATAGGGAACTGATACAAATACATATAAAAATAAGAGCCATTCCCTAGTGGATAAATGATCAAAGAGAAGAAGGAAGAAAGGAAAGTAAAAGCTACTGTGTACCACACATCATGCTAAAAGCTTTTACAAATATTTCATTGGAAAACAAAAACAAAAAAAGCTATCAACCCTATAAAAAAATACTTCAAATCACTGATAAGAAAAGTACAATTAAAATAACTGTGAGGTTCCATCTCACCCCTGTCAGATTGGCAAAAATGACCCAAAAAGGGAAAATGGCCATTTTTGGAAAAGCTATGGGATGACAAAGCTAATTAATGCATTACTTGTGGGGCTACAAAGTGGTCCAGCCATTCTGGAAAAAAATTGGAAGTATATCCATAAGGTCACTAAATTGTACAGACTCCACTATGTCACTATTAGATTTACACAGTAAAGATATCAAAGACAGAGGAAACAGACTCATACATACAAAAATATCTATAATAACAGTTTTCATTGTGGCAAAGAAATGGAAACGAAGTGGAGACTATTAATTGGCAAATGGCTCAACAAATCAAGTAAATGTAATGAAATATTTTTGTGCTAAAAGAAATGACAAAAAAGCATATATTCAGAGAAATTCGGGAACACTAGTATGCATTCTTGTCAACTGAAGAGAACCAAGAGAACTATTTATACATTGACCAGCACTATAAATAAAAACAATTCTGAAAAACTTAAAAATTCCAATCAATGATCATAACTGCAGATGTCCAATGATAAATCTTCTTTGCCATAATTTGGCAGAAGTAAGAGACTCTAAGGACAAAATGAATAATATTTTTTCAGACATGAGCAATACAACACAAATCTGATTTGCTCAAAGGAAGGTTTTAATTGGAGGAGAAGGAGAGATTGTCTTGGGATAGGGGCAGTATGGGGTAATGATAGTGACTTTTTTAAAAAGTGCTAGTGAAATATTTTAAAAAAATACAGAAAACAGAAAAAAGAAAGTTCAGAAGGGACACTAATAAGGGCAGGGTTGACGCTACCCTTTTAAATCTGATGTATACTCTGTAGAAATTATGAACTCTCAAATTCATAATAAAAAAATTATTAAAGGTTAGAATGGCTGGACCAGAGAAGGAAGAGTAAGATGTAATAAGGTTAAAAGACAGGATAGGGTCAGGTTGTGAAGCGCTCTAAATGCCAAACAGAGGAATTCACATTTATTTTATCCTGGATATAATAGTGAACTACTAAAATTTATTGTGCAAAGTGTGATATAATCAACCTTGAGCTTTAGGAAAATCATTTTGGCAGTTGTAGATTGGATTTGTAGATTAGATTTGGCAGTTGTAGATTCTAGAAGATCAGAGCCAGAGTATGGCAAAGAAGATTTTGGAGGATATTAGCATAATCCAAATGATGATGACTGAAATGAGGAGGTGACTATGCAAGTAAAAACAGGCTATATTCAAGAGTGATGGTGGGGACAGAAACAAGATTCAGCAGCTGACTGGATAAATAGGGTGAATATTAGATATGAGGAATTGAGAATGTCACTGAAATTAGAATCTTTGGTGACTAGAAGGATGGCGTTACCTTCAACAGAAATAGAGAAGTTTAGAAAAAAGTGGGTTTGGGGATAAAGATAAAAAGTTATATTTTGGACATATGGAATTTGAGGCACTTGGGGGACATTTGCTTCAAAAGGCCCAACGAGTGGTTACTGATGTTGAACTGCAACACAGGAAAGAGACTAGGGCCGAATAAATAAATCAAGGAATCAATAAATAAATCTGCATAAGCAATAACTGAACCCACAGAAGCTGCTGAGGTCACTGACTATCAGACGTCAGAAAGAAAAGAGAAGGTGGCCCAGGCAAGGGCCTTGGAGGACACCCACGTTTGACGGGTATGACATAGGTGATGATCCAGTCAGCGAGGTAGGAGAAGAACCAAGAAAAATCCGCAGCAGGAAAACTCAGAGAGGAATCAGCGGAAAAAAAAGTGGTCAGCAGTGGCATGCTACAGAGAGGTCAAGAAGGATTAGGGCCGAGAAAAAAAAAACTATTAGATTTAGGGATAAGGATTTGGCAACTTGGAAAGGGCACTTGCTTTTGAGTGATGAGGTCAGGAGCTATTTTGGAGAGGATTCAAAAGTGAACGAGAGTTACTAGCTGTGTGACCCTGGGCAAGTCACTAAAGCCCAACTGCCTTCAAAAATAAATAAAATAAATAAAAATAGATGTGAGCAAGACAAGAATGATGTCAATAAGCATAAATAACTTTCTTCAAAGAGTCTGAGGAAAAGTGAGAGATGCAGGACATTCTATAGCAGGGATGGTAGGAGCAAGAGAGGGTTTTCTGTTTGTTTTAAGGATGGGTAAAACTTGTATTTGTAGGCAGTAGGGAAGGAACCAGTAGACAAGAAGAGACCAAAAATGAAAGGGAGAGGAAGGCTGGTAGTAGAGGCGATCTGCTCAAGATGCCAAGAAAGGACAGGATCGAGGGGTTGGCCTTGACAAGAAGGATCCTATCTTCTTCAGAGACTGGAGTAAAGGAAGAGATAGTGCAGAATGATGCCAAGGGGTTGTAAGATGCAGGCAAGGAGAAAAGGAGGAACTCAAAGGGCTCTGTTTGTCTCAGCAAGGTAAGCCACGGTTCTCATTTGGGAGGATGAAATGTGGGAGCGCCAGACAGTGAAGGGGGATGAGGATCTAGAGGAAGGGGAGAAACTTGAGAAGAGAAAGTCTAGAACACCCCCTTTATGGATAGGAGCTAAACCTCTGATTTCAATGGTATGGGGAACTCAGGAGAGAACACTCTCTGTCAACTTTAACTTATAATCCTGGAGAATCACTCACAGCAAGAGTGGGCCTGCAACGCTCTCACGGCCCAACCAGACTAAAATGCGATTGGGAAATGTTTAACAAATATAAATGAAAATATAATAAAACATAGAAGAGATTAATTTTGTGGTTTTCTAAGTCAATATGCCTGCCCCAAGGATCTGTTTCTATTTGAGTTTGGCCACCTCAAGTTTAGAACATTAAAAAGTGATGGGAATTACCCAAGGTTACAGTCTGTGTCAGAAGTGGGATTTGAACCCAGGTCTAGCGGTAGCTAAGTGGTAAAGCGCATAAAGTGTTGGGCCTGGAGTCAGGAAGACCTGAATTTAAATCCGGCCTCAGATCCTTATGGGCTGTGTGACCCTGGGCAAGTCATTTATCCCTGTTTGCCTCATTTCCTTCATCTGTAAATTGAGTTGGAGAAGGAAATGGCAAACCACTCCAGTATCTTTGCCAAGAAAATCCCAAATAGGATCAGGAAGAGTCAAACGTGACTAAAAACACGACTGAACAATAACAACCACAAACCTGGCTTCAAGGGCAGTTATCTATCTACTATGTCATGCTGCCTGTCCCAGTAGGGAGTGGGACAGAAATTCAATTAGGAAACAATAGAGGGTTATCTTGCTACAGCAAGGGCTTGGTTGACATCTGATCATCTCTACCAGTTTCATGACTTCCTCTAGCTTCCTTCAGCAACACTTGAGTGGGAGCAGAGGGGGCTGATGGTGGAAATAAATCAGAGTTGGGATTTGGCAAGGGATTCAAAAATAGAGCATAACACAGAGGTGAACTACTTAAATAGGAGGGGGGAGGGGAGAGGAAGAGGTGGGGGGGGGGAGAGAGTGAGAGAATGAGTTTGTTTGGAGGCAGAGAAGAATGTGGCCAGAACGGAAGGGATAAAGTCATCCTAGTCTTTAATCCTTTTGATACTTCTAGACTTCCCTGCTCCATCATCATTCACCTTGTTCTTCTTGGAAATCCATGCCATCAAAAACTAGAAACGGAGTGCATGCAATATAGATCATAACTGTGCCATAGGAAATGACAAAGTGAGAGGATTAAGGGAAAGCACTGGATGAACTGAAACCGGACAAAGGAAGCAGAACAAGCCGCTCCATTTACCCAATGACCAAAATAATGCAAACAAAAACAATACTGAAAAACTTCAGGAACTATTGGTCGATTCAGGGTTGATGTTGAATCATTCATCTGCTGCATCTCAGAAAAGAGATGGTACAAAACAAGACCTACATTTTCAGGTAAGAGCAATAACTGATTTACAGTTATCCCTCCTACATCACAGGAGTTAGAGGAGCAGTGTCCTGCGACCTGGAAAATCTGCCTATTTTTTGGCCCTTTGTACCAGAGAAGAAATCTGAATTTTTTCTTTTTCTTTTATGGGGTGTTTACAGTACCTTATTATAAATTTTGGGTTAAACATTTCATCAAAGGCTCTGTGTCATCTGTGGTTTCTGCAAAACTCCCCCAAAATTCATTTAATTTCTTACTCCGACCCATAATACATCAAAACTGCGATGGGAAAAATCACAATATGGAAGGGATAATTGTTAAACTGTCTTATTCAACTATGCTTATCTTTGAGAATGGAGGGCTTTACTGACTATGGTCTTCATGTGCATTTTTCTCTTAGTTTTGTTACTTTTACTTGGGAAGAGTTACACAAACTGATACCAGTTTTTTACTCAGTCTTTTAGAGACTGAGTTTTCTTATCTCACCTGGGCTATAAGTACAGTAACCATTAATGGACCAGAGCCTAATGCTGATCAACATGGAAGCTTTAACCTGTTCTGTTTTTCCAACCTGGGCTAGATCATTCCTCCTTAAGCAGCCTGGTAGCCCTCTAATATGGCAAGACAGCCCACCAATATAGCAAGCCCTAACGGGAGAGGCTTCCCACATTAGTGCCAGACTTTGCATAGACACCTGACAGGCTACGGCCCTACTGCAACTCAGAACTCTTGAACTCAAGCAATCCACCAGTCTCAGCCTGTCCCAGTAGCAGGAATTATAGGTGTGTGCCATGTGCCATAACACCTAGCAAATTTATTTTTCTTAAAAACCTTTTGTAATCCTATGTTTCCTTTTTTTACTAAATATTTTGTTCATGCTCTTTTTAAAAATCTCATGGGCATTTCCCATTGACTCTTCCTTCCTACTCTGAATAAAGGAAAGCAATACCTGAAGAAATCAGAATTTATATTAATGGAATTCTCAATCTTGATTCCAAAAGATTGATAATGAAATACACTTTTCTCTTCTTGATAGAGAAGTGGAAGGCTATTGCTACACATTGTCAGTTACATTCAATGTGTTTGCTTTGCTCAATCCATCAACAAGCATTTATTAAGTATCTACTAGGTGTTAGCCACTGTATTAAGTGAAGGGGATCCAACATCAAAAATAATATTGTCCCTGCCTTTGAGAAGTGGCTTACATTCTACTGGCACAAACAACACATACAGAGAAAAGGATGCAAAACACACATAGTACACATACACACACACACAGAATGAGCACTATGCAATCCCAGGAGAGGCATCAACAAGTGGGGAAATGAGGAAGGGCCTCCTAAAGGAAATAACACTTAAGCTGAGCCTTTCCAATATGCACAAATGCACAGAGACAGAACGCCATGTATGAAGGACCGCAAGTTGCCCAGTCTAGCCGGAATGGTGAGCAGACATGAGAATTAATGGGAAATAACCTTAGAAAGGTAAGCTGTCGCCAAATTGTTGAATGCTGTAGATGTTCAACTGGAGTTTATATTTGATCCCAAAGATAACAGACAGTTACTGGAGCTTCTGGAGCAGGAGAATAAGAGGGTCAGAGCTGTGCTTTCAGGATATCAGTTGGACAGCAGTTTGGGGGACAATGGGAGGAAAGAGGCTTGAGGCAGGAAGGCCATTTGGGAAGCTACTGCACAAATTCAGGTGAGGGATGATGAGGGTCTAAACTGTTGTTACAGTTCTCAAAGAGGATCAACGTCATCAGCACAGTGATGTCTTGACTTGCAAGTGAACCGGATTTAAGTGAGGCAGAGCTGTGCAGAGTCATCAGCCTCACTGTCTCCTCCAGAGTCATCAGAGTCCAGTGGCAAGACATAGGTCAGGTCAACAGGTGATGGCCCCAGATACAGTGGGAGATCTTGGCCCGAGACCTGAGGCCTAAATTAGGGTGAGTATGGTAAAAGTAAAGAGAAGGGGACAGACAAGAGAAACATGGAAGTAGAACTGAGTAGACTCCATGACTGACTGGCTATGGAAGGTAAGTGAGAACCTAGGCTGTGAACCTGGGTGACTGGAAGAATGGTGGTGCCCTCTACAGAAACAGGGATCTTTTGCCTGTTTTCTTTGTTACAAGAGATAGTGGTATTGAAATGACAGGGAGATTTTTTTTTTATTAGCATCTATAAAACCTTTTGAGGCAGCTAGGTGGTACAGTAGATAGAGTGCTGGCCTTGGTGTTAGGAGCCTCATCTTCCTGAGTTCAAATCTCGCCTCCAACACTTCCTAGCTGCACGACCCTGTGCAAGTCACTTAACCCTGTTCGCCTCATTTTCTTTATCTGTAAAATGAGCTGGAGAAAGAAATGGCAAACCACTCCAATACCTTTGCCAAGAAAACCCTAAACAGGGTCATGAAGAACCAGACACAACTGAAAAAACACTGAACAACAGAGCTAGATAAAATCCAAATGGCTTAGTATGACCTCTACCAACCCACCCCAATCTATCTTTCCAAGCTTCAAGTTAGGAATCATCTAATAATTCTTCGTATGTCCCCATGATATTCTTGTACATTCACAACAAACACTTCAATAAGTTGTTGCTGATTTAATATAAAGATCCCTAACACTAACCATTGCTTGGATTCTCAACAGTTGCCTTCCCAGCAACACTCGGACTGACACCCAGGATTCTGGGGCTCAGTTTTTGGTTATGGTGGTCTATATTTTACCTCAACTTCATGTCCCAAAATTTGTCTCCCAGTTTCACATCTATCTTCGGATTCACAACTCCGTGTGCCCATCATAAAAGTAACAAATCTCGGTGTTGCTCTTACGTTCTGATGCCTGGCCAAGAAAGAGACCTTGTGATCTTCCTAAACTGATAACCTTAAGTTTTCCAGGTCTAGCTCACCTCTCCAGCACCCAAACCCTAGCAGATAGACTACTGAGGCTCCAAAATACCATAAGCCATAATAAGCTGGGATGCCAAAATTCCCTATCCAAAAAATGTCCAGTGAATTTAAAATTGCTAAATATACAAACTCATTAAGCACTATCACCAGGGAGGAAAAATTGATGGGGCTGGCTGTTTTGCCAGGGGAAAACACATACGCTATAGTGGGAAGAAGAAAGTTGTTTTCACTGTCTTGGGCTTGACCTGTGACTCCTTCGCAAAGCACAGAGACTTAAGGGCAGCCCTAATTTCTCTCCTGAGCTCCAGTCTGGTATTGACAACTGCTATTTTTTACTGTACAGTCGTGTTCAACTTTCCATGACCCCATTTGGAGTTTTCTTGGCAAAGACACTACAGTGGTTTGTCATTCCTCTCCAACTCATTTTACAGATGAGGAAACTGAGTCAAACAGAGTTAAGTGACTTGTCAGCTAGTAAGTGTCTGAGACTGAATTTGAACTCAGGTCTTCCTGCCTCTAGGCCTGGCACTCTATCCACTGCACCACCTAGCTGTCCAATCAGTAGTCAGACATTTCAAATTGAATAGGCATCTCAAACTCAACATGTTCAAAGCATAACTTATTCTTTTTACTCCCCAAACTCCTTCCTCTTCCCAAATTTCCTACTGTGAACAAGGACACCACCATCCTGAGTTATCCAGGCTCACAACTTGTGTGTCACTTTCAATTCCTCATTCACACTCACCTAACACAATGCAACCTTCATCAAATCTCTCCTAAGCATCCCCTTTTCTTCATTTATACAGATACAACACTAACTCAAGCCTTTAGCTCCTCTCATTTGAACTACTGTAATAACTTTCTACTTTACCTCCCCACCTCCAGTCTCTTCCTACTCTAAGTCACCTTCCACTTAGCTGTCAAAATGAGCTTCCTAAAGTGCAAGTCTGAGCATGTCACCCTCTCCATGACTCAATAAATTCCAATGGCTCCCTATTACCTCCAAGAGCAAATATAAAATCTTGTGTTGGGCCTTCACAACCTGGCCCCTTCCTACTTCTGTAATCTTCTGCCATTTTAACCTTCTGACATGATCTTGCTACTCTGGCCCACTTGCTGTTTCTTCCATAGGATGGTCCATCATCTCCCAACTCCACACCTTTGTCTTGGCTGGCCCCCGTGCCTTGAATGTTCTTCCTCCTCACCTCAGCCTCCTGGCTTCTCTGGCTTCCTTCAGGACTCAGTTCAAATCCCACCTTCTGCAGAAGACCTTTCTCTAACACCACTTTTTCCTCCCGCCTCCCCTATGCTTCTCTTCTGAGATTACCTTCCATTTACTCTGTATGTATTTCAGGTATACATCGTCATTTGCACATTGTCCTCCTATTTTGAATATGAACTCACTGAGGGCAAATTCACTGTTTTTGCCTTTCTTTGCATTTCCAAAACTTGGCACAGTGGCTTGCACATAGTAAGGGCTTAACAGATGACTGACCGACTTACTACACTGTATTCCCAGAAAACCAGGCCTTGCTCCCTCTCACCAATTCGCACTTTCTTTAATCTCCATTATTTTGCTCGTCTTATCTCCCCGGTTAGACTTTAAGCTGCAGAAGAGGAAAAACCTGGTGTTATTCTTTGGATCCACTCAGTTTCTAACACTGTGACTTACATAAAGTAGGCACTGAAAGAAAAACTATTCTGATGCCAAGTAAAAAGAGGAGTCTTAAACAGATCAGCATGGATATACAAGGAATTCATCTATCTATCTAGAAGAGTTCCTTGTATATCTATATATCTATCTTGTATATCTATCTGTGCGCGCACACACACACACACACACACACACACACCACATACCACATAAAGAAGATGGAAGCAAAGGCAGACGACAGAAGGTGAATATGAAAGCCTAGCAAAGACAACAGGATCATAAGGGCTAAAGCTTGGAAATGAACTTAGGTCGTTTAAGAAAAATGAGTTTATGAAGGCAGATCAGCTATATTTTGGAAAACGTATGATGTGGCAATACACTGGAGAGTGTTGGACTCGGAGTCAGGAGTCCACAGTTCATATCCAGTGTCAGACACTTACGAGCTGTGTGAACCCAGACAGGTCATTTGGCCTTTCTGTGCCTCGGTTTCCTCATCCACAAAATGAAAATAATAAAGGGGAGGGGCAGCTATGTGGCGCAGTGGATACGCTGTCAGACTTGAAGATTCAACTTTCCAAGTTTAAATGCAGTCTCAGACGCTTCCTAGCTGTGTGACCCTGGGCACGTCACTTAACCCTGTTTGCCTCAGTTTCCTCATCTGTAAAATGAGCTGGAGAAGGAAATGGCAAACCACTCCAGTATCTTTGCCAAGAAAACCCCAAAATGGGGTCACGAAGAGTCAGACACGACTGGAATGACTGAACAACAAAGTATCTACTTCCCAGGGGTTGTTGTGAGGATAAGAATGAGATACTTGTAAAGCATTTTGCAACTCTTAAAGTTCTGTATCAATGCTAATTATTATTATTAATTAGTTTGAACTGGAAGGATGACAGTGGAGTATGGACAGGGATCTATGCTTGGCCTTGTACTATTTAACATTTTACCCCTGACTTAGATAAAGGCATAAAAAGCATGTTTATCAACATTCACATGGGATTCTGAGGTTAGCTAACAAGTTGGAAGACAGTTTAGCTCTAAAACAAACACATCAATTACGATTAAATAGAGATAAATTTTAAAGACTGACACAGGTCAAAATCAGCTTCACCAAAAATAACAGTCTGTAAAAGAGACAGGGATATGAAAGGACAGGAAGCCCAGAATACGGCAACAAAGTGATGTGACCCCCATTAATACTTTCTAGTTAATATGACCTTGGGCTGAATTATGAAGGGCATAGTTCTCAGGCCTAGAGAGATGATAAATCTGCCGTACTCTGCCTCGGTCAAATCCCATCTGAAGAACATTTTAGGAAAGACAAAGACTGAAAATAACCAGAAAAGTGCATCCAAAATGGTGAAGAGCCCCCAGGGACCATGCTGAATTAAGTTCACCTAAAGGAACTGGGGTTAACCAGCAAATAAGTCTAAGGAAGAGATATGATCATGGGCTTCAAGTATTTATACAGAGGTCACCCAGAAGAGAGATCGGACCTGTTCTGCTTGATCCCAGGGGCAGAACGAAGAATGATGGGCAGAAACTTCAAAGAGGAAGATTTAGGCTTGATAGAAATAAAAACTTCCTAACAATTAGCCATCCCAAAGTAGAATGGCCGATCTCTGGCAATAGTGGGCTTGTTTTTACTGGATTTCTTCGAGTAAAATCTGGATGACAACATCTAGATTCTCTCCTCCTCTACGATTCCAATTTGCCATAGTGATAACACTAGAAGGGCCAGAATTTAACAATATCTTGAAGAATCAAAATGCATAGACTGACATGCATTTTTTTTTAATCCAAGAGGCAAAAACAGAGATAAGATGGAAATTTTTATTTCAAAGTAAAATTATGATAAAATGTCATTGATGCAGCAGCGACACCAACCTAAAATGAACATACCTAAAGTCCAAGCCCGCAAAATTACTATGGCCTAGATCAGATCCCACTTTGATGATCAGGCCTGTGTTGCACTTTCTGGACAGCCCAACCTAACAACTCCACGTTGCAACCCTAGATATAGCATCATCTCTGTGGGTACCAAACCCTATTGAAATGACACTGATATGAAAAAAATTCTCTAGTCTTTCCCAGTAATTCCAAAAATAGCATGTAGGAATTGTCCTGCACTCAAAGAAATAGCACCCTAGCCAAGAGAGGCTGTTCCAGTGATAGCACATGCCACTAATAATAAGAACCACAAGAAGTCGTATATTTTTTTTTAATTTCTAGTTTCCCTTATTTTATTTTTTCCTTTTATTTTTGTTACATTAATACATATTTATGGAATAAAACAAGCATTTCTATAATATAGTACAATAAAAAGATGATTGTATGTGAAACTATAACTCCACGCACATCTTGCTATTCCTTTCATATATACAATAAAATCATCATGTAAATTTCTTTTTTTTTCCTCCTTTTTTCCTACCTTCCCCCACCCTGCCCTGGAGATGGCTACCATTAAATACACACACACACACACACACACACACACACACACACACACACACGGGCGTGGGGGGGGGTGTATACACACACATACATATGTGTAAAATTATTCTATACATACTTCTATTTATCAATTCTTTCTCTGGATGCAGATGGCGTCTTTCTTCATATGTTCTTAATAGTTAATTTGGGTATTTATAATAGTCAAAATAACTTATTCACTCAAAAGTTGTCCTGAAAACAATGTTGCTGTTACTGTATACAATATTCTCTTGGTTCTGCTCGTTTTGCTCTTCATTATTTCACGCAAGTCTTTCCATGTTTTTAATTAGATCGCTGAGCTCATCATTTCTTATAGCACAGTAGTATTCCACCACAAATATATCCCACAACTCGTTCAGTGATTCCCCAACTGATGGGCATCCCTTTGAACAAAAAGTCAAGAATATCAAAGGAAATAATGGGGAAAAACGTATAGGAAGGAAGCTTAGCAGTACCAGATCTTAAACTATATTATAAGTCAGTAATTATCAAAGCTATCTGGTACTGGCTAAGGAATAGAATGGTAGATCGATGGAACAGAATAGACATAAAATTCACAGTAGCAAATCAACATAATTACCTCGTATTTGACAAGTGCGAAGACTTAAGATTTTGGGATAAGAATTCATTATTTGGTTAAAAAAAAATGTTGCGAAAACCAGAAAGCAGTATGGCAGAAACTGGGTATAGACCACTATTTAATACCATTTACCAAGATAAGGTCAAAATGGATACATGACCTAGATATAAAGAGAGATTTTACAAGAAAATTGGAAGACCGTGGAACATATTACTTATCAGACTTATGGATTGGCAAACAATTTATGAATAAACAAGAGCCAGAGAGTAAAGTTATGCGTGAAATGGGTATTTTGGTTACATTGAATTAAAAAGTTTTTGTAAAAATAAAACAAATGTAGCCAAGATCAGAAAGGAAGCAGAAAATTGGGAGGAAAACTTTTGTAGACAGTTTAAAGATCTCGTATCTTAAATATATAAAGAATCTTGTCAAATCTGTAAGAACGCAAGTCATTCTCCATGGATAAATCAACAAAGGATATGAACAGGCAGTTTTCCAGTGAAGAAATCAAAACAATTTATAGTCATATAAAAACGTTCTAAATCATTATCAATTAGAAAAACGCAAATTAAAAAACCTTGAGATATCATTTTACACCTACCAGATTGGCTAAAATGATAGAAGGGTAAAGTGACAAATGTTGGAGGGAATGTGGAAAAATTGGGACACTGATTGTTGGTGAAATTGTGAACTGATTCAACCATTTTGGAGAGCAAGCTGGAATTATGCACAAAGAGTTAATTAAACTGCCTATACCTTTTGACCCAGCAATACCATGATTGGATCTAGCTCCAAAGATGATTAGGAAAAAAGGAAAAGAACCTATGTGTTCTAAAATGTTTATAGCAGCTCTCTTTGTGGTGGCAAAGAACTGGAAATAGTAGGAACACCCTTCAATTGGGGGATAGCTGAACAAGTTGTGGCTTGTTCACAGTCACCCAGTGAAAATGCCAGAAGTGAACGTGAGTCCTGAGATGCCAAATCCAAGATTCATTCCAGTATGCCACAATGCCTCTCATGTAAGTACTACTTTTATCTAAAGAAAGACAAAATTGATAAAGAAAAAAGACCCAACCATCCTCCATCCCATTCAGTGAAACAATAGCAAAAAACCATACCCATCAATACTCTGCAGAAGCCGCCAGGCTGGACTACTTTCCCTGACAAATGGGTTAACCGCCCTCTCTCCTGAATAGCAGGAAGCCACACAGGCTGAGGTTTGTCAGCAAGCACAGCCCAGGCTGACTCCCATCAAGCCAACCACACCTACGCTTCTCTCTATCCAGTGCCTATGCCGGGTCTCAGGGTGTCTACCACTCCAACTTTATGGTATCAAGTGAGGCTGATGACTCTGCATAACTCTGCCTCACTTAAATCCAATTCACTCCCAAGTCAAGACATTTCCCGTGATATCACTGGTCCTCTTCCAAAATGAAGGACGAACAACACCTCAAGACCACAAGACTTCTCTCACTTCCCCTTTCTTAGTAGACTGGAGCATCTTACCAGCCAGCTTTACAGACGGAGAATGCAGATACAGAGGACACCCCAATGAAGGGACAGTCAGTTGGTCAACAAGTATTAAGCACTTATTATATACCAGCAATTGTGCTAAGCTAGGAGTACAAAGGCAAAAAAATAGTCTTTGCCCACAAGGAATGCACATGCTCATGGAGAAGATAATATGGAAATAATTGGGCATATACAAGATATATAGACAAGAAAGAGATGGAAGATAATTTGAAGAGAGTTGTGGGTCAGTAGGCAGTGGAGGATGGAAAGGGCAACCAGAAAAGGCCTTCTACAGAAGATGGATTTTTGAGCTGAGTCTTGAAGGAAGCCAGGAAACTTCAGAGGCAGGCCTGAGACGGGGCAGAGAATTCTAGGCATGGAAGGGCAGCCAGGGAAAAGCTCAGAGATGGGATTGGGAAGTGTTGTGTTTGATGAACTCCAAGTAAGCCAGTCTAGCTGGAGAGTAAGATGAATGAGATAGGAAGGGGCCAGGTTATGAAGAATTTTCAATGCCAAAGAGAGGACTCTATATTTGATCTCAACTCTTAACTCAGAGCACAAACATGAAACCCTTGGGGATGCCTCGGCCACAGAAAGAGAACTAAATATAGAAGTCAGTGGAACTGGGGTTGAACTGCAACTCTGCTACCTGTGTGATCTTTGATAAGTCATCGAACGTCTCTGGGCCCAAGTTTACTCCTCTATAAAGTGAGGGGGTTGAATCAGACGGATCTCCAAGATCCCTCCTCGTCCTACGTTCCCTTCTCCTATGAGGCAAACCAATAACTCTATGAAGAAAACTCCCCCTTCATGGTTTGGAGAAAATTACAAGATTTCTTTCAAGGCACAGACATACCCAGAGTCTCCCTCTGTGTCCTACTCGAGTGAATCAAAAAGATACATTTGAGAGAACACACAAACTGCCAACGTGTGAATGAAAGAATGCCAAGGACACTGCCCTAACCCAGGGTGTGCCTCAACTCATCTAAGTAAGAAGAACTCTTGGCAAGTAAGCAAAAATAACAAACTCTACCTAGGCCTAGAACTGATCGAAGTTATGATAAGAACGCTGATCAGTGATGTATGCATCAAGGAGGGAGGGGATGAGGAAATAGGGAAGGAGAAGGAAAGAAGGAAGAAGAGTGAGAAAGCCCATGAATAAAAGTGGGTCTACTCTCACATCCTGCCAAAGAAACCTTGGAAGAGGAGGAAACAAGACAGATGGAATAATGACCAGCTTGGCTGGCCTGAGAGTCCAAGCAAATTAGCTACCCAGAATGCGGCAAAGGTCAGGTGTCAGTACTTGGGAGCAAGACTAGGATTCAAGGGACAGGCACACAAAATATGTGATTCAAAGTCAAGAGACCAATTTACACTGTTCTGTCTATGTACCTCTAGTCTTTATAACTACAGCCACCTAAGCACCCCTAAAATCAATCCTGCACCTGTCCAGGGGGAGGTACAAGTTATAGAGAATCCTAAGGCTACTCTACTCCTCATTCATTGGCTCAGAAGTGGGTCAGTCTTGTCCTACTGCTTAAGTACCTTTGGGTATCTCCACTTCCTCCATAACTGTCTCTGCCTGGCATGCCAATCCCCTTTGGGAGGGGACCCCCTTAACTCTGCATCTCAGTTTCCCTATGAAAAGTGAAAAGGGATGACATTATAACAGAGGGAGAGATTATGAAGATGAAAGCAGAAAGATTTGATCTGGAATAAAAGACTAAATTAAGAATAAAGTGAAAATGACCCATCGCTAATGAAGTAGCTTTGCCCCCTTGGCATGGATGCCAAGATTGGAAGGTAGAACTGAACAACTTCCTTAGTTCTATTCTAAGCCTTTCACAAATGTGGAACTCTATCATTTTAGTGTTGAGTATTTTTTCATTCATTCAGCACTTTTTAATTACCCAATGAGGCAGAGCCCTTTACCGGACACTATGAGAAATAAAAAGTTTTGGTAAGGTCCAGTCCATTCCTTCATGGAGCTTCATGGACCACATGGATCAAATGAGCTAATATTGGGTGTCCCTAAAGTCTCGGTGAGGCTTTAAGTTACTAAAGCTTAAAACTTTATAATCACTCACACTCACACACACACACATACACACACACACGCTTCTCCAGTCTTCTTACACTTTGTTTACCCCTGTACTCTTCAATCTAGTAACAATGGCCTCCTTGCTATACCTCCAACAAGGCATTCTATCTCCTGACTCCAAACATTTTCATGGACTATTAAAGCTTAAAGCTGAACTAAGACTTTTCAGACGTCCTAAATATGTAAAGCAAACCACTTGGTAAACCTTAAAAAATTATCTAAATGTAGCTGTCATTACCATAGTCTAGCAGGTAGATAAGACAAACAATTATAATACCTAAGTGCTTAGAGTCTAGGAAATAGTGTGGGAGAACAGTCAAAAAAAAAAAACCTGTGGCGTATTAATGTGGTAGAAAATTACTGTGCAGGAAAAAAATGAATTTAGAGACACATGGAAAGATTTAAATGAACTGATACTGATACCGTCTGTAGTTCCTACCTCACAGGACTATGACAATCGAGTGAGATAATTTATATTAAGAATTCTGCAAACCTTACAGCATTATGCATACAAGTCAGTTATTATTGATGATGGTAATGATACCCTGGGAGCTGGGAGATCCAACATCTAGTCCTAGCGCTGTCACCAACTAGCTTCATGACTTTAAGCAAGACTCATCTGTAAAATGAGGCAGTTGGGTTAAATGATCTCTAAAATCCTTTTCTGCTCCAAAATGCTAAGATTCTAGGAGTTAACTTCCAAAATGAAGGCTTTCAGTTTTATCAGACTCATCTAGACCCTGTTCAGAGTTTCTTGGCAAGACACTACAGGGGTTTGCCATTTACTTCTCCAGTTCATTTCACAGATGAGAAAAGTTAGGCAAACAGGGTTAAGTGACTTGCCCAGGGTCTTACTGCTAGTGAGTGCCTGAGCCTGGATTTGAACTCACAAAGATGAGTCTTCCTGACCCCAGTTCCAGCTCTATCCATAGCGCCACCTAGCTGTCCCTAAATGAAAGCTCACTCATAACCATAACGTGAATCTTCATATATTTTGCCCGTGGTACATGTTTGGGAAGTAGTGAGGTTATTACTTAACAAATTTCCCTAACTTCCTGAAATGAGAAAAATGTTTAAACTATAAGTAACCACAAAATACCATTTTTAAAGGGAATAAGGTGATTGGTAGGTGAGGTATTGTTTTATTTACGATTTCATTACAATTATAAGTGTCCCTTCCTAACTCCTAAAAAACTTGCAATTCAAAAAAGTACCCTTAATTCCTGGAAGTACAACCTCCTCCAAGAAGCCCTTCTGGATTCCTCGAGTTCTGACTCTAACTTCACCCCCCAGAAGTTACTTTGTATTTCTTTTTTTT
Organism: Phalanger gymnotis; assembly: GCA_028646595.1. Classification (NCBI taxonomy): domain Eukaryota; kingdom Metazoa; phylum Chordata; class Mammalia; order Diprotodontia; family Phalangeridae; genus Phalanger; species Phalanger gymnotis. Next base: position 394,632,410 of record CM053622.1, on the reverse strand, counting down.
TTTTTTTTTTTTTTTACTTTTCAATAGATAGTAAGCTCCTTAAGGGTAGGTATGCACTTTTTGCTGAAGCCCAAGTGCCAGGCATCTGGAAATTAGGGGCTGGAGCTGCGTTTTCATTGCTAAAGGAAGCTTCCAGGTGAGAGAACCCCCTCTATCAACGCAGGTACGCACCTTCTAGGCAAGTTAGTAGTTTGGGAGCCCAGAGCACGGAGAGGTTATAAGTGATTTGCCCAGGGTCACACACGAGTCAGAAGCCAGTCTTGAATCCCGGTGTTCTAGCTATAGCTTAAGCCTCTGGCACAAAATACATGCTTAGCAATTGCTCACTGAATTTAAGTGTGTGTCTCTGTACATCCTCTCTTCCACGCTGCCCAGCATTTACCCCCTCCTACCATCCCGGATATCCCAAAGGGCTGACTGAGTGCAATTGTGGGCTTTACTGTACTCAGTCTTTTGAGATGCCCTGTATACTGGGGAAACAAGTAACTATGAAAACCATTAAGTTCCAGTGGGAAAAGGACACACCAAGAGGACCAAATAATTAAAAAACACACCTTAGTCTGAACTCTGCTCCACAGTTTCCACTTCCTGAATTGACACCTTTCAGCTCTCCAATGTTAATGACTTCCACTACCACTCCCACCCCACCCCACCCCCAAATCCACTCCTTCAGTTCCGACCAGGATCAGAAAACAACCGCATACAGCTGCCGCTCTAGGATGTCCCTCCTAGTCACAAAAACCACAGGGCCCAACTTTCCAAGCAGGTAAAGTTCATGAGAGTGGGCGGAGGGCGGTGGGAGGGGGAGGAGACAGAAAAAAGGGGAGGGAGGGGGAAGAGGAGCCCTTAGTGACCAAGAAAAACAAGGGTGTCACACACTCCAAACTCACATCCAGAACTTTCACTGGCTCCTCCTTCCCCACCCCCCAGATGAGACACCCCTGCTTAGCGCTCTGCAGCTGCAAATCAACCTCCCGTCTGGGCTTCGCGACCAAAGAACTTGGTGCGCCCGGGCGCACGCACCGGGGCAGAGCGGATCTAAGCGCAAGCCCGGAGCTACCCCCAAGGCTGGCCCAGCCCAGGCCAGCCCTAGCCAGCCCAACCTCCTGCAGACCCCGGTCCCTAGCCCGGGGGCGCGGCGCAGGGGAGGTGGAGGACTGGGACCGGGAAGGAGAGGACCAGAGACTGCCGAGCGCGAGTCTCCCAGCCAGCGGCGGGTGGAGACCAGTGTCCTCTGCCCCCCGGGCTCACTCACCTGGACCATCCGGGAGCAGCCGGCTGCCCAGGTGGGGAGGGTGTCCCAGGAGCGCCAAAGGCTTCCTACTTACAGCACGAACCTGCCCAGGATCCTGAGCATGCTCAGTGCCACCGCGAGTGACCGAGGAGACATCGCACGGTATCCCGCTCCACTTCTCCCAGTTTTCGCAGCCACCGAGGGGAGGGGAAGGCCGGGGAGGAGGGGGTGTGGGGCCCACGCCTCGGACTCCCAACCTCTCTCCGGCGGAGAGGGGCTGGGGGAGAGCCGAGGAAAAAGGGGCGGCAAGAGGGGCGTGACAGGCATGAACGGAAAAACCTGGCTTTTTTTTTTTTTGCTCTGGTTCCGGTAGGGGAAGGTGGGGTGTATCTATAGCTCCCTACCCGCAGCCCCCCACTCCAGCTCTCAGAAACAAAGAGGTCTGCACCCTTTTGTTAGCCTGGGGCCAGTCAGAAAACTGCTTTTCAGAACAAAGGTCTTGCTTCTATGCGAAGCACCTTAGCGCCTGAAACGTGCCCTAGAACATTCCCCTGGGTGGCGTGTCTCGTTTACTGCAAAAAAATTCACAGATATTTAAGCCCCCTGCGCTATCCCCTGGTCCTGTCCGTCCCGCTCGCTAAGCAAAGCACCCAGCATCCCACCACCAACCTGCCAATCTCGCGTCCTGGGTTCCTCCTCCTCTCCCGGTCGCCACGAAGTCCCGGAGAAGTGGATTCAATTCATTGAAAATTTCGATAGGCTTTAGAAGGCTGACTGGGCATGCCCAGATCTTGGTCAGGTTTGGGTCAAAAGTAGGAAGCCAGGAGCTGGTAATAAAGCCCTCCCACCGCCCCCGGGACTCTCTGGCTTAAATAAGTGGCCACACTGTGTGGGCGATGTAGGCTGGATTGGATGGCTTCTATCCTATCTCCGCTAGAGCTCTCTGTCTGTCTACCCCACCTCCAGAGAACTGGAGCGATTTGACCGGCTTTGTACTTGCATCAAGCACTCCCTAATCGCATCAGGAAGTGTCATCCCTTGTTCAGGGTTGCCGCAGCTCAGGTGTGGTGTGGTGTGGTGTGGTGTGGTGTGGTGTGTGTGTGTGTGTGTGTGTGTGTGTGTGTGTTTTAACCTCCCTTGTTCAGGGTTGCCGCAGTTCAGGTATGTGTGTCCTTGTGTGTCTGTGTGTGTGAACATTCCTTGTTCAGGGCTGCCTTAGCTCAGTTTTTTTTTTAATTTTAGCCTACTGGAAAAAAAGCCATTTATTAAATTTAAGAAGATTCATATAGTGTTGAATGAATGCTTTCAATAGACTGGAAGTACCTAAAAAGGTAAAAATGTGAATTTGGGAGGAAATTACGGAAATTGGATAACTCTTCCATATGAATACTTTTTTAGCTGGGGGAAGCAAAGTATTTGTCCCTTCAAGGCAATAATGTAATTATTTTTATTGATAATAATAGTGATGATAAGGTTTGCAAATTGCTTTACAGATATCTCATTTTATCTTCACACTAACCCTGGGAGGAAGGTACTATTGTTATCACTGTTTTACAAATGAGGAAACTGAGGCTGAGAGAGGTTAAGTGGCTTGCTCAAGACCACATGGCTCATAAGTGTCTGAGGCTGGAATTGAACTCAAGTCTTCCTGACTCGAGGTCTGATGTTCTAGAAAAGGGCGCTTGGGTGACTGCCACTTCACTGAGTAAAGACCTGGGTCAGCCAGGTTCACTGTCTCAGAACCATACTCAACTCCTCACTGTCCCTACCACACACATTTAATCAGTTGTCAAGATTTATTAATTCTACCTCCCTAACATCTCACATTTCAGTTCCCATCTCTCTGCAATCAATCGTCATAGCTCAGGGCCTTATCACCTCTTTCTTAGACTTTTTGCAGTAGCTTTCTAGGTATTCTCTCTGTCTCAAGTTTTTCTTTTCCAACCCATCCTATCCTGCACACAGCCACCAAAGGAATATTCCTAAGATGTAGGTCTGACCCTGTCACTCCCCAGTGCCATATAGACTATATATAGAAGCCCCTTGAGGTCAGGGGCTGTTTCATTTTTGGCCTAGAATCCCCAACATATAACACAGTTACGTAGTGGGGACTTAATACATGTCAGTTGCTCAATTCATTTGCCTTTAAAATCAAGTATTAATTCCTCTGTTTAACATTTAAAGCCCTTTACAAACTGATTTCAACCTACTGATTCATTATTCTCCTTCATATACTCTGTAGTCTATTCAAATTGGCTTTCTTGCTGTTCCTCACATGGGATGCTCCATCTCCCCTCAGCATGCCTTTTCATTGACTGCTGATCGTGCCTAGAATGGACTACTTCCTCACTTTACCTGGTTAAATCTCTAGCTTCCATATGAATACTTTTTTAGCTGGGGGAAGCAAAGTACACACATGTATATATACACATACACAAACACATGCATATATGTGTATATACACATGTGCAGATGTATACTATGTATATGTGGGTGTGTACATGTCTGTATGTGTGTGGATGTATATTGTGTATATGCAGATATACATCTGTAATACATATACATATGCACATACATTTTATATATAGTCTATATTTATATGTACATATGTTGTTTCTCTGCATAGAATGAAAATTCCTTGAGGTGAGAGACATTTCATTTTTGTCTGTGTATCTCAAACAAAACACAGGGCCTGACACATGGCAGATTGAATGTTTGTTGACTGATTGACTATTGCAATAGTTTCCTGATCTTTCTCCCTGCCCTTAATGCTATCCTCTCTGATCATTTCTCTACACGGTTGCCACCTCGATATTCCTAAAACCCAGGTCTAACCATATTGCTCCCCTGCTCAAGAGGCTACTGTGTTTCTCTCGTCTCTAGGATAAAATATAAACTCCTCTGTTTAACTTTTAAAACTCTATACAATCTGTCTCCAGAATGGTGGCTAGAGTCTTTCCCTGAATAGGGCAAGCTAATGTCCTTTTGGTACAGAGCTGCTATGACTATGATCCTCTGCACAGGACCAGATGACCAATAAATAGCAGCAGAATTTCCCCAGGCAAAGAGTAAGTGAATTACCTGACCTTTGTCTGGAGTTGATTGATGTCCACGATCACAGACAACTTTTTGACTTAGGGTTAGAAAATTATTCATTTAACAACCAGGTGGCACTGCTATAAGTTAACATGATCATATTCAGCAAAAGTGATCTGGTCATAAGATGCTGAATGTTTCCCTAAGTTTACGTCCCTTCATTAGGCACAAGTATTGGGTTAGTGCTAAGATCTCTGTGTTTCTCAGAAAGTAGTCTTTCAATCCCCCAGCTCCATCTCTCTATGGATGGCAGCATCAATTTACTCTCAGGGGTGTGGATTATAATGTTTTTACCTAATCAAAATCAGACTTCAAGCCCCTATCTCTAGAGAACCTCATATCTTCCTTGACATTAGTGACTTAACTTTGGCATAATGTCTCCCATAGAAATAGTTAAAACATGATTGGATGCTATATGCTGTCTTTATTCTTGGCATAGAATAAATAAAAGCAATAAAAAAATCATCACACATTGTTTGTTCAGTTGTTCCCTAAAACGTGTCTTAGCCAAACAATTTCTAAATGGTACATGGTTGTCTTTGAACCAATGAGTTCTAGAAAATGCATGATTTGGTTTGCTTGGTTACTGTGGCCACTTCTTTCATAAGTGATAAGGGAACATAGACAATGCAATATGGATTGCATTTGATGTTTGCCTCATGTACTGGGACAGTCTAGAAGAAGACTCAGGAACTTGGGACTGGGACCTCTCACAGCTCAGGGAATGGACTCGGGATCCAGTATAAACTGAAACTCCTGAAGCTCAAGACAGTGAATACCTTGTCATTGACAGGAACATCTGACTGCTTTTCTCTGTGTATCTCAAGGTGTAGCAGGAATGTGTATTTAGCAGCCAAGGAAAGCCTGCTTCCATTCCACCTTATTGGTCTTGAATTTGGACATGGTACCTCCCTTTGTTGTCATCTATTTCATTTCCTGCCATACCCTTCCTTTCTAATTCCCCATCATTCTTGGCTTTATGGGAGGGCCAACCCAAAGCATGGCACTACAGTCATCAGAGGAACAGAGGTATTTAACTTCTCTGTTATACTTGTAATTCCTGTTTAACCCCTAATTGTGAGCCTGAATCCCCAAAACCTATTTTAGGGACTTTGCCCATAAAACTCCATAGAAGTTATGTATAGCCAGTTGTGACTAAACCTAATTTATTCCCGAGATGTTCTTTGATAAGCATACAAATGAAGTTAGGTCAAGAAAAAAGACCAGTAAAAACACCAAAGTTGAGTTCTTGTCATTATTGTACATATCTGTTAGCAACCAAAAAAATGCTAATCCTTTAAAATTTTTACCTTCATCCTGTAAAGAATTGCTGTCTCTCTACACTTATGTAATATATTGCTCAGGGATTTCAGGAGCTATCATATTTGATTATAATATACATAGAAGAAAGGAAATGAGCATTTATTAAGTACCTGCCATGACCCAGGTACTACATTAATGCTTTGTTAATACCATGTCCTCATCACATCTACCTGGGATGTAAAAACAAAAACTCCTGAAAGTTCTCATTGATTCCATTTTCACCCTCTGTCTAGTCCATCTTCCACACAGCTTCTGAAATAATATTTTTAAAAATTTAATTGTATTATTTTCTCAAATTAACACACATTTATTTTCTCTATCTCCCCAACCCCTAATTCAACAAGAAAAAAAGAAAAGAAAACTCTCATCACAAGCAAATTCCCTTTTTAGCCATGTCCAAAATATGCATGTCTCATTCAACACCAACTAATCTTTCTAATTCATGTGTCTTGCCATGTCACTCAAAATCGTAGGTGCCTCCTGAATAAAATGCAAATGGCTACAATGAAAGGCCTTCCAAGCCACTTTTTAAGGCATACTTCACATCATTTGTCATCATGGACTCTGCATTCCAGGCAAACTAGTCCACTAGTTCTTTGATGATCTCACCTTGAGGAGTCTCATGTCAATACATTTGTCTGGTCCCCATGCCTGTGTAGACAACATCTGTAGACAGGATTCATGCAGAAAGAATCCAAGCAGTTTTCAAGGAAACCAAGTGACCTTTTCCTGTGATATTGATAGACCTAAGGTGCATGTATAACACAAAGAAGGAGGGAGCTTCCAAATTGCATGACCATGACCAAAAGCTGTGATTAGAAACTGTCTCACCTGAGCAAATATGACTGTAGGTGGAGTGAGGCAAAGAACAGTCTTTCCTTGGGCATAGTCATGCTGGGAGAAGGAACAGCCCAACACTTAGAGTGTCCATCATGCCCTCACAGCCAATGGCATCTGACCCTCCAACTACCAAGAGAAGGCAGAAAGATAGGACAGTAGGAAAAGTTGAAGGCTAAGACCTAGGTACCAAAGTGACAGGCCCAGGACCAGAAGAGGGTTCATGGGTATTTTCAACGCACAACCAAGGTTGCTAAGCTAGAAGGCTGCTTTAGGGAGGTAGTGCACATCCTGAAAATTTCACCACCCCAGGGCAAAGCTGTATTTGGTCCCACCCTAGTTATAGCTCTGGCCACAAGGAGCATTAACTGGTAGTGGTAGAAGCTGCAGCTGCTGGGTGAGTTCTTGGGTCAAGCCAAGAGCTATAGGTCCCAAGAGAACCATGGGACCATTCTAGGAGATGGCTGAGAACTGGGGTAAAGGTAATAGAGGGCAGCATAGCAAGCTGATCCTAGCAAGAAGATAGATCCCATAGAAAGAGAAGTAGATGTTGACTCTGGACAGACCTCAAGACTACCTGATAAAAGTAGACACTAGGCAGAGTTTCAACTACTTGGTTGGTACTTGGTACAATGAGATTTGTGATGCTTTAACTATTTTTTTTACCAAGCAGGCTCAGGTGTAAATCTCTTTTCCTTTATTTTTTAGCACGATTTTGTTAGTCTGTAATGCTTGTCAGTCCAAAGAGCTACTATACATTTTTTGTACATATGGGTCCTCTTTCTCTTCCTCTGATTTCTTTGGGGTACAGACCTAGCAATGGTATTGCTATGAAAGGGTGTGCACATTGTAGTGGCCTTAGAATCATTATAAATCGTATCATCATAAATTGCTTTCTAGAATGACTAGACCATCCACCAAGCAGTGGATTAATGAGCCTGTTCTCCTGCAGTCTCTTTTCCTTTTTTGTCATTTTTGCCAATATGATCAGTGTGAAGTGGAACCCCAGGGTAACTCAGTTCTCAATAGCTCAAGATGGATCAGATCTGGTAGACCCTTCAGAGCAGGCTGGTTCTACTAGAGGGTCCCCTGATCAGTTCCTGGAAGATACTAGTATATTTATTTCACAATGGAGGCCCTAACTTACTAGTAGATTGAATTCAGTTCAACAAACATTTATTAAGCATTCATTGTGTGCCAGGCATTGTGCTTGAAGCTAGAGATACAAAGACAAAAATTAAATAGTCCTTGCCTTCAAAGGATTTGCTTTCCATTGAAGAAATATGTTAGTTGGTTGACTTGTGTTGGAATAGGTTGTCAAATTCCTCCTATAACTCCTGCAGGAATATTAAAATTTTGTTAGCAGGGGATGGACATGCTAGGTGGAGCATAGATAGCTGAAGAAGCAGTTTACATTTCCCTATATTTGATTCAGACACATTTTAGCCTGTCAAGATAATTTTGTCCCCTGACTTTCTTATCTAATACGCTAGCTATTCCCTACCCCCAACCTGAAAATTTGATAAGTATGCCATCTAGCAATCAAAAATATTTATTAAGCACCTACTGTTTGCCGGGCACTGTGCAAGGCACTGGGAATATGAATACAGAAAATGAAACAATCCTACCCACGAGGAACTTGCATCCTTATGGAGACAAGTATATCTGTGTGTATGTATCTATATAAATATATATTTATACACACATATATATACACACATACTTGCATACACATATACATACATCCACATATGTACAAATATATATTCAGCATATACATATAACATACAAATATATGCAGTATAAATATAAAGTAGATAAATGCAAATATATATGAAGTAGTTAAATACATGTTAGTTTGGGAGAGAAGAACATAGCACTTAAGATCACGAAAGGCTTTATGTAGAAGATGTTTGAGCTACATCTTAAAAAAGAAGGTCTTTACAAGGAGGAGATGAGGAAGGGGTGCTTTCTAGCATGTGGGGTAGCCAGAGTAAAGACACACTGATGAGAGCTGGAGAATTGTGTGAGAGGAACAGAAAGAAAGGCCATTGTCCTGAATCACAGAGAAAAGGAGGGAGAGTGATGTCCTGTGAGTTTAGAAAGTTAGTTTAGGGCCAGAATGTAAAGAGCTTTAAAAGCTAAAAAGAAAACTTCATCTTTTATCCAAGAGGCAATAGGAAATCATTAGAGTTCATTGAGGAGAGAAGTCAAATGGCCAGATCTTTACCTAGTTGGAATTATATTGGCAGCGGTGTATAAGATAGACTTGGAGAAGGAAATGGTAAACCACTCTAGTATCTTAGCCAAGAAAACCCTAAATGGGGTCATAAAGAGTCAGACATGACTGAACGACCACAACATAGAACATAGTGAAGCAATGAGAGAATTTATTCTGGGGCTTTTGCAGTTATCTAGATGAGAAGGCCTAAACAAAATGGTGGCTGTGTGAGTGGAAAGAAGAGTTAGGTTCTTTCTCCCATCTGCTCCCATCTCTTTGTCTTTGTTCTGGCTGTACCACAGACCAGGAAAGCTCTTCTTCCTCCTCCTCCTCTTCCTCCTCATGGAGTTCTTTCCTTTTATGATGCAGCTCAAATACTATCTTCAGCATAAAGCCACTCCTTATTACCTCAACTGCTAAGGGCCCTCTTTCTCAAACTACCTCATGGGTGAAATTATTTCATTCTTTTTTTAATTATTTCATTATTATTATTTTTTTTCGTTCTTTGTGCTTGTATCTCCAGCACCTAGTAGGTTCTTAATAGATATCTATTGATTAATTGAGAGCAGCCTGATTAAATTTGCAAATTAGAACACAAGCTAATACACTGAATGACAAATTAAGGATACCAAAAAAAAAAAGTCTTGACAAGCTAGAATGTATCTGCATTTAGCAAGGAAATGTGTAATAGGGACAAATGTGAAGTCTTACATTTAGGTTCCAAAAATCAATTTCACGAGTATAATCCAAGTTGAAAGAAGCATGGATAGACAGTAATTTTGACTGAAAAAGGCCCTGGGCTTTTAGTGGACTGTTGGCCCAATGAATCCATATTTTTAAATGGCAGCCAAAAAAAGCTAATATGATCTCTAGGTCTGTTAGGAGAAATGTGGTTTCTAGGAATAAGAAGGTGATGGTGTCATTAGTATGCCCTTGTCAGAGCACATTTGAAATATCGTATTCAATGCTAGACACCACTATACACCAGGCACCAGGCAAAGTGCTTTACAATTGTTATCTCATTTGACCTTTGCAACAACCCTTGGCAAGTAGGTACTATTATCACCCCCATTTTACAGAGGAGGAAACTGAGGCAGACATAGGTTTGGTGACTTGCCCAGGATCACACAGCTAGGAAGTGTCTGGGGTCAGACTTGAGCTCAGCCAGGGATGCTGAAGGACCTTGAATCGAAACCTGATGACAGCTGGTTAAAGGAAATGGGGATGATGAATCATATCATGGGAAACACAGTTGCTTTCTTCAGTATTTTAAAGGCTACTCTCTGGAAGAGGGATTAGTTTTCTGTTTGGCCTGGAGGTCAGAACTAGAAGCAATAGGTGGTGGTTACAAAGAGGTAAAGTTAAGATTTGACGTAAGGAAAACTTGCAAATAGAGCTGCCCCAAAGTGAATTTTCTCTCACCGGAGGTCTTTAAGCAAATGTTGGATGGCCATTTTTAGTAGGTTTGGAATAGACTAGATGGGGACTGATGTCTATTCCAACTCCAAAATTCTGCGATTCAGTGAATCCAGGAACATTTGCAACCCATCTTGAGAATTTTTCGGGGATGTTTCCTGAGTTACTCACCACTGTGCAGAAGTCTAGCTAGGCCAGTAGCTACGAATTCTTTTCCAGTCCTCCACCACAAAGCAGTCTCCTAATCAGGCTATCTTAGCTCCTGCCACAGGGTGGTATTCTGGCCCTGGAGTTCTGGAAGCTGCTATTGCAGAATGCTCCCTATGACTTTCAATTCTCCTGTAGCTGTGAATGGGGGAACTCACCCCCAGAGAGCAAAAGGATGATATTGGTCCATAAGAACTGGCCTAGAATCTGAGAACGGTTGTTGGGATGGGTCGACGGTGCTGACTGTACACCAGTTACCCTGTCTGAGGAATTGAAAAACAAGATCAGCGAGGGACATCTAGCACGATTGCGAGTTGTACATCACAATACGATCCAATGAGCAGGAGCTGACTTGAAAAGAGTCAGAGGCCAGAGCCTATGCCCGGGGCAGAAGCTAAGTCAAACCAGAAATTCACAAAGGGGTTGGCAAGAAGTAAGAATCGGTTTTTGGGTGTTAAGAGGTTGCTACCAGGAGATCTTAAGCTCTAATTGTCACACTCAGAAAGCTGCATGAGTGCCTGTGAGTTTTAGGCAGGTAGGTAACATAGTGGATAGAGCACTGGACCAAGAATCAGGAAGGGCTGAGCTCAAGTCTTGCCCCAGATACTTCCTAGCTGTGTGATCCTGGGCAAGTCACTTAACCTGTGTCTGCTTCAGTTTCCTCCTCTGTAAAATGGGGGCGTTAATAGTATCTATTACCCAAGGGTTGTTGCAAGGGTCAAATGAGATAATTGTTGTAAAGCACTTCACCTGGTGGCTGGCGCATGGTAAGTGCTATAAAAATATTAGCTTTTATGATTAATCCTGGCCGCCTACCAACCCATTCCATCCTCCCAGCTCTTCCAAAAGATGGTTCATGCCACCACTGTCCTTTAACTTTCTTCCAAGTGGCACAGTTGCTCCTCCCGCTGTCATATAGAGTTATTCCCCGGGCTCCTGCTGCCTTCATTAACCTTCACAGAGTTCATGGGGGCAGAGCTACACATCCTGACTTTGTACAGCTACTTTAAAACCTTCCTGGACAGCAGATAGAATGTAAAAGGTTTGGTCTAAAAGGAAAAAAGGCTTAACTTCAACTGCAAAGACCCTAAGAAATGTGTGAAATGTTACCAATTTGTACTTTGGTAGGAAAATTCTAAAGGTTCAGCTGATAAAGCAAAAGGGGGTGTGAGGAGAGGGAGGGAGGAGCCTGATAGTATTCCTCTCTCAGTTGCAAAGTCCAAGGCCCTATGATTGTTTACTTGTGTGTGAGTGTGTGTGTGTGTGTGTGTGAGAGAGAGAGAGAACTTCCTTCTACAGAACGTGAATCATCCACATGAAGTTTTCTCCAAATTGCACTTTATAGTAGTGCATTAAAATTTACATTCTTCCAACATTAACTCATAAGTACTAGTGCATCGCTAAATCCACGTTAGTCACGATAAGTATATTTTCCAGGTAGTCTTAGTCCTTTTGTTAATTGGTGATTTCATGTTTTCTCAGGAATTTATAACTCTTCCCCATTTCCTTGGCCTCTTGAAATCCCTCCACTCCTCCAAGGCCTTACAGGTGGCCCATCCTTCATGAAATCTTTCCCAATCCCCACCAGCTGAATGTGAGCTCTACCTCCTTCAATTTCCCATAGGACTTTGGACCTCTCCTTGGCATTTTCCCTATTCTTCCTTGTATTATGTGATTTATGGACATATTTTCTCTCCTGCCCTCCTCCCTCCCCCATTATATTATAAGCTCCTTGAGCATTAAGACAATATCACTTTTCATCTTTGCAACTTCATTGCCTGGTACCATGCCTTGCTCATAGTGGGAATTTTTAAAAAAATGCTCATTGAATTGAATTGGAGAGAGATACACCTCCATAAGATTTCATTTTCATTGAGTCTATGACTTTTGAGCAAAGCTATGGTAAGTATCTTTATCAATGAAAAAATAATTTATGTGAATCTTAGGTGGCATAATGGATAGAGAACTGGACCCAGAATCAGGAAGATCTGAGTTCAAATCCAGCCCCAGACACTTGCTAGCTGCATGATCCTGGGCAAGTCACTTAAGCTGTCTGCCCCAGTGTCCTCAACTGTAGGATGGAGATAATAATATAACCTGCCCCCCAGAGTTGTTATGAGGATCAGAAGGATTAATGTTTGTAAAGTACTTATCACAGTGCCTAGCACACAGTAGGTACTTAATAAATGTGTTTCCTTCCTTTTTTATTCTGCCAACTCTTATAGTAAAGCCATCTCTTATTGGTACCTTATCATTCATAAGATATTTAATCACTTTGCATGGTTAGTTTCCTGGGAAATGGGCACAAAGAAATTACTGTATCATAGGAGATAGAGGATTTAGAGCTGGAAAGGACTTTAGAGAACATCTAGGCCGATTCCTTTATTTTATTGATGGAGAAACTAAGGCCTAGAGAGATTGATTATGTAACTTGTCACATAGAAAATAACAAAGCTAGGATTCAAACCCACATGACTCAAAATCCAGTTCTCCCTCCTTTGTACTACAGCAAGATATACTTTGGTTCACTGTTACTACTTTTCTAATCCTTTTGAGTTTCTGCAGTTCACAAAACTAGAGTAATCCAATAAAGGATGCTCTTGCTGAAAATTGTCTTGTTCCTTATTTTTTTTTTTTTTTGCCGGTACCCAACATAGCATCCTTTTGAAGTAATAAAGCTAATAGAGTGGAAGACAACAGTGCTTGCATCTGTGGGAATCCTTAGGTTGTTGGTTCAATTTTGGCTTGAAGGAACTGTTTGAAACTTTTGAGAGGCCATGTGGTGTGTGGGAACGTATTAGCAAGCACCCTAGCACCCCCAGGATGGCCTGCTGGCACAGGTTCTTTGATCTGCTTTTATAAAGGAAAGACAGCTTCAAAGGGGTTACAGTTAAACAATGCAGACTTTATTCTATCTAATCTCACAAGGGTTGCTGAGCACCAACTCCTATAGCATTCCCTAATCACCCTTCTTACAGGGGCCAGCGAAAAGGGGGGCACAACTTCCCCTAAGTCTCGATGGGGCCAATGGAGACAGGCATAACTTGTGCATTCCCCTAAATCCCCTCAGGCCTCAAAAGGGACAAGTTGAGGCAAACACAGATTCCCCCCAACCCTTGATGGGGGCTGATTAAGGCACACACAGCATCCTAGCTTGTGCATTTCAACCCTAAAGGTTCGCTGGTCACTGACCAGTGCCTACCTGCTTTATATTTACACTCTACCACTCCAGGGTCCTGACCTTTACAATCTAAACAAGTGACACCTGACCCTTACAATCTACACAGGTTGTGGTGGAGATATTTTGAACCATAGAACTCATATCTAACATCTGGGGACAAGAGATTGTTACGGCCATGGATCCTGGAAAACCAAACTCCAAAAAATACTAACAAAAATCCATTTTGCTTATGTTTACAGGGGATAAAATGCTGGATTTGGAGTTAGGATGATCTCAATTCAAATCCTACCTCAGACCCTTACTAGCTATGTGACTGAGCAAGTCATTTAGCTTTACCATCTGTAAAATGGGTGGGTTGGATTTGCTGTCCCTAATGCCCTTTCTAGCTCTAAATCTATGATAAGTTTAAGGAAGGAAACAAGCATTTATTAAACATCTTCTATGTGGAAGGCGCTGTGTTAAGTGCTTTACAAATTTTATCTCATTAGATCCTCACAATAACCCTGGGAGAGTGGTGCTATTATCATCCCCATTTTATATATGAAGACATTGAGGCAGATAGCAGTTAAGTGACTTACACAGGGTCATGTAGCTGGCAAGTGTCTAAGACTGGATTTGAACTCAAGACTTCCTGACTCCAGGCTCAGAGCTCTATCCACTGCAATACCTAGCTCTCTCAGCAAAGCCTAGTTGACAGCAGACAATGTCAATTCAGCAGTCATTTATTAAGTGCTTACTATATGCTAGGCACTCTTCTAAGCTCTGGAAATATACACAAAAATACACAAAAGTGAAAACAGGCCTTTCCTTCAAGAAGCTCATATTCTATTTTCTTACATATTGCTAGTAAGCAATTGAAAATAATCTCTGTCTGGGATCATGAGCAGATCTATGTTTAAAATGGCGTTTATGGACATACTGAATAGACAGGCTCACAAAATGAGAGGCTTCCATTTGGTTCGGAAGCAAACAAAGGAGTGGGTCCTGAACAAAAATGTTATGTATCTTACAATCTGTAGGACCCAAGCATTGAACATACAATGATCATTCTATATACTTGATTCAGTTGAGACTCAATCATTTTATAAATTTGTGGGTTTGTTGAAAGTGTGCTTCTCAGCAGCATCATCAATGATTGCCCAAACATTTAAATTTTACCTTCAGAACCAATAGCCTGGTGAGGGCACAGCTACACACACACACGTGTGTGTGTATATCTATGTGTGTATATGTGTACATATGTATGTATCTGTATGTATGCATGTATAGATGTGTGTATACACACATACATACACAGATATATATATACACACACACACATATATAGCAGGGCTGTACCATCTGTCTCAACACTGCTATTTTAGAGATTTCCTAAATGATACTCTGGGATCATCATTTATGCAGAGTTCATGATGATACCCCTCTAGGAGTGCCTCTTTCCTGACCTAAATCTGGCATTTAGAATGGCTTAAGACAAAGACCTAATCAGCAAGAGTCACCACCACATCAGAGAGATTTAAACAATTTCTTACAACAGCACTTTCATGCAGACAGAGAAAACCGGAAACCAGGATTAGTAGAACAAAGGACAGAAACGCTCTTCACAACATTAGCCTGCCTTTTTCAGTGATATCAGCCCCTGCTCAGACTGTGAAGGGTTACATTAAAGTTCTTCTTGCAGATTCAAAGATACAGAGGTACAAGAGAAAGGACCAACTGAAAAGAAAAAGTATAGCATTGTATAATATTGACATGTTTTATCTTTTAATACCATAATAATTCAGACTTCTTCTCTGGTACAAAGAGAGGGCCAAAAAAATTTACACAGATTTTCCAGATTGTGGGAGTGCTGCACCCTAATTCTGTGTGTATAAAACTGTATATGTATGTATGTTTCAAGATATATGTAATCAATATATACATATATATACATACACATATATATGTATTCAAGATCTATCATAGAGAACCAGTTTACAACACCTGGCACCAAATAATCTAGATTATTCACATGATAATTAAAGCTCCCCAGTTGTATAAAAACAAGTGATTTGGGGAATCCTTTCATCAGCTGAATGGAGGCACCTTCCATGGATCTTGTCCTGCTTGCTCTAGCTCCACCAGGAGGGACACATGTCCTGGCTCCTTGATAAAGGACATGTGCAACCTATAGCTCCTGGTTGGTCTGCATATTCCCCATGAATACATACTGTATACCAAAGAAGGTTGGTGACTGTGCCTAGATTAGCCATGTACTCTATGCATAGGCCACAAGGAGTGAGGAAAGAAAGCTTTTGGTCTCTTCTGAGGCAACCTCTTTTTATGTAAATAGTATTTTATTTTTTCCAATTACATGTGAAGATAGTTTTCAGCATTCATTTTTAAGACAAGATTTCAAGTTCCAAATCTTTCTCCCTCCCCTCCTTCTTCTCCAAGCCAGTAAGCAATCTGATATAGGTTATGCATGTGCAATCATGTTAAATGTATTTTCATGTTAGTCATATAAAGAAACAGAACAAAAGGAAAAAAACACAAAAAAGAAAGTGACTATAGTATACTTCAATCTACATTCAGACTCCACCAGTTCTTTCTCTGGATGTAGATAGCATTTTCCATCATGAGTCTTTTGGAATTGTCTTGGATCATTGTACTACTAAGAAGAGCTAAGTCTATCAAAATTAGTCATTGCACAATATTGCTTCTACTGTGTACAGTCTTCTCCTGGTTCTGCTCACTTCACTCAGCATCAGTTCATATAAGTCTCCTGGTTTTTCTGAAATCTGCCTGCTCATCATTGCATATAGCACAATAGTATTCCATCACATTCATATACCATAACTTGTTCAGCTGTTCTCCAGTTGATGGGTATCCCCTCAATTTCCAATTCTTTGAGGCAACCTCTTGATTGAAGTGAAGTCTATACAAGTCCTTCCTTGACTTCTAGGAGGCTGAAGGCAGAAAGGATTGCTTTCTCTTCCCCCACTCTCTAGCAACAATGGCAACATGTATGTACATGGCAACAAGACCACATGTTTGCCTAGGTGAGCCTGAAACTAGACCTCAAGTCTATGGCTGCTTCCCCTGTTTTGTATTTCTTTTCCTTCGCCCAAGTCAATGAATAGGAATATTAAGAAATGGATGTTTCCCCCCTTATTGGTAACCTCTTGTGTTCAAGAGGTTGGGAACTGGCTGCTGGCTGAGGAGGTAATTTATATGAAGACTTCTTGAAAATGAAGATAACCCAGTGCTGGGAGGATCCTGCAGCTGAAGGAAAGTGAGAAAGTCCAAGCCATGCCCTGGCTTACCAGGAGATAAGGAATTATGAATTTCTTAGACACTACAATCTGAAATGAATGTGAAATATCTGATAAGTAGTACTTCAAAGTTGTCCTTACCTCTCAGGAGTGTATGATAGGTGATGAATTATTCTTTTTGTTTTATTTATTTATTGATGTGTGATTAGGAGTCTTTTTTTGTTTTAAGTTTGTTTTTGTTTTGGGGTTTATTCATGTGGTGGCAGAAATAAATAGCTACTCTACGCTTGATATCTACATCCTGGGCCATCTCCATTCATCTTGACTTTTGTCTTGCCACTAGACTCAGATGATTCTGGAGGAGAGAGTGAGGCTGGAGACTCTGGGCAACTCTGCCTCATTTAAATCCAAATCACACATAAGTCAAGGCATCATCTTCATGACATCATTGGGCCTCTTCAAGGACAAATGAAACAAAGGATGAACAACAACCCTTTTCCAGAAGTGACCCTGCTAATTCTTGATGGGGAGAACTTCATTATGAATCAACCTTAATATTAAGAGATTTCCCCTAGAAGTCGGGGGGTGGGGTGGGAAATGCACTGGATAGTGCTAAAAGAAAAAGCCTGATTCTTCTCTTTTAAGGGTCAGGATACCTCAGACCTGAACGTGATCTGTTTAAATCCAGAGTAGGAGTTCTTTTTTTGGAGAGGTCACCTGGGCCATTGGTTATATCAATACTATATATGCAGTTAATGATAAGATAGATTTGAATGTTGGCTAATGTTCACAGAACACTACTCATAAATGGTCATGTGTTATATCTAGAGTCTCAAAACTTTACCCTATGAGTGATGGGGAAAGTCCACAGAATAAGCAGTGTATTGTGAATACAGTCAAAGCTGTCTCTGAAAGCCCATCGTCATCATCACCAGCATCAATAGCATTAAGATTTTCAAAGTGCTTTACAAATATTGTCTCATTTTGTCCTCACGATGACCTGGGGTGTAGATGCTCTTATTATCCCCATTTTACAAAAGTCCTTCCAGAACTTTGACACTTTCCTACATCAGAACAGTACCAGGTGCTGCAAGAAGATACCAGATACCTTGGGAAGGCTCATATATGTTCATACTTTCTCCCAGATGTTTGCCTGCTAGTTAATAATAGTTAATACTGAGAGTGGGGTAGTGGACAGGAGACATGGACTCACATGAAAGAAATTCATCACTAGGAAACCAATAGTATATTTCTCAGCTTGTAAGCTTACCTAGTGTCACTTTCACTCTTTGAAAAATATAAACTTTCTAAAGACACCCAGGACTTATACCAGCCCTCCCTCCTTAAACACTTGCACAACACCACACAAGCTCAATGTCCACACAATGCCATCTAGCTACAATAGTCTGCTGCTATCCTTCACCTAAGTGCTGAATCTTCCAGTTAACTCTCAGCTTGTCCTTAACTTCTGGTCATGGTACTGACCTCTTCTCTGATGTAGCTCTTCTTCTTCTTCTTCATTCCCAAAGAGGGCCAATGACATTAGCTAAAATATTCTTTCTTTGAAGATCTCTCTTCTCTCCCTTCCTCTCTTTCAGTTGTGGCTAAGGAAAAGGGTGGGGGAGGAAGAGTTGGCTTCCTTACATGTATATAAATAGGACTGGCTCCCACCAGCAAGGGCATGGGCATTCTTCCTTTGTTCATTGGCACACTGGGTAGTTGCCAATGTTGCCACAACTACCTGTTGTTTATTGGCTGCCTTCCCTTGTTGGCTATTCTAAATAACTAAAAGCATGTGCCACATGTCTCATGCCTTGAACTCTCTTCCCCTGGCTCTTCCTTCTAGTCTTCTTCTTGAAGGGTTGGTTAGTGCTAGTGGCCATCACTACCCTACAGTGTTCTATTTGGATTTGATGAAGTAAGAGACATTGCTTACAGTCACAAAGGATTTACCTGGTTATGATTTGTTGGTGGTAAAACAAATGATACACACTGTGGCATACTTCCTAGGTTCCCTTTTGTCCTGCAATCTGGACGGCTCTGCCAAGAGTGCAACTGATTTGGGCAGTTCCTAAACTTTGGGGCTTGCACTGTTTTTTTTTTTTATTCAGAAGGACAAAGGAAGCTGATAAATTTTAAGAAATGCACTAATCTAGAGTAAACAGACCCTAGGCACCTTTGAGTACAGGATAGAGAGTGTTAGGTATAGGGGACCAGACCTATGATTTCATTGGTATAAGGAACTTGTGAATAAGGAAACTCAACCAGTGTAGTCAGAGCCTTTTCTGCAACTTATATTAAAAAACTCAAATTAAAAAACCAGATGACGTTATATACAGGGCTTGTTAAAAAAAATTCTTTGGTGTTCAGTGGTTATACTTACAGATTCACTGGCACTCCAGTTGTTTCTGTCTACCTATTCCCCACCCTTCCCCACCCTGTCCCCATCCCCATCTACTCAGGGAAAGTGGCCGTTTGCTCTGTCTGTAATTTCCACATAAGCCAGGTAGGAAAGATTACTGATTCTTGTAACTTTCTTTCTTTCTTTCTCCTTCCTTCTTGGAAAAAATCTAAAATTAAAATTCCAGTCTGGCCAGGCTTCTCCTCACCTTTATAAATCTTATTATCCCCATCCCCAAGCACAGAGCCTGTTGCTTAGCCCCTTTGCCAATATTACCTTGACTCAAGAGTCTAATGGAGTCTTGGGAGTAACTGATACTTTCCTTTTGTGGGTCAGATTCAAGGAAGGTTCATGAGTCTGAGCTCCTATCAAGCAGATATTATGTTCTCTGAGGCATTGCAGCCTGGATACTCTTCCTTTGAAGCCATATTTACCATTCCCCACAAATGACCCAGCCTGAGAGGCCTGCTAGATCACTGGAATGGTTTCTTATCAGACCAGGCTTTGTTCCTGTGTCTTCCCTTGGCTGTAACCATTTGCTCCAAAATGGTTTCCTTTCACACTCTACCTTGCTGCTAAGCTGCGGATGACATAATTTCCAGAGATGCCAGAATCAATCAGGTTCATGCCCATATTGTGTGGTAAGTAGAAAGAGCAAAGGGCTGGGAGCCAGAAAATCTTGGTTCAACTCCTGGTTCTGTCACTTTTTAGAATGTTAGCTCTTCATTACAGGTGTACATCAAAGAAACTGAGGGTTCAGTGCCAGATGACCTCAATAAAGCAAATATTGCAATAAAGTGACTCCCAAATTTTTTTGTTTCCTAGTATATAAAAGTTATGTTTATACTATAGTCTAGTAAATATGCAATTGTATTATATCTAAAAATGCATATACTTTAAAAATACTTTATTGCTAAAAAAAAAATGCTAACCATCATCTGAGCCTTCAATGAGTTGTATTCTTTTTGCTCGTGGAAGATCTTGCCTGCACGTTGATGGCGGCTGACTGATCAGGGTGGTGGTTGCTGAAAGTTGGGGTGGCTGTGGTAATTTCTTAAATTAAGACAACAATGAAGTTTGCCCTATGAATTGACTCTTCCTTTCACTTGAATACTTAGAGTCTATTGTAAGGTTACTAATTGGCTAATTTCAATCATGTGTGCCAGGGAATAGGGAGGCCCCAGGAGAAGGAGAGAGATGGGGAATAGCAGGTGGGTAGAGCAGTCAGAACACACACAACATTTATCTATTACCTATTAATTATCTATTACCTATTATATAACCTATATCTATAACCTATAATTTACCTATTAAGTTTGCCATCTTCTCTGGGCACAGTTTGTGGTGCCCCAAAAGAATTACAAATAATAACATCAAAAATCACTGATCACAGATCACCATTACAGATATAATAACAATAAAGTTTGAAATATTGTGAGGATTACCAAAATGTGACATAGACACATTTTGTGTGAGCACATGCTGTTGGAAAAATGATGCCAACAGACTTGCTCAGTGAGGGGTGGCCACATACATACAGATAGACAAATAGACAGATAGGTAGATAGATAGATAGATAGATAGATAGATAGATAGATAGATAGATAGATAGATAGATAGAAATATGAATATACATATCATATTATATATCTTCAATCTATAAAAATGCCATATTTATGAAGCAGAATAAAATGAGGATTACCCGTATTAGAAAGCAAAATTCTTGAAGGCAGGGACTTTTTTTTGTCTTTGTGTCCCCATCACCTAGTACAGTGCCTAGATAATAATAAATGTTTAATAAATGCTTGTAATTAATTCATCATTTCCCATGTGATCTTGATTTTCTCATCTTTTCTTCCTCTAAGTCTATGATCTCTTAATCAGTCTCATCTGCCCTGGTCACTGGCCTTGGGTAAAGGTCAAATGTCAAAGGAAAACCATTTCTCACATCCCTCAGACTTCATTTCTGCCACTGGCAGGCCTACTCCCTTTGACAAATTACAGGTGTAATGCTGGGCCACGTGACTGGGACATTTGCTTTAGGAATTCCAGTTCTTTCTAGACCAATAGACCCTTGGAGACTCTGATCTCTTCCTGACATTAAAGATTTCTTGACTTTCCAAGGATCCCCTTACTCCCTTACAAAGGAACTTCCTTTTTCACAGTGTCTCCTCTTCATTTCCCAGTTACAGGGGTCATATGTACCTAATTTGTTGCAAATGTTTTAAGTTACATTGTAAAAAGCTAGTTCACTAGCCAAGATCAGAATCTGCTTTATAGGGTAACTAACAACTCTATAAAAGCAGATGGTGATACTATAGTGTGTTCAGGCTGGGGTAGGGTTACTACCCTTTAGGCTTGCGGCATTGGCCACAATGGCAAGAATAGGCTGAAACATTACCCTAGGGGTCACAGTCTTCAGTTCCTGAACTTACTTCATGAATCTCTATTAAGCTTTCTAGAGTGACAGGGGAAAAGAGGCAGTTTCCATGGTGTGCCGGTAGAATACTGACAAGGGTGGCAAAACACTCCCATAAGAGAGATCAGGCAGAGGCTCAGAACAATGCCATCTTAAATGGAGCTTGGGTTATCTCTAAAAGCTTTTTTCATTACAGACTCAGACTTTATCAAAACATCTTTGCCACACAGGAACAGTAATAAGCGTTACTGCAAAGCGCTGTGTGCCTATGAATTACCAGAAGTGGATAGTTGTCATCTGTTCTGATAAATCTTGAGAAGTTTTGTGTTTTGTGCCCCGGGGAGAACACAAACCTCTTTATTGTTATTGTTCAGTCATTCAATCGTGTCTGACTCTTCACGATTCCCTGCACCATGGCACACCAGGCCCTTCTGTCTCCCACTATCTCTCAAAGTCTGTCCAAGCTCATGTTTGTTGTTCCCATAACATGATCTATCCCTCTCATCCTCTCCCATCCCCTTTTCCTTTTGCCTTCAATCTTTCCCAACAATAAAATTATTTTCAATGAGTCTCATTATTATAACTGGGAATCACCAGCTAGAAGCATCTCTTCAGTTCTTTATCTGGCTCTTACTGGAACATCTCTCACCTGATAGTTTCTATGGCCCTACCATATCATCCTTGAGAGATCAGGTATCTTTCTTCCACGTCAGCATTCAGCTTTCTCCCCAAGAAGAGCCTCAAACCTGTTTTAAAGTTCTAGTTGTATAGGTGTCCTTTCTCTTTCTTTTGTCATCTGTGTAACATTCTTTCACACTCTATAATCCCGATCTCCACCTCAGAACCATTTCCCTCTCCACTGAATTCTTGATTCTTTTTCCTTTGGAGAATTCTTTTTTTTAAAGGATTCTTTTTCCTTTATCTTCCTTCACATCTAGAGAGGAGAGAGGCATTCTCCTAGTCTCTTCGTCTCCTCCAGGAAAGAGATCAGCCTCTACTTGGAACACTTGGAATACAGCTAATGGTCGCTCAGTTGTGGCAAAAATACAGACATCCATATTCAATGCAAGTCACTGTACAATTTTCCCTCCTCCCTATGATAAAGGAAAATTTCAACCTCATTTCTTGAAACTACTTGTGGGTGTTTATGCCTCGACCCTGGTTAAAAATCATGAGAGCCAATAATTCAATTTAAAAGTCAAAAGTTGATGGAAATATGATGGATGATAAGATCATATGACCACAGACATATCTGCAAGGGACCTTAGAAGCCATATAATTCAACCCTTCATTTTACAGATTAAAAAAATGAGGCCCAGAGAAACTAGGTGACTTGCCCAAGGTCATACAACTATTAAGTAGCAGAGCTAAGATTTGAACCTAACTTCTTTCATTCCAAGCTCCAGACTCCTTCCACTGAACCGTAGATTTTTAAATACGTTGAACCTTTAGATCATGGTGATCCAGGTGGAGTAGTCTAATAGGATGCCTGAGGATGGAGTTCAGGAGAGAGGTGAGGGCAGAAGATACAGATTTGGGAGTCGTTTGTGTAGGGATGGGGAGGGGAAGAAAGGGAAGAAATAAGCATTTATTAAGTGCCAGACACTGTGTTAAATGCTTTACAGATGTTATCTCATTTGTTCCTTCCAGCAACCCTGTGAGATAAGTGCTGTTACCATCACCATTTAGCATTTGAGGAAACTGAGGTGGACAGAAGTTAAGTGATTTGTCCAGGATAACACAGTTCATAAGCACATCGATATAGTAGTTGAATTTGTGGGGATGGGTGTATCATTAAAGGCCAGAGTGTTAAGAGAAAAAAAATGTCAAAGAGCTTTAGAAACAGAGATTAAGGGAGCAGAAAGAAGCAAAGGAGCCATCAGGGCTGGTCAATAAGGAGTGAATGGAGAGATAAAAGGGGAACCAGGTGATTGCAAAATTATGGAAGCCACCCCCCCCAAAGGAATATTAAAAAAGAAAGGGCTATTCAATCTCAGCGAATGAAATTGAGTAAGCTCTAAAGGAACTACTGGAGGAAAAAAATTGGTTCATATGGATTTATACAGCTCTATCAAAAATAAAAACCAAATAATACCAGTGATACAAAAGTTATTCCCAGAAACTAAGAAAGAAACACTATCAAACCCCTTTTATGAGGCAAACATAGTCCTAATACCTAAG
The DNA here is from genome assembly GCA_028646595.1 of Phalanger gymnotis. NCBI lineage: Eukaryota > Metazoa > Chordata > Mammalia > Diprotodontia > Phalangeridae > Phalanger > Phalanger gymnotis. The sequence goes on along the minus strand of CM053622.1, from coordinate 394,608,640 downwards.
CCTGAAAATGCTAAAAGCAAAGAACTATAAAGCAATATCACTAATAAATATTGATTGAAAAATTTGAATAAAATCCTAGCAAAAAGACTATATCAATATGTCCAAAACATTATTCACTTTTGCCATGTTGGATTTATACCAATGACATTAGTATAGTTCAATGTTAAGAAGATAATTAACATAATCATATTAAAAATAAATCCAATCAAAACCACATGATTATGCTGATAGCTGAAGAGAAAACCTTTGACAAAGTATGACTCTAATTCATAAAAAAAAAGAGTGCTGGTGTAGAAGGGCCATTTTTTTTCTTTTTTTCTGTTTTTTTTTTTACACTCTGCCTTTCTTTTTTATTAACTTATTTTAAGTTTTCAACATTCATTTCCACAAGATTTTGGGTTCCAGATTTTCTCTCCATCTCTCCCTTACCCCCCAACCCCAAGATGGCATGCATTTTGATTACCCCTTCCCCCAGTCTGCCCTCCCTTCTGCCACCCCACTCCTCCCCACCATCCCCTTTCTCCTTACTTTCTTGTAGGAATATATAGATTTCTATAGCCCGTTGCCTGTGTAGCTTATTTCCCAGTCGCATGTAAAAACATTTTTTAACAAAAATGTTTTAAATGTTTAAAAAACTTTGAGTTCTATGTTCTCTCCCTTCTTCCCTCCCCGCCCTCCCTCATTGAGAAAGCAAGCAATTCATATAGGTTATACATGTTTCATTGTGCAAAACACTTTCATATAAGTCATGCTGTGAAAGACTAACTATAGTTCCCTCCATCCTATCCCACCCCACATTTATTCTATTTTCTCCTTTGATCCTGGCCCTTTTCAAAAGTGTTTGTTTCTGACTACCCTCTCCCCCAATCTGAAGGGCCATTTTTTAATGTGATAATATATATATATATGTATATAGATATATATAGATGTAGATATAAAACCAAAAGCTAGTATTATTTTCAAAGGAGAACACTAGAAGCTTTCCCAATAAATGCAAGAGTAGAGCAAAGATGGCCCCTTTCCTACAGTAATTTGATAATAGACAACCTAAAGGGATAAAGAAAGGTAACAAGGAGACAAAACTATTCCTACTTACTAGTGACATGGTGGCTTACTTAGGAAACCCCTAATAATCAACAAAGAAATTAATTGAGATAATTAATAGAGTCAAAAAAGTAGAAGGATACAAAATAAATCTAAAGAAAAGGATTGGGGCAGCTAGGTGGTGCAGTGGATAGAGCACTGGCCCTGGAGGCAGGAAGACCCAAGTTCAAATCTGGCCTCAGACACTTATTAGCTATGTGACCCTGGGCGAGTCACTTAACTTTGATTGCCTCAAAAAAAAAAAAAAAAGAAGAAAGAAAAAAATTTTAAAAACCAATAGCATTTCTAGATAGAAATTTTTAAAAAGTAGAAAATAATAGACAGGGAGGTCTGAAATGCTTTCAGTATATTGGAATCAATCTAGTAGGCACACTCAAGACATATATACACACATTATAAGACATTTTTCAAAGAAATAATGGATATTTAAATAATAAGGAGGGTATTCATTGCTCATGGTTGGACAACCGCAATGCAATATAAGTGATGTTACTACCTAAATTGACATATGTTTAGAGCTATTCCAATCAAATTCCCCAGGAGATATATCGGAGCTACACAAAATAATAACAGAATTCATTTAGAGATATAACATATTTAGAATCTCCAGGCAAATAATGAAAAAAGAAGGAATGAAGGGGACACAGCACTTCTAGACCTCAACTTACTCAAAAGCAGTAATCATTAAAACTATCTGATACTGCCAAAAAGACAAAACGAAACAAAAAACAAAATGTCCCTCCCCCAAAGTAGATCAATATAAAAGACCAGATAAGGAGAAATTTAAAACAACTAAACTCAATAACCCATGACTTGATAAACACAAAAATATAAATTACTTGAGGGGAAGGTCCCTATTTGGCAAGTACTTCTGGATAACCAAGAATGCTACACAGCTAAGCTCAAAATAGATACACGATCTGAATATTAAGGGTCACACCATGAAAAAGTTAAAAATGAATCAGATCAGATACTTTTCACAGCTATGGATAGAGAGAGTTGTTAACTAAACAAGTGATAGAGCCCATCACAAATGACAGAATAGATAATTTCTGTTACATTAAATTGAGAGAAGTTTGCATGAACAAAACAAAAAGGGTACAAAGGGAAACTGTTGATGGGGGGCCATTCTTATATCAAGTATCTCTGATAAGGATCTGATATGTACCATATGTAGGGCACTAACACAAATATATGAGACCAAGAGATATTCCCCAATGGAAAAGTGGTCAAAAGATAGAAACAAACAATTCTCAAATGATATAACACCAGTTAATAAACACAGGAAAGATTGCTCCAAATCATTAATAAAAATAGAAATACAAATAAAAACTCAGAGGTTTCATCTCCTTCCCAGAAGATTGACAAGGATAACAAAATATGGTAATAATCAATGTTGGAGTTGTTGTGGGAAGACTGGAATGCTAATGCATGGTTGAAAGAGTCAATTAGTCTACCCATTTTGGAAAGCAATTTGGTATTAGGCTAAGAAAATGACTTCAACTTCCATAACCTTTCATCCAGATATCCTGCTTCTAGGCATATTCTCTAATTAAGTAAGAGACAAAAAGAGAGGTCCTATATACACCAAAATATTCATAGAAGCATTTTTTTGTGGTAGGAAAGAACTGAAAAAAATGTCCTTTGATTGGAGAATGGCTGAACAAATTGTGGTACATTGATGTAATAAAAATTTAGATGTAAATGAAATGTAATGTAATAAAAAATGAACAACTTGGAAAAGCATGGAAAGATTAATACAGAATGAAGTGAATAGAATCAGGAAAAGATATATGCAATGGCTATCGTTTGGTCATGGCTGACTCTTAGTGACCCCAAGAGAGGTCCTATATACACCAAAATATTCATAGCAGCATTTTTTTGTGATAGGAAAGAATTGAAAAAAAAATATCCTTTGATTGGAGAATGGCTGAACAAATTTTGGTACATCGATGTAATGCAAATTTAGATGTAAATGAAATGTAATGTAATAAAATGAACTCAGAAAAGCATGGAAAGATTAATACAGAATAAAGTAAATAGAGTCAGGAAAAGATGTATACAACGGCTGTTGTTTGGCCATGTCTGACTCTCAGTGACCTCATGAACCACACCTATACTGTCTGTGAGATTTTCTTGGCAAAGATACTGGAGTGGTTTGACATTTCCTTTTCTAGTAGATTAAGAGAAACAGACGTTTAGTGACTTGCCCAGTGTCATATAGCTAGGAAGTACTTGACACCAAATTTGAACTCAAGTCTTTCTGACTCTAGGCCTACCACTCTATCCACTGAACCACCTAGCTGCTTCCTACTCAATGGCTACAACAATATAAATGAGAAGAGCAACAACACAAAAAGAAGTCAAATACTTATAATGACCAAACTTGGCCAGAGAGAATCAATTTTAAAATGACCTCCCTCCTTTCTTTGTAGAGGTGGGGTACTATGGGTATGGAACATTGGATACGCTGTCAGATGTGATTAATGTCTTACTTTTCCTGAACTATTTTTTTCTTACTTTCTTTTTTATTCTTCATTACAAAAGACAGCTCATTGATTAGGGGAGAGGGATATACTCAGAAACAAATATGATGTAAAAACAAAAGATATCAATATAAATTTTAAAATTACATACAAAGACAACCAAGCAACATTCTCTGGCCTCGGGTGATTTATACTCTACTACGATCGTTTAATAAGCTGTGTAAGTTATATTCACAGATAATTCCAAATTGTAAGCTATACTATAACATAAAAACATATAAAATTGTAAGCTATACTATAACATAAAAAACATGAAAAAACATATAACATAAAAAAAGGAAGAGTTTGTCCATGGGGGTAACTGTTACAGAAAAGTTGAGGGTGAAGAATTAGAAAAAGGTATTTGCATTTGTTGATTAGATGATCATTAGCGACTTTTTGAGGGAGCAATTGTAGCAGAAAGGCACAGAGAACATCAGATCAAATCTTCTCCATTCTTGTTTCGGCAAAAGAAATCTTTACAACTAGAGTTTACCCTGAAGCAGCATGATGTAGTACAGAGATGTCAAATACTCTGTGGCAGTACTCCAGAATACAGCCTGAACTAGATTAAAAATGTAATTTGGAAATATTTAACCAAAATAAAAATACCATAGGATATAATGTTAATATATGGTTTTCTAAGTCAACATGTGGCCTGCAGATGTCCTTATTCATGGTTCAATAGGTTTCTGTTTGAGTTTGACACCATTCATGTAGTAGACAGGTACCAGGTAGCAAGAAAACTGGATTCTAGTCCTGTTTCCACAATCAGGCTAGCAGCTTCTGTGGGGGTGTAAGATCCACCCATAGCCAGCACCCAAAAAGCTGCCAACGGCACAGATTCTTTTGATCTGTGTAACTAAGGAAAGCAGGGTGAAGGGGTTGACAC
>CM053622.1:394579021-394603619 GCA_028646595.1 Phalanger gymnotis | reverse complement strand
ATCATCAAATGTCATCTGAATGACCAGAATTTAGGCTGCTATGATTGGTTCTTGAGTTAGCCCCTCCCCTTAGGACCCTGGGAGGTTCACATCCACATAGGTTAGGTTAACACCTAATAGGGCATGGCTCTGGAGCTAGCACCTCCCCTTAGCCAGCCCCAGCTTGGGCCCCACCCCAGTCACCAATCCACACCCACATAGATTTCACACCTAATAGGGGTTTGGACCTGGGGCTTAGCACTTAGTAAGACTCAATGAAATAGGCTGAATTACTCAAAACAAAAGCCAAACTCTTCATGGGCACTAAGTGCTAAGGAGCCCGTTTTGCTTACCAACACAAGTCCCAAGTCGGCTACTAACTAGCTATACCTTGGCTAGACAGGTGAATCTTTATAGACTTATTTTCGCATCAACAAAATGAGGGAAGTACCCTAGAAGAATGGTGTCAAAACCAAATTGAAACTGATCTCTGCAGGCTACATATTGACTTAGAAAACGAAATAATAACATTATCTATGTTATATTGTATTTTTATTTATTTTGTTAAACATTTCCCAATTACATTTTAATCTTAAGGCCTGGCCCGCTCTGGTGTTTTGCAGGTGCTTTGCAATTTGGATACCTCTGGACATCTCTAAATAGATGATTACTAAGATTCCTTCCAACTCTAGTTGTCTATTAGCCTGTTATATCCCCATTTAAAGGCTTCACAACTATTCTATAGAGGATAATGATGATGATGATCATAACTAATGATTATATAGCTCTTTAACTTTTGCAAAATACTTTAAATATAGTATCCCATAGTCCTCAAAACAATGGTGGGGGTGGGATAGTGGCTATTATTACCCCATTTTACAGATGAGGAAACTGAGGCTGAGACAGTTTAAGTGATTTATCACACACCTAGTAAGTGTCTGAAGTAAGACTCAAACTCAGGTCTTCTTCACTCCAAGTCCAGTACCCCATATAATGCCCCCTAGCTACCTCTACATGTATGCCTGGGTAGCAGAGAAAGCCCCTTTCAGACTTTGCCATTTTCAGACTTCGAGTGGAGCATTTGCAAATGGAAAGGCCAGAATTTTACTGAGCAGGCAACAGAGCCAATGACCTTATTTCCTGGGCACAGAATTTCTCTGTGCCTTTTCTGCCTCTTAGGAGAAACTTGAAGTAAAACTCAGGAAAACTCAAGAAAATCAAGAGTTTCTGAGCTGTATCATGATTTGGGGGAAATGACTATTGTCTGAATTATGGCTTGGACTATGAAAATGCAAATTTAGGAATTATATTGGGGAGGTCTATGATTAAGAGGACTAAACTCATGCCAGGAAAGAGGTGAAAATTAAAAACTGAGACTATAAGGGATTTAGTTACCCGGAGTTATCCTGCTTTATTCTCTAAAAGTCACAGGTGCTGAGACTCCCCTACTCAGGAGATGGGAAACCTCAGAGTCTCGTATCTGAGGGAGCAAAACCAGAGGCCTCTGCGTTGTTGGTTGTTGGTCTTCCAGCAGTAACTGGCTAAAAGAGCAGAGTAATATACTTCCTCAAGGGGATTTCAGCTGAGTGAGAAAAGCCCAACCCATTGGAGTAGTAGTGTTCAGTGGAGACATCCGTGTCATCAACACTGGCTCACTTCTCTACTCATGACTCCTATGTGTATCCATTCTTCCTTCTGATACTGGGTGTGTTTGTAGGAAAGTGTAACTCAGGTTTATGGGGGAGATGCTTTATGGCTAATCTTCTTCTAATGCGGCCTCAGGAAAAGCCTTTACTTTGAGCTAATGGTGTCCTCAGATAATTTGAAGGTAAACAGGGGGTGGTGGTAGTGATAATGGCAGCTTGGGAACCAATGGTGAGCTGGGGCCAGCTCAAAACACCGAAGCTGATTGTTAAATTTTCAGTGTAAGCATTGACACCTCAGCTATAAATCAGGGGTTGATTTGTTGTTTTATTGATTGTCTAGACTTAAGAAAGTAATGGAGAAAAATGTTAGTAATGCAGACTGAAAGTGTGTCACAGGCATATTTTTGAAGAGCTGGTTGTTAAACATTTACTAGCGCACTGTTGTTGTCATTCATCCTTTATTCTCAAAGAGGACCAAAGACATCAGGAGGGTGATATCTTGACTTGCAAGTGAATTGGATTTAAGTGAGGCAGGGTTGTGCAAAGTCAGCAGCCTCACTCTGTCCTCCAGGGTCATCGGAGTCCAGTGTCAAGACATAGGTCAAGACAATTGGAGATGGTCCCAGATGCAGTGGGAGACTTTGGCCTTTTCTATGATAAGGTCCTTTCCAGATCTCAGTTTGTCTGAGGCAAATTTAAAGTGATTTAAAGCTAGATAAGAAATGAGATAAAAGATGGCCTAGGTTATCTACTGAAAAAAAAAATCACACTGGGAGGGGAAAGACCCTCAGGGTTTCTGGCCAGAATAGAAACAATTGCTATTTATACTCACTCAGAGCCATCAAAACCAAACAAGTGAGCAAAAACAAAAACAAAGCAAGTGAGGCAGGGGTGGGGGTGGGGAACCTATTATTGACCAATCAGTGAGAGCCAGAGTGATTCGAGTTTAAGACATGGTATAGCAACAATCCAGCTAGCAGCTACTGTGGCTGTGTAAGACCAACAAAAACCAGTACACAGAAGGCCAAAAACCAGCACACAGAAGGCTGCTAACACAGATTCTTTGATCTACTTTACTAAGGAAAGTAACTTTAAGGAGTTAACAATCTCAGCTTAATCAAATATACATATACCAATCACTTAGATGGGGGGAGGGGAAGATCAGCCCCTTGAACTTCAAGGCAAATACAAACAGAAATTACAAACATCAACAGACAGACCTTGTCTGATTCAAATCTCAATGCATAGTTATCAGGGTTTAACCAAGTCCCAACATCCTGGTTTACAAGGGGAGAGGTGGGGGAGGGCTCTTAACAGCTGCCCAGAGTCTCTTCAAGTCACAAGCCACTCTTACAGTGAGTGAGAACCCCAAGGAAAAACGTCAACTTCTTGAGTTTATATATTCTGTTTAGGGTCAAAGGGCTTCACAACATTCGACTCACCCATGTGACCTAAAAGCATCACAAACATGCAAATTAAACCCACTGGCCTGACTTAAACTCACTAGGCCTAAAAGCTTCTGGCATCACAAATATGTGACTTAAACCCATGTAAACTAGGCTTTCCCTTGAGGCAAGGAGGTCATCAAAGACTCCTAATTTAATCAAAGAAACAAAGGCCAGACTCTTTAAGGGCACTTGATTAAATAAGTGCTAACAGAGAAAACAGTAAAAGAAAGTCCCACCTTAATTACTGATACACATGGTCAAGTAGCTTCATTTGAATTCCAATGGACTTTATCAAAGCCTGGTTTTCCAGAGCTCTATTTCAAGAAATCATAAATGAAACAACACAGGACAAAAGAGTTAATTGTCCTAATTTTTTTTTATAGGTAGAATAAATAAGTAGGAAAGAGAAGAAAGAAAAAAAATTAGCCCCCAAATTTCAAGATATCTTGTGAGGTTTCAGCAATCAAAATTTATATTCCTTTGGGCAGACCACCCAAAGGGTAAGGGTATAGATCGTCAAGTGGACAGAGAGAAAGCTACCAGCACACACCTCTTTTGGAAACTGTGGTCTTGGAAGTGTAGAGTCACAGTCCCTTAAACCTGGGGTATTTGTGGAGGAGAGCAGGGCCTGATCTGTGTGTGTGATTTGGGAGGCTATTCCAAAGTGGAACTACATATATGAGTTAAACTAGATGGGCTCTGAGGTCCCTTGAAATTCTGTGATTAATCACCACTTCTTGCCCCTTCTGGTGTTGGAGCTGTGCTCAGCCACAAAATGGCAGGTAGCATTGGGACACCATTGGTTAATCTTCAAGAATGATGTCTTCTTTGGAATGTAACTATGGCCAAATTGTCAAAGAAACTCTTATTATTTTAATTTTTATTATTTAATATATTTAGTTTTCAGCGTTGATTTGCACAGGAGTTTGAATTACAAATTTTCTCCCCATTTCTACCCTCCCCCCCACTCCAAGATGGCATATATTCTGGTTGTCCTGTTCCCCAGTCAGCCCTCCCTTCTGTCACCCCACTCCTCTCCCATCCCCTTTTCCCTTCCTTTCTTGTAGGGCAAGATAAATTTCTATGCCCCATTGCCTGTGGATCTTATTTTCTAGTTGCATGCAAAAACTTTTTGTTTTTGTTTTTGAACATCTATTTTTTAAAATTTTGAGTTCCAAATTCTCTCCCCTCTTCCCTTCCCACCCACCCTCCCTAAGAAGTCAAGCAATTCAACATGGGCCACATGTGTATCATTATGTATAACCCTTCTACAACACTCATGTTGTGAAAGACTAACTATATTTTGCTTCTTCCTAACCTATCCCCCTTTATTGAATTTTCTCCCTTGACCCTGTCCCTTTTCGAAAGTGTTTGTTTTTGATTACCTCCACTCCCAAGAAACTCTTATTATTATGGGAGCTATCATGGTCACCTCTACTCCTGTACCTTTATAACTTATGCTCATCTCTGGATTCTTAGAGAACTCTACTAAGGAGGAACATATAGATTAAATGATTTCATTCTTTTTTCAAGACTGGAGTCTTTTGTTCAGTTCTTATAACTACACATTTTGATACAAGCCTAGAATAGCAATGTTCAATGCCCAGAATTATTTGCCTCTAGAGGTCCATATTTTGCTATGCTACTGTCCTGGAAGTTCTAATATTAAAAGATCTCCCTGACCCAACCACTCAAGCTGATCAAATTACATGATTAACTGCATGAGATCTGAACTTTTTTTCCACACACTCCTCCCAGATGCAAGTGATCTCTCCCTGTTCAAATTTCTCATTCTCTTTTGCCCTCTATCTTAATAGCATTCCCCTTTGTATCATACATACATACATGCATACATACATACATACATATATGTGCATGTACCTTTCTCCCTCATTCAATTATAAGCTCTTTGAGAGCAAGGTATGGATATGTTCTGTATAGCTAGCACCTAGTTCAGTGTATTGCATATAGTAGATGCCTAATAAATATTTGGGTTTAAATGAATAGGATTCTAGACAAGTCTTGAATTGGTTCTGCAGGGGTTGGCTATAAAAGAAACTGCTAAACAGTCCTATCGAGATATAATGTCTGTGTACAATGAGTATCATATTGCTTACCTTCTCATTGGGTAGGGAAGGGGTTGGAAGGAGAGAGAGAATTTAGAACTCGGAATTTTAAAAATTCATGTAAAAATAATAACCTTTTAAAAATATATAATGTCTAATTATAAAGGGTGAACTTTATGAGAAAGGCTATTATTCCAAATTGGGGCAGCTAAATGATGCAGTGGATAGAATGCTAGGCCTGGAATTAGGAAGACTCATTTTCCTGAGTTCAAATCCAGCCTCGGATACTTCCTAGCTGTGTGACCCTGGGCAGTTCACTTAACCATGTTTGCCTCAGTTTCCTCAACAAGAAAATGAGCTGGAAAAGGAAATGGCAAACATTCCAGTGATCTTGCCAAGAAAAGCCCAAATGGGGTCACAAAGAGTCAGAGATGACTGAAATGACTGAAAAACAACAACAAAATTATTCCAAAAGATAGTCATACCATTCTTTAGGCCACACTATATACCATATTCTCTAGAAAGGCAACATGACATAACAGATTAAGAACCAGCCTCAGAGACCAGAAGATTTGGACCTGCGTCTCTCCTTCAAGACGTACTGGCTGTGTGATCCAGGCAAGTCACTTAATTTAGCAGAACCCAAGACAACTCCATAAGACTCTCTGAGACTGCAGAACAATTGCCAGCTGCATTGGTGGAGGGAGTTTCTTTACCAGGAGTTTCCTCCACCATTGAAATCACAGGTCTGGCTGTGCAGTAGGACTGAAAATGGGTCACAAGAAAGGATGAACTAGAAGCTACGTTTGGTGGCCTAGAACTGAGTCTGACATTGAAGACTGTAAGGGAGTGTAAAGCACATGTTCGACCATTTGGCTTCATCCCTTGCCTCCCTTGTGCTTTGGAGAAGCTCCAAGTGATTTGTTCCAAGGTCATACAGTCAGTCAGAGGCAACCAGGGTCGTGACTAGCTCTCGGATGAAAAGGGGACAGGAAACAGAGTCGGAAGGCACTGAAAACAAACATTGTACACCTTTACTCACAAGCTGGCTATGTTTGCCTGGAGAGAAAGTAACTGTGTGTGGAGATGAGTTTCTTATGTAGCTGCATTCATGTATAGGTTGCCATCTGTATGACGTGCACCAAAAGTACACTGCATGATTTCTGGAGTTTTTTTTTTTTAAATAAACACAGCCATCTTCATTATAAAGGAGCTTGGTTTTCAGAGGAGTTATTAACTAGGGCACTATTATAGGCTTATGAGAATCTGTGGGTCAAAGGATTTCTGAATATATTTGAAGCAAACAAATGCCTATGTGTTCTTATGATCATAGCCATAGACTTGTAATTTATCTTTGATCCCGCCCACAAGGAGCAGTGACTTGAAACTCAGGAGAATTACTGAGCATTTTCCAAGGGTCTGCCCTTGATTTTAGACTTCTTAATGGTATATGGAGGACAGAAGGAAATCATCATAAACCTGATCTCAGAGACACTTTGATGGTGTGTTTGAGGTGGATAGGGCCTTGCTCGCTCCTGGGCTGTTAGGGCTTGGCTCATAGCAATGGCCAATTATGAGCTGGGGAGTGAGTTAGCAACTTGCATTGGTGACCAGTGCGTAAGCAGGGAATATATGACTATCCCTCTCCTTTTCTCTCTCCAGGGAAGAGCTGATTTTTCTACTGAGGATAGAGAGCTCTTTAACTTCCTGTTCTATTTCTTGTCTCTGGGAGACAAGGCAAGATACAGCGGTCAAGGAGAAGGAGTTTTTATTTTTATTTGCTTTATTTTAATTCTCTGTGTTATCCAAAATATGTATGTAAATCCTAATGGACACTACTAGTACAGTGCCTGGTATGCTTAATAAACACTCGACGACTGACTAATACTGAATTTGGTTGATTATTGTGTGCATAATTTGTAAAAGGGGAAAGGCTTTCCCCTTTCAAAGATGAAAGATACTTTGTTCAGTGTAGATGAGCTAGAGGAAAGCCGTAGAAGTTGAGCAAGGACTAGAATCATCTTTTATAAGCCTTACAGATGATATCAATAAATCTGTATTCTGTACCTTCTGAAAAAAAAATTGAGTCAGAAAGCAGAGCACTCTGAGGTAAAAACAAAACAAAACATGGCTTTGGTTGAGAGACTTTGAGCAGCAAGTTTTTCCTTGCACGTAAAAACAAACAAACAAACAAAAAACTAACCCTTGAGAGTGAGGGATGGGGATGAGAAAAGAGGAGGAAACCTCACTGTGGTACCCTAGCTGGTGATCTTAGACTACACACATGATAATGAGACTGTTGTTTTAACATAGGATGCTACCTGTGCCTAAACGTTCTCAGATTCTCCCCCTGGTGGCTAGAGATTATAAGAGATGAAGAAATAGTCCTCGGGACGTTGTCACTTTCCTAAGTTCGGGCAGCTAGCTAGTGGCAACTGAGACTAAATCTCTTGCCTCCCAGTCAAGTGCTATTTCTGCCATGTTAGCTCAGTTTTGGGTCTAGAGGGAAACCATTGTTACTGTTTTGTTGCTGCTGCTGTGATAAATAATGCCATTCAAATGAGCATGACAAAACCAGCTTGGCTTACATCAAATATTGTTCTTGGTTTAGTGAGCATGATTAGTAGATAGGGAATAAAATGGGTTAGAGAGGGAGAAGTGGGTCTTGATAAATGTGCAGACTTCCAGTAGATGAGGATTTTTTTAAACCATTGGAAAGATTGACAAAGAAAGTCTGTAATTTGGGGCAGAAGAAGATTCTGGGGAGATCTTATTAATATGAACCTTCCTAATGTGTTAGTTATAATTTAGTTTTCTTGTTTAGTTTATGTGTCTATGATATTTACTGATGCAAACAGGTAGGTAAGGCTGACAGTATTTGTCCTAACTTGTTTCTTATATTTTGGCAGTTGTCTGAGGAGGAGAGCTATTTTGGGCATGGTGGGTGGGTGCCCAAGAATATCTTGCTGGGACTAAAAGCCTGTCTGATGAGAGCAAATTGTTATAAAGAAACAAATCGATGCTTTTCTTCAGGGAGCTCAGGATGGATTATAGGAAAAAGTGCTACAGGCCTCCAACCTCTCAAATAAAGGGTACATAGAGCCCTTTTTGTAGGGTCATGAGATCATGGGACCATAAGATTTGGAGCTAGAAGGAATCTTAAAGATGACCTAGCCCAATACCCTAAATTTAATGAAAAGCCTAAAGAAATCCAAGTCATTCAGGAACCAGTTCTCTAAATGTATTTTCTGTACCTGTAAGAGAGCCTTCCTTCTTCCCCTGTCAGCTTTGATTCCTGTTGATCTGTATATTAAATGTGATAGGGCTTATGTGGAAGGGAACACAATGAAATCCAGAAAGAAACATAGAAAAAAGACAGCTTCGAAAGTAAAATATGGAATTCTTATCTACAAGGTCACACTTGTATTGAGTAGCACAGTCATCTCTTATAGTAATTACCAATCTGATGCTCAAGTCCAGAGTGACGGAATCTCAAGGGTCAGAAGGAACCGTAGGGAGTATCTCCTACAATCTGTATGTGAAAAATTAATCTCTAGAACATTCTTATCAAGTGGGTCACACCGTCTCCATTTGAAAACTTCTAGTTATCAGAATTCACTGTCTACTGAAGTAGCTCAGCCTGGGAGCTCAGTATCTAGCAAAAGTGTGTGAAGATATTTACTCATGTAACCCAAGCCCCAAAGCCCATTGGTATGGGACTTTCTTCTCATTGGTGGAGACCAATGCTGCGCTTGCATGAAGGAGGGGTTGGTGGAAGCAGGACAAAGAAGAAATCTCTTTACTTTCTTTGGTGTCTTCAGGCCTTCATTGCCAACTCAACTTAAGGTTATAAAAGGGAAAAAAAGACTCAGGGAAGAAGCTGACACGAAAGGAGCTGACAGTCTCCATCATGTTCCTGTCCTCAGCTTACTGTACTACAGGGTGTCCCTAAAGTCTGGACACGTAGGAAAATTGACAGCAATGTGGAATTATTGAATCAAGTTCATGTGAATCTTGCATCACAAATGATGGAAGTCATATTGAAGATGCTATTTGTTAATATTCCAATTAAATAAAATGTGGTTGAAAATTTCATTCATTTCATTTCTTGAAAATATGTATTTTTGCCTATGTGTCCAGACTTTAGGAACACCCTGTAGAGACTTTAGGGAATTTCTCCTTGGGGCCAGAGCTGAGACGCTCTCTTGATTGAACTGAGTTACCTTACTCCCAATAGAAAAGCTTTTTCACTCTCTGTCATTCGGCATATATAATGTCTCATAGGCATATTTTCTCTGAATTGTTTTGTTATTGACTTGAATAAAATAGTTTCTTTGCTATTAGCTCTATGTGTTTTTTGCGGAACTGGAATTTGGAAATGACATGGGAAATTGTCTTGGGAAAGGAGTCAAGCCTTGGATATAAAGCTGGAGTCCACCTTTGCCCATCAAGAAATAGCAATCAAGCGGCAGCTAGGTAGCGCAGTGAGTGGAGCCCCGGCCCTGGAGTCAGGAGGACCTGAATTCGAATGCGACCTCAGACGCTTGACATACTTACTAGCTGTGTGACCTTGGACAAGTCACTTAACCCCAATTGCCTTGCCTTCCCCCCTCCAAAAAAACAAACAAACAGAAATAGCAATCAGGAGTTTAGCTTGAACCTTAAAAGCACATACCCTAGATTAATAATAATATGTCAGGGAATAGGCATAAGAAAGCAAAGGGTCAGCCTCTGACCTCCAACCTCTTATTTCCATTCCTGGCAGGAATGAAAGTCTCCCTTGGAGACGGGTGAAGGAAGGAGATGCTGGAGATATATCTATTCTTGCTTCCCTTTGAACCAAATAATACAGCCTCTATTACACTCAAAACAAATTGCCTTTAATGATTCTTAGTAAGGGGTACCTCAGAAGAGGCCATGTGATGCATTTCAAAGTGTACTGAATTTGGAGTCAGAAAGCATTGGCTTCATCCTGGCTCTGTCATTTGGCTAGGGGATTTGGAGCAGGTCACTGTTTCTCTCTAGCCCTCAGTGTTGTTGTTTTTTAATGAATTTTATAGATATATTTTGTTTGTACATTGCCTACATTGTCCCTTCCATCTCTCCCTCTCACCCCTCCCAGAGAGCCATCCTATATAACAAAGAATATTTTTTAAAAGAAAGAGGAAGAAGGGGGAATCTGAAAGCTGTTCAATGATATGATTTCCAAGATTGTTTTCAACTTTAAGCCCTATGAATGAACGCACCTGACGAGCAAAGATAGTTGTTATAATTTAAAATTTAAAAATAATTTAAATTAAATATAATTTAAATATTCAAAGCTACATACTGGTGTGGAGAGAGTAGATCTTGAAACCAGGAAGCCCAAGTTTCAAATCCTGCTGCTCACACATACTCGATGTTGAGCTCTAGGCAAGTCACTTGACCTGTCGGTGCTCTGGTTAAGTGAGACTGTAGGTTAATGAGAAGGTTCTCATTTGTATTGCTAGAGAGAGTTTCCTCACCTAGGGGTTCCCTATACCAATGATATCACAGGTCTAGTTCCTATTCCTAGTCCTTATGTAGGCCTAAAGAAAGTGCTTGTAAGATGGTTAGAAACTCAGTGCCAGTGCATATACTTTGACCTAGCAATACCACTACTAGGTCTGTATCCCAAAGAGATTTAAAAAAGAAAGAGGAACTATATATACAAATATATTTATAGCAGCTCTTTTTTTGATGGCAATTTTTTTTTTTTTCGGAAATTGAAGGGATACCCATCAATTGGAGAATGGCTGAACAAGTTGTGGTATATGATTGTGTTGGAATACTATTGTACTCTAAGAAATGATGAGCAGAATGTTTTCAGAAAAACCTAGAAAGACTTACATGAACTGATGCAAAGTGAGGTGAGTAGAAGTAGGAGAACATTGTATACAGCAAGAGCAATATTGTATGATAATCAGCTGTGAATACCTTAGCTTTTCTCAGCAATACGATGATCTAAGAAAGTTCTAAACGATTTTAGATGAAAAATGCTGTCTACCTCCAGAGAAAGAACTGGTGGAGTCTGAATGCAGAATGAAGCATACTATTCTTTTTTTTTCATGTTTTTTTTTAGTCTGTGTTTTCTTTTACAGCATGACTAATATGGAAATATGTTTTGCATGACTGCACATGTTTATCCTATATCAAATTACTTGCCGTTTCTGGGAGGGACAAAGGGAGAGAGAATTTGAAACTCAAAATTTTAAAAAGGTTAAAAAAGTTTTCACATGTTATTGGAAGAAGTAAAATATTTTAAAAATTAAGAAACTCAGTGCCAAAAAGTTTTACTGTTGTGAAGTATCTGATTTTTAAAAATATTCCTCTAGGAAGATTATTCCTAATAAATATTACTAATAATGTCAACTAATAATAAAGTTAATTAATAAGTTATAATAAATCTCTAGTAATTATCTTTTCAGCATCACCAAAAGAGACATGTTGAAATCTTAGCCTACTTATTTTGAGCCCTGGGCATGGGGTCAAGAGACCTAGGTTCTTCTGCCCCTCATCAAGTTTTAAAAATCTCACAACTTTATAATTAATTAGAGTAGCAGGTACATATATGTGTTGTGTGTATGTGTGTATATATGTGTACATATATGTGTGTACACATATACACATATACGTATATATGCACACTTGTGTCTAATAGTGGCCGTTTTCTAGGGCAGAGTTGGGGAGGGAAGAAAAAAAGGAAAAAAATTACATGTTAATTTTGTCAAATATTTAAAAAGAATAGCAAGTTGTGTATAGTAGAGTTGCAGTTTCATGTGCAATCATCTTTTTAAATTATTATTCTGTGTTATGGAAATACTTGTTTTATTCCATAAATTAAAAATAATATAATTTTTAAAAGTCTCACAACTTATATAATATAGCCATTTGGGGTCCACTGCTTAAATTGGATTTAGTATAACTCACTTCATGGGATAAACTGAAAAGAACCATGCTATCTACTTTTGCAGCCCCTTATCTGAACAGAAGAAAAGCCTAAAAAGTGCCTGGGCTGAACCAGCAATGATATGATGTTTTGATCAAAGCCAAAGCTCCGGGAGCATCTCAGACCAAGTCTGTCCAGACTCTGGACCCCAGAGGCTGTTTGGAGCTAGCTCTCTTGGTAGAGCTCCCTGTTCATTTTAGAGAATGCTAACTAACTGCCTTTGGTGAGGTTCAGAAGAGAAAGCAGGTTACGGCGATCGACATCTAACTGTACCACCACCAAAGCCTTTGGTGGCAGAGCAGATTCCTTTGGTGCCTCCCTCCAGTCAAGGAAGAATTTCCTTTTGAAGAGGCAGCAGGACATTTTATTTATTTCAGATGAAGGTCCAGTGTTCTTCCAAACTCCTTTAGTAGTCCTCGGCTTCTGGATGATGCCCAAATGGAGACTACCGTATGTGAGGCCATCTTTTAAGTGAATTAAACTTTTAAACAAGGGAACAAATTTTGACCTATTGTATCAAAACAGCCATATAGTAACAGCAAGGCTCGCAACATACTAGCAGAAGCTCTCCAATGATGTGTGAAGGACCAGACTGTTTGGTTGCTTTGTTTTGCTTTTAGCTTTAGTGCTACATGATGTACTTAAGCTCTTTAAATAAAACTGGTTTTCGGATACAAACAAACAAAACCCAACCCATTTTCCTTAATTAATTGATAACTTTCTGGGTAACCTTGGACAAATCATATGACCTATCTGAGGCTCGGTAAAATGGAGGGGTTGGCCTAGCTGAACCCTAAGAGCCTCACCAGTTCTAACATTGCATGATTGGGCTACCAGCACCTGGGCAAGATTTCCTTCTAGTCGATTAATTCTACTATGGATACTGCAAGTGGAAGTTACTGGTCCCTTTTGCCATCTAGTGGCAAATTCTGGTAACTACAATATCGTAGTTTCCTCAGTTGAGAGTCTAGGTCATGTGAACAATTTATAGAATTCTCAGAAAAAGCTAAAACAACGTTTTGACTTAAAAATTGATTGCAATGCAATTTGAGAAAATGGAAAAAATAGTGATTATAAAATAATTCGTACTAAATATACCCACAAAAGCCATTTTTACTTTTTACCCAGTCTGACACATGATGGATTATTAATATCCTTAGGGCCTCAGCTCCAAAATGCTATTTCCTCCTCTGATATCCCCTTTTAGCTACGTTTGAATAATAATTTCTTACCATCTAGCACTTTATCATGATTCTTCTCTATGATATTATAAGAATAATTCGTACTTTATTCAGCAGTTTCTGGTTTACAAAGAATTGTCCTTAGAATAACCCTGTTGGGGTATCTAGTGTGACTATTATCATCATTTTCTAGATGAGGAAAGGCTCGGAGAGATCAAATATTACTTGGCCGTGGTCGCACAGTTATATGCTAAATCCAGTACACCCACTCAGGTCTTCTGATTAGAAGTCTGGTTTGTATAATGTCAGTGTCTAGACTTGAACCCAAATCTTCCTGATTCTAATTCTAATTCCTGATTCTTTCTGGTCCTCTGCCCACTCCATCAAGCTGCCTCTCACTGGTCATTGTACCAGCCTAGTTGGAGTTGTGTTATCCCATCATTTCAGAGCTGACTTGGTGATATAAGACTATACAATCACAGATAAGGAGCTAAAAGGATGTCACAGTCCATCTAGTCCCATCTTATTATTTGAAGATGGGTGGGGTAGTTTAAAGGATTTATTTAAGGGAGTGAGCATCAAAAGTGGTATTTAAAGGCAGGTCCACTGACTCCAAAGCCAGTATTCTTTTTTTTAATGGAATGACATTTTTATATTTTCTTTTTTGTTGCAACTTAATAAACGTCAGCAAACATGTTTCAACATTTCAACATATTAAGAACAGATAATAAATGGGAGTCAATGGCAGAAATAGAATGCAAATCCAAGGCTTCTCATTCCAAGGCCAGAGTTCTTCCCATTTGACACACTGAACTTGCCTTGAAAGTTAGTTAAGAGAATTAAGTCTCCTGCCTCACTTCAAGTTTAAAAAAAAACCCACACTTGTGTTTTTCCAAATCATAATTTCCTTAATGTATTTCTCTCAGATTAGTGTCAGGACCAAAGTGGCAATAAGTGACAATCCATTTAATCTGTTAGATTTTGGAGGTAACTTTATTTTAAAAAGAAGCTTATTAACAGAGGAGGAATGTAGCACTAATTATTGTGTCAGACAGGAAGACAAAATGAAGTAAAAACTTTCAGATTATATGGGGCAGTTGGGTGGGAGGCAGGTGAAGGAATTCCTCATGTCCCTACAATCATGCCATTTTCTTCCCTCCAGTCCATGTGGCAATTATATCCTTTATCTGAGTAGTTCCCTTACCAACTGTGAGAAGAATGGCTCTTAGCACAGTGCCTGATGCATAGTTAGCACTTAATAAGTATTTATTGATTGAACGCTATTACAATGGTCTTCATCCATCATTTCAATGTGATTTAAAAGCAAAATATTTAGGCCAACAAGAACCAGAAGGTGCTATCTCAGCAAGAAAGAATTCTCATTGGATATAGAGTTGGAAGAGATAGTGGAAATCATCTAATCCAGGGGTTCTTAATTTTTTTGTGTCATGATTCTTTTTGGCAATCTGTCAAAACCTATAGACTCATCTTCCGAATAATGTTTTTAAATGTACAAAATAAAAGACAATAAAAGTAACTACTTCTATTGAAACATAGTTCTCAAAATATTTAGAAACAGATTCCCAAATACTAAGTTAAGAGTGCTTGGTTCTGATTCAATCCCATCATTTTGCAGTTGAAGAAAAGTCACTAAAGTGACTTGCCCAGGGTCATATAGCTAACAAGTAGCTGAGCAAAGATTGGAAACAAGGTTTTATGAAGCCATATCTAATGCCCTTTCCACTGCACTATCATAAGGGAATTGAATATATGATACAGAATAATCACTGAGTTGGAAGGGAACTTAGGGGCCTTCTGGTCTAACCCTGTATGAATCCTTTCTGCAAACTCATTGGCAAGATATCAACAGTTCTGTGCTTAAACACTTTCAGCAACAGGGACCTCACTAGTCCACTGCATTTTTTAGGCAGCTCTATTTGTTTGGGGGTTGATTTTTTTTAAACACATGTTGACACAGAATCTATCTCCCAATAACTTTTACTCTCTAAAGCAAGGGTTCTTAACCATTTTTGGTGTCATGGACTATTTTGGCAATCTAGAAAAACCTATGGACCCCTTCTTAGAATAACATTTTTAAATGCACAAAATGAAATATCTAAGATTACAAAGGAAACCAATTGCATTGAAATATAGTTATCAAAATGTTTTTCAGTCATTTTACAGATGAGGAAACTGAGGCAAACAGGGTTAAATGACTTGCCCAGAGTCACACAGCTAGTAAGTGTCATAGGCCAGATTTGAACTCCAGGAAGATGGGTCTTCCTGACTCCAGTCCCGGCACTCTATCCATTGTGCCACGTACCTGCCTAGTTATTAAAAAAAAAAGTTCACTGATTTCCCAGTCAAAAACCCCTGGCCTAGAGTCAAGTAAAGCAACTCTTTTCCTTCTTACAAATGGCAGTTCCTTCAAACACTTTAAGACAATTATCATGTCTCTCTCCTCATTCCCTTCATGTTCACTTTTCCAGGCTAATCTTTCCCAGTTCCTTAAACAAATCCTTACATGGATGGCATGGTTACAGCATTCAGCATTGAGCTCAATTAAGATTGACAAAATAAACCAATTTATTTTGGATCACAACTATTATTTTATTTTAGCTTTTCTTACATGCATTTTCCTTCAAAATAGGTTCGCTAGTAAAGTATTCATTCAAAATCAACTTTCGATGAATTCGATGCTGAGTAGGTTAAATTTTACTTCAAATCACTGATTTCAGAGCTGGTAAGAAAACGCTCGAAATGTGAGGCTTTTGCACCCAACATATACTTAACAAACATTTGTATTGAATTGAAGGGAAATCTTCAGTGAAACTAAGTTTCAGCTAAGCCAGAGTCTCAGAAATGAGATTTCTTTGGAGAAATCACTGACGTCACTTCATATAGAAATGGGCAAACTTGGAGGGGGTGGGTGGAGAGAGAGAGAGAGACAGAGACAGAGAGAGACAGAGAGACAGACAGACAGAGACAGAGAGAGAGACAGAGACAGAGAGAGAGACAGAGAGAGACATAGAGAGAGACACAGAGAGAGAGACAGAGACGGAGACAGAGAGAGACAGAGAGAGACAGAGAGAGAGAGTGAGAGAGACAGAGACAGAGAGAGAGACAGAGAGAGAGACAGAGAGACAGAGAGACAGAGAGAGAGAGCACTCCATAGGGTTCTCTACCTGCTGGAATGTGTCCCCTTACTTTTGTTTCTTGGAGGAAGACACCGAACTAATGACCTGAGTCTAGACAGGGTGGGGCAGGGGGGAAAGTCTGCCAACTTATTTTTGCATGTAATCAGTGCTGGGGAGTTTTCTCCTCCTTTTCTCAAATTGAATTGTGTTCTCCAGGGTGAACTTGGAGAAGGGCAATTCTACCCGACCCCTCTCTCCTTCCTGCAGTTCCCAGAGTCCTTATTATCCGTCAGTTTCCCTCTTATGCCACCTCTTCTCAGAAGCCTTCTTTGATGACACCAGTTGTTAGTGTTACACCTTTCTCATTGTTGTTCAGTTGTGTCTGACTCTTTGTGACTCTGTGGACCATAGCATGCCAATACTGGCCAAGGGCTTTCTTAACAAAGGTACTGGAGTGGTTTGTCATTTCCTTCTCCAGGGGTTAAGGCAAACAGAGTGTGACTTCCCAGGGCCACACAACTAGTAAGTGTCTGAGGCCAGATTCCAACTCATGTGTTCTCAACTCCAGGCCAAGCGCTCTATCCACTGAGCCACCTAGCTGCCTTCTAAGCAGAGGTTAAGTGACTTTCCCAGGGTCATACTGTTAGTACATGTCTGAGACTGTATTTGAACTCAGGTCTTCCTGACTACAGGCCCAGGGCTCTATCCACTGGGCCACTCAGCTTCCATTCTCCTTTGTAGCATTACTGTTTATTTAATTCTCTGTGTAAATATTGTGTCTTCTTTTTCTTTTGACCATAAGGAAGACCAAATTTAAAAAACACAACACAACAGCGTTTCCACATACAATGCAGAATGGGAGAAGATTTGTTGTTATTTGTCTTTTGTTCTGGAAGAGGACCATGACATCATGGAGGTGATGCCATGACCTGCAAGTGAACTGGATTTAAATGAGGCAGGGCCGTGCGAAGCCATCAGCCTCACTCTCCTCCTGGACTATCTGAGTCCCATGACCAGGTATAGATCAAGACGACTGGCAATGACCCCCAGGAGAGGATGTGTACACTTAGCAATTCCTCAACACACTGAATGCAAATGCCTCAAGGAGGACAAGGCAGGTACTGTTTTTGTTTTGCCTTGCCCACCCCAGCTTCTTGGCACAAAGAAAACTGCTCAATAAATGTTGATTGAATTGAATGATGTGGAATTGTTTGGTCAGATTTTCCTCACACTGGGGTCTTTAGTACCAAGTCTGGCAATGTGGGGTGAAGGTGAGGGCATGGGTGGAGGGAGCTGGTGGGGCTAACTTTTGTTTCTTACAACAACTCTCTTTTCCAAACTAAGTCAATTCAAGAAGTGCCTGGCACTACGCTAAGTATTGGATAAATTTTTTGTTGTTTAGTCATTTTTCAGTCATTTCTGACCAACTATGATCCCTTTTGGGGTTTTCTTGGCAAAGATACTGGACTGGTTTGCCATTTCCTTCTCTAGCTCAGTTTATAGATGAGAAAGCTGAGGCAAACAGAGTTAAGTGACTTGTCCAGGGTCATACAGCTAGTAAGTGTCTGAGTCTGAATTTGAGCTCAGGAAGATGAGTCTTCCTGACGCCAAGCCTGGCACTGCATCCACTGAGCCATCTAGTTAAAGAAAGGCCAAAAAAAAATCAAGAAGCTCACAGATTAATGGAGGAGACATCCCAACAAGCTATAGACAAAATAAATTAGGCAGGAGTCACTCTCATTAAAGGGAATCAGGAAAAGGCTTCTTTTAGCTGCTTAGCTTTCTTCTTCCCTCATCAGTTTTATCTACTGTGAGTAACTGGGAAACTCATCTTACTTTTGAGGCAGCAGTAATGGCTACAATAACTACCTCTCACCCTCTCAATACTTGTGTAAAACTGGCATTGGTCTTGGGCTATAAAGTCATTGCACCTTTAATCTCCGCTCTCTTGCAATACCTCTCCTAAACTCAGTAGTGTGTAGCTAGAAATTATTTCCTCAGCTTTTTGGATCATAGTAACTTGGCATCATTTCTGGCAGTCTCTTTAAGCTAGAAGTAAAACTCAAGTATTCCTGTATTCTAATAGATGCGTTTTCCATTTTTTACTCATCCAGCATGCTCAGTGCGGGTCCTCTGGGGTTCTCTAGGATCAGACAGTGTCTCT
This sequence comes from Phalanger gymnotis, assembly GCA_028646595.1. NCBI lineage: Eukaryota > Metazoa > Chordata > Mammalia > Diprotodontia > Phalangeridae > Phalanger > Phalanger gymnotis. The sequence goes on along the minus strand of CM053622.1, from coordinate 394,585,031 downwards.
CTGTGGCTAACGCCTGCCACTCTTTGCAGCATAAGCCAGCCAGAGTTCAAATTTCTCCTAAGGCAACAGTACATCCTGAGAACGACAACAAATGGACAATTACTATAGGTCAGGGGTTCTGAATTTCTTTTGTGTTGTGGATTCCTTTAGTAATCTTGTGAAACCTATGGACTTTACCCCCCCCAATAATGTTTTTAATTGTATAAAATAAAATACATAGGTTTATATTGTTTGTATATTATGTATTTTATATATGTGTGTGTGTGTATTATAAAGGTTTATATTGTTGTCGTTAGGCCTTTTTCAATTATGTCCTACGCTTTGTGACCCCATCTGGGACTTCCTTGGCAAAGATACTGAATGGTTTGCCATTTCCTTCTCCAGCTCATTTTACAGATGAGGAAACTGAGGCAAACAGCGTTTAAGTGACTTGCCCAAGGTTACACAGCTAGTACATATCTGAGGCCAGATTTAAACTTAGGAAGATGACTCCAGGCTGGCATGCTATCCACTGAGCCACTTATTTGCCCCTAAATCAAGTATATTGAAATATAATTTTCAAAATATATTAAAAAGAAAAAAAATTCGCAGACTCAGGAATAAGAAACCTTGCTATAGGGGATCCAGTTAGTTGTAATAGCTGATTCAGAGACTACCTGCTGACCTGTTCATAATTCTGGTGACATGGCCATGTTCTGAGGCAGCTAGGTGGTGCAGGGGATAGAGTGCTGGACGTATAGTCAGGAAGACCAGAGTTCAAATGTGCTATCAGATACTTAGGAGCTGTGTGACCCTGAGCCAGTCACTTGTGTGCCTCTTTCCTCTTCTGTAAAATAGGGATAGTAATAGCACTTACCTCTCAGGGTTGTTGTGGGGATAAACTGAGATACTTATAAAATGCTCTACAAACCTTAAATCAAGCAAGCCCTGGTTAGTAGAATTTGCCCTGAGATATAAATGATCACACTGAAAAAAAAAAACAAACCCTTATTATTACTATTATTGCAAGGGGAATGTTCCTACTCTAATAATTGTATTATATCTAATAAATAATAAAAAATAATAAATATCAGATAAATAATCATTTTTCTTGCTTTTTTTTGGTACCCTCAGCATTTTGCACAGTGCCGGGCACATTGAAATCAATAAATGCTTGTTGATTGATTAATTCCTTCTCCAAGAGAGGGCAGTGTCTGTATTTGACGTAAGGAATTATGGTCATTTTGCAGTATTCCCCTTTCCCTAACTATCTCTCTAGGAAATTTGGAAGGCTTTACTGCCTCAGAAAACAGATAGGAGAACATGGAACTCTTAAAAATGGATTCTTTACACATAATCTTGAAATTTTTAGATGACGGTCTACTTCTGGGTAAGGAAAAAAACCCTCCAATTTATAAACACTGGGTCTCACTGTTATTAATTAACATTGAGCTGCAAATTCATCAAATTTCTGGCATCTGTAACTTTCCTGGCCAAAAAACCACAAACAAAAAACCAAAACCCTGACAACAAAAACCCAACAGCTTCCAGGTTGGCCTCTGTGTGCCCAACACTTGTGCCAGGTACTAAAGTAATAGGCCCTTCAGGGTTTAGCCACAATTCTCACTTCCAGCAATCTCCAAAAGATATCAAGGCATCACTGCTCTTTTTCTCTGGGATACTTAGTGAAGCATTCATACATGGTTATCTAGTAGGTACTTCTATCTGTCTTCTCAGAGTGAACACCAACTCTCTATAGAGAGACTGTGTGAAGTGTGCTAACAAAATATTTAACAACTGGCTTTCCAGGAAAAAAGTACACTGGACACACTTTTAAGTATTAAGTATTAATTAAGTATTAGCATTATTAACAATTTCTCCATCACTCTAAATCCAGACAATCAACAAAAGAACACATGAAGCCCTGGGTAGTAGAATTTGCCCTGAGATATAAATGATCACACTGAAAATTTAACAAACTGCTCACCTGTACAGGTTCAAGTTAGCTCCAGCGCAGGCCCATATATAGCCATGTTTTTAACTGATGCTGAACAAAATTGACTCTTCAATTGATAATTTCAGCCTTCCCCCAACAGGTTTAATACCTTTCATAGTTTTTCCTCAAGTTCTTGCCAACCCAAATGTGACTAGCTCTTTCAGGTAGAATGGCTCCTCCAGTTTGGATTGGCTGATCGATACAGTGGGAGGTGTCGGGCTTGGAGTCAGGACAGACACGTCTGATCCCTGCCTCAGACACTTACTAGTAGTATAACCCTGGGCAAACACCTCATCTCTCTCTGCCTCAATTTCTACATCTGTAAAACAAGGATAATAACAACATCTAACTCACGGGGTCATTGTGAGGATCAAACAGTGTTTTGACAACATTAAGGCTCTATGCAAGTGCTAACTATTATTATATTATCTTCCAGTTTCCCTATGAACCATTGAAAATTGGCTGGTTCCCTAGAAATACCTCTTGGTAAGCATCGGATTGGGACTAAGGCCCCTTTAATTTCTCCCTATTTTATGTGTATTGAAGACTCTATGAAAAGCAACTGGGTGGGATTATTTAAATCATCCAAGGCTGTCAGCAAATCCTGGCTAGTAGCCAACTCCTCCACCTAAAGCAGAAAGGGCTGGGAGGCTCAACGAATGGGGAGCCTGAGCTTCTCGAAATCCTCCAGCACGTCTTGCCCCAGGGAATGCCATTCATTTGGTGGGGGGAGAAGGAGAAAATAGAGCGACACTGGCTGCCTGGAATGTGGGAGCAGACACTCCCAGCCCTTGTTCAGCATGAGCCATGTGCAAATGGTCAATACATCTGCTCTTTCTCAAAGAATTTATCTGTGCAAAAGAAAGGGCCCTGAAGAATTTAAAACATTTAAAAATAATTTTTTATAAACCTAAGTGCCCTGAAGGTAAAAGCTTAGTACCCAAATATATTTTAACAAAATCATTTTAGAAAATGACAAAAGGAAAGAGAAAAAGAAAAAAAATGACAATTTTCAACCTTTCTTTATCATCTCACCTCCCCTTCTTACCCCAGCCTTTTAATTACTATATCTTACAAAGTTTGCTTTAAAGCGTAGCCCTAAGGGGTGTTACAAAAGAAATCGGGTGGACGTCATGAACAAGCCTGGCCTCGATTTTTATTTTCTAGAACACCTGATTCATGCACTATGAGTACATTTTCTGTGAAAAAAACTCTGTTCTGCTTGTCAAAACAAACCAATGAGGCCTTTGAAAGGGCACATCTTAGCTGAGAAGCTCTCTCTCTCTCTCTCTCTCTCTCTCTCTCTCTCTCTCTCTCTCTCTCTCTCTCTCCTCTCTTCCTCCTTCTCCCCCTCCCTCCCTCCATCTCTCTCCTTCCCTCTCTCTCCCTCCTGGCTGTTTATTTGGTCTTCTCCCTTTTCTCTCTGAATCTCTCTCTGTCTTTTTCGTTTTCTCTCTTTGTGCAGGTTTGCTATCCATCAATTTCACATTTTACCATCACGTTTTTGTTTTTTTTCCGTCAAGCTATCTAACTGACTTCTTCCAAAGAATTGTTGACGTTGACCTAATTTCCCAAACCAGGCAAACACCAAATGTGAGTTGAAGCACTAGCTGTCCAAGAGGAGACAGTTAAAACCTTTGATGTTTGATATTCTTTTTTCTACCCCATAAAATTATTTATTTCCACTGAAGCTCAGTAATGGGTAACTTTTCTGATCATCGATTATATTGCTTTCTACTCACACTTGCTCAATGTTTTCAGGAAAAGACAAATGGGCATTTGTAGACATCTGTCTTTATGAAAACCTCATTGCCTTGATCACAAATGTTCTTACTTGCTTTTCCATCCAGCAAACTTATCTTGTTGCTCAAATTTAAGAAATGAAGACAGAAATGTTGGTATCATTTCCACTGTTAACTAGAGTACTCAGTGTTTGTGAAGATATATTGGAAATTCCACATTCATTACCTATATTTTAGAATTTAGAAGGTTCTTTAAACTATAAAAACCTATTTTATCATTATTAAGTCCTTCATAAAACCAGAAAGTCAAGGCAAATGTTAACATTCCCCTCTCTGCCACCTTGCCCCCTCCCCCTCCCCATTTGCCTATTTAGTGCCTGTTTTGATACCTTGTAGCCTGGACAATTAAAATCCTTAACTTTCATTATTTATTTAAATGGTTTCACAAAGCATGGTTGACAACTTACAGTTTTCTGAAGGATGACTGCATGCTAGTAACAGCTCCTGTTCCACCATGGTGACTTCTGTGGGTTTGAAGAAGAGTGTAATCCTTTAAAGGGCACCCCCCACCCAAAACCAATCTGAAAAAGTTAAGGTGTCTCTCCTAAACCTCTGAACTTGCCTCGGATCTCTTGCCTCCATCAGCTTCCAAATTATAATGTAATATTATTTTCCTCCAGGGAAACCTGTGAAACTGGTCTGTGAGTGGCATTTAATGTGTCAGAGATTTAATTGATTCCTTCCAATGAACAGCCACCCTTTAATGACAGCATTGCCCAGGACAGTTTTTAAAGGAGTACTTACACAACGCGTAATTTGTTGTTATAGAGAGAGAAGCCCAGAGGATTTCACAATGGAAGAAATATTTTTCAAGTCCATGCAAATTTCTTTCTGATGAAGAGTTTTCTCCTGACAAAAATGCAATCCCCTCCACTCTGAGAACAGTTAGAACTGAAATCATAATAGGGCTAACTGGGGGTGGGGAACCTGCAGCCTCGAGGCCACAATATGGTCCTTTAGGTCCTCAAATACGGCCCCTGGACTGAATCCAAACTTCACAGAAAAAATCCCTTAATAAAAGAATTTGTTCTGTAAAACTTGGACTTAGTCCAAAGGCTTCACCCAAAGACCTAGAAGGCCACATATGGCTTCAAGGCCGCAGGTTCCCCACCCACAGCCAAACCTCTTCAATTGTGTGCTGTCAGTCCTTCACCCCTCAGTTGATAGGCCTACTATTGTGGGTCAGAAGAGAATTAATTCATTGTGGCTCTGTAGTCCTTGAAATAGTTTCCCATCCTTACTTCCAATGGACATGGTACTGGGGTTGACCAGGATGAAAAAAAAATACTGACCACAAGAGGAGTTTTAGGGTCTTAACTGTAGATAGCACCCCTGAATCTTTCAAAGGGAAACTCTGTAATATAAAGAAGCCCCCTACCACAGAGTGGATGCACTATCCAAGAACGACGTTGAAGCTCCCTCTTTGGTAGAAGACAAAGAATCAATGGCCAGCAGCCAAAACCATAATCAAGTTCTTGCATCAAGCTAGTGTTTGCGGCATGTGGCAACAGGAGATCAAGGGGAGTGAGTGGGGAGCTATATAGAAATGTCTAATCCAAGGGAACAGGCAGAAGAAGAAGCTAAGTGCAAGCTAGATTGAGGGTGGCAGAACACTGAGAGAAACAAACGTGCCAGATGGGGGCAGGCCGATGAGAAAATCAGGCTAGAGAAGCCAGGAATTGAAACCCTAAAAGGTACATGGCGCTCCGGTCATAATGGAAACAAACTATGCAGCCCCATAAACGCCTTTTCATTTATGCAGGGGCCATGTCTAACTTGGCATCTCAATAGAGAAAACAATGGGAAAACAGAGACCTGACACCTGTACAATGCTGTTTGAAAAGATAAGTGGCAATTATAGCCTTCTTTTGAGAACTGAATCAAAGCATCTATCTGCAACCCAGATTCTGATCTACTCAACAAATATTTATTAAGTGCTTACTGTGTGCAAGGCATTGGGCTTGGTACAGTGGTTATAAAAATAAAATATTGTATGGTCTCTGATCTCAAGCTGACAAGTGCAGGGTTATGGCATGCACACAAATTAGTATGATAGCAATTCTGTTTTATGTGGTAGTGTAATAGATCTCCAGAAAGTTCTAAAAAGGGCCCCAGATCTTCATTCCATTTCTGTTTTTTTTTAAATTAATATTTTTTTTAATATGTTTAGTTTTCAGCATTGATTTTCACAGGCGTTTGAATTACAAATTTTCTCTCCATTTCCACCCCCCCC
>CM053622.1:394553817-394578521 GCA_028646595.1 Phalanger gymnotis | reverse complement strand
TATACTTCAACCATTCCCCAGTTGATGGGCATCCCCTCAATTTCCAATTCTTTGCTACCACTAAAGGAGCTGTTATAAATATTTTTGTACATATAGGTCCTTTTCTCTTTTGTTTTATTTTATCTCTTTGTGTTATAGACCTAGTAGTGGTATTGCTAGATCAAAGGGTGTGCATAGTTTTATAGCTCTTTGGACATAATTCCAAATTGCTCTCCAGAATAGTTGGCTCAGTTCACAGCTCCACCAACAGTGCATTAGTGTCTCAATTTTCCCACATCCCCTCCAATATTTGTCATTGTCTTTTTCCGTCATATTAGTCAATCTGATAGATGAGGAGTGAAAGCTCAAAGTTGTTTTAATTTTGCATATCTCCAAGCAATAGTGATTTAGAGCATTTTAAATATGACTATAGATAGCTTTGATTACTTCATCTGCAAATTGTGACAGGGACTCTTTTTGCCTTCCTTTGTATCCCTAGAAATTAGCACTAATCTGTAAAACGAGAAGAAGAATGGCACCTATCTCTCAGGGTCGTTGCAAGGATCAAAAGAAATAATATTTATAAAGAGGTGTGTAAACCTTAAAGTACTGTGCAAATGCTACATACTGTTATTAAATTGTTCACTTTGATAATATTGTTGTCATAGTAGTGATGGTGCCACGTAGTGAGTGATTAATTAAATGCTTGTTGACTTATTAACTGACTCTTTCTGAAGGGGATGAAGGATAGTGTTGAAAATGATATCAATAAAACATTAAAAAAAGAACCTGATAGGTACTGGGACAAACAGGAGAACATGGAAAGGGTGGCACAAAACGGTGGCAAATAGCAATTTGTCTCATGCCACCTGTTCCCCCGAGACAGGGCTCTTTTATGATGGTGAAATGCTGCTGATGACTCCCCCGGGTGTCCTTGTTCAGTTACAACCCTGTCACTAAGAGATCAGTCAGTCTGATCTCATATCAAGTGCTTAGTATGTGCCAGGCACTACGCCAAGCAGCGAAGATACAAAAAGAGGCAAAAGTCAATCCCTGCCCTTGAGGAACTCGTGGTCTAATGGGTGAAGACAACATGAGAGCAAATATATATATAAAGCAAGCTTTATACAGGATAAATAACAAAAGGAAAGTTCTAGAATTAGGGAGAGTTGGGGAACACTTCCTGTACAAGATGGGATTTTAGTTGGGACTTAAAGAAAGTCAAGAAGGTCAGTACAATGTAAGCTTTAATCTCTCTGACAGGTGCTACTTTTTTCCCCAGAGTTTATTCAATCTTATTTCTATTCAAAAATTTTTATTAAGTATGTTCTATGTGCAAATCATGTGATGGAATTCTATTATGCTGTAAGAAAAGAGGAAATAGATGCTGTTGGAAAAATGGCACTAATAGATTTGTTTGACCAGGTTGCTACAAACCTTCAATTTGCAAAAAAATGCAGTATCTGTGAAATGCCATAAAGCAAAACACAATAAAAAAAGGCATGCCTGTAGTCTAAGTACTATGCGGTTCAAGAGAGGGAGAGATCCTTGAGCGCTGAAGCAATCCGAAAAGCCTTCATGGAAGAGGAGGAATGTGAGTTGGACCTTGTACTGCTTGGGTAGAATGAGAGGAAGTCTACTATAAACTGGCTGTAACCTATGGTGGGGATTGAAGATTTTTTCATTTCTTGTGGAACAATAGGATTGCGATCTGACAGAGGATAGTCTAATTAACCTTTTAAAATATGAGGACTATATAGGGATTATACCTGTGATTTCATTGGTTAAAGGGAACTCCCAAGTGAGGAAAATCCATCTTCCAATGCAGGTTGGCACCTTCTCTGCAACTTAGAATCTTAGAGAGTTGTCCAGGCAGTATGTCAGAGACAGGTCTTCAACCCAGGTTTTTCTGGCTTTAAATTCAATTCTCTATTGACTATGCCACATTGCCTTTCAAAATATGAGGATCAAGGGGGCAGCTAGGTGGCGCAGTGAGTAGAGTACTGTCCCTGGAGTCAGGAGGACTTGAGTGCAAATCCACCTTCAGACACTTGACACATGTACTAGCTGTGTGACCTTGGGCAAGTCACTTAACCCCAATTGCCCCGCCAAGAAGCAAAAAAAAACAACAACAACAACAACAACAAAAACCCAAAAACATGAGGATCATATCAAAAAAATTTCACAAGCTACTGGGAGCAGCTACCGATTGATAAAATATACAGTGACAAAACAAAACCCTACTATAAATTCAGTACTGTCCTTAAATGGGTTTGCATTATAGTGATCATGACTGCATTTATATATAGTTGAGAAATAGGACATATGTATTATGAGGTAATATTTATTCAGTCTATAAAAAGTATCTTTTCTTATTTATAATACTGACCTACTTGGTGATACAGACTCCATGGTATAACCCTAACCTCCCTGCCATTATAACTCGCCCTCACCAAAGAGTGTAGGCCATAGAAGAAGAAGCTCTGCAATCACAGGTGTGAGTTAGTAACCTATACAACCCTTAGTCGCCCCTTGAGTGGTGAATACCAGAACCCCAATTGCTGTGGCCATATCTTTGGATACAGTGGGCCTTGTTCCAAAAGGGGTTGTGAGCTGATATACAGGTAAGAACCAGAGAGACAATGAAAGCACGGCCAAGCCGTGCAGAGGGACCGATCCGACATTCAGAATTCCATTCCAAGGGTTTCACAGTCTGCTGAAGGAGCCCGGTTAGGGAACTCCCAGAAGCCTTTCCTCGAAATCACATCTAGAGTATTTGAAGGAGAATCACAGACCTCTGGAAAGTGTAGAAGAAACATAGATCAGGATACATGTATTCTCACTAGAAGAGAGCATCTGAGGGCAGGACTACTGGACTGATGTATGGATCCAAGAGAGAGGAAATTGTCTGTAAGACATAGGGGCCTATAGGATGGAAGAAGATTGACATCTGATCTCAGATTGTGAACCACTTTGAGACTTCACCCCAAAGAGAATGGATGTCTCTTCTTACAATATGCTCAAAAAAACAGGGTAAGAAGGGCGTCCAATACTCAGGTAAATATAGTCATGGATGGGCACGTGGAACAAACTGGAGGTGGAGAATCACCATCAGTGGAATAAAAGGGTAGAAGATTTGCTGATGACCTTGGTATTGTATCTGTGTGTGTGTGTGTGTGTGTGTGTGTGTGTGAGAGAGAGAGAGAGAGAGAGAGAGAGAGAGAGAGAGAGAGAGAGAGAGAGAGAAATTTGGGACTTGAAATCTCCACTGCTTTTCCTATCTCCCTGCTTCTGCCTTAGTATTTTGAACTTGTATGCCAGAAAATCTGTGCTTCCTGGCTTGCCCTTATCTCTGATTTATTTGAATCTTTCCTCAGAAGCAGCTTTTACTTTGGGCCTGATGATTTCCTTAGTAATCAACATCTTTTTAACTTTCCTAAAAGGTATTTTAAGAGGTACTAGATGGCTCAGTGGATAGCAAGCTAGGCCTGGGTTCAAGTGTCTGACCTCAGACACTTACTAGCTTTGTGACCCTGAGCAAGTGACTTAATGTCTGCCATAATCTGCTGGAGAAGGAAACGGCAAACCATTCCAGTATCTTTGCCAAGAAAACACTATGGACAGCATGGTCTATGGAGTCATGAAGAGTCAGACACATGAAGAAGTATTTTAGAATGGAGGTCAAATGAACTGCTACAAACATGGCCAGAGGTGATGGTATGGAATTATCATTATTAAAAGTTATTTACTGAATTATATAATAGCTAAAATTTTATAGCATTTATTGTGTGCCAGGCACTATGCTAAGTATTTTACAGTGATTATCTCATTTGATCCTCACAACAACCCTGCAGATTAGATGATGTTATTCTCCCCATTTTACACATGAGCAAACAGGTTAAGTGACTTGCCCAAGGTCTGGCAGCTAGTAAGTGTCTGCAGCCGGATTTGAATTTAGGTCTTCCTGGCTCCAGTCCCTGAACTCTATGCCTGCTCCAAGGGACAACCAAAGATTATGGGTTTCAGAAGAGTGGCTGATCTGCATTGCATAGAGGGAGTTTCCTCGCTGGGAGTTCCTTTGACCAATGAGATTAAAGGTCCAGAAAAAAAAAAGAGAAAAATGGATATGTTTGGTCTATGTGATGCACATGCAATGTGTTCGGTATGGGTTTTGAGCCAAGGGTGATGACTAATTAGATCTTTCTTCTCTGAAAGCCATGGACATCTTGTTCCTTATGCTTTCAGACAAAGGGGATTCCTTAAATATATAACCAAATGGGATTTCGTTTTTATACTTAAGTAAGAATTTGCATATGAGTAAATTCATGATTCACATGGTTCACAGAAGACATACGCCCTAATAGAATCACAGGATTTTAGGATGACCTTAGAGGCATTGAATAATAATACCTGACACTTCTGTCACACTCTATGCACATTATCTTATTTGATAATCGCAGCAACTCTGTGAAGTAGGTACCGTAGATGTTATTATGTACATTTTGTAGATGAGGAAATCAAGGTCGAGTGACTTGCCTAGAGTCATATAAGACAAGTAAGTGTCAGAGCAAGAGCTGAAATGCCTCTCTCTCCTGACTCCATATGGAGCACTATTTCTACTACACTCATGGTTCTCAAACTTAATAGTCTCAAGACCCCTTCATACTGTTAAAAAAAAGGTAGACTCATTTATATTCTAAAAAATTATTGAGGATATTTTACTCTTGAAATGACTGAGGACCTTTTTATATAAAAACTTTTTTTAAAAAAGTTCAAAAACCTCAGAGAACTCTCATTTATGTGTGCTATAGCTATTGATAGAGTACTGTATTAGTAATTAAAATGGATATATTTTAATATACAGATTATGAATTATAAATTATAATTTGATTTAATTATAAATGATTTAAAAATAACAATAAACATATTACATGTTAATATCTTTTTGTGAAAAAAACTGTATTTTACAAAACAAATAAAATTAGTGAGAAGAGTAACATTGTTTTACAACATATTTTTATAAAATTCATTAATGGATTCTCATATCTGTTTCTGCATTCAATCCCTTACAATCCTTTGTTTTGTTTGAAATAAGAAAACCCAGCCTCACACAGATAGGTAGTTGTGTGACCCTGGGCAAGTCACTTAACCGTTATTTGTCTCAGTTTCCTTGAAAAATGAGGATAGTAACCACACTTGCCTCACAGGATTGTTATGAGGATCAAAAGAGATGATATTTGTAAAAAGTGCTTAGTACAGTGGCTGGCACATAGTACATACTACATACATGCTTATTCCCTTCCCCCTAGTTGGAAAAGAGAAGAGTATTTTAATAGGCAAGTAAAGTCTTAGTATTATTATGAAAATAGTTTGGGCCTCCTCAAAGGGTTTTGGGGACATCTTGGGCTCTTTGGACCTCCTGAAAGGGTTTTGGGGACCCCTCGGCTCTTTGGACCTCCTCAGAGGGCTTTGGGGACCCCCAGGCTCTTTGGACTGCCTGAAAGGGTTTTGGGGACCCCCTGGGCTCTTTGGACTCTCTGGAAGGTTTTGGGGACTCCTGGGCTCTTTGGGCCTCCTGAAAGGGTTTTGGGGGCCCCCTGGACTCTGAAAGCCACACTTTGAAAACATTTGCACTGCACTATACAAATGAGGAAGCTGAAGCTGGAGAGAAGTGAGTAGGTTAAGGCCACCCAGTCAGTCAGGGAGAGCAGAAGCTGAAGCCCAGGTGCCCTTCCTTGTGCTCTGTCTTGTGTTCTGCCCACACGCTGCCTCATTTCTCTATCCTAGAAATCAGCTGTCTCAGGTTCATCATTTCCTGAGTGGCAGGAGGATACACAAGCTCCCATTTGTGGATTCCTGAAGGGATAACTAACTGCCTCCATTCAGGGTGAAGGAATTCTATAATTCTGATCTAAAAGGTATGACCAAGGGCAAGTCTCAAGTTTAAGAGGATGCCATTGGAGTGAGAGCTTCTGTGACCTTTTGCTCTTTCTCTTGACTCAGGCCTGAGTCAGTCAATGGGTGGGGTATATCCTTAAAGGGAGGACTGATCAAAATGCAGAAAGGCTGGGGACGGTGGGGAGGGAAACCTGAAAATAAGGAAGATCTACTTCATTTGTCCAGGAACACTCAGGTCTAGATACTTCACAAGAAAGATTTGAGCTAATTTTGGTTTATGGGCTTGCCGTTGAGCACAATGGAAGGAGAACTAGCATAGAAGTCAGAAGACCTGGGTTCAAATCCCATCTTTGCCATTTACTACCTGTCTGACCTTGGGCAAATCACATACTGTCCCATGCCCTCAAATTCCTCATCTATAAACTGGCCTTCAAGGAGCCTCATAGCTCTGAACCTCAAATCACCCTAACTCTCTCAAATGTTCCCTGGAAAGAGGCCACTGTGTGGATTCTCTGATGTTTTGAGAGAAAGTTGAATTTTCTTAGCTGTTCTGACTCTTTGAAAATTCTCCGGGTCAGGTAGGAAGATGTGACCTTAGGTACCTGGTGGTAGCAGGTGGTCAGCAAGGCTATAATGTGAGGAACAGCTTCAAATTTCAGAATTTTCAGCCTTAGTTTACTCACAGCAGAGACAATACAATGCAATAGATAGAGAGCTGGACCCAGAGACAAAAAGACCTGGATTCAAGTCCTGCCTTTGATATCCCTTCCACATCACGCCTTTCTTTCCCCCATTGCAATTTTGATGTATCATGGGTTGGCATAAGAAACTAAATGGTAATTTTTGGACAGTTCTGTGGATGCCTCAAAAGACATGCAAAGGCCAGCAGATAACACAAAAAAAGTTCAGAAGCTTAGAAACGCATGAAATATATGTATAGTATTATATAATGTCAACTTATTTTATCTTTAAATACCACAATAATTCAGACTTTCTCTCTGGCATGAAGGGAGGGCCAAAAAATTTTATGCAGATTTTCCAGAACTCAGATGTGGCATCCCTAACCCCCATGATGTGAAAGGGATAACCGTGTACTATATGACTCTATACTTCACTTAACTCTCCTCTGGTTCTCCTTCTAACTCCAGTTGTCCCTTTTCAGTCACTTTTTGCTGGTTCAGCATCCGTACCATGCCTCCTTTCTCTGGGTGTTCCCCAAGTCTCAATCCTAGGTCTTTTCTCTTTTTGTTCTCTCTTAATGACATACTCAGCTCCCACGTTAACTCCCAGATCCACAAAACAGCCTTGGTTTCTTCCATTAGCCTCAGTTTAATATCACCGGTTGTCTACTAGACATTTCAAACTCAATGTCTCAGAAAAAGCTCAAACTCACCTTGTCCAAAATAGAACTCATTATCTTTTCCCCTTATGCCCACTCCTCTTCAAAACTCCCATTTTTCTGTTGAAGGGATCACCATTCTTCTACTTGGAGTTCATAATGTTGGTATTCTGCTCACTTTTCACTCTTCTCCCACTCCATGTATCCAATCATTTAGCAAATCTTTCCATTTCTACCTCCATAGCGCTCTCTCTCTGTCTCTCTCTCTCTCTCTGTCTCTCTCTCCCCCTCTCTCCTTCTCTCTCTCCCTCCCTCCCTCAAAATAACTTTGACCTATTACTTTATTTTATATTTTATTTTTTGGAGGCACTCAGAGTTAAGTGACTTGCCCAGGGTCTCACATCTAGTAAGTGTCTGCAGCCAGATTTGAACTCAGGTCCTCCTGACACCAGGGCTGGTATTCTATCTACTGTGCCACTTACCTGCCCCTCGTAGCATATCTTGCATCCATTTTTCTCTCTGTGCACGTGGCCAACACCTTAGTTCAGGCCCCCATTACCTCTCACCTAGGTTATTGCAACACACTTCTAACAGGTCATAAGATCATAGATTTAGAGTTAATCATATCTGCAGGCCATCTTGTCCAATCTCTCATTTTACAGATGAGCAACCGAGGCCAAGAGAGGGTAAGGAACTTGCCCAGAGTTATACAATTAGTAAGGAGCAGATGTGGGCGTTGAACCTCTGTCTTCTGATTCTAAAGCCAGCATGCTTCTCACTGTACTGTCTTCCTTCCTCAGCCTCCTCCCCTTTCTAGTCTATCCTCCAAGCTGCTATCAATGCAATTTTCCTTAAGTGTGGATCTAAATATATCACTACCCAACTCAATAAACTAATTGCCTCTAGGGGAAAAAAATAAACTCTTCAATTTATGTTTAAAATCCCTTCGCCGCCTGGATCCAGCCTGTCTTTTCAGCCATGTTGTTCATTACTCTTCCTCCCGCACTCTGCCATCCAGACAAGCTGTCCTTCTCTCTGTCACCACGCATGACACTCCATCTCCAACCTCCATGTCTTTGCATTGGCTGTCCCTCATGCCTGGAATAAACTTCCTCCTGATCACCATCTCATAAAGTCATTCTAGTCAACGCCTTCTTCTCCATTAATCCTTTCCTTATCCTGTAACCTGCTATTGCCTTCTCTCCTAACGCTTCATATTTAGTTACTTTCTCTTTATAGTTATTCTGCATGTGCTTATGTATATACATATATATATACATACATACATATATATATATGTATACACACACACACACACACACACACACACATGCGCCCATTGTCTTCTGCATTGGAATGTAGGCTTTGAGAAAATCAAGATTGCTTTATTCTTTGAATTTCTGTCCTCAGGGATTAGCACAGTGCCTGGAATGCAGGAGAAACTTAAGAAATGTTTGTTGATTTCAGTGCTCCTGATAAAATCACAACTAGGAAGGATTTGCATAAACTTGGGAAGACTTGCACAGACTGATGCAGAGCAAAGTAGAACAGAACCAAGAAAACTATATGCAGGGTGTCCTAAAAGTCCTAGTGCAGTTTTATATGTAGATAACTTGTTGTGGTTGTTTGTCCTTTATTCTTGAAGAAGACCAATGACATCATGAGGGCAGTGCCCTGACTTGCATGTGAATTGGATCTAAGTGAGACAAGAGTTGTACAAACTCATCAGGCTCACTCTTTTCTCCAGAATCAAGCATGGGGGAAGAACTTCAGAATGGATGGAGCTGCCTATGTTACAAATGGATCCATTTTTCTTGTTTATGCTTTAATAGTTTAAAAGTACACCAAGACTTTTGGGACACTCTGTATATATCTGTTGTTGTTGTTTAGTTGTTTCAGTCGTATCTGACTCTTCGTGACCTTATCTGGGGTTTTCTTCGCAAAGATACTGGAATGGTTTGCTGTTTCCTTTTCCAGCTTGTTTTACAAATGAGGAATGTGAGGTTGACAGGGTTAAGTGACTTGCCCAGGGTCACACAGCTAATAAATGTCTGAGGCTGGATTTGAACTCAGGTCTTCCTGATTCCAGGCCCAGCATTCTATCCACTGTGCCACCTAGCTGCCCTTGTATATATCTATCTACATATATCATCTCTATCTCTATCTACCTATATCAATAGATAACTATACATAGATATCTTTATCTTTCTTTCTTGCCTATTTATCCTCATATATAATGACTACAGTAATGCAAAGAAAAATAATACCAAAAGACATGGAAATGTCACTGCAGTGGCTGGCCTTGACTCCAGAATACTGAGGATGAAATGGGTCTCCTTCTTCTTGGAAGGAGGGTGATGGACAACAGGTGCAAAATGAAGTATATGCATCAGACACGGTCGCTTTGTCAAAAAAAAAAAGAGGGGTAGAATAAAGTATGTGTGAGATTTGAGGGGGAACAGGAGTGTTACTGGTCTTGGAAAATCAGCAAAGACTTTGAGGAGAAATGGCTTGAAATATTAGGAATTAGTAGTTCAGTAGATGAAGAAGAGGAAGGGATAATAGTCTAGTTATAAAAAACAATAGGAGTAAAGGCATGGAGGCAGGAGAAGACAAGGAATTGTCATGGACATAGTTGTCCGATTTGGCTGGAGCCTAGAGGACCTTGAGGATGCACCATATGTGATATGAAATAAGACTGGAAAGGCAGAGTGCCATCGGACTGTAGTGAGTCATGAATGTCAGGAAAAGAAATCTGAGCTTTACTTGATAGAGGAGACAAGTAGAGCATCACTAAAGAGCTTTGAGCAGAGGAGTGATGTGATCAGATTCATCTGTAACATGGACATTTCCCTCCATCCTGGAGTTCCTCTCTAAACCTGAGTGCAGTTTGTAGGCAGACGTATATGTACGTGTGTGTGTGTGTGTGTGTGTGTGTGTGTGTGTGTGTGGATAGATAGATAGATATAGATAGAGACAGAGAGAGAGAGATGCTATATGTATGTATAGGTATATGTGTGTATATATATATGTATGTATAGGTATATATGTATGTATGTGTGTATATATGAGTATATGTGTATGTGCATATGTATGTATATGTGTGTACATTCATGTGTAGATGTGCACGTGTGTGTGCATATGTGTGTGCACATGTATATGTATGTGTGTTTATGGATATGTGTATGTATGTGTATTGTGTATATATGTGTAGTGTATGTATATGCATATGTATTGTATGATGGCAAGTAAAGTGGGACTTTTTGTTGTCTTTTGTTTTGGATACTCTGAGGTTAGCATTTGGCTTAGGGCTCAATCACTGGAAGAGTGTTGTGTGATTTGACCAGATGAGACTCTGGGTAGCTGTTAAGGAGCTCCCCCACCCCCCAAATCCGGCTTTGAAAACCCAGATGTTGCTGCCTCTCTCTCTGGTAACTATATATGTATTGCTATGGTCAGACAAAAGCCTGTCGATTTGTGTTATTTTCTCTGTTTGTAATTTCTGTTTATGTTTTCTCTGAAGTTCAGGGTGCTGACTTTTCCCCCCTGAACTAAGTGAATGATATATGTATATTTAATTTAAGTGAGATTGTAAACCCCTTAAAGCTGCTTTTCTTAGAAAAGCAGATCAAAGAACCTGTGCTAGCAGCCCTCCTGTGTGCTAGTGTTATTGGCCTCGTATAGCCACAGTAGCTGCAAGTAGCATTGTTGTTACAATATGTATATGTATCTGTATCTGTATCTGTACATATGTCTATGTATGTGTATATATGTGTGTATGTAGATGTGTATGTATATATTTGTATGTGCATGTATGTACATGTATGTGTACATATACACACACATCGATTATAGCATGTAATACATGTAAACGTATTACATTATATTATTATATTACATTACATTATCTTATCTTATCCATATATGTTCATCTGGACTCCCTATTCAGTGTAGATTCTACTCATAGTGATAACCCCCCACCCAGATATTAAATAATAATTCCCTTATGAATAATTCCACATAAATCATACTAGCAAAATATAACTAACAGGAGGATCATAAAATCATAGATATAGAGATGGAAGGGACCCCTAGCTAATTCAATTCCATCTTTTTTTTTGGTATTTGAATCATATTCTACTTTTATTTGGTCTTTTTGAATTCTAGATTTAACAAACACCAAATAAAATTAGTATGTCCATATACATATTATAATTAAAAAGAGGATTATATGTGAAACTGCAGATTTTTATTATGTACAGCTTGCCTTTCTTTTTAGGTATGTAAGTTCAATCTGTAGCTGTCCTGGTTATCTGGGCTTCGTTCTGGACTTTGTCCTCTGCATTTTTTTTCAAAAGATACCTCAATGATCCTTTTTCTTTTTCGCTATCCTGTCTCTCCCCTTCTACTTCTACCACCAACTCCACTGGGGATAAAAAAGAAAAAAGGAAAAAAAAGGGTTTGGAACTAATATGAATAATCAAGAAAAAAATGTTCACATTGGTCATTTCTGAAACATTATGTCTCATTCTGTATCTTAAGCCTATCAGTTTTTTAAGAAGTGGGTAATGCTTCATCATTAATCTTCTAGAATCACATTTGTTTATTTCATTGATCAGAGTTCTCGAGTATTTCAAAGATATTTTTCTTTATAATGTAATTGCTATTGTATAAAGTATTCTCCTGTTTCTGCTCATTTCACTCTGTAACACTTCATGCAAATCTTCTCAGGTTTTTCTGTAATCATCCATTTCACCATTATTATGGAGTGATAATGTTACATTTATATAGTTAATCAGTCAAGTATTTATTAACTGCCTACTATGGGCCACACACTATGCTAAGTGTTGTGGATACAAAGAAAACCAAATACACAGTCTCTGCCCCCGAGGAACTCACTTTCTAATAGAGGAGATAACATGCAAATATCTATGTACTATGGTACAGTTTAGGTGGTAAAGTGGATAGAGCTCCAGGCCTGAAGTCAGGAAGACCTGAGTTCAAATCCAACTTATTAGCTGTGTGATCCTGGGCAAGTCACTTAACCTTGTCTACACTTTCTTCATTAGTAAAATAATCTGGAGTAGGAAATGGCAGACCATTCCAGTATCTGTGCCCAGAAAACCCCAAAAGGGGTTGCGAAGAGTTGGACATGACTGAACAAACAACAATATAGTTCAAATGGAAAGTAATCTCAGAGGGAAGATGCTAACACTGGAGGTGGTTGGGGATGGGGCTGAGAAAGGCCTTTTTGCAGAAGGTAGGATTTGAACTGAGTCTTGAAGGAAGCCGGGAGGTAGAAGAGGAGCAGGAATAGTCCAGGCAGGCAGGAAACCAATGGAAGGGCGAGCAGTGAGGAGGTGGAGTGTCATGTGTGAGGCACAGCAAGGAGGTCATTTCAGGTGGATCACTGAGTATGTGGAAGAGTATAAAGTATACAAAGCCTGGAAGGACAGGAATGAGGCAGGTTGTGAATTGCTTTAAAAGCTAAACGGATTTTTTTAGATTTGATCCTGGAGGTAACAGGGAGCCATTTAAGTTTGTTGAACAGGGATCTGAGATGGTCAGACTTGGACTTTTTGGAAAAACAGTTTGGTAGCGGAGTGGAGCATTGATAAAGTAGGGAGAGACCTGAGGCAGGGAGGCCAAGCAGCAATGTACTACAGTAGTTTATTAATTTATTTTTGGAGGCAATCAGAGTTAGGCGACTTTCTCAGGATCACATAGCTAGTAAGTGCCTGAGGCTGGATTTGAACTCAGGTTCTCCTGACTCTAGGGCCAGTGCTCTATTACAAAAAAGAGATCCTATAAATGTGTACATGTGAATCTTTTTCTTCTTTCGTTGATTTCTTTGGGATAAGCCTAAGAGTAGTACAGCTGGGTCAAAGGGTATGCACAATTTAGTGATTTTCTGGGTATATTTCTCAATTGATTTCCAAAATAGTTGAATCAATTCACAGCTCCACCAACAGTGCATGAGTGTCATGGACCCTCCAACATTTGTCATTATCCTTTTTTGTCATCTTTGCTGATCTAATTGGTATAAGGTAGAACCTCAGATATGTTTTAGTTTGCATTTCTCCAGTTACTAATGATTTTCATATATTTTTTGATATCTTGGATATCTTTGAAAACTGCCCATTCATATCCTTTGACTATATATATGTGCATATGTGTGTATGTGTATATATATATATATATGTATATATATGTGAATATATATATATGCCACCACCTTATTTTACTGATGAGGAGACTGAGGTTCAGAGAGGTCAAGTAATTTTCCCAAGGTCATACATGTCATAAGGGATAGAGGTGGAAAAACCTCACAGGATAAAGTCATTCTTAATCCTTCATAAATAATTTTCTCCCAAAGACTCCCATGGCAGTAGAAGAAAAACAAAAAACAAGTCCCTAGCAGGGCAGCTAGGTGGTACAGTGGATAAAGTGCTGGCCTTTGACTCAGGAAGACTCTTTTTCCTGAGTTCAAATCCAACCTCAGACACAAACTGTGTGATCCTGGGCAAGTCACTTTAACCCTGTTTGCCTCAGTTCCCTCATCAGTAAAATGAGCTGGAAGAGGAAATAGCAAACTACGCCAGTATTTTTGCCAAGAAAACTCCAAATGGGGTCACGAAGAGTCGGGCACGACTGAACAGCCACGACAGCAGGGACGAGGTTATGAGGATGAGGAGATTCTATTGCTCCAGATATTGGAGCGGGGCATGGCAGGCTGCCTTACGTTTGAGCTGGAGCAGCTGTCCGGGCGGTTCTTTGCCTCTTTAATTGTCATTTGGCAATACTCTGCCTCCTAAGCATTGAGTCCCTTCATCTGTCTCTTGCTTCTGTCAATCACAGCTCTCCCACCACCACGGCCTTTAATTATCCTCGGGCTTGGTCTAGAGAAGCCTTATTCTGCTTCTTTGCACTGCTTCTGTTCTAGGTAAATATTTTCTTTGTATTGACCAAGATGCTTCCCTGGAGTCAATTGTTAATACTCTTTTAGAATAAGCATTTTCACTGTCAGCTGAAACCATATGCTGTAGGGCTGTATTTAGGCCTCCTGTTCTACTGGGCTTGTCACTGCCTAAGCAGCACCAAAAAGAGAAAGGCCTCTTGATCTCTTTCCTAACTATTGTCCCCCTTATATTCTTGTACTTCCCTCTTTTTCTCTTCTAGCTTGAGATTCCTAGCTCTCATTCCCAACTAGATTAAGGAGAATGCTTTCCATTCCCCTTTTCTCTGCCTGAGATGACAAGGTCCATGTCTTCAGCTGCCTCCTCTTGAACCTGGGGACAAACATTCACCCCTCTTTGGTGTGCCCTATTCTATTCCAATTATGCCTTTGTGAGTATGCACATTTTCCCAGGTTTCAATTTCACTGAGCCTCAGGAAGGCACTAGTAAAATTGTGTCAGGGATGGAGAGGAGTGAAGGAGAAGAAGATATATCTTAGCTGTCTTTGTTGACATTGCATATCACACAGTAAACCCCAAAAAGGAAGGAAGGAAGGAAAGAAGGAAGGAAGGAAGGAAGGAAGGAAGGAAGGAAGGAAGGAAGGAAGGAAAGAAGGAAAGAAGGAAAGAAGGAAAGAAGGAAAGAAGGAAAGAAGGAAAGAAGGAAAGAAGGAAAGAAGGAAGGAAAGAAGGAAGGAAGGAAAGAAGGAAAGAAAGAAAGGAAGGAAAGAATGAAGGAAGGAAGGAAAGAAGGAAGGAAAGAAGGAAAGAAAGAAAGGAAGGAAAGAAGGAAGGAAGGAAGAAAGAAAGAAAGAAAGAAAGAAAAAGAAAGAGAAGGGAAGGAGGGAGGGAGAAAAAAATTATGCTTCAATCTGTACTGAGGGTCCATCAACTCTCTATCTAGAGGTTAGAAGCATGTTTCATCATGAGTCTTTGGAATTGCAATGGGTCATTATGTTGATCAGAGTTATTAAGTCTTTCAAAGCTGATCATCTTTACAATATTGCTGTCATTGCATGGATTACTGTCTTGGTTCTTCTCACTTCACTTTGCATCAGTTCATATAAATCTTCCCAGGTTTTTCTGAAAGCATACCCTTCATCATTTCTTATGGAATAATGGAATTCCATAGCATTCCTATACGGTAACTGCATATAGCAACTTGTTCATGCCCAGTTGATGGTCATCCTCTCAGTTTCTAATTCCTTGCCACCACAAAAATAGCTGCTATAAAATTTTTGTACATATGGGCCCTATTCCTCTTTTTTTTTTTTATCTCTTTAGGGTATGGACCTAGTAGCAGAATTGCTGGGTCAAAGGGTATACACAGTATTATAGCTTTTTGGGTGTGATTCCAAATTGTTTTCCAGACTGATTGGATTATTTCACAGCTCTACCAACAGTGCATTGTTGTTATTTAATCATTTTCAGTTGGGTTGGATTCTGCGACTCCTTTCTGAGGGGTTTTCTTAGCAAAGATACTGAAGTGGTTTGCCATTTCATTCTCTAGCTCATTTTTACAAAGGAGGAAACTGAGGTAAATAGAGTTAAGTGACTTGTTCAGGGTCACCCAGCTAATAAGTGTCTGAGGCAGGATTTGAACTGAGGTCTTCCTGAATTCAAGTCTGGCACTCTATCTACAATGCCACTTAGCTACCCTTAGTATACTTATTTTCCTATATCTCCTCCAGCATTTTCCATTTCCCTTTTTTTGTCATCTTAGCCAATCTGATGGGTTTGAGGTTGTTTTAATTTGCATTTCTTTAATTATCAGTGGTTTAAAGCATTTTTTCCCAATATGGTTATTGATATACACAACACTCTATTACAAAAAAGAGATCCTATAAATGTTTACATGTGAATCTTTTTCTTCTTTCTTTGGGATAAGCCTAAGAGTAATACAGCTGGGTCCAAGGGTATGCACAATTTAGTGACTTTCTGAGTATATTTCTCAATTGATTTCCAAAATTTGATTTCTTCTTCTGAAAACTTTGCATTCACATCCTTTGACCATTTATCAATCGGGAAATGGCTTGTACTGTGGCAAATTTGACTCAGTTACCTACATATTTCAGAAATGAGACCTTTATCAGAGAAACTTGCAGCAAAGATCCCCAACACCCTGTTTCCTACTTTTCTTATCTTAGCTGCATTGATTTTGTTTGTGTAAAACCTTTTTAGTTTCATGTAATCAAAATCATCCATTTTACCCCCTGTGAACCTCTCTGTCTCATGTTTGGTTATAAACTTTGACTCATCCATAGATCTGAGAGGTGATTTCTTCCATGCTCCACTAATTTGCTTATAATAGCACCCTTTATGTCCAAATCATGTATTCGTTTTAAACTTATCTTGGTAGAGGGTATGAGATGTTGGTCTAGGCCTAGTTTCTGCCAGACCATTTCCAGTCTTCCCAACAATTTCTGTCAAATAGTGAGTTCTTGCCTAAGTAGTTGAAATCTTGAAGTTTCTCTAGGTTTCTGTGCTTATTTGCTTCTATATGTCCAACTTCTTTTCTTAGCTAGGACCAAATTGTTTTGATGATTACTGTTTTGTAGTACTGCTTTGCGATCTGGTACTGCCAGGCTTCCTTTATTCCTACCTTTTTTCATTGATTACCTTGATACTCTTGAACTTTTGTTCTCATAAGGTACCAATGAATTTTGTTGTTTATTTGATTGATATGGCACTTAAAAAATAAATTAATTTAGTAGAATTATCATTTCATTATATCAGCTTGGCCTACACATGAGCAATTAATATTTCTCCAATTATTTAGATGTCTTTATTTGTGTGGAGTGTTGTGTATTTTGTTCATATAGTTCCTGTGTGTGTCTTGGCAGGTAGATTCCCAAATATTTATATCTGCTGTAGTTATTTTGAATGGAATTTCTCCTTCTGCTTCTTCCTGCTGGGTTTTGTTGGCAATACACAGAAATGTTAATGATATATGTGTTTTTTTAATAACCTCCATCTCTCTTGAAGTTGTTAATTTTTGGATCAGCTTTTTAGTTGGCTCTCTAAAGTTCTCTAAGTAAGCATCATACCATTTGCAAAAAGTGATAGTTTTGTTCCTTCATTGCTTATGCTTATTGCTTCAATTTCTTTTTCTTGTTTTCTGCTACAACTAGCATTTCTAGTACAATATTGAATAGTAATGGTGATAATGGACATCCTTGCTTTATCATTGATCTTATTGGAAAGGCTTTTTAGCTTATCCTCATTACAGATAATGTTTGCTCTTAGTTTTAGAGAGCTACCACTTATCATTTTAAGGAAAGCTCCATTTGTTGCTGTGCTTTTTAGGGTTTGTTTCTTTTTTAAAACAAGAATGGGTGTTGTATTTGGGCAAAAGCCTTTTCTGCATCTATTAAAATATTCATATGATCTTTATTGTTTTTGTTATTGGTAGGGTCAATTATGCATATAGCTTTCCTAATATTGAATCAGCCTTGCATGCCTGGCATAAATTCAGCTTGATAGTAGTGTATGATCTTTGTGATATATTTCTAAAATAGAATTCTAATAGAGAATTCTAGAATAGTAGGGCTGCTCTTGGGCAAATTCTGAAATCCCAGGTCTCCTATGGTGAAAATGAAATTAACAATATTAGCTTTAACGCTCCTGAGCAGTAGCACCCCCTAATTCCTAGAAAGGTCAGAAATCTCAGCTTTCCCACTCAGTCTTTGAAGCACGGATTCCTTGTCACCTCCAAATGCCTTTTTTTTTTTTTTACAACATACCACTTTTAAAACTTCATACATTAAGAAGGCCACTTCCCACTAATGGTGTGTGTATTTGCGGAAGAGTATGACCTTCTTGCTACTTCCCTTACAATTGCATTTCATTAAACACCTTCTATTTGAATTAATTGTGTTTTCTGGCTGACTAGTCAAAGTAGCCACATGGGTGGAGCCTTATAAGAAATAGATGGCCATCTTGCTCTTGTCTAGAAAGCTAGGTGAGAGCGGTCCAGGTTAATACTTCAGCAAGTTGATCACTGGAGGTTTCAAGGTCAGGGGCTGTCTCTGCCTTCTTCTTCCTCAGATTTCCTGAATGATTTCCTTGCATTTCCCAGTGTTTCCTCTTAGCCTTTGTGGTAGACCTCAGTCAGACCAAAAAAAGTAACCATCCCCTGAACTCACACTACAAACTAAAAACTCAATTTCTTGCATCTCTGACATCTTTATCATGAACTCTGGTGATTCTCTCTTCAAATAATTTCCCCATAGGGGAACATTAGAATGATGCTTAATAATTGCTTTTGTGTTAAATGCCCAGGACAATTTACTGCCATGCTTTCTATTTTTGGTGCCCAGAGATGGCAGAAAAATGTAGAAGAAAAGAAAAATAGGCTAAGTAGAGATTAAAATGAATAAGAAAAAAATGGCTCGAGTGGTTCCTATAATTTCACTTCTTAGTGGAGAAAATTAAAACCATCAGGATCATCCTGAACTTGAAGATAAGTTCAAAATGGGTATATTATTTAGACATAAAGGGGACTGTCATAAGCAAATTAGTGGAGCAGGGAAGAAATCTCCTATCAGATCTATGGACAGGAGGAGAATTCATAACCTTTTACAAAGGGATATTTGATATAGTGAGAAGTTACAAAGCATTGCTCCCCATGCCAGGTGCAGCTTCCTCCTCTCAGTCTCTAGGAATAGCAAGGTCGAAGTGAAAGTGGGTTGCAACAACTTCATTCCTGAAGGTAGCACAGCCAACAGTCGCTCCTTTGCCTGTAGGACTTCATGTCTCAGCCGCCAAGTTGATTCACTCCTGGGCTAGATCCCAGATATCACTCTTCAGAACTTGCTGTCACCTTACCTGGTTTAGTGACCAGTAAATTCTAGTATGGCCTCTTGTTCCTGGACTTCTGGTGGTTTGCTCTTCTAACCTTCCACAAGGCCCTGTATGGAAGAAAAGAAGGCACGCATACAGGAGGTAGCCCCATCCATGTTGCCGGCTTGCCTAGGAGGCCATGTACTTGCTAGCTTCATGGAGGATTTGGAGGAAAAGGAGCCCCCACCTGGTGGGCTTCATCCTCACCTGAACATAGTCAGGGAATAAGAGTCTAGTGATGACTTCTGTATGAACACTGAGTTGTGGCTCAGCAGTTAACCAAAGGGACAGCTAGGTAACTCAGTGGATAGAGCGTGGGGCCTGGAGTCAGGAAACTTATCTTCCTGAGTTCGAATCCAGCCTCGGACACTTATTAACTGTGACCCTGGGCAAGTCGCTTGACTCTATTTGCCTCTGTTTCTTCATATATAAAATGAGTTGGAGAAGGAAATGGCAAACCGCTCCGGTACCTTTGCCGAGAAAATCTCACAGAGTCAGACGTGACTGAAAAATGCCTGAACAACCACAAAAAATCAAC
Source organism: Phalanger gymnotis (assembly GCA_028646595.1). Lineage (NCBI taxonomy): Eukaryota > Metazoa > Chordata > Mammalia > Diprotodontia > Phalangeridae > Phalanger > Phalanger gymnotis. The sequence goes on along the minus strand of CM053622.1, from coordinate 394,558,970 downwards.
CAAAAGACCACATAATAAATGAATAGGAAAGAGTTACCAAATATCTGCACATGCTAAATGGCGGAGAGCCAGGCCCTTCAGTTCTGCGTCATCAGGTGCTTCACCATTTGCACACTACCACAGGTGGCCCTTCTTTGACGAGTCCTCTGTTACATGTACAAGTTTCTCCTCTGGGAGTATGTGAGGTCCTTGAGGGCAGAAATAGTTTATGTTGTCCTTGTATCCCTTGCACAGTGCCTGGCAAATAATTGGTGCTTAATAAATGCTTGTCGACTGATTGATTGAAAGGCTTCTTCTTTTGAAAAGTGATATGCAAGAGCCTCCTCAAAAAGATCATGTTTTTGAACTTTGGGTAAGGATTAAAATTTTAAAAAATTATTTCTAAGATTGTAAAATAGCTCCTGAAAGATGAACTCTCCCGGAAAACTGTAGACATGCAATAATGTATTGCTGCTCTTATGTTAGAAAGTGCATTAGCTTCAAAATACAGCAAACATATGAAAATCACCATTCTGTCACAATCTGGAGAAAATGCCTGACAGCAACATCACCATCTTTCATGGAAGATTTATTTCAAGGACTGAAAAAAGAGATGAACGCCAATGAGCCAGTCTTTAGCTCTACGCAGTGACGGCAGGAGTTATCCTCATTCTATACATATCCAATCAGTTGCCAAGTCTTATCGATTCTACCTTCACAGCATGTCTCCTCTCTGCTCACGCAGCCACCACTCTAGTTCAGACCTCCATCCTGTGGACAATTGCAATACCCTCCTAATTGGCCCCTTGCCTCAAGCCTCTTCCTTTTCCAGTCCATCTCCACAAAAGGTACCAAAGTGATATTCCCCAAGCAAGAGCCTGACTGACAGCCACCCCCAGTTCAATTAACATCAGTGGCTTCCTGTCGCCTCTAAGACAAAAGAGAAATTCCTCTGTGTGGCATTTAAAGCCCCTCATAGCCTGGCGGCAACCTACCCACCTCTTCAGGTTTATTATATATCAGTCTCCTTTATGAATTCAGCAGTCCAGACAGTCCACACACGTAACACTCCATCTTCTCTCTCATTGAAAAAGCTAGGCAGCTCAGTGTACAGAATGGCCTCAGACACTTGATAGCTGTGCAGCCCTGGTGAGGAACTTAACCTGTATCTGCCTCAATTTTTCCATTTGTAAAATGGGAGTAACAATAGCACCTACCTCCTAGAGGTGTTGTGAGAGAAAAATCAGATATTTGTAAAGTGCTCAACACTGTGCCTGGCACAGAATGGGTGTTTAATAAATGCTTATTTCCTTCCCTCCTTCCTTTCCTCTGTCCTTTCCTCCTTCCCTCCCTCCCTTCCTTCTTCCCTCCTATCCTTCCTTCTTCCTTCCCTCCTCTTCTTTCTTCCTTCCTTCCCTCCCTCCCTCCCTCCTTCCTTCCCTACATCTCTCCTTTCTTTCTTCCTTCCCTCCTTCTTCCCTCCTTCCTTCTCTCCTTCTTCCCCTTCTCCCTCCCTCCTTCTTTCCTTCCTTCTCTTCTTTCTTCCTTCCTGCCTTCCTTCCTCCTTCCCTCCTGCCTTCCCTCCCTCCTTTCTTCCTCTCTTCCTCCTTCCTTTTTTCCTTCTTTCCCTCCTTCCTTCCTTCCTCTCCATATTTACCACTCATAGAATGTACTCCTACCTTACTCATACCTATTATAACCTTTTACTTCAAAGCTGAACTCAAAAGCCGCTTCCTACAGGAGGCCTTCCCTGATCCCCTCAGCTACCAAGTACTTTTGCTGTAAGTTATCTTGTATTTATTGTGTATATATTTATATACATACACATTGGCTCCTCCAATAGAAGGTAAACACTTTGAGGACTATTTAATTCCTATTTTTTTTTTGCCCAGGAGTGTCATAGTATGTACACAGTAGGTGATTAAAAATGCTTGTAAATGATTGATTGCAATCAGTGTAACAGTTGCTACAACAATGACTCCACTAAGCTGGGACTGCCTCATGTCCCTGCATACTGCTGACACTGACACTTTTTATCCATGTTTCTATTATAGACCTTGGGCAAAATATTGAAGTTTAATTTGCAGTCTCTCTCTAGCTGAGACTTAAATAAGTCATTTAGCCTTTGTAAAAGGAGAATGTTGGATTCTCTAAGATACCATCTGACTACAGACTGATGACTGAATGACTCCTTTACCTTGTGGCTTCCGCCATGGCTGTCTTTCCCTCTCATTTCCCAGTCTCCCTGCAGAGTTGGCATCCCACAGAAGCCAGCTTTCTTTAGTTCCTCATATTTATGACCTGTCACCATTTCCTTACCTCTTCTGTCAGATGACAATTATAGAGAGAGAAACCAGACCTGTAACTTCATTGGCATAGGAAGGAAAGAACCAAGCACTTATTGAAATGCCTACTATACTGTGCCAGATGCTGTGCTAATAGGGACCTTCCAAAGGAGGAAATTCCTTCTATCAATGCAGGTTGATATCTTTTCTAAATTTAGCAACTTAGCACCTAGAGTTAAAATGACTAGCCCAGGGTTACATTCACACTACGAGTCAGAGGCAGGACATGCAATAGGATATATTATAGAATGTTACATTGTTTGCTTTTAACTGAGGTCAATAGTGTGTTAAAAGAAAATTGTTGAAGGAAAAAACACTTTCTGAATGCTCACAACTACCTTTGATTTTGCGAGGAAAACACCTCTACTTTCTAGGTTGATAGGAAGAAGGACAAATCTGAATGTTTATCTTTCCTTCAGAAATAATGGAGGGCTTACAGGCACCCTCTTCTGGAGCGCTTCCTTATCGTATGATGTTTTCTTAATGAGCATACGGCAAGGGGGGATTATTTATGAATTGTGGTTGAAGTTAGAGCACACTAATAAATAACTGAACTTTGAAACTTCTCACCCTGGTTAGGAGTGATGGATGGAAGGACAGGGCCCACACCAAGCTTCCGATTAGGGTAGGAAAGGTGGAAGAAGCTCGTGTTGGCTGTAGCATCTCCTGACCTTTTATTTGGAGGACTTTGGGGCTGGGATAATGTAGATTGATCAATCCCAAGGGGCTTTTAAAACCTGCGAGTAATAATGTACATCAAGGGCCTAACCACCATTTTAGCTTCTTCCTTATCAATTTTTTTTTTGTTTTTTTACCCCTCATCTCAACTCCAAAGCACTTAGCGTAAGTCTGGCATGTAGTAGGTGCTATATAATGCTTATCCCCTTCCTCCTTCCCACTAAAAAACATTTCTGACCATAGAGGCAGCTTAGAGTAGAATGGTGGTTTTGGCCTCAGAACTCCTTTACACTCTTAAAAAATTACCGAGGATGCCCCCTCGCCCAAGAGCTTTTGATTATATGGGTTATGTCTATTGATATTTACCATGTTAGAAATAAAATATATTGGCATTATGGAAATATTTTTGACCCTGAAGACCCCCTAAAAGAGTCTCAGGGACTCCTAGGAATCACCTGACCATACCCTGAGAACCAAATAGTTAATAAACATTTATTATGTGCCTGCTGTGTGCCAGGAACTGGAGTAGAAAATAGAAAAGTTAATAGAGGATAGAGCACGAGAGACTTGTGTTTGTTCATTACTTCCATTATTTACTAACTAACTATATGACCCTGGATGAAGTAACTTAGTCTCTATGTGCCTTGAGTAGCTTCCTAGGATTTATTTACTAAGGTGAAGTCTCTGGTAGATTGACAAAATATAAGGCAATGGGAAAAGTCATTTTACAAAATTGTTCTGTAGACATCTTGGCTGCAATATATCTTTTTGATAAGGTGCATGGGACAGAAAACCCCTAAAATTTGCTCTCTATAATTGCTCCACATTCCCACAGAATTTCTCCGAAATTGGCAATAGAAAAACTTGCTATCGGAATAGTTACATCACACACATGTTTTAGCATTTATCATGTTTAATGGTGATTACTAAAAGGCATATTTAAAATTAGGGATATCAAACTGTTTATGATAATGTGTAATGATAATTTTTGTAAATATTAATCGTGTGTCTTAGAGAAATGTTTGTAAAAGTCCTTTAAGTTATTCTTCTTTGAACGTAGAACTATTTAAAATGTGTTCTTTTCAAAGTACTGTTTATTCTGTACACATTTTAGTTTTCAACAGACTGAATTTCATAAATATTATGGAATATTAGGGTTGTGGGGTTGTGTCTATCCAAGGAAAAGGGGGAGGAATTGGTGGCAAATCAAATACCCAAGTACTTTCACCTTAAATATTCATATTTGGGCACCAGGTACCTATTTCCTCTGCATTTTTCTAATCTTTAGGCACAAAAAAGAGATATAGTACAGAGTAGAATAAGCTCAGGGTTATCATTACAGGAATTGTAGGAGTCAAGGTATGTTGAGGCTCTGGAGAGATTTTAAAAGGGCAGACACAGTACTTTACATCTCCTGGGACTTACTGATATTCACTTTGCTGGCATGTTTGCTTTGACTGGTATTCCTGGCATGTGATGCGAGGAGAAGATTCAGTTATCTGGTCATGCGTGTGTCATTAGGGTGGAGGGGAGGAGAGCAGGCTAGCCCATGAAGTACCAAGTCTGCTGATTTGTCCTTGGGTTTCTGGTCATATTGGCCACACATTGGGAAGAGATGCAGCTAAGGAGACTTGCCGTCTTAGTTGGTGATGCTAGGTTGGCTTATGGAGTTACACCTGGCTTCCAAAGTGTCTAACAACCTGTTCAGGCACCTACCAGAGCAGCACATTCATTGGCAGATGGCTAGGAGTCGAATGAAGTTTCTAAGAGAATAATGAGACACTGGGTGAGCTGGAGTATGTGGCGAGATGATTTCACCAATCCTAACTTTAGACTGGGAATGCTTGATAGCACTTTTTTTTTTAGTTTTCAACATTCACTTTTATAAGATTTTGAGTTCCAGATTTTTTTCTCCTCTTTCACTTCCCCCACTCCTTCCCCAAGATGGCATGCAATCTGATATAGGCTAGACATGTACAATCATATTAAACGTATTTCCACATTAGTCATGTTGTGAAAGAAGAATCAGAACAAAAGAGAAAAAAACATCAGAAAGAGAAAATAGTATGCTGCGGTCTGTATTCAGGCTCCATAGTTCTTTCTCTGGATATGGAAAGCATTTTCCATCATGAGTCTTTTGGAATTGTCTTA
>CM053622.1:394543227-394553717 GCA_028646595.1 Phalanger gymnotis | reverse complement strand
TGGAATTGTCTTAGATCATTATATTGCTGAGAAGAGCTAAGTTTGTCAAAGTTGGTCATCCAACAATATCGCCGTTACTGTGTACAATGTTCTCTTGGTTCCGCTCACTTCACTCAGCATCAGTTCATGTGAGTCTTTCCAGGTTTTTCTGAAATCCGCCTGCTTATCATTTCTCATAGAACAATAGTACTCCATTATATTCATATACCCCAAATGATGGGCATCCCCTCAATTTCTATTTCTTGGCCACCACAAAAAGAGCTGCTATAAATATTTTTGTACATGTGGGTCCTTTTCCCTTTTTTTGTGGTCTCTTTAGGATATAGACCTAGCAGTGGTATTGCTGGATCAAAGGGTATGCACAGTTTTGTAGCCCTTTGGGTATAGTTCCAAATTGCTCTCCAGAATGGTTGGATCTGTTCACAATTGAAAGCACTTCTTTTTTTTTACTTTATTTATTTTTAGTTTTCAACATTCACTTCCATAAGTTTTAAATTTTCTCCCCCTTCATCCCCCCTCCCTCCCCAAGACAGCCTACATATACATTGCATTGCTGAGAAGGGCTAAGTCAATGGATAGCACTTCTTGACAGGCCTGTTGACGACTGTCTCCACCTTCCTTTCAAGAACAAAGGGGCATGATGAAGAAGAGCATTCAGGAAATTGACAATCGAACCTTACCAATCAATAGCGAGTATGTTCAACTGCCTTAGACCTTACTTTTTTACTTTACGCTCACTTTCACGGTAGTAAATGTATTTTAGCCTGTGTGCCAACTGAGTTAAACCTTTAAGGCCATGCTGAGGAGACAAGAAAAGATTGGGGCACAACCCAAGGGGGTTGGGGCCCAAACTCAGCAAGTTAGGAATTCAGGAACTCAGAATTTGGAGAGCGCCAGGAGGGAAAGGGGAGACTGCTAAGCAGGTACTTTTTACAAAGTTGTTAATAGGAAAGAAAGTGGAATAGCAAGATTTGAATGTCACCTGATGATCAGAGCATCTGCCAGAAGCTCTAACCAGGGGCAAGGACCCTATGCCTAAGCTATACCCCCACAGCATTAGGAGAAACAGTGTCCCCATGGGCTGCCAGGCTGTTCCAGTTCAGGGGCAAAAGTATCATACATGTAACTGATGCAAGTATTTCAAATGGTTAAATTTTGGGTGTGTGGACAGACATATTTTAGAGCAAAATTTATATAAATGTTTTTGCTACTGATACCACTATAACTTTCCTGCTGTTACCAATGGGCCAAAAGTTAAGAGTTTATTTGCAATAAAACACATCAACTAAATAATTTCTTTTGTTTCTTTTAGACAGCCAAATGCTTCAGACTTTGAAATCCTCCCCCTCCCAGAAGGAGAGAAAAGGGACCAGAGATATTGCCACACTTGTGAAGGAAAAGGCAAAATGCAATAACCTGAACAACAGCGACAGAAAAGCTTCATCACTCATTGGGGTTTTATTCCTCAACGAAGGGGAACAAATGCCAATAAGGTGAGATTTTTACGTTGCCTGGCTTATTAAAACATAATTGATAGCCTGGAATACACTAAATGAAATAATAGCATTTATCTATCTTTATATGATATTAAAAATAAAAATTACTATCCTTTCTAGTTAGAATTGTTTGATGAAGCAGACGTACAATTAAAAGCTGTTTGGTTCCCTTTTATGCTGATTGTTTTAAATCCAGCAAAAGGGATTCATCATTACTTCCTTTTGTTTTGGGTTGCAGATCTATATTTTCCATAGGAATCTGGGTTTCCTTTTCTGCTTGGGAAGGACATACTTCTCTGCCTTGTACATTCTCGGTTGTAGCTGTCATTTCTGTGTAGGGCTCATTTAGGGGTTCATCAACCCCACTGCTGCTAATGATATCCATGCCCATATCCTGAATGCCTTCTTGACCTTCTGCAGTTGTTCGTTCCTTTCCTTTCTTGTAGAGATGCATCTTGAAAGTTTCTTTCGTTGGAGTTGCTTTAGAAATTGTTTTCTTAAATCTTTCACCAGACTGCTTCAATCTTTCTCCTGACGACTGCCTCAGTTTCTCTCCCGACTGCCTCAGTCTCTCTCCCGACTGCCTCAGTCTCTCTCCCGACTGCCTGATCCTTTCTCTTCTCTCAGGAGTCACAATTCTAGTCCGAATTCTGTCTACTTTCTTGTCGAAATTCTGTCTTGTCTTCTGCATGTTTTCTTTAGAGAAGGCCTTTTTGATGTTATCGATCTGCTTCTTTCCTGACTTTTTAAACTGGGCAGCTCTGCTTTCTTCAATTTCATATTCTTCATCAGAAGAGAGATCATCTGGGAGGCAGAACTCATCTTCTTGTGTATTCTCAAGCAGGCTTTTTTCCTTAACGACAGAGAGAGATGTAGGACATTGGACTTCTTCCTGGTGGAGGGAGAGGAAAGAATGGAAATTATGATAGTATCCATTTCTATGTCATTTAAAGGTTTACAACAGCCCTGTGGGGTGGGTAGAGAAAGTGACATTAGACCTATTATACAGATGAGCAAACTGAGACTGAAGTGACTTGCCCCAGGTTGCGCAACCAATGATGTCTAATGTCTAAGTGAAGGCAGGTAGCTTGAGGATGGATATCTCTGGAATCTTGTCACCCCTCTCCAAGAGAGACTCTGGTTCCTGCCCTGAGGGGTGCAGGAGAAAGAACTGCAAAGGCAACCAGAACTGCCTCTGTGTGCTCCTCCACTGATGGGTTAGAGGAGCAATTATTTTAGATTCAAGCTACTTTCCAACATGCCATCCCTTAAAAGGGGAGGGTAACCCAAGCTTACATCTATTGTCTTGACTCCTTCCCACCAAATGTTAGTTACACAAAAGACTATCTCAGATGGTGAAAACAAGCAAGTGATGAAGAGACTGATCCAAGACCTCATACTAAACAAAGGATATTTTTAAATCAAACAAGACTTTAAAAAGTCTAGAATCTAGAACTGACTGATAAGTAACACTTCTTAAAAGAAACTCCATAATCTTATTTCAAATAAATATTAAATCGGTTTAACAAATTAAAACCAAAGAAAGATTCAAGGGGGAAAAAAGCTTGCCCAATGAGCCAACCAATTTCATTTTTATGTGAATTTTCTTTTCCCTGTGAACTTAACAAATCTAAACAAACATGAACATTTCAATATTAAAGAAAAACAGAAAGGACAACAGTATATGTAACTATGAATTTATATTATGTCTAGCTTTTGTTTAAGTGTGTACAGGTATATCTTGTTTTATTGTACTTTGCTTTATCATATTTCACAGATATTGTATTTTTCACAAATTGAAGGTTCGTGGCAACCCAGCACAAAGCAAATCTATCAGCACCATTTTTCCAACAGCATGTGCTCACACTGTGTTTCTGTCACATTTTGGTAATTCTCACAATATTTCAAACTTTTTCATTATTCTTATATCTGTTATGGTGATCTATGATCAGTGATCTTTGATGTTACTACTGTGATTGTTTTGGGGCTCCACAAACCATGCCCATATAAGATGGTAAACAATAGATAAATGGTGTGTGTGTGTGTTTGTGTGTGCGTGTTCTGACTGCTCCTCTCATAGGGCTGTTACCTGTTTCTCTCCCTCTCCTGGGCCTCTCTATTCACTGAGCTACAATAATATTAAAATTAGGCCAATTAATAGCCCTACAATAGCCTCTAAGTGTTCAAGTGAAATGAAGAATCAATCAATGGGGTGACAAGCTTCATTGTCACCTTATTTTAAGAAATTGCCACAGCCACCCCAACCTTCAGCACAACCACCTTGATCAGTCAGCAGCCGTTGACATTGAGGCAAGACCTTCCACTAGGAAAAAGAATACCATGCATTGAAGGTTTAAATGATGCTTAGCATTTTTTAAGCAATAAAGTACTTTTTAATTAAAGTATGCGCATTGTTTTTAAATGTAATACTATTGCCAACTTAATGAACTATAGAATAGCATAAACATAACTTTTACATGCACTGAGAAACCAAAAAACTCATGTGGCTCACTTGATTTCTATATTCACTTTATTATGGTGGTCTGGAACCAAACCCCAATATCTCTGAGGTGCACCTGTATTAAATTTAACACAGTAGCAACAAAACTGCCATGTTTATTAGTGCCCCCTCTGACCTTCTTTTTGCTCACGTCTGTGTATTTAAAATGCACCATTGACACTCATTTCTTCTTTTTTATCATTATAGCTACCCACCCACCAACTGTCTCTCACCCCAAATAGAAGGTCTCTCTTGTTAAAAAGAATATAGTCAAGGAAAACAAGCACACAGCCATCCGCTTTCCAAAGGCTATAGGGAGAGCAGTAGCAAGATAATTAAGCCTTCTCTTTTACTCTGCTTGTTTTGTTAACATCTCTGTTGTCTTTTGTTACTTAAAATTCCCTGGCACTGGGCACAGGGATGATAGATGTAAAAAGAAATATGTGTAGGAACCCTGTTGCTCTGATGAATCAGTGGTGGTGGGAGGGATCAAAATTCCTTACAACTCCTCCTCACTCCTAACACCTGCTGTAGCCACAGGCTGCACTATCAGTAGGAAGGTCTGACTTAAGAGTATGAGATTGAAGAGGGAAGAGAAGGTTGTTGGGGATTTTTTGCCTCCTTTTTTAAAAAATATTTTTATTCTCAGGTTCCAAATTCTCCTTTCCTCCACCTCCTCCCCTATGTGCTGAGAAGGCAAGAAATGTGATATTCATTATACATATGAAGTCAAACAAAATATATTTCCACGTTAACCATGTTTGGGGTCAAGGGGAAGCAAGAAAATAAATGAAGGGAACAAATGCTTTCAATCTGCACTCCGAGTCCCTCGGTGAAGAATTAAAAACTAATAACAGATGGCTACAAAAACCCCCAAATCCCAACTTGAAGAGTTTAGCTTTTCTCTTCCTTTCTCTGTAAAAACAGAATGTGACCCAATGTCTGTTAAATGGGCAGACAGTACCCAGAAAAGCTTTGGCGACATAGGATTATTCTTTTAACAGGGGGTCGATCAGGGAACTTCGGGGGTCCCCTCACCAACCCCTTTGATGAGGTTAGAAGACAAAAAGGACAGGTAGCAGAAACAAAGAGATGAAAAGACTTTGACGTTAACCTTTGCGTACCCATCTCAGATTTGGACTGGCCAGTGTAAAGGAAGTATTTTTTTTTTAAAAAATGTGTATTTTTTCTTTACCTTTTTTTGGAGGTGTGAAGAATTTCCTCAATCATCTTTTTGGAATTATAAGGTCAGTTAGCCACTGGCTCAGAAATCAGCCACTTCCTGGTGGCTTTTATAAAACAGGAATGATCTGAAATCAGGGCTGTCTTGGCATTTGAGAAGAGAAGTGACCATTGAGGAAGAACCCACTTGTATTTGGTCTTCCCCCCTGCACCTCTTCCCGAGTGCAGCAGTGGAGGGAGGTTTTCTTCTCCTCCCCACCTTTATCCATCAGTAATAGTGCTTGTGGGCAGCCAGGTGGAACAGTGGAAAGAGTGCTGGGCCGGAAGACTCGTCTTCCTGAGTTCAAATCTGACCTCAGATACTCATTAGGTTTGTGACCCTGGATAAGTCGCTTAACCCTATTTGCCTCAGTTTCCTCATCTGTAAAATGAATTGGAGAAGGAAATGGCAAACCATTCTAGTATCTTTGCCAAGAAAACTCCAAATGGTGTCAATGAAGAATCAGATACGACAGGACATATCCCAGGTTTATGGGGGAAATGTTTTCTATCTACCACTCTTACAATGCTATCTTAGTAAATAAATATATTTGCTTTGAGCCGGTTGTCCTCTAGCTGACTACTGAAGGCAGATATATCAGCGAAGCTTGGAGGTTATAGTGCTAGGACTGTGGACTCAGAGATTCCTTTACAACTAATTAAAGTATCTCTGATTCCTGGGGGGACCCAACTTTTGAGTGAGAGTTGGAGAAGTCAGACCCAACACTTCAGAACTGCAAAGATCTATGATTTCTTCTGTGGAGGAACTTCCTCTTTGCCTTTGGTCTTTGCAAGTTGCTGTGAAAGAAAAAAAATTCACTAGTGCTGCCAATCTGGCGGTGAGCCTTCCTGAATTTATATAAGCTGGTTGTCAGATGACAGACATATTTTTTGTCATCAAGTGACTTGGAAGGACCTGTCAGATCTTAAGGCATAGCCTTCAAAAATCCAGGGCCACCCACATGCCATGATGGGGAAGCAATGGAGGACTTCAGGGGAGGATTGTTAATTGTGGAGAATTCATTGTAAAAACAGATTGACAAACACTGTTACTATGAGAAGTAGAAACAGCTTCTTAATACAGAATCCTCCTTTCAAACTCCATTCCTCATAATTGGATTTGACATGTATTAATTAGCATCCTTTGTTTGCTTTGTTCAATTTCCCTTAATCACCCCTTCTCTCTCTCTCTCTCTCTCTCTCTCTCTCTCTCTCTCTCTCTCTCTCTCTTCCTTTCTTTTCTCTCACCCTTTCTCTTTATCCTGTCCCTCTCCTTTATTTACCCATCAGCTTAAATATGTGCATGAAAGTGTGTGGCAATGGAAAGACAAATGGCAGCTATAAATAGGTCATGGCATGTTATCAGCAATGACTTGCATAGGAGAAGAGGGATAAAAGACATCATTGAGGCAGTGTATGCTCTGGGAAGAAGGTGGGATGGTTATGTAGTGAGTGTGAGAAATAACAAATGGACAGGCTGAATGCTCCATTTTTACTCCAAAGACATTCGTGCCCTCATAGCATGGTGGATATTCCCCTTGGCCCATCTCTCCATTTCTCACTATCTCTCATTGTCTATGTTTCTCTCAGTGTGTTTCTCTCTCTCTCTCTCTCTCTTTCCCCAGCAGACCCAATTTAGTATAACCCCTTGACATTACAAATGACAAAACTGAAGTCCAAGGGGATGTGAATTGTCCAAAGTCATATAAAGTTCCCAGGTATCAAAAGCAGGGTTTGATCCTTGGTCCTCTTACTCCAGAACCAATGCTTCTTTCATTCTACCATTCTGCTTCATGAGATGCATCAAAGTCTAAAGAGGTATGTGTGTGTGTGTGTGTGTGTGGCCTTGTACAAGAACGAATGTGGAACTATGTGAGAGTTGCTGCAGGACTATATAAAGATATTCTACATATGGGATAATTTCAAGGAATGAGGAAGAAATAAATAAAATAAAATTTAAGCAGGAAAAAAAAAACAACGAATAAGTCTGCAAAAGAGAAATGAAGTCGGCTGACCTGGGAACTAGAAAGGGAGCTTTCTGGGGCAGTTAGGCAGTGCAGTGAGTAGAGCACTGGCCCTGGAGTAAGGAAGACTTGAGTTCAAATGTGACCTCAGACCCTTGACACACTTACAAGCTGTGTGACCTTGGGCAAGTCACTTAACCCGAATTGCCTTCCTTTTTCCCTTCCCAAAAAAAAAAAAAGGAGTTTTCAAGAAGAGCCTGGAATAGAGAAGGCCAAGGAGTCCAAGTCAGATTTCCCTCTACTTTTTTTTTTGTTTTCCTGTGTCTGAGTCTAGCTGGCAATAATGAGATTTCTATAAGAACAAGCACTGAATTTTTTCACGAAAAAATTCAAATTAGTTAACAGATGATGGTCACATTTTTTCCTTCAGCTAAACAAACCAGAGTTATATTCCTCCAAGGTTTGACATAAAACTGACAATTTCCATTTAGTAGAACTCTCATTCTCAGCTTTAAATAGCTCTCTTCATGACAACTTCATGGGGGCAAATAGTCCAAGTATTATTATATCCATATTACAGGTGATGAGACGGAGGCTGAGAAAGACAAAATGGCCTGACCAGGGCCAACTATCTCATATCAGAAATGGGACTTCTCTCTCTACTGTACAGCCAGCCTTGCTTTGCTGTTTCTCACCCAGAACATTCCATTTCCAGTCTCTGTCTCTCCAGCCTGGAGTATCTCCTGTACCTGTGAGTCCTCCTCACTCCCCTCTGCCACTTAGACTCCTTCAAAGCTCAGCTTAAACATCACCCCCTTTATGAAGCCTTCCCTAATCCTTCCAGCTGCTAGCGCTTCCTCTATTGAAACAACACTGTGTTTATCGTGTGTGTATGTGTCATCTATTTATGTGCATACATTCCGTTTCCTCTTTAGAACATAAATTCTTTGAGGGAATGTGTGGTCCAAGCTTGGGCAGGCTCCCCAGGCTGCAGGGGTCCTTCCTCCTGCTCTTTAGCTCAGCCCTGCCTGGGGTTTTGCACACTCTGTGGTTTAAACTATAGGCTGGTGAGCCTGGATTTGTGAGAGGCCTTTTCCTGAGCTCCAACCGCATAGTCATTTTCTTTAGTTTCTGATCTGATAACCGAAGAAAGGGGAATTGTATTTTACATTTTTTTATTCATGGATTCTGCATTTTCAATTAATAATATTAATAGCAATAATAGCTAGCATTTACATGGTGCTTTGAGGTTTGGCAAATATTATCTCATTTTATCCTCACAACTCTCCCGGGAGGTCGGTGACAATTATTATGCCTATTTTACAGATGACTAAATGAAGGCAGAAAGAGGTGACTTGCCCAGGGTCACGCAGTTAGTAAGTGTCTGAAGCTGGATTTGAACATAGGCCTTCCTGACTCCAGGTTCAGTGCTTTAGACATTACCCCACCTCACTACCTCAAGGTAGTTTTTAATTGGATTTTATGGTTCATGAGTGCCTTGAATCTGCTGGTCCAAGCTAAATAGAGATTTAATCCATAATATCACATGCCTGACATGATGGTATAATGGAATTATGTTATATATCACCATGCCAGACACATATATGTATGTATGCATGTATGTGTGTTTATACACATAGTATGTGGGAAAATAACATTTACTGTTCAAAGCGTCATATATTTCCTGAGGCATGGCTCATGCTAAGGGGAATGGGAAAACCAGTTGCTGGGACCAGGGATTCAGGCCAAGAAGTCTATACTACATAGATTCTGGGGCAAAAAATTTAAGGAATTTGGAAGAGCTAATCATTTCTCTAGATCCACCTGTCTCCCCAAAGCCTCAGTCCTTTTAGGGAAGTTGTTGGTGTTCCCAACCCATCCCTTTTCCCGCCTGCACTGACATTCCAGTGTGAGCAGACGTGGGATTGACATGCTCCCTTCTGACTCATAGGATCACAGAGGCTAGGGCTGGAAGAGACAGAAGAGGACATGGAGTCACACTCAGAGATAGATCCCTGAGGGCCACATGTTGACTTAGAAAACCACAAGTTAACATCATCTATGTTGTGTTGTATTTTCATTTATTTTGTTAAACATTTCCCAATTACATTAATCTGGTTCAGTCCCACCCAGAAGTTTTTCTGAGCCTTTGTGACCCACTGGTCATGAGACTGATACCTATGCTCATCCCAGCTCCCTTGTTTCATATATAAAGAAACTGAGGTCCAGAAATTCTGCTACACTTAGGGTTGGCTGTAAATTTTAACTTTTTAAGAACTATTCCTTTCATAAAGCACTTGGAAAATTGACTCTGTATATGAGAGTTCAGTAAGATGGCAATGATGATAATGATAGATAACAATTAGGAGAAAATTAGCACCTAGTAGAAATAGAGGAAATAGAAATAGTAGAAATAGAAGCGAGGTGGTGCAGTGAATAGAGCACCAGGCCTAGAGTCAGGAAGACCTGAGTTCAAATCCAGCCTCAGCTGTGTGGCAAGTCACTTAACCCTGTTGGCCTCAGCTTACTCATCCATAAAATGAATGGACATGACAAACCACTCCAGTATCTTTGCTAAGAAAACCCCAAATGGGATCATGAAGAGTCGGTCACCATTGAAATAACTGAACAATAAATAAATAATACAGAAATAGAAGTAGGGTGAGATTCAAGAGAACTGGGTGTTTGTCAGCTTTGTTAATTGTGTAATCTTGAGTAAATCATGACATGTTTCTGGATCTCAATTTTCCTATCTACAGAATTAGGGCATTGAACTCTATGATTCTAAGGTACCTTCCAGGTTTGACTTTATGTGTTTCCATAAGTTAAAGGGGAGAGTACAATATTATTTCTATATAACATCTATCCTCTTCCAGTGTTTAACTTAACATTGAGTAGGCAGTGTGGTATAGCAGAAGGAACACTGGATTTGGAATGAGGGAACCTGTGTTCAAATCTTGGCTCTGCTGTTTAGTACATGACCCTGGGCAAATCATTTTTACTTCTAAGGGCCTCAATTTCTTTACGTGTAAAATGAGAGGACCTATTCTCCTAATATTATGATGTTCTGTGACATTCATGGACTCAATTAAAAAATACGTATCCAGCGTTGGCCACTAGAGGAGATATAAAGCTGAGAAAAAAAAATCAGCGATGGGCTGAGCAATTCGTGTAGAACATATGTGTCAGTAAGGCAAAATGGGCTTAGTTTAACGGGTGCCCTTGAGGAGTTTGGCTTTTGTTTACGGTGAAAGTGCTTTCACCTGTTAAATGCTAAGCCCCAGGCCCAAAGCCCTATCAGGTGTGAAA
>CM053622.1:394520571-394542727 GCA_028646595.1 Phalanger gymnotis | reverse complement strand
GGACCCAGGAGTTCGAGCGAGGTCTTGAGGCCGGTGAATATGATTTATGCCATCTTATTTTTCTGTGGCCTCCTGGCTACTCTTGTGAGGCAGGCCTACTGGGCCTGGAGGCTTGTGTTCACAATACTGGAATGGGGAGGTTGGTTCGCTAATTTGTTGCTCTGGGCCCTGAATAAATTTTTTGATGCCTTCTGTTTGGAGAATTCTGTATACCCAACGATTTCGAACCATTCAGATATTTATATGATCCTTTTTGAGATCATAAATTCGGCCTTCCTACTACAACATAATGAGGAATTAGAGAGAAAAGTCAGGACGTGGTCCCTGCCATTTAATATCTTACAATTTGGCATAAGAAAAGACACTCAAGCTCCAAAACCTTACCCAGCTGACCCTTCCTTCTCAGAGGCCATGCCTACCAAGCTAGAAAGAACTGCATGATGGGTCTGGCCATAGATTGGGTCTATAGTCTGGGTATCGGCCTATTAGATAAGATCAAAGAGGTTCACCATGAGAAGGTCGGTAAGCAAAGTGATAGAACATTTTTGGCCACAGCAGCTCATGATATGGTCTCCTAAGGTGTGGAGAAGCTGTAATCTGGATCAGGAGAGGGAAGACACACAGTGACAGAATGACTTTTCTTGGAGTGACGGAGAGAGGGAGGGAGGGAGGAAGGAAAGGGAGAGGGAAGGAGGAAGGTAGGACACACACACACATACATATAGACATGCATACACACAATTTAAATACATATAACATATATGTGAATGCATGTAGAAATCGTGTATAAGCATACATGCATTTATGTACATATATACACATATACTTCTTGAGAGCAGTAGCTAGATCTAATTTGAAGAGGCAGCATAGTGGAATAAAAAAAAAGCATTAGATTTGGAATATGGGGATTGGAACTGAATTTGCTATGTATGCACATGTGTACTTGGGCAAGTTGGACTATATTCCCTGTTCCTCAGTTTTCTTAACTGCAAACTGTCTAATCGTTAACCTGTTCATACGATACTTGCAGTTTCATGTGCAATCATCTTTTTTATTATACTATGTTATAGAAAGGCTTGTTTTATTCCATAAATTCAAAATAAAATAAAATTTTTAAAAATGCCTAACATGGAACAACTCTTTATCAAGGCTGGTGTGAGAATCAAATGTGATAATAATGTATGGTAAATCATTCTCTATAAAGTCACTTAATATTATTATTGAATAATTGTACCCCCAATGCTTACATTGCACATAGTAGGTACTTATGAATTTGTTTAATTGAATTTGAATATTGTGGATTTGGTGGTACTTTATTATATATCCTTGGGAAAGACGTTCCTTCTTCCTCTCTCCCTCCTTCTTTTCCTTCCTTATTTTCCTCCATTCCTCTTTCTTTCCTCCCTGCCTCTTGCCTTTCTTCTTTTCTTCCTTCATCTTTTCCAGAAAAAAGGCATGGAGCTTGAAGATGGAACATTATGTGTAAGGAACACCAAGTAAGCCAGTATAGTTGAAATGTAGAGCGTGTGTTTCAACACAACGTGTAGTAGTTATCCTATAGTCTTTCTTGAAATGGAAATTTATTGCTATATATTTTGAATCCTCTTTTATGTCCTGATGTGCCCATGACATGCTTCTTTTTCTTTTCTTATTATGTATTTACATTTCAATATTTAAGTTTATGATGAGTTTCTCTTTATTTTATTGTGTGTTTAAGTTTCAGTAATAAAAAAGGTAAAAAAAAAAAAAGAAGAAATGTAGAGCATGTGGAAGGAAACAAAATATAAGAAGACTGGAAAGGCAGAAAGAGATCAGGTTGTGATGAGCTTTCAGTACTGAAGAGAGGACTTTATATTGGTCCTGGGAGTAATAGGGAGCCACTAGGGGTGTGGATGACATGGCCAGATTTATACTCGAGAAAAATCACTTTGACAACAAAGTGAAAGATAGATTGGAGTGGGGAGACCCTGAAGCAGGGATGCCCACGAGATGCTCGTTGCAATTATCCTGCTACTTACTTGACAGCAACGACTGATCAATTCAGATGAGTCAAAGATGCCTACGAGAAAAACCTGCCTCAGTAGGAGCTTTGATGCCCCATCCCTGCTTCATTCAGAGTTTATAGACACAGTACTGATGCATATGGCATGTTGCCCATCCGTGGTTGCATCATTATCAGAAAGTCTCGCCAAAGGTTACTATTTAAAAATACAGTTCTGTGAGTTAATTGTTGGGCCTGGTGTCTTTGCTTGCGGCCCATACCCTCCTGCCTCCAGTACAGCCACCTAGACAGATGCCCGTGACAGATGGACAGATGCCCAAAACCTCATCTATCTAGACAGTCCAACTCTGCTGCACATTTTAAAGATCAAGAAGGTGATCCAAAAGTTAGTTCAAACATTTCTCTTCTTTGGCAGGGTGGTGGGGAGGGAGATCCAGACCTCTGGCTTCTTCTCTATAGGGAACTTCCCTGTATGGGAACTCCCTACGCTGATGCAGATCAGTGATTCTGTAACAGAATTTTAGATACTTGCCTATGAAAGCTAAGAGGTGAATTGATTTGTCCATAGTCGGAGAGCTAGTATGTTTCCAAAGCAGGATCTGAATCCAAGTCTTCCTGACTTCAAGGCCAGCTTTCTATCTATTATATAATTCTGCCTCCCACTTGCCTCCATAGAGAATATAGCTCAGAAAGTGGGACAGAACCATATATTCAGAGCCAAAAGGCACCTTACAGCTAATCAAGTCTAAACCCATCCTTTTGTACATGAAGAAACAGGCTGAGAGAGGTTAAGTGACTTGCCCAGGGTCACACAGCTACTATGTCTGAGTCAGGATTCAGTCCACTACTTCCTGACTTAAAGTACAGTACTGTTTCAACTTTGCTTCCCTTTAGTTCCCCAGCCCAAGAATAAGGATGTCTCTTCTTCCTGCTATGGCCTATATTTTTTCAACTTAAGGTTATATAAATAGAATTTTTATTATTTTGGCCTATCCCTAATGAGGTAAAAAGTAAAAAGCAGCAGACATGATTGTCATGTATGGCTAACGGGCTGAGAAAGCCTGCCTCATATTGCATTTCACAGGCAAGAAATAGCCCTGACTGATCCACAGTTCATTTTACACTTAATGGTCGAGAAGCCTGGGGGACTAATAATAGCATGTTGGTTCCCGTCAGGAGGATTTTGTACTGAAACCCCTTTGGAAACCAGGATCCATTTTAAAGTGTCATAGATTTTAGAGCTAGAAGGGACCTTAGAGGTCATTTATTTTGACCCCTTATTTTATAGAAGAGAAAGTGATACCCATTAAGTAATTTGCCCAAGGTCATTTGGTAAGAAGCAAGTGGCAGGGCCAGACTCTGAGTCCTGGTTCTCTTATGCTAAGTATATAACACTCTCTTCCCTGTCCCAAGCTGCCTCCACTATTCCATGTCATTGTTAAGCTCTATAATACAAAGAGTGACCTCCTTCCTTTGAAAACTTTTTGTGGGATAATGAAAGTCTGGAAGAAACTCTGGGTAATGAAAATAAATCTGAGAGGAAGCTTACCTGGAATATGACCACTCGAAATTTGTTTTTTCTTAGCACTTCCTCTTGCTTGGTTTCCACCTTCTTCACGTTTAGGCTGTGCTTCTCCACACGTGCTTTTATTTCTTTTACATGAGCACTGACTTTCCGGGTTTTCTCAAACAGCTTGTTCACTATATATCCCGTGTTACTGTGTGCCTGGGAAAGCTTCAACATGTCAATCTGGACAGATTTGATCGTATTTTCCATCGTTCGATGCCTCTCTTCTATTCTCTTCTGACTTTCTTGGACACTGTCTATTATTGTAGCCACTTTGTCCAGGACGGTCACAATTGTTAAGGCCGCGTCTTGGTCTTCATCTGCTGAAACACTTGACAGTCGATTCTGATGGATTTTATCAGTATTGGCAGTTGATTTGTTGTGATCCATTTTGCTTCTTTTTTTTTCAGGGTTATCTATACAGTGGCTGAAATGTAACTATCTCTACAATTAATTCTGGCACTTACAGCAAAAAAGTTAGCTTGACAGCTGGCCACATAGAGGTTTAAAGGGTAGGAAACTCCACCCCTGGAGGTTGGTCAAGTATTTATAACTAGAAATATCCATATGCAATTGTTCTGCAATCTGAAACCCTTCAACGAGTTTGGCACCAAACCTCACGCGCAGTGGGTATTCTAAAATTGTCTGTTGACAGCCCAAGTGACTCAAAGACGACAGTAACAGAAGAGGAAAACAGAAAAGAAAAGCAACCTGGAAATTTTTCACAGCAGTATCATTATTCCCATTTCATTGACTCTTTTTCCTTTGGTTGATTTCAAGCAATATTTTTTTTAAAGCAAATCAGTGTTTATAACCTGAAACTTCTGCTGCTTTTAAAGCCTACAAACCAAATAATATTAAAACACATAACAGACACGGTAAAACAGAGGCCATATATAGTGAAAACATTGTATTTTAACATGCTTTCCAAACCAAATATTAAAATCAATTGTTTATTTTCAACAAATTATTAAATTCTACATGCATACTTCTGAAAGTCTAAACTACATGTTAAACAGTTGAATACATCCTACTCACATTTCAGGTCTTCCAAACATCAACAATCTATTAATATAACTATAACCAGAAGTCTAATTTGGAGGAAGGGCTTTTTTTTAAGCTCTTGGCATATTCTCTTCAGGAACGCTGCTAGTCAATGATCTTTTTTTGGATTTTAATCACAAACACTAATACAATCAATTTATTTTTTGTGTTAAAACAAATATTTTCTTTAAAAAAGTGATCAAGTATTAAAATGGTAATGAGAAAAGTAGGCTTGATTCCAATCTATTGTTGCCTTTTAGAGTCAGTGATCACAATAAACAGAATCTACCAAGACCCACTTTTTATGGATCTGTTCCATCAGCACCATGAGATGCTTTTCCAAATGTTAGAAGCGTTTCTCAAGGAAAGCAGTGCTCAATTTACAATCCAAACGTTTTATAAATATTTTACAGCTACACACATAATACAGCTTCACAATTCATGCGGTAAGCAGTGTCTAAAAAAATCATGTACTAAATCTCAAAAACATTTAAATATCTATTTAAACACAGTGTCTTCTAGGGTTTTTTTGTATGAAAAGTAATCTGTAAACATCTTTTACCTTTAGTTCATGCTTGATTCTCGTGGTTGTGTATGTGTGTGTGTGACTCTATAATCATTTGTGAAGTGATCTGGGTTTGCAAAAATATTACATTCCATGGGTAAAGTACAAGTCTTATATAACCATGTGTTACAGATACAGAAAATGAAGTTCAGTATTTAAAAACACAAAACAGAAACTCCATAATTGTTAGAGTTGATGCTTTTCTAAATACAAGCCGACAGTGTTCCACTAAAAATGTCCAAAAATAAGGCCTCTGAAATAAATATTTCTATTCTTTAAAAAAAGACATAATAAAATGTTTATCACATGGTTGGTATACATATAAAAGTCATCGAGTTAAACCATTCTGGATGATGTATCCGATGTAAAATGGCCTAGGTTTTGCTTCTGCCGACGTCCTCTGTTGTTCTTAGGGCATTTTCTGTTTGTTTTTTAAAAAAAAAAAAAAAAGAAAGTAATTATTGCATTTAGCATACTGTAAAAGTTTTCCAAGATACTCTAATCTCACAAAGAAAGATATATATCATAGTGTGTGTGTGTGTGTGTGTGTGTGGGGCGGGGTGTGGGGCGGGGAATGATGTGCTCGGCAGAGTAAGGGAGGGTATCAGTTTGGCTCTAGATTCCATTCATTCTGTAGAGCTGGGAGCAGAGGGGTGGGGCACATTTTTTCTTTAGCAAGAAGAACCCATAGTGATGTAGAATACTGAGTTTTTAATTGTATAGTCCTTTCAGCCACGTCCAACACTGTGATGCCATTTGGGATTTTCTTGGCAGAGATAGTAGAATTATTTGCCATTGCCTTCTCCAGCTCATTTTACAGATGTGGAAACTGACGCAAACACGGTTAAATGACTTGCCCAGGATCACGTGGCTAGTAAGTATTAAGAGGCTGGATTTGAACTCAGGAAGATGAGTCTTCCTGACTTCGGGTCCAGCACTCTATCCACTGTGCCACTTAGCAGAAGGGTTTAAAACTGTCCTAAGATTTTTAGGACATCCTGTATTGAGAAATTAATTTGATGTGTTAAAAAAAAAAAAAACAAAAGACGCAAATAAACCATTTCTTGAGTGCTGCTTACAGCCAAGTAGTATGTTAAAATTTCTAAGGTGCTTTCTTCAAAATGCCTTGCATCTGTATGATGTTTTCATAGACAGCAAATACATTTGCTGTGGAAGACAAGTATTACTATTACTATTTTTCAGATAAGAAACCTGAGGTTAAGAGAGATTAAGCAATTTGCCGAAGGTCACACAGCTGACAAGGGGCTGAGAGGAAGGACAAGAATAAAGTTCTCTTGATTACTATTGTAGTATGCTTTCGATCATACCCCATTGTCTTTGGATGGGATGACTGGTTTGCTATGACAGTAAGACCTCAATTAATCGGAATGCTCAGAAAAGACTAGTAACTATAGACATATTTTTGGAAAGTCACTTGATCTCTAGGGGTCTTAGTTTCCTAGTCTGTAAAATGAGAGGGCTGAACTAGATCATTTCAAAGGTCCTTTCCAGCACTGATATTTTATGGTTCTATCAGCGTTCTTAATAAAATTAAACACTTCTATAGCAGGATCCTTCCAGCCAACCTGGGAGATTTCTAATTTCAGAAGAAGTGAATTCTGATGGCAGTAAAGTTGGAGTCAAGTCACAGAGTTTGAATTCCCAATCCCAGGATCTAAGCTTAGCAAGACCATTTGAGTATATGCACAAGACTACTTGTCTTGTCAGGGCTGTAGGGGGAATGATGCATTATAAAATCTTCTGAATTAATTAACAAGAAAACTATGAATAATGGACTTATGAGTGAAAGAAAGGAACAGAGAAGGAGAAAAATTGCATACAAGATGGCCAAAACTAGAGATAGCCAAAAGCATCTATATATCTGCGCAATGAAAATGCAGAAGGTCAATGTGTGATGTAATGGATGTATAAGGTACAATTTAAGAAGAATATAGTTATCCCTTCCACATTGTGACTTTCCTAATCACAACTGCAATATATATGAAGGGCTAGCATAAGAAATTAAAGGGGAATTTGGAGGGAGTTTTGTGGAAGCTGCAGACAACATGCAAAGACCAGCAAACAACACAGAAAAAGTTTAGAAACTCAGAAATGCATAAAATATATGTATGGTACAATATCAGCATAATTTATCATTTAATATCATAGTGATTCAGACTTCTCTAGTATGAAGGGAGGGCCAAAAATTTTTATGTGGATTTTCCAGATCTTGGGGGCACCACATCCCTAAACCCTGTGGTGGGGAAGGGATAACTATAAGCTGCTTATAGCCTTTGACTTATGTTTACTGGGATACTGATAGACACAAGCCAGTCCTTAATGGGATCTCCCCAGCAAGACTTCAAGTAGCCAACATAGTGAGGTGAGAGAATGCTTCTTCATTGGAAGAAAGCCCCAGGATGTCAGAATGCTATGGGATCTCACACTAGGATACCAAGATGATCTTGGAAGACCCCCTTGGAAAAAACTTGGAAGCCATTCTAGGGAACAGCCATGGAAGGAAAAACCCTGGGGTATTTTTGAGCTGCTGTGACTGGAAAGCTGAGCTAAGATAGTGTGGAACACAATTTGCTGAGCAGGAAATGATGGTGCTACATATTCAGATGGCAGATGATAGGAAATCCATCCGGAAGGAACTGGCAGCCCAGATCTAGAGATAAGAGTGGGCTACATTTCTGGCATATCCTACTTGGTCTGCTGCATCTCATGTCATCAGACTACTCCAGGTCAGAAATGAGGTGCACTGTCATGAATCCTTCAGACACAGTGCAGTTTAGCTCAGGTCATTGTCTAACTTTATTTTTTCCAATTCCTTTTATATCATTCAAACTTCTAAATGCTTTTTATATCCTTGTTTCCTGATCTCTAAATAATGTTTCTATTTTATTTGCAGTATCTCCTTATGTGTAGCTACTTTACATTAGGGGGGAAACCAGAAAACCAGACCAAATAGACACCAAAGAAGTCTTTTGTTAATATTTTAATAACTGTACTTTAGTGTAGTTGGTTTACTTTATAATCTTCTGTACTTTATTTCATGCATTTAAAAACATTATTCTGACAATGTATCCATAAGTTTCACCAGACTGCCAAAGGGACCCTGATATGAAAGAGATTTAGGGAAATTTTTTAGAGAAAAATTTAGAGATTTGGGGAATTTTTTGGGAATTTTTTAGGGATTTAGGGAAATTTGATTTCTGGTTTAGGGGAAAAATTTCTAATAATTTGAGATATTCAAAAGTGGGGAGTGCTGCCTTGAGAGGTGGGTTCCCTTCATTAGAGGGCTTTAATCAAAGCCTGGATGACTTCCTGCTGGTGATTTTGAAGAGGTGATCCATTTCATGTTTAAAGCTTGAAAGCCTTGAGGCATTGTTTTTCAAGATATTTTAAGGAGGGAAAACTAATAAAAGAACAAGAAAAACCCAGGTATTATTAATACTCCAAAAAGGATACCAGAAGAATATCATTTAGCTACAGACAGACCCACATGCCTACTTTGCATATTTCTAAAATCTTTCTGAGAGTACTCTCTATCTTCAAAATGAAAATATGAGGAAGAAATAAATAGGTTTTACTGATGCTTCTCTGCATCTGAACACATCTTTGGGCTTGCACAATTGACTGAAAGGTATGTTGATTACAGAAAAGTATTTGATGTTCTCCACCTCCAGAAAGAGAACTGATGGACTTAGAGTACAGGTGGAAGCATATTTTTTTTCTTTTCTTTATTTTTCTTATTTTTTTTTAGAATATGGCAAATGGGAAAATATGTTTTGCATGACTTTATGATGGGTATGTATTTCTTGCTTTCTCAATGGATAGGGGGTGGCGGGAGGGAGAGAATGTGGAATTGAAAATAAAAATAAAATTTAAATTAAAAAAAAGCATCCAACCAAGAGCAAATTGTGACTTTAAAAACTCCTCCAACAAAGAAAGAGTCCTTCATACACATATGCTGAGATTTTTTGACAAATGGAACCACAGGGATAATTCCATTGAAGGATCCTCTGTTTTTGGAGGAGGAAAGGCAGGGCCATTGGGGTTAAGTGACTTGCCCAAGCTCACGCAGCTAGTAAGTGTGTCAAGTGTCTAAGGTCAGATTTGAACTCAGGTCCTCCTGACTCCAGGGCCAGTGCTCTACTCACTGTGCCACCTAGCTTCCCCAAAGGATCCTCTGATCATTAAGGAAAAGTGAGACATAAAAGAAAAAGTTATATGCTCAACGAACATGCTTCCTATGATCATGGAGGGTGTCCTTGAGAAGGACCAAACAAAAGAAGGATGCCGTATAGATGGTGAGGTCGACCCAAAACTCCTATTTATGGATATTTTGCTCAGTGCATGAAATCCCACAATATGAAAAGACTTCCTCACTGAGATCCACGATTATACAAAATAAGTGAAGAAGAACACTTTACCACAGTAGTTCTCTAGGGAAGCTACTAGCAAGAATGCTAAGTACTCTGGGAATCTGTTTTGCTCAACTCTGAATATTTGTTTTTATTTTGTTTTTAGTGGGTAGGTAGAGTTGGAAGGAGAGAAAACATATTTCATTTCATTGAAAAAAGTTAATTTAAAACAATAGAAGAATTATAAGCACTGAAGTACATGTACTTTCAGTAAAATAGACAGCAAAGGCCATGAAGTTTGCAAGGTTTGTATTTTTGCCAGGGCCGAGGGACTGTTATCTACGCTCGGAATCCAGGCAGGTCTTTCTCATAGAAGAGAAGGTGGAGGACCTGGATAAATGTCCCTCCATTCTATAGGTTATCAAGGAGATTGAGGGGGTCCCTTTCAAAAACTAAAGAAGGCTTTCCACCTGAAAACAAAGAAGAAAAAAGATGTGAAGAAGCAAAGGGAAATTCTGACCCGAGTCAGAACATTGGAGGGCAAAAGAATGTAACAGAGGAGAAAGGGAAGAAGGACCAAATGAACACTTAATAGCAAAGTAACAGATATGAAGTTCCTCATTAGAGGGAGCTGGAACCTTTGCTGATTGTACTCCTAGGAGTGATGGTATTGACCTTCAGGTACAATCGGGTAAAACATAATCTATTAAGGGTTAAACGAGTAAGAGTGATGATTGGTGAGTTTCTGACACAGCTATTTGTTTGATGACAATAGAGAGCTCTGCTGTTTTTTTTTTCTTTTGTGGGGCATGCATCTAGGAGATGCCAGGGAACTTTCCCAGACCTGTCAAACTGGATGACTATTATTCACTTCTGGTAACATAAATCATACTGCCAGTATTACTAAATACTATTAAGTCTTGATCAGGGAAATGAAGACCTTAGGAGCGCAGGTGGTGTTTTTCATCACTGAAACCAGTCAAAGGCAAACCTTAAGAAGAGAGAGAAAGGCAGAATTGATAAGCAAAAAGCTGCTTACAAAGATTGTGGCTGAAAATAGGATCTGGTAGGTGACACAGCAGATAGAGTGCTGGGTTTGGAGTCAGGAAGATCTAAGTTCAAATTCTACCTCAAGCAGTTACTAGCTGTGTGACCCTGGGTAAGTCACTTAACCTCTGATGCCTCAGTTTCTTCAGCTGTAGAACAGAGATAACAATAGCACCTATCACTCAGGATCATTGTGAGAGTAAAGTGAAATAAAGTATGTCAAGTGCTTTGTAAACCTTAAAGTACTATATAAATGTTGTTGTTGTAATTTCTTGACTATGGCTCAAAAAAAAAATGATAGGTTGTGGGCCAGAGGGTGATATCTACCTAGCAAGGGCAAGTTAAGAACGTAGACCTCGAATCTTGCAAATTTAATCAAAAATGAAAAAAGAGGCAGAACGCTGGCTGAATATCCACCAAGCCTTGTACCATGGAGAGATGCTACGATAGAGTTGATAGGGATGCCCAGATTTTCACAGGACATGAAATGTAAGAAAGAAGCGGGCACTAAACCCATGGCCCAAGATGTCTACATACAAATGTACAAATTATGAGGAATTAACAAAGTGCATTAGATGCACTTGCTTGGTGCAAGGAAGCACGGTGGGATGAGACCACAATATAGCTATGAAAGGAGATTTCTTTTTGTTCAGACTTGGGATTTCATTTTTTTAAATTTATAGAATAAAACAAACATTTCTATAATATAGTACAATAAAAAGATGATTGTACATGAAACTGCAAATCTGCTACGCGCAACTTGCTATTCTTTTAAATATACAAAAAATTATCATGCAAATTTCTTTTTTTTTCTTTTTTCCCTCTCCTCCTACCCTCCCTGCCCTAGAGATGGCCACCATTAGACATGAATAGGTATATATATATATATGCAAAAATATTCTTTACATATTTCTATTTATCAGTTCTTTCTCTAGATAAAGATAACATCTTTTTTAATATGTTCTTTATAGTTAATTTGGGTGTTTATAGTAGACAAAATTACTTATTTGCTCAAAATTGTTCTTAAAGCAATATTGCTGTTACTGTATACAGTGTTATCTTGGTTCTGTTCATTTCACTCTTCATTGTTTAGTGCTAATCTTTCCATGGTTTTCTAAGATCATTGAGCTCATCATTTCTTATAGCATAATAGTATTCCACCGCAATCAGATACCACAGCTTGTTTAGCCATTCTCCAATTCGGTGGGCATCCCTGCAATTTCTTCACCACCACAAAGAGAGCTGCTACAAAACATTTTAGAACATATAAGTTCTTTCTTTTTCCCAATCATCCTCAGAAATAGACCAAGTAGTGGTACTTCTGGGTCAATGGATATAGGCAGTTTAATAACTCTTTGGGCATAATTCAAGATTGCTCTTCAAAATGGTTGAATCGCTTTACAATTCCACCAACAATGAATTGGTATGGGATCTCCTGGTTGGAAATGCTATCTACTAATGAAGATTAATTATTATTCTGTGATTCATAATCCTTTTAAAGAGTTACCTGGGGGCAATGGTAAGTGACTAGCCAAGGTCAAATAGCCAGTGTGTGTCAGAGGCAGAACTTAAGCCCAGGTTATCCTGACTTCAAGGCTGATTCTCTAACCATTAGTCCCTGCTGCCTCTCATATTCAGAGAAGATTATAAATACAAGGTAGAGAAGCTCAATGGGGGCAAATTAGAGATCCAAACAAAGGACTCTAGAAAAATTTGACAAACAAGAGAACATTTCCCACTGGAGTCAAGCTCTAATGGCTGTATAGATCTGATTTACTCACCAGGGGTCATTAAAAGTAATATGTGGTGACAAATATGGTGATATGTTTTGCATGATTAAACATGTATAACCTATATCAAATTGCTTACTCTCTCAGGGAGGGGGGAAGTGAGTGAGGGAGAGAGAATATTTTTAAATGAATATTAAAAATTGCCTGTACATATAACTGGAGAAAAATAAAATATTATTTAAAAAGAAATATATAGGTGAGTAGGTAAGGGCTGCCCCAACAAGTGAGGCAAGGTGACCTGTGAAGATTGAAATATTATTTCAATCGCCTGGAGAAAGCTGCAGCATCCTAAGGAAACTAAAAAGCAGTTTCCAGGTTCCAGGGGGATAGCAATACTTTCACTGTAGGGGACAAGATGGTGCATGTTACTAGCCCTGACTGCCACTCTCTGACAGCTCTTGCTGTCCATCTCCTCCCTTTTCCTGGAACTTGTCTCACCTCAGTCTCTTGGAAGCCCAGGAGTTTTCCACTTGCTAGCATGTCTAGGCCTGCAAGTAGGATTGCATTTCTGGTCTCCCAGCTTCCATGCTGAGCATGCCAGAACAATTTCCATGCTTTCTCCTTCCTCACACAAGAAAAGGAGAGCAAATTCTGTGCCCTCCCATGCCCCCTTTCTGGATCCCAGAAGCTTATAAACAGTTATAAGATTTAGAACTGGAAGAGACCTTAGAAATTATTTAGCAAAGGAATTCTTAACCGGCATTGCATCATGACCCCCTTTGGCAGTCTGGGGAAGCATACAGACCCTTTCTTAGGATAATGATTTACTATTTCCTTTCCCTGTAAAATTTAGGGTGTTTTGTTTGTTTTTAAGTTTCAGACCAGATCTGGAGTATTGTGGTCAACTATGGCCACATTTTAGAAAGAACAAGCTGAAAAACATCAAAGGGAGGAGGACCATGAGAGTGAGAGTTCCAAAATAGTATTTTAAAATGCATAAAATAGGATTACAAAGGAAGCCAATTATATTGAAATGAAGTTATCAAAAAATTCACAGCCCCATAAGCTAAAAATCTCTGATCTAGTACAACTCTCTTATTTTTACAGCAGAGAAAATTGAAGCCAGAAGGTCAAGTAGGTTACCCAAGTTTGCACAAGTTGTACATAAGATGGTTAGAATTTAAACAAGTCAGCAAGGATTTATTAAGCAATGACTATGGGCGTAGTAGAGAGAGTTAGGAGTACAGCCTGAAGAAGAAGGAAGAAAGGTTGACCTGGGCATCTTCCTTAAAACAGAGCTTCTGGAAGGAAAGCAACCAATATGAGGGAGATGCCACAGGCCCAGAGGGCACTTCCAGCTTGAGAAGGCCAGGGGTGAAAGGAACTGCCAGGTTAAACCTAGGGATGTCCTCTGGTACCAAATCCAGTACTCTTTCTTTCACACCCTGATTCAATCCTCTGGCCAGATCTATAGTACCATGGTCAGTTCTGGCCCTATTTTAGGGCACTAATCAGCTGAAGGCATCCATAGGAAGAGGACCAGGATGCTGGAGGTCTCAAGACCATGCCACATATGAACTGAGTTGAAGGAATTGGAGATATTTCATCCAGAGAAGAGAAGACTTAGGGGAGAGGGATCTATCTATCTATCTATCTGTTTGTCTGTCTATCTATTCTATCATCTCTCTATCCATTATCATCTATCTATCAATCTAGCATCTATCTATCCCTCTATCTGTTCTATCATCTATCATATATCTATTTTATCATCTATCTATGCATTATCTATCACCTATCAATCCAGCATCTATCTATCTCTCCACATATCTATTCTATCATCTATCTACCCATTATCTATTATCTATCTCTCTATCTATTCTATCATCTATCCATTATCTATCAATCTATTCTATCATCTATCTACCCATTATCTATCATCTATCTATCCATTATATATCTATCATCTATCTATCAATCTAGCATCTATCTATCCCTCTATTTATCTGGTCTATCATCTATCTATCCATTATCTATCTATTATCTATCAATCTAGCATCTATCTATATATCAGTCCTCTCTGGCCTCATGTATTTGAAGAGCCGTCAGGTATGAGAGGGTTTCAGTCTGTTTTGACTGGCCTTAAAAGGCAGAAAGAACTAGGAGCGGTGACTAGAAACTGCAGGAAGGGAGATTTCAGCTCTTCATAAAGCAAGGATTCTTAATCTGTTGTCATGATCTTGTTTTTTTTTTAACATTTGATAACAATTTCAGTGTAATTGGTTTCTTTTGTAATCCTATGTATTTTATTTTAAAACACTTAAAAATATTATTCTGAGAAGGAGTCCATAGGTTTCGCCAGACTGCCAAAGGTGTCCAAGACACAAAAGGAGGTTAAGGACCTCTGATTTAAGGGGGAACTTCCTGAAAATTAGATGTAATCAAAAATGAGCTGTGCTGTGACTTGAGAGAGTAGGCTTCCCTCTGTAGAACTCGTTAATCAAAGCCTGGATGAAATCCTGTTGGAGATGTTGAAGAGGTCGATCAATCAATCAATCAGCGTATATTAAGTGCCTACCATGTTCCAGGCACTGTGCTAGGCACTGGAGATATAAAAAGAAATAAAAGACAGTCCCTGCCTTCAAGGACCTTACAGTCTAATAGGGTGAATTTCTCAAAGCAAATTCAATACCTTCCTTAGAGAAGCAGAAATCTTGTATACCTGCAAAGTAGACATATATGTGCCAGAGTCAGTTTATGAGAGACAGTTGTTAAATTTTCAGTGTGAGCATTCATACCTCAGAAATATATATAAAAAAAACCAAACCACCACAGATCCAGGTTTGAGGTATTGTTTTGTTATTTTCTAGACTTAAGAAAGTGATGGAGAAAATGTTAATAATGGAGATTAAACTTAAACTCCTGGGCACCCCACCCCCAGATCTGATAGTTAAATGCTTACTACCACACTTCTGCCTGAGGCCAACAGTCAATTTCAAGCCCAGAACCACCTCTATATTTACCTCTGGATGTCTAAGGAGGCTGGTGGCAAAAGCCACAGCATCTTTCTGTGACATTGAGCTCTTAGCAGTTGTGGTCCCTAGTATAGCCTGTCATGAGCTGGTTGTCAAAATACGAAGAGCTTTAGAGTTGTTGTACAGAAATTATACTGCAGCTTTCTTCTGGGAGGCAATGTAATGAAGTCAGAAGACTGCCAGGCTTCCATTTAGGAGCACCCTTGAGCTGAATCCTTCCTCTGACACATGCTAATTCTGTGACTTGGGAAAAGTCCTTTAGCCTATCTAAGCCTCAATTTTGCCATCTGTAACATGGGGCCAATAAAACCTATGCTAACGATACCACAGGGTTAGTATGAGGCTCAAACCTTAAAGCACTATAAATACATAGTAAATATATTTTATATATATAGTGTATACATACATATACTATATATATAGTAAATATGTATACTATAGTATGTATAGTATATATAATATATATATTATATATAGTAAATATAAAGCACTTAAATATCAGGTATTATTGAAGCCTCCTCAAATGTTCAAATTATATGACTGTTGTGAACTCCATTTTTTGAACAGAAATAATTTTCAACTGTATTATTTCCTTCCCTATTTCCTTAAATAGAGTATACTGCATATAATTTAGTCTTTTCTCAATGCCTATGGAAGGAAGTGTGGGAAAGGAGAAAGAGAATTCGATTTAGAGAACTGAGATTCAAACTCATCTCTGACACTTATTACCTATATGACCTTGAGCAAGTCACTTGACCTCTGTGGACCTCAGTTCTTTCTCTTGTAAAATGAGTGTTGGCCCAGATGGTTGTCAAACTCATATAATCAGATGTTCCTTAAAAATATCCATTATTTGAGTATCATATTGCTTGCCTTCTCAATGGGTGGGAAAGGGGCTGGAAGGAGGGAGAGAATTGGAACTCAAAAAAATTTTTTTAAATAAAGGTTAAAAACTAATTAATTAGAAATAAATATTTCTTACTCTGCTATACTGTGGTAGAGTGACACCCTTGGTATTGTCATGTAAATTGGATTAGTCATTACACTCACATTCTTAGGCATGCATAGGGTACATGGTGCTCCAGCCCAGCCCATGTTCCTTGCATGCTTATGCTCCCACGTTGCTAAGCTTGAAGGAGAGCATTTTCTCCCTGTCTTTGTCCTCTGCTAGCAGGTGTCACTTCTTGTTTTAGCACTATGTTCCAGATTATAATCTCACTACCTTATTTTACACACACTCAGCTAGACTGGGCTGAGGGTGCCTGCCTCTTCTAAGGAATAAAGAGACCCCAAATTGCTTCTAAGTTTATTGTTATGCTTACTCCTGGTTCACCTGTATGGTTGGAGTTGCTAGGAGGCTTATTTCTAGGTAAGAGGGGTGTTGCTGCCCTCACTCTCTCTCTCTCTCTCCCTCTCTCAGGCAATGTTGAATGAAGAAACAGCCCTGGACTTGGAGTCAAAAGACCTGATCGTCAACACTGGCCCTGCCACTGGTAATTAATGGATCCTCAGTTTCCTCCTCTGTAAAAATAACAGACTAATACCTGTACTGCCCACTTTGTTCTTTTGGAATCAAAGGAGAGGGAGGGAATCCTAGGAAAGTCAGAGCCAAAAAGGGACCTAAGAGATAACTGATTCAGTCCTCCTCTTTTTTTTCCCAGAGGAGATAACTGAAGCTTTGAGGTCACATGGTCACAGATAAGCCCTGAGGTTTTCAGACTCCTAGGCCAGGGCTCCTTCCTCCACAGTCTGCCTCCTATTGTGAAGGTACTCTGTGTGTCACAGCGTGACAATGATGAGGATGGCAATGAGAATTAATGTCCTGTGACAATGTTTAGATTGGGGGTTCACAGCCTTTTTTGGCTTTCAGTAAACCTTTCACTACCTCCTATTCAACACGAAAAAAAATAAATTCTAGACATCACCATGCATGTGTGCCCAGCCTGGAGTCAGGAAAACCTGAGTTCAAATCCAACCTAAGACACTGTGTGACCCTGAGCAAATCACTTACCCTCTGTTTCCTCAACTATAAATGGAGATAATAATAGCACCTACCTGACATGGTTATTTTGAGGCTCTAGTGAGATAACATTTGTATAGATCACTTAGCATGGTGCCAGACACATAGTAGGAGCTATAAAAAATGCTTATTCTGTTTCCTCCCTTTCCTGTACCTCCTGTTCAATATGAAAGGAAATAAATTCTAGAGTTTGTCACGCATATGTACATAAGAAACAAAACAGAGATTAATCTCAATAGAGTTGGGTTTTTTTTTTTGTGTGTGTGTGCAGGTGGTGGGAGAGCCTTAACCAAATATTCCCTGTTTTCCTTGTCCTGGGGAAAAATACATATACATATACATATACATATACACATATACATACACATACATATACATATGCATATGCATATACATATACACACCAGGTGGGGAACCACTGGTTTAGATGATAAAAACATTCTACTTTAGTGACAAATCAGCTTATTTTTTTGAGTGTAGGCAATGATTTAATTTTAAAAAACCACATAGCTCTTTTTTTAAAAAAACATTTTTGATGGAAATATTTCTCAGTCTTTATCAAGAAGGGCGGGGATTGTCTTTTGCCTCTTTTTGTACCCCCTGACCTTAGCATAGTGCTTGGCAGATAGCAGGCACTTAATAAATGTTTCTTGATTGATTGAAATAAAAAAAGAAGAATATGAAGCATTTGATTGTTCTCATGAAGATGGGATAAACACACAGGAAGAAGTGTGGAGCAGCTAGATTTATCACTTGCAATCAAAACCTGCCTCCATTTACTTGGTCTTCCCATTCTGTTGGCTAAATTCTATTACTCAAGTTAGGAGATATTTAACAAATGAAATGGAATCAAAAATAGCAGGGGAAGAGTGAGGGAGGAAGAAAAGAAATAGTCTATATTAGGAAAAACTAGAACCAATTTAAACTGGATTTGCCTTGTCTTTTTTTAGGTTCAATACTATGTTGGAGCTGACACTTTTCCATTGTCCTGAGCAGAACTCCCTGCTCACCTTCAAACAAATTCTGGTCCAAAACAAGTACTTCCATTTACTTACTGTATGAGATTCTGATGCCCAGAGGCCAAAGTGGCTATGCCATTAACACCAAATACATTTATTTAGCCCTATATGACAGTGGCAACTAGTGGTGTGGTGGATATAGCTCTGAGCCTCGAGCAAGAAGACCTAAGTTCAAATCTAGCCTCAGAGGCTTACTAGCTGTAAGTCACCATGCAAGTCACTTAACCTCTGTTTACCTCAGTTTCCCCATCTGTAACATGGGGATAATAGCACCTACCTGGTAGGGTTATTGTTCAAGAACAAATGAGATAATATTTGTTTTTCTTTTTTTAAAAATGGCGCTTAGCACAGTGTCTGACACATAGCAGGCACTATACAAATGCTTATTCCCTTCCTCCCCTGCTCCTCATGAGTCTTCCTTCCCTCACTGGATAAAAGATAAAATCATAGAATGTTGGAACTGGAAGAGACCTCAGAGATCCCCTAATCTGAATCTGAAGCACGGATCTGTTTTTTAACATGCAGCCTCCACTGTCTCCCATCCACTTTTGATCAGCTCTAATTCTTAGGAAGTTTTTCGTGATCATGAATCCAAGTCTGCCCCTCTATAATTTCTATCAAGCCCTGCCTTCTAGGATCAAGCAAAGTAGCCTTTCGAATATTTGAGGACAGACATGTCCCTGCTAAATTTCCTCCACAGGCCTTTCAACAGGTTCTCTCATGACTTGACAAGGATTCTGGCTGGTCTCCCTCCTCTGGACATAGTCTAGATTTTCCATGTCCTTTCTAAAGTAGCAATAATAATAACAGTAATAGCTAGCATTATAAAGTACATTTTTGAGGTTTGTAAAGTGCTTTACAAATACTATCTCAACCCTGGGAGATAGGTGCTCTTATTATCCCCATTATTACCCCATTTATTATTATCCCCATTTAAAAGATAATCTTAAAAAGGGCTAAAAAAAATCCATAAGGGGGCTCTCCATGAACATGCAGGTCATTCTCCTGCAGCTCTACCATGCTCCAGTCTTGCCCCTCGACAAAGCAGTGAAAGATGGTGCCCTATTCTAAGGTCCCCAGCTTCCTATGAACCATTGAACGTGAGAGCTCTGGTGTACAGGACAGAGACATCTATAGGTCTGGGAATAAGTTCTTGTCTGTACTCGAATGGGACTGTGTAGGGAGAGGCAAAGTGCTCTTGACCTTGAAGTCAGAAAGACTGGGTTTATGTACTGCCCTCAGGTGCTAACCAGTTGTGTTACCCTGGGCAAATAACTTTCTTTCTCTCAGCCTCAGTTACTTCATCTATTGAGGGTGTTGGGCTCAACGGTCTCCAAGATCTTTCCCAGCTCTAACTCTCTGAGCCAACAATCTATAGGGTAAATTCATAGTACGAACTTGGGGAACCTGGCCTCAGAACCTTCCTACACACCCTGGTGGAAAAATGGGCATGTAAACCAGACCTAGACCTGACATTCTTGTTATTCAAGAACCTCAGGTTCACATTCTGAAGGGCAATTTGGAACTATGCCCAAAGGGCTATAAAACTGTGCATACCCTTTGATCCAGCAATGCTACTTCTAGATCTGTATGCCAAAGAGATTTTTAAAGAAAAGGAAAAGAACCTATTTGTGCAAAAATATTTATAGCAGCTCCTTTTGTGGTAGCAAGGAATTGGAAATCTAGGAGGTGCCTATCATTTGGGAAATAGCTCAGCAGTCGTGGTATATGATCGTGATGGAATACTATTGTGCTGTAAGAAACGATGAGCAGGATGCTCTCAGAAAAACTTGGAAAGACTAACGTGAACTGATGGAGAGTGAAGTGGACAGCACCAGGAGAACACTGTACATAGTAACAGCAATATTGTACGATGAACAACAGTGAATGACTTAGCTATTCTCAGTATAATGATCCAAGACAATCCCAAAGGGCTCATGATGAAAATTGCTATCCACCTCCAGAGAAAGAATTAATGGAGTCTGAATGCAGACTGAAGCATACTATTTTTCACTTTCTTTTTGTTGTTAAAGTTTTCTTCCACAAAATGACTAATATGTAAATATGTTTCACATGATTGCACATGCATAACCTATTTCAGATTCCTTACCATCTCAGGGAGAGGGGAGGTGAGGGAGGGAGACATAAAATTTGGAACTCAAAACTTAAGAAAAAAAAACCCAAATATTAAAAATTGTTTTGCATGTAATTAGGGGGAGGATAAAATATTATTTAAAAAAAGAAAAAGAACTTTAGGCCTATAACATTTACTCGGTCTGGCCAATTTTGTTGGCCAGATGCCATGATTTGCATGAGACAGGGCGTGAGGTTTAACAAATGGACTGAACTCCAAAGTAGCATAGAAAAAATGAGGGAGGAAGGAAATAAATTATGGCCCCTCTGTCACCGACCTCTAAGGTCAAGGTACCATTTCTTGCATCATTACCTACCTTGTTATGCACATAACAATTGCAACGATAATGGCAATCTGGACAGCTCCAATGATGGCTGCGATAAGGACGTGGGTAAGTTTTTGTCTACTTGGAACCACATAGAGAATACTAAAGTCCGTCTTTTCACAGTGCTGTCCAGTGTAACCAGATTCACACCTGAAAGAGGAAAAAGGATTTTTCAAGAAATACAAACGACTAATACTTTAATATTTAAACCCTTTTTTATGGACTTATTCTATTACTCTTTGAATTGTTGGGAGAAAATTAAGCACAAAATCAAAGCAATGAAACTGTAAGACGGAAACCAAAAATCAATATAGCAGATCAAGATGGCAGAAATTCACTAAATAAGGGGCATCAAAACTCTCTGCCTGTAGGCTATATTCAGCCCACAATCCTCCTGAGTGCCCCTTCCCCATTAGATGAAAATGTAATTGGGAAATATTTAACAAAATAAATAAAAATACAATAAAGCATAGATAAAATTATATTTTAAAACTAAGTCAATATGTGGCCTGCAGGAATCCTTACCTACAGATCAGTGTTCTCCATTTCTACTTTGAGTTTGAGACCACTGCACCATGGTAGAAATGAAGATAAATTCATTTCAATTCTTAGGTAATCAAGAAATAGCAAGAGAATTTCATGGTAGTATAACAGCAGATGACAAAACAGTGCATATAGGGCATTTAATTGTAAATTTATGTATTTTTTCAGTTGGAGAGAAAGATATTAGATACAAATTAGATAGCTTCTTCTTAGATTTAATGAAGAAAATGGCCTAACTGGAAAAAAAGCAGGAGAAACTAGAAAAGTATTCATCTAATATTTAACAGCACCAAGATACAGACCTTAGAAATATAAGTGAGCAGAACAAGACATAGGAAAGATATTTTTACGTTTGGAACACAATTTAAAAAAAGAAATAGAAGAGATATGAGAATTGTGTGAAAATATTAACACAATAAGGAGAAATCCTTAAAAATCAACCAAAATATGTTACAGTAAAAATGATGGATCCATTGAAATCATAGATATATGCATCCCTTACTTTATAAAGGCTCATTTCATAAACGTTCTAACTTAAAAAATAAAAAAAAAATTTAAGAAACATGTTAAAATATTTTAAAGTTTAATAAAACATTAATTTTAATAATTTAATATATTTTGATCATTATACTAACATCATGGTTCATATTGAAATTCCCATAGCAATTTTTTAAAATTTAATTTATTTAATATATTTAGTTTTCAGCATTGATTTTCAGAAGAGTTTGAATTACAAATTTTCTCCCCATTTCTACCCT
>CM053622.1:394463915-394520071 GCA_028646595.1 Phalanger gymnotis | reverse complement strand
CATACATATACACATATATGTATTTATATATGCACACACAGATACACGCATATACATCTTTATACATATTAATCAGTTCTAAACCCACCTAACTATACTATCATCCAATGGCCAGCTCTCCCCATCTTGTCCACAACGATATCACAAGAGACTCTATCAAGTGCCTCACTGAAGTCAATCCAATTTAACAGACATTTAAATATATTGAGCTCCTAAATATCACACTAGCCTTTGGGACACAAAATTAGAAGTCAAACATCCCGCCCTCAAGGCTCTTACATTTTACAGGGACAGATTCCTGTCTGGCCATTCTATTTCCATGGCTTTTGCCTGATGTCTAGCCTTCCTGATTCAGGCTAAATTCATTGATACAGAACATTTGAAATTATGGGGGTGGGCAGCGTGATGGGGGGGCTGCAGAGTATAGATGAGAGATTATGGTATACTTTTGCTGCTCCCTGAAGTGATGTCCCTTTCCTGCAGGAATAAAAATAAAACTCTTAAATTAAATCTTCGCTGGGTCTGATGCAAATGGCGATTCCCTGGCTAGTTATTAGTGGGCTGAATAGCAGTACAGGTGACAACACTGGCTCTGAGGAATACAAAATATCTTATTACATTTACATGGTTATTAGAGTCCCTGATGATTAGTCCCACTAATCATCAGGGATCCTTTCAACACATAGTAAATAGAGAGGCCTAATTGATACTCTGGCATGCTGGGAGAACTTCGCTGATAACCATAAAACATGATTATGTGGTTCAGTAAATGTGATGCTGGACTGGGAATCCAAAGGTTTTTGTTTTATTCCTTTTACCGAATTAGCCAGGCCAGTACTATAATGTCTTTATCTATAAATTTAGGTTAGAAATCCCACCTCTGGAGCTGGATTCGGGCTTTCTGTGCTGTTTTGTTTTTGTGTTGTCCCCTCTAAACACCTTACCTCCACCCCTAACCCTAACTCACACTCTTTCCCTTGGAAAATCTCATTGGCTTTACTGGTCTCTGCAGTTTTCCCCAAAATAAAATGATTGTATTGATCTATTGGGTCATAGTGGAGATAATTTAGATTTAATTCAATACAACTTATTTATTCCACAACTTCATTTATTAAGCCTTCAGAGGTTTTTCTCTAAAGGGAGCTAAGGATGCTGAGAACTACACAGCCTTGCTTCTAAGAAATAACTAGCATTTATATAGTACTTTAAGGCCCGTGTTACCTCACAACTAGATTTCTACAGCGGCCTCGCCAGAGATATAGCCCAGACCTTCAGAATTTGGCAGTAGGTAGGGGACAAAATTAAAATAGGCTGAACTTCTTCAGGCCACAGATAAGTCAGACTAGAGACAGGCTGATGATGCTGGTAGGTTACCGCGAATCACGGGACAAACAGTGCGCAGTGGCAACCCTACATTTTGTGCCAGCTGTGTGAAATCCTTTGGCAGGCCTCGGGCCATACTCAGGCCTGATCTAACCATTTCACCCCTTTAATCAATAGACTCCAGTGCCACAGGTCTGCACTTGAAGACCTGGAGCAGGGCTGTCCAACCTTAGGTTATCTTAGGGTCACATTAAAATAAAATAATTATTTGAGGGCCATACCCAGAATAAAAAATACAATACTCTGATAGAAAGTGGGGGAACACATGTCATCAATACAACAGGTGAAGGCGCAAAGCGTGAAAGCAAACACAAAACAACAAAGCGACAACACAACAGTATAAAGGTAGGTGCATACTAACTAGTCTGCATCCCACAGATCAATTGAAAATTCCATGCAATACGTTCTGTCCATAATACTGCTTAAAAACACCAAAGAAAATTAACATCAAAGAGATTATTCATTAGTGACGAAATGAAAAAATCTAATACTCATTCGATGCAAATTATTACTTCATTTTTTCGCTCGTGAAAATTAAAACCCACAGGTGGACC
This sequence comes from Phalanger gymnotis, assembly GCA_028646595.1. NCBI lineage: Eukaryota > Metazoa > Chordata > Mammalia > Diprotodontia > Phalangeridae > Phalanger > Phalanger gymnotis. The sequence continues at coordinate 394,518,134 of CM053622.1, read as the reverse complement.
GCATAAAATCGCACTGATCTAGAGGGCCACATGTGGCCTTGAGGCCACAGGTTTCCTACCCTTCTGCTAGTGGCTCTCCATTGTCCCCAAGATAAAAAATAAACTCTAGTTTAGCTTTTAGGGACTTTCACAACCTGGTTCCAACTTATCTTTGGAGCCTCATTATACATTACGTACTCTGAACCACCCACTCCCAATTCTGTGATCCCGACAAACTGGCCTTGTCTTTGTTTCTCACACACAGCACTCTTATCTTTTCTCTCTAGGACTTTGTACCGGTCATCCTCATTCCTGGAATACACTTCCTCCTTACCTCCACCCCACAGAACCTCACTCTCCCTTCAAGACAGTTCAAATCCTATTCTCTCCATCAAGCCTTCCCTGATCCCCTAAACCACTAGTGGCCTTCCTCCCTGATTACCTTACACTGACAACCTTGAATTTAAAACTACCTGTATTTGTTTGCAGGCATCCTCTTTATGTTTATTTTGTGTGTGTATAATATATATGTATTTACAAATATGTTCATGCGCATATGTATATATACTTTCTGTATGTATATATTCTTTATATATATACAGATATGCTTTATATGTATACTTTATGTGTGTATATATATATATACTTTACATATATACACACATGCTTATGTATATACTTTACATAATCCAGCATGGTAAACATCCTCAAGATTTTAACAAATGAGTATCAGAGGGGTTTTTTAACCTTATCTTTGTTTTATTGGATCATTATTGATTTTTTTGTTAACTATTTCCCAATTATATTTTTTTAATTTATTTTATTTTTAATTTATGGAATGAAACAAGCATTTCCATAACAGTACACTAAAAAAAGATGATTGCACATGAAACTGCAAATCTCCTATGCTCTATTTGCTATTCCTTTTAAATATACAACAAAATTATCACGTAAATTTCTTTTTTTTTCTTCTCTACCCCACCCCTTCCCTAGAGATGCCCATTAGACACAGACAAATGTGTGTGTATATACACATATGTGTGTATGTGTGTATACACACATACACACATATATGGAAAATTATTCTATCCATACTTCTATTTATCAGTTCTTTCTCTGAATGTAGATAGCATCTTTCTTCATATGTCCTTTATAGTTAATTTGGGTATTTATAATAGTCAAAATAGGGATATTGTGGCTGGAAAAAAAAGAGTTTGGAGTTTATGTGAAAGGAAAAAGACAGGATGGCTGAATCTAAGGCCTGTTAAGTGGAAGAGGGACTGGCCTCGTATTCTTTGGCACAAGAGAGCAGGCCTAAGCTCTGTGACCAGAACACAGGCAGAGAGGCAGATTCAGAAGGTATAGAAGGAAAAACTCTGTTAACAATTAAAGCTGGACAAACATAGAAAGGGCTACCTGGGAAGAGAATTGCTTATAGAGCAGATCCTTCACCTGGGTACAGGTTGGATGAGATGACCTTTGAGTTACTTTCCAACTCTAAAATTTTATGGTTTCCCCCTAATTACCATGTAGCACAATAACAATTAATCCTGTCATTAAATGCACATGATTAACTGATGTGAGTTTTATTTGATTACAACACTAAACTATGTTTAAGTATGAACAGCTTTAATAGTTTGTTGCTCAAATAGCATTGTTGTTTGCTTACATTTGGAAAAAATGGAGAGAACTCTCACTATTTGTCCACCAATTATGCAGAGAACAAACACATCTTCTTTCCCTCTCTAACTACCCTCTTTCCCTGGGCACTGGATCCTATCCCATGTCCCCTTATGAAGGCTTTTTCCTCACGACCTGCCCCTTCCACAAAATAAAGTCCAACAACTTTTCTGCTTGGGGTTCCAAGCTAAATTGAATCCTCAAACTTCTATGGATCTCAGTTCAAGACTAAACTCCATCCAAGTGAGACTCTTCTAATTAGTTTCTTGAAAAGCTCCATTTTTTTTTTAGGGTCATAGGTTTAAGTGATCACAGAAACTTCTAGCCTGTGTGGAATATTTCAAAATAACTTGTTCATGCAGCAGAGGAAAAAAATGAATGCGTTCTTGTAAAGACTCAGGGAAAATAGACAAAGGCAAAATACAAAGAGGTTTTAAAAAAGAAATTGATTTTCAAAAGAGAGAAACAGAATCTCTTCACATTTTAAACTCAAAACGATATGTTTTTCTTAATAATACTCTGGACAAACTCTGGATTCATAACAACATCTGTGACAATAATGTAATAAAACAACAGGAGTAATGACAACTTCAAGCAATTACTGCTCCTCTCTTTGTCTGTAAAATGAGGGAGTTACCTTGGGTGATTTCTAAGGTACCTTCAAGCTCTAGCTTCTATGATTCCATGACAAAAAAAAACACAGCAGTGCTATGTAACTAACTTGACAAATTTGACTAGGCTCTAGCAATTACAAAGGTTAAAAATTAAGCCACTCTCTTAAAGGAATTTACGATCTATAAGATGGTGGAGAAGTGGGGATCACATTTATACAGATAAAAGTAATAAAAGGTAGAGTGTGATGGAGGCAAAGGAGACATCCAAACAAAGTACCACAGGAAAACTGGAGGAAGGAGAGGAAACCTGTAGCAGGAATCAGGGAAGCCTCTACAGAGAATGTGACACCTGAGTTGAACCATGAAGAAAGGCAGAGTTAGGATTTTTCAAAACTCTGAATTTTTCAACAAGTACAGCCTACTGAATAAATAAATGAGCAAGGAGTAATAGTTCATCTCTTGACAAGTAAGTGAATAAAATCCATAAAGTATAACAAAGCCATAAGAATACAAAGAAATGTCCATAAACTAAAATCCTGACTCCTATAAGGAATTAAAAGTTTGTATCTTTCTTGAAAACTATCCACCTTTGCAGATAGAATTAAAGATATGTATATATATTATATATATATATTATTTAGGATCTTTGCTAGAAAAATAAAATAAAAATTTACCTGTGCAGTGTCCAAGATGTCTTATATCAATCTGTTCCTGTTTCACACATGATGCTTCTCGAACAAAGCATGGGTTGTTGTAGGAACTCCCATCAGAAGCACAGACAGGATTAAAACTGTATCCACTGCAGTCTATGTTACATACACACCTAGTGAAAAAATACAAACTTAGCTAATCCTTAAAACAGGAAACGATAAAATTACATAGAAGGTATTTGGAAATATGTATACACATACATATACATATATATGTATACATACACACATGTAGATACTTCTGGGGCTATAATAAAAATATTGTTCCATATCTCCAACTGCCTTACTTCCCACATTTAATCAGTTGCCAAGTCCTCTCAATTTTACCTCTGCAATGTCTTGCCTCACATTTCTATTCACAGGATGTAGAAATGAAAAGAATCTTACAGATGGTCTAATCCAGCACCATCACTTTACAGGTGAAACAACTGGGGGCTTTAGAGGAGTTAAATAATAGTACCCAATATCGCTGAGATTTGAACCCTAGACCTCTGATTCCAAATCTAGTATTCTTTCTATCACATCACACTTCCTTCCCATTCCTACTGTTATATCTGGGCCCACTTGCTAGACTACTGTAATAGCCTTCTAAGGTTTCTTCCTGTCTCTTGCCACACCTTCCCCACCCCATCCACTGCTGACACTGCTAACAGATTCGATCTTCGTAATGCATTGATAGCTACTATGTTTTTCCACTCGAACCCCTTTAATAGACATATTGCCTACCAAATAAAGTCCAAATTCCTTAGCCGAGTATTCAAAGACATACACGATTTGATGCCGCCCTATTTTTGTAACTTTAATTCGTATCATTATTTACCATATGCTCTCTGTTCCAGTAAAACTGAAGGCCTTCCATTCCTTGCCCTGAACTTTCCTGACTTTGCTTTTGGTTTATACCATTTCCTAAAGCTGAAGTGCCCTGCTTCACATCCACTTTCCCCCTGCCCCTAGCCATCATCTCTCCATTGAAACCCAAGACCCAGCTCAAATACTATCCTTTCTAGGAAATCTTCTCTAATTCTCCCCATCCAGAAATGGGGAAAATTCTCTAAATCTCCCCATCCTACAATCTGGCATTTGTGCCAACGTGGATAGTGCCTTTCCTATTCAACAATTCAATAAAAAAAATACCTTAAGTGCCTACTACATCCAAAGTATTGTCATATATTTTAGTAATTTGTGAATCCCTTTTATCCCTTTTTATCAGATTGCAAATATAATTCTAGGAAGGTATGGATTAGGTGTTATTGATTTTTGTAGTTCCCTCCTTGCCTAACAAGTACATTGCCCAGAATAGACACTTAAGACATGTTTGTTGAATTGAATCGATAGTGTCATTGGGGAAAGTACTGAAAAATGAAAGAATCTTATGAAGAATTTCTTACTGGAAAGAATATGCTGCTAACTTCCTTTCATGTACAGGTAAAATTATACCAGTTATCTCCTCTGGAATTTCCTAAGGTCCACAGCCAAAGTAATTAAATAATTTCATAAATCATTCAACACCATTTGTTGAAAATCTCTTTTATCTTGTCTTCTACTGGCCACTATGCTAAGATTAAAAAAGAAATATGAGACATCCTCTAAAATGAAATACTTATGCTCTATTTGGGAATATAAACCTTGATAAAACATTTAAAAGAACATTTATATGGAAAGATGGCCACACTAATACATTGGCATAGCTATAAATTAGTATAACCCTTTTAGAAATCAATTTGGAATTATATAAATAAAGTGGCTAAAATGTCCCTTGATGTAGAGAGTCCACTGCCAGGCAAATACCCCAAGAAGGTCATTATCAAAAAGAATGGTTCCACACCAAAATATTTATAGTAGCATTCTTCGTGGTAGTAAAGAATTAGAAATAAATGCCCATTGTTTAGGAATGGCTAAACAAGATGAAATACATGAATGTAATAGAATATCACTGTGGTGTTAAGAATGACAAATACAGAGAAGCATGTAAAGATTTACATGAATTAAAGTAGAACCAAAAAACGACTATAACAATGGAAATTTTAAAAAATCATAAGACCATCAAAAACGAATTTTGCAAAATTATAAAGAACAAGCCTGGTTCCAAAGAAGAGATTTGAGAAGACATCTCCTACCACTTCTTTGCAAAGATGTGAGGTCCATGGGCGTGGAACATTGCATATAGTGTCATATTTTTTTTTATATATTGACCAATTTTGCTGATGTTTCCCCCTCTCTTTTTCTTTAAAAAAAACTTTTATAAGGGATGGATATCTGGAAGGGGAAAGGGAAGGCTACAGGGTGAAATCTAGGCAATTTGAAAAGATATCAAAGATGTATTTTTTTAAAAGAGACATTTACAGAGCAAAACATACACAGGTGCAAAACAAACATATTCAAGATCCAGCAATGGAGGGATCAGAGAAAATTTGTGTGTCAAAGACTATGATAATGTAAATGAAAATGCTGAATAATGTTGCTAAATGCTGAGTAATCATAATGACTCATAGAGCCCCGGAGAAGAGATAAGGAAATACACCTCCTTCCTTTCAGCAGAGATGTGGGGGAACAAGAGAAGTGGAATGTTGCATGCACTGTTGGAAGTGCAAATAGTTTGCTTTCTCTTTTTTTCTTTATTGTAAAGGAAAGTTTATTGACTGTGGGAGGATGAGTGCAAGGGGACATCCAGAAATGACCATGATGTAAGAAGAAAAGACATCAATAAAACTTATTCAGAAAGACAAAGAGAGAGAGAGAGAGAGAGAGAGAGAGAGAGAGAGAGAGAGAGAGAGACAGAGAGACAGAGAGAGACAGAGAGAGACAGAGAGAGACAGAGAGAGAGACAGAGAGGAGAGAGTTGGTATGTATGTGTGGGGGGAGGGTATTAGGGATTAACTAGGACGGCTTCAAAATGAAGATGAGTGATGAAGGAGGGGAGGGACACAGAGTGGAAGGGGAACAGTATCTAGGCAGGAGAATTGCATGAGAAAAATCAAAAAGGGATAGTAATAAATGAAAGAATCTTAAATTTGGAAAGTCTTTAAAGTTAATGCAATTCTGAATCCTCTCCTCAATCTATCATCCTCTATATACTCCAACACACACACACACACACACACACACACACACACACACACACACGCGCGCGCGCACACACACGCGCGCACACACACACACACACACACACACACACACTAAAAAAAACCCTCAGTGAAAACACCTTTTAGGAAGAAATGGGTCAGCGTCTCATTTGTGCCTAAGATTACATTCTCTGAGTCTATTTGGGTCTCTCTATATATTTAACCACACTAGAGCCTAGGGAATGGAAAACAGCAACAGCAGCCATAATTTTGCACCATTGGTGTCTAACATTTGAAAGTATAGATAGCTTGAGCTAAATGTGTTGCTTCCGGCTGACAGCTGTGCTTGGGTATCACCTTTTTACTAACTGTGCTGTACAAGCAGAAGCAGTAAGATACAGTGGGAAAATGACTGAATTTGGAGTCAGGAAACATGTGTGACTCTTGGCTCTGCTGCTTGCTAATTACATGATCCTGGACAAGTCACTTAACTTCTGTGCATCTCTGCAGCTTCTTTTATGAAGTTATTGGTCTCATTCAGAGATGTACCTGAGACTGCTCTATTTCTAATTGTGTGAGTCTTGCTCTTAAAAAGTAAGACCTGCCGAATCAAAACACTGAAATACACTTATCTTTATTGTTGAGGAATAGTTATAACCAGCACCATTTGATGTAATGAATTCAAAGGAAACAAGAAAAACAGAGCCAATCCTAAATCCTAGTCAATCAAAAGCTGAGATTTTGGTACTGAGCATGTAGAAACTGATCTCACTAGCACTAGAATGCAGATTTGGGAAAATGGAAAAGAATTGTAGAATTAAGTTTACTATTTATTTATGGTGGATCTCCATTTCTATAGAATACTAGACTTTTAGTTAGAGGACCCGAGTTCAAATCCAGCAACCCAAGTGACCTTGGACACATTCCTTCATCTCTTTGGGCCTCCATTTTCTCATCTGTAAAATGAGCAGGTGGCCTTTCTAAGGTCCCTTCTAGCTCTAAATCCTTTACACCTAATTCACAAGAAAAGGAATAGATAGCATAGTACTCTCTCATGATTTCTTTTTTCTTACTCTCTCCTGGTCTATCTTCCTGGGATAACAGTCACATTATCTCCTCAGTGATCCTAAAAGACACAATTTGGGATTATATCCCATTTTGGCCCAGCTTCACAGCCATGACCTATTTACCAAAGTGAAATTTCTAATTCAAAAAGCTTTTGGCACCAGGATTTTCACCAAATGTCATTTTAAAATTAATATAATAATTAAAGTTATTTGCTTTTGGCTAATTGACACTGTTCCCTTTGCCTAGTTCATTTGAGATGTTTATTTTACTAAATGATATCTTGGCAAATATTTTTGTGTAGTTTATAACTCAGAAATTGAAGTCATTTTGATGCTGAAGTCTCACTCCAATTGCTCAGATTCAACTATGTTAATATCCCACTTTGTCTGACACAGAAATAGCCACTTAGCAGCGGAATAAAATGTGAATTTGAAAGACATATAAAAGAATGTACTTCCAAATGTCTATACTAATGCAAATCATGTTTCAAAATTTCATTAAAAAGGAAAAGGAAGGTGGAGCAGATTGGTATTACTGTTGACAGGGAACATGTGAAGAAAGAAAGCAACCCATTAAAATTGAAGAACAATGCAAAAATAAGGCTAAACAACCAGATTTGGAGCACTTAATGGCATTAATAGGAGGTGGGGAGGAAGAGCCCTTCGCTACTATATTAATAAGTATGCTGGGAATTTTTTAATGGAAACAGCATTCTTAGAGAGGGATTAATGAGTGACTCTGGGTACATATAAATGTAGATAACTTTCTGTAAATATAGTACTTCTCTCTGCATAATTTGTTTTAAAAAGTCATAAGTTGGATCTTAATCCTATTATCCTGGGCCATGGCTTATTTAAAAATTCTATTTTGGATGTTTTTATATCAACAAACTCCTTTTGTAATTCTAATGGAATCAGGGGATGTCTTCAAATTAAACAAAGATACACAGATAGGACTTGAGCTCTTCATAGAGTAGTACCTTCAAATAAGACCCTGTTCTGCTGCAAAGATCTTCATGAATTCTCAGCTATAGCTATTGTTAATATAAAAACTACTTGCCAATATTTTTATTTTCATGCCGGAGCTGATGAATATAAAGCATTGTAGAAATAGCACTAAGAGGATATTATTCTGAATTAAAAAAACTCAGCGTTGAGACGGATAAACGGTAGAGTGGATAGATACACACCTGCACACATAAACACACACACACACACACACACACACACACACACAAATACTAAGACAAATAAAAACAAAAAACAATGAAAACACCTTTTAGGAATAAAATGGGTTAATATCTCATTTGTGCCTGAGATTTTATTCTCTGAGTATATTGGTATCTCTTTATATATTTGTGGGCTTGACGTCAGGAAGACCAGAGTTCAAATCTTGCCTCAGACAAATTAATAGTGACCAGTGACCCTGGGCAAATCACTTAACTTCTGAATGCCTCCTTTTTCTGGTCTATAAAATGAAGGGGCTGGAAATTAGTGGTTTCTTCCTCCTCTATATCTATTATACTATGATTGAGGAAGCATTTTAAATAGGTATGTGACTTTACATGAACCAGGATTCCTTGTAAATTATTCATCTGTATTAAATTGGCATATAAAATTGAGAAGATTGTTATTTGCTCTGTGATAATCATTCATAATAATTATGTACACATAAATAATAATTATTATTTATAATCATTCAAAATTAGTTTATGAATATAGGAGAGAGAGAATTGGTTTCCCCTTCCCCAGAACAGTTTATCTAATTGCAGAAAACAAGGGAAACATAACAAGGGTAATGAGGTTATTAAGATGCTGCACCCAGTGGGAAGCAGCAGGACCCCAGGAGAAGAGAAAGGACAATGAAGTCCTATAATCCCAGATGTGTGAGTGCCTTGAGTATGTGTATTTCCTGCCTGTGAACCTCACATTTTTGCCATTGATGCTGTATGTATTTGTGGGAGAATCTGCCTGGGATTACAGGGAGAATTTTTGTAACTCCTATTATTAACATTCATTTCCTTTGCTTTGAGCTAATTGTGTGTCCTGGCTGACCGTTAAAGGTAATCACACCGATGGATGCTCATGAGCACTCATGAGTATTAGGAGTGTGGGCCCACAGAATAGCCTAGAACCTTCAAGTGGTTTTACCCCTGAGGTGCCATGTACAAATCTGTGAGTGCTATGTTAGGGATGTAGTCTGGCTATACTGGGCGGAGGCGGGGGGGGGGGGGGTGCGGCGCAGGGTCTTTGTCCAGATTATATTTAGGTGCTCCGTGCATTTCACTACCAAACAAAGGGATTTTCTTATCTAACACTTTCCTTCATAGATACCCTAGTGTTGCAGGAATCCAGGAAAGAAAAATTAATTAATATTTTTTCTTCCATTGCCCCAAAGAGGAAACTACATGAAAATTTCATTATTTTGAAGTTAAGAATAATAAAGTTGAACTTTATTTTTTAAAATCTCTGTTACTAATTATCTTTATGGACAACTGTAGGATGCTCTAAAGCAATGATCCTGGTAAATAAAGCTCTTTTTTGATGTGATACCAAAGAAAACACATTTATAAAAACCATCTAAGCATGTCTATGAATTCTCAGCATCTAAATAATTGGTGATGGATCAGTGATTTTTATCAGTATAGGGAGCCATTGATCTGGAATTTCCCTCTGCCAATAGAGAATGCAGTGCCTTGGAACTGACTTGGGATGATAATGGCTTGGAAGGGAGCTTCCTGGGGTACACAGAGGTTAAGTGACTTGTCCAGGATAACACAGCCAGAAAACAGCCAGTAATTGTTACAGATAGATTTTGTTTCGAGGTCTTCTTGACTCCAGCCCCAGAACTCAACATACTAGGACATGATGCCTCTATATCTAAAGAATAAATAAACACAAATCAATTCTTATAGTGTTCTTCAATTTAAACTCTGCCCCCCCCCCGCATTTTTTCCTTTTCTCCTGATTTAACCCGATTTTTAAGGCTAGAAGGTAAATCTAACCCAAAATGCTGTAAAATTCCCAAATGTAGGGTGCTAAGCTTTGAAACATATCTACCATATTGCTTTTCAATTAAATGAGTAGCTTTTTGCTACAGAATAGTGAATGAAATGAGAGAGAACTACCACAAACATTATTTTTGTCTATCCATTTATAGTTATGACCACACCAGGAAACATTTCTGTGGATTTTTTTGTATATGAAACAAAATTATATTTCCAACATCAAATTTTAGAAGTGGAAAATCCACAATTCTATGAATTTTAATGTACTTCTAAGTTCAATTTGAATGGCATTACCCAAACTCTCTGGATTTGTTATTATACCTGCTGAGGCAGGAGAAAGTTTGTTATCATTGTTCTAATACAATAGCAAAGGTAGGAAGGGTATTAATGAAACCTGTCCTGCTGCCATCATAATTGTTCCCCATGCTTTATTAATTGAAGGCTAGCTGTGCATTAATCTGACAATGAAATTTAAATAAGAAGCTGTGAATTCTAGGTTGTTAAAAAAACAAATGAAATTGGGAGAAATGTAAGCAAAATTGTGACATACAAATAAATACAGGAAGTACATATAAAATATTCACAAGCAGGTGGTGATACTTCCCAAAGCTTAATAAAGTTTTTTTTAAAAAAAATATATATATATGTACATATTTTGTCTTCTTAAAAGCAAAATAAACCATTTCTCTTAGCCAACTCACCCAACATTTTCTGCATCCTCATCACACTCAGCTTTATATTTGCAAGGTCCACACTTGGAATGTTTCCTGTGAACTTCTGCCCCTGACCCTTCTTCCTCTGTTTAAAGAGAAAAATTGCATCATCAAACAAAAATCTCCCTCTTTCATATTATACTTAATATCAGCTCTTTCCAGTTCTCAGTGTCTTCAAAATCTATGTATCAGAATTCTACAAAACACCTTCCTCTTCTTCCCTCCTTCCCCTCATCTCGTTTTCAATTCTACAAATGTTAGTACTCTGTACAGTACATTCTTGGAGAGGTAAAAATGAACTGGCACTTACAGGATAATCCCTTTAGCCAGACACACAGTGGAGCATGACAATATTTGCAAGGACATTCACTGAACATTTATATCTGAAGTTCATATTAATGCCCAGGGTAACACAGTTAGGGGTGGCTAGATGGTGCAGTGGATAGAGCACTGGTCTGGGATTCAGGAAAACTCATGTTCCTGCATTCAAATCCAGCCTCAGACACTTACTGGCTGTGTGACCCTGGGCAAGCCATTTCATACTTTTGCCTCAGTTTCCTCATCTGTAAAATGAGCTGGAGAAGAAGAGGGAAAACCACTTTAGTATCTTTGCCAAGAAAACCCCCAATTGGGGTCACAAAGAGCTGTACATGACTGAAAGGACTCAACAGTATTGTAATTAGCACCACTGAACTACCGTAGTCTCTCTCTTTCTTCTCTCTCCTCACCTCCCATTGCATATCCTAAATCTAAGGCTACTGAAGGGCTTTAGATCTGGGCCAATGTGAGGCCAATTGGATTTCTCTGAAAAATCATTTGAAGAGGCATCTCTGGTCCAGGAAACAAGGTCTAGGAACCCCCAACCTCTTCAAGGATTTTGGGCTACACAGAAGAGTCCTAGAGGGAAGGCAGCATAACTGCAGGCCTGAATTCAAATATTTTCTCTGATACATACTAGAGATGTGACCTCAGACAAAGCACTTGACTTCTCTGTGTCTCTGTTTCCTCTCCTGACAAAAAGAATAACAACACTCGTGCTACATCCCACATGGATTTGCCATGAAGAAAGTGTTTTGTAAACCTTAATAAATGTGAGTTATTAGAATTATTATTATCACTTGCCTAGACTAGCAATGTGACAAGGGCGTGGTAAAGGTAATGGCAAAATGACATAATCTTAGAATCGTGCAATTGGAAGGAAGTTTAGATGTATAGGAATCCCATTGATAACGTCCCTGATGGGCGGTCATCTGAATGCTTTCAGGTCCTTTTTTGAACAGATTTAATTCTTAGGAAAAGCCTCGATATATTAAACCAAAATCTGCCTTCGTATAGCTTTCATTCATTAGTTTTAGTTTTGCTCCTCGGCACGAAACAGGATACATTTTGCTGTTTTCATTGTCAGCTCTTCAAATATTTGAAGAAAGCAATCCCTTCTTCCAACGCTCTCCCCTGAAACAAGTAAATCCTCTCTTTTTCAGTCTATGTATCCCTACCTCCTCAACTTATCCTCATGTAACATGGTTTCCAAACCTTTTTCCAATCTGATCAGAATTCCACTGAAAAGGTAACAATTGGAACTGAAGGTAAATGTGGTCTGACAAGTACAGAGCATGTCTGAGATTATTACTTCCTCTCTCTTGGACACTACATATCAGTTAATGCTGGGTTTGTTTTTTTTTGGCAGCCATATCACAATACTGGCTCAAATTAATCTCGCAATTGACCAAAACTGAGGTCTTTTTCCACATGAACAGTGGTTAACTAAAGGACTCCCTATGCTATAATTGTGTTGATTTTTTTTTAAAGAAAATGCAAAAATTTTTAAAATTTTCATCATTCTGTTTCTCTCCATTGTCCTTTGGTTTACCCTCACCCTTAATTCTTCAGAGACTGTAATAGTCTACAATATTATTATTATAGAAGATCTCTGCAGCCAGCCCTAGTTCCTCTCCTGAACTAGAACAGTCACAGATGACTAATTGCTTAATGAGCGTTTTTACATGGATGATGATCTCCAACTCAATTTGTCCAAAACTATTATCTTTCCCCATATACCACCCTTCTTTTTTTTTTTCATTTCAGACTTATTATTTCACTGGAATGTGGAAACTCTCCCCTACCCTCCATCCCTACTGATATAAATTGGCAATTTGACTCTAATATATAGTCTCAGAGTTGCTGAGAACACTGGTCACTGAAAAATTCAATGGATCCTCAATGGATCTTTGATCTCATCCATCAGAAGTTCTTGCCAGCAATTCAGCTCACGACTCATCTTTCCCTGATCCTCCAATGAGACTCTTAGCCAAGCCCTCCTATAAGCTGACCATCATGTTCACTCAATGTGATGAAGGCCTTCCTCTCTTTCTCCTTCCATCACAGGGGTACCAATTAATCACTCTGGTTGCCCATGGTTACCAAGCTTTATTTGAATTGGAATGCTTCTAATATTCTTTCATTGCAATTAATGTTGGGTCTTGGTTTGGCTCTTGTTTCTCATCAACTTTAGAAAGAATCTCTCTAATTCTATTCTTTTCAAGGTACTATTTTCTAAAAATCATAAATTTTTATTAAGTGCTTTTCTGCATCTATTGATAAGATCATACTATTTTTATTGATAAAATGAATTACATTAATCCTTTTACTAAGTAATATTAAATTATTCTTGAATTTCTGGCCACATCTTACTTGGGCAGTGTTAAGACAGTATGGTGTGATAGAAAGAATACTACTGGGAGTCAAGAGAAATCACGGAGCAAATTTGACTTCTGAAACTAGCTGTATGATCTTGGGCAAGTCATTCATTAGCCAGCCAAGTGGCCTAGAATAAGGAAGACCTGAGTTCAAATCCAGCCTCAGGTATTTACTAGCTGTGTGACCACAGACAAGTCACTTAACTTCTGTTTACCTGAATTTTTTCATCTGTAAAATGTCAATAATAATAGCCTTTACCTCCCAGAGTTATCATGAAGATCAAATGAGATAACGCGCTTAGCACTTTACATGTCTGCTTATTGTGTGTGGCATGCAGTAAGCACTATACAAAGACTAGCCTGTTATTATGATTATTACTCAATCTCTCTGGGCCTCAGTTTTTCAATTTTTAAAATAAGGATAGTACTAATTGAACAGGGTTTTGTGGGGATCAAATGTGTTAATGTATACAAAACACCATATGTCAGCTATTATTGCTGTGTTCTGTTTGCTAAAGTTTTGCTTAAGATTTTTTCATCTATATTTATAAGCCTGTAATTTCCTATTCAAATGTTGTCTCTGTGTGGTTTTGGAATAATTATTACATTTGTCACATAAAAAACAATTGCACAGAACACCATCATTCCCTATGTTTAGAAATGCTGTATAATAAAAGAACTATTTGTCCCAAGAACATTCACACATCTCTCCTATGAACTCATCTAGCCAAGAAAATGCGAGGAGAGAGGGGTAATAATTTTACCTGATGCCATAATGCACAGAGTGCTGCACCTGGATTTAGGAAGACCTCAGCATCAAACCTGGCTCACATGTTTATTTGATCATGGGCAGGTCACTTCACCTCTTGGAGCCTCAGTACAATGCATTTACCTGCACTGGTAAAGCAACTAGTACCTTCACTATCTACTTCACAAGTTAGCTGTGTGAAAAGGCACTATTCAAATATAGGTTATTGTTAATTCTTCTTCTAAAAATCATTCTTCCCAAGTTGCCTATTTCCTGTTGAAACAGTTTAAGTATTTTATATTTTTGTAAATAGTCATTCATTTAATTTGGGGTCTCTAAGTTATGAGTAGGTTCCTCTGAGTGTTTTAGGGTGCCATGCAGATTTAAAAAAAAAACAGAAAAAGAAAGCATACTATGAAACTCCTATGAGACAAATATTGTCCTAATGCCAAAATACTCAGGGAAGATATAGCACAGAACAAAAATTACAGACAAATATTCATTCTCTAAAAAAAATTAGTACAATAATAGTTAATAACATAATAGCAAAGAAGCTACAGCAAAATAAACTTCTTTCAATGTCTGATACAATTCACTTATAAATTTTTTGGTATAATTAAGAAGCAGTTTGGCCATGCCGTGGGCTGCAATTCTAGTAGAGCAGGCTGGTCTGTGCAGGACAGTCTACAAATTCATCTGGGCTTGGGCTTTTTTTTTACTTTGATAGCTCATTTATAACTTATTCAATTTCACTGAGTTTGAGGACCTATTTCTTGTTCTTTTAACTTATATTTTTGTAAGTATCAATCCACTTTACTGATCAGTTTTGTTGGCATATTTGGGTAAAATCTAAAAACTTCCTTTATTTTTTCTTCATAACTTGTGGATATTCCTTTTCCTTTTCTTATTTGATTAATTAGATTTTCTTCTCTTTTTGTTAAATAAATAACTTATTTATTTTTAAAAGTAGGTTCCTAGCTTAATTTATCAATTCAGTGAATTTATTTGTTTTCATTTTTATCTCTTCTTTGATTTTTTGGAATTTATATGTGTCTAAATTGGTTTTTTATGCTCTCTTGCTTTCCTAGTTTTTTTAGTTGCATGCCTAATTCTTAGATTTGTTCTTTCTCTTTTTGTTGAAAAAGTGCTTAGAGATATAAATGTTTCCTTAATGACTGTTTTGGCTGCCTCCCAAAAGTTTTGGTATGTAGCCTCATTTTTCTGATTTGTTCTTTGATCTATACAATTAGAATGTTATGATTTTGCCTCCATTTAAATTTGACTCCTTTCTTCAACTACTGTTTGTTGATTATAATTGTTTATTGAATTATGGTCAGCAAGGGATATGTTTAACATTTCTGCTTTTCTGTGTGTGTGTGTGTGTGTGTGTGTTTTTAATGCCCTAGTACATGGTTGATTTTTGTAAATGAACTAAGAAAAGCTAAGAAATATAAGTATTCTTTTAAAATCCCATTTAATTATCAAGAGATCTCTCATCTTTAATGTTTCTCAAATTACATTTAGGTCCTCGATCTCTATTTTTTTTTTTTACTATTTTTGTCTGGGTGTGAAAGGAGCACACAGAGGTTCCTAGTTATCAATGCCTTTGCGGTCTATTGTTCCCTGTAGCTCAATTAGTTTTTTCCTTTGATTACTTAAATTCTGTGTCATTCCTTGCCTACAAATTAAGTGATGAGAATGCATTATCTATGGCTCTTTTAAGCATAATGTAGCTTCCTTTTTTATCTTGTACCCAGATCTATTTTTACTACTGCCTTTTCTGAAATCAAGATTGCCACTCCTACTTTTAAAGATTCACCTGAAAAATAATAAATTCTGCTTTAACCCCTCATTTTAATTGCATGTGAATCTTTCTGTTTCAAGTAGGCTTCTTTTCAACAACATATTTCTAATTCAATTTGCTACCTTTCTCCATTTTAGGGACGAGTCCATTCCATTCACATTCCTGATGGTTAATCAGGCTTTTCCCTCTACCATAGTGGCTCTTTTGCTTTTTCTTCTCTTTATTGCCTCTCCTTCTTTGCAAATAAAAATGAATTTGGGGAAAGAAATGGAATGGGACCTACACTAGTAATGTCTAATTGGAATAGTATGTTCCATGCCTCTACCCCTCCTTTCTTCAACCAGTGTAGATCTGGATCATTGGCTTTTAGTCTTTTATTTACACCCTCTCATTTGTTCCTCATGTTGACCCTGGGAGGTAGGTGCTATTATTATCCCTATTTAACAGTTAAGGAAATTGAGCCAAAGAGAAGTTAAGTGACTTGTTCAAGGTCACACAGTTTAATAAATATCTGAGGCCAGACTGGAACTCAGATCTTTTTGATTCCAGGCCCAGCACTCAATCCACTAAGTTATCCAGAATCCTTCTTCATGTGTACAAGATATAACAGAGAAAGCTCCCCCAAATTTGTCAAAGTAGATGACAGCTACTCACTTTTGGTCATCCAACTGGACACAGAAGAAGCCTAAAATTATCTCCAATGATTATGAAGTCTCAACAAGAAACTGAAGAACATAGACATATTTGTTATGCCTACTGATGGGACCCAGAAGAGAAAAATTAGCAGCAGCAGCAGAGATGTCACTTGTTTGCCCAACAATTTCTGGGCCCCATTTGCTTTTTAAATCCATTTCACCCACTCAGGGCTTAAGGGCTTCGGCTGGCACTCACAGTGTACACTGAATTCACTGTATTCCTCATTTTCTTTCCTGATAATTTATATATTGTTTGTTTTCGCTGTTATATTCTAATAGAGGGTATTGAGAGCCCCTACAGTTATTCAAGGTGGTACAGAAGAAAGAGCAATGGGCTTGGAATCAGGAAGACTCATCTTCATGAGTTCAAATCTGGCCTCAGACATTTACTAGCTGTGTCACCCTGGGCAAGTCACTTAACCTTGTTTGCCTTAGGTCCTCATCTGTAAAATGGGCTGGAAAAGGAAACACATCAGTATCTTTATCAAGAAAAGCCCAAAAGGGGTCACAAAGAGTCAGACATGACTGAAACGACTCAACAACAACAGTTATTCAAAGTATATGTATTTCATGTAGCACTAATATTATCTTTTCTGTTATATACTTTATTTCTATGATAGATGAAGTTGACATATTTAATATTCCTATACTTTTGTCTTTTTAGCTCACATTCACGTATCACTTTGCAGATATTTTTATTTGTTTCTCACAACTTCTGTGAGGCTGACAAGGCAATCACTATTATCCCCATTTACAGATGAGGAAAATCAGACTCAAGAAGTTGAAGTGACTCATGGTTGTCCAGTGAGTAAGTGGTAGAGTCAAGAATCATTCTTGCTTCTTTTTTAATTCTAGTAAATTCCACTCTACTATGTTTACCCCTCCAGTCTTCCTTAAGGGGTGATGAATTTAGGAGACTAGAGCTTTATGAATATTCTCACCTATGCCTCCAAATCCCAGAAAGTCCTCAGCTCACTTAGAAAATTCCCCCAAAGGAAATAGTTAACTGGGAGAAAAAAAGCTTTGCAGAAAGTTCCTCAGATAAAATACATATCCAAAATACATATCTCAATATATCTAAATATATAAGAACAACAGCTGTTCCCCATCAGATGAATGGGCAAAGCATATGAACAGGTAATTTTCAAAAGAAGAAAGGCAAGCTATCAACAACCATATGAAAACCGCTCCAGATCACTAATGATAACAGATATGCAAATTAAAACAAGGTTCTACCTCCCCCCTATTAAATTAGGAAATATGAGAAGAAGGAGGAGATAGTGATTGTTAGAGAAGCTTGTAAAGATAGGCACACTAAAGCCCTAATGCTATAACTATGCCATTCTGGAAAGCAATTTGGAACTATGTCCAAAAAGTCACTAAATCATGCATACCTTTTGGCCCAGAGATTCCAGTGTTAGGCCTATATGTAGCAAAAGAAAAATCAAATACAGAGGGAAAGGTTCTATATACACAAAAGTATTTATTGCAGTACTTTCTTTTTTGTTGTAGCAAAGAACTGGAAACCAAGTAGGTACCAATTAATTGAAGAATGACTAAAAATTATGATATACAAATGTGATATTAATGTGCTGTAAGAAATTATTAGAATTTATATGAGCTGATACAGTATGGGGAAGAACCAGAAGAACAGAACAGAAGAACTAAAATATTGTAAGGGAAAAAGACTTAAAAACTCTGATCAATGCAATGACCAATCATAACTTCAAAAGTCTGATGATAAATCATATTTCCCATCTCTTGGAAGAAAGGCAAAGAAACCTAGAGGTGAAAAATGAAAAATACATTTCAAGACATAGCCAATGTGTGAAATTTTTTTTGTTTGACTATGTTTATTTGTTATAAAGGGGGAAGCTTTCATTTTTTAAAAGGAGGAATTTTGGGGAAAGTATGTGGGTAGTGATACAAAAAGAAAGAAGGAAAGAAAGAAAGGAAGAAAGAAAGAAAGGAAGGAAGGAAGGAAGGAAGGAAGGAAGAAAGAAAGAAAGAAAGAAAGAAAGAAAGAAAGAAAGAAAGAAGGAAGAAACGAAGAAAGAAAGAAGAAAAGAAAGAAAGAAAGAAGAAAAGAAAGAAAGAAAGAAGAAAAGAAAGAAAGAAAGAAAGAAAGAAAGAAAGAAAGAAAGAAAGAAAGAAAGAAAGAAAGGAAGGAAGGAAGGAAGGAAGGAAGGAAGGAAGGAAGAGAGCATTAATGAAGCATTAAAAAAAGAATAAGAGACCAGAAGGAAGTTCGGAAGAGGACACCAGTAAACCACATCAAATTTAATATGTAAATAATAAGATATAACACATGTAAAAAGAATCAGCAGAATATGTTATAAATATTCATGATTTCATGTACAATCCTTTTTTCTGTTCTTTATATAAAGAAATGTTCATATTTGTTGGTGTTTGTCAAGTTCATAATAAGAAAAAGGAAAATTTCCCCAAAGGATTCACTGAAATAGGCAAAGTTTATGGAACGTATTCTACTTGTGGCTGAAATGAAAGTTTTTTCAGTTTTCATTATTGCCATCTGCTTTTCCAGGCCAGTGTTCTCAAGCTGGATGTGTTCCCACTAAACTGAAAGAATGGTGGTTTTAATTCACAGAACAGCTTCCTCTGTCCGTAGTGCCATAATAGAAAGGTATTGAATTTATCCCTGTATACACAGACAGAGAGAGGAAGGGGGTAAGTGGTTCTTTCCTAATCATTATTTGTTTAGGATGGAGCAAACAATTTGCTATGCCCTACCTGGGGTTGAGTCATACTGACCAGAGGGTGTAGCTTGGAGCATTGGTTAATATTCACTGGGAAATACTTAGGTGAAATCAAGAGCAAGGCCCCTGTCCAGTAAATACTATCCAGATATTATTTAGGAGCAATTTGTGAGCAAGGAGTATTGGTTGAGACTTCCTACAAGGACATTATCTGTCCATTCTATGATGTGGCTACATGGGTCAAATATTTGGCTTCTATGGCATGCAGTGCTGGATATTTACGCGGAAGAAATATGAACGTATACAATAATATCCACATTTCTCTGATCACTTATTTCATAACTGCTATCTCAAACTTTCTTTATTCACATTTTCCAAAATGAAATATTTTAAATGGTTTAAGTATACCATGTTATGAAGTCATTTCTAGAACGAATAGGAAAAGATGAGATGAGATTATGTAGGGTCAGATCAATGTAGATCAAGATCTATATAGGACCAGAGATTTAGATTTTAAAAAGACTTTAGAGGCCTCTGGTCCAACCCCCGCATTCTTATAGATGAGGAAACTGAGGTCCAGAGGGCTTGCCCAGGGTCACACAACTAGTAAGTGTTAGAAACACGATTCAAGCCCAAATCCTCTCCAAATCAAGCACTCCTTCCACCATATCACATGGAACATTAGGTATAATCTGGACCAACCTGGTGGTAAGCAAAAAAAAATGCCCTCGTTTGCATCTTTGACTAGTTTCTTTCTTTTAGTGACAATGGTATCTAGGTGCACTTTTTCAATATTGAGCACAAAGTGAATGTCTATAAAGGACTGCAGGCCAGTAATATAATTAGGTACCATCTAGGTTACAATGGGAGACACAAGTTGATGGATGCTGAATTTTCAGTCAGGACTCAGGCTTGTTTCTGGTCCCCACACCTATCTGGGTTTTGAACCTGCTCTGAAGTAGGATCCTCCATGAAAAAAGGATGGTTCCGTCCACTGGAGAATTGTCTATTTTAAAATTTACAAATGCTATCAAACTATTTCTGGTTTTTTTCCTTTTAGGGTCACACATTTAAATTTATTAGTTCAGATATAAAATGTATGTCATTTGTGGAGAGGAAGCTCACTTTCATTTTCCTTCTCAGCCAATAGAGTATTTCATTTCCTTCAAAGTCTCCCATCTCTCACAGATGAAGATGAGTGCCTCTTTTCTTTTTTTTTAAATTCATTTTAAAAAATTTACTGAAATCCATTTTCTCTTTCTCCCACCTCTCCCTATCCCCAGGGAGAAAAAAGAAAAATAAAACCTTTGGGATAGATATGTATAGTCAGGTCAAACAAATTTCTATGTTGGTCATGTCCAAAAAAGTTTATGCCTCATTCTGCACCCTAAGTCTTCACCTCCCTGTCAGGAGGTAGGTAGCATGCTTCTTTGGCAGTTCTTTGGAATTATGGTTGGTCATTGCATTAAACATTGAGTCCTTCTTTTCACTGCTGTCTTTCTAGCTCTCATTCCTAATATGCCATCCCTCTCAGATCATGTTCCCATTTCAAAAAGAAAAAAAAAAGTTGTATTGGTTATTGGTAACAAAGACCATTGTGAACAGAAGTGGGCCTTGAAAGTCAGTAATGTTTAGTGGAAATGCTTGTAATAAAAAGGCTATGGTTTTAGATACAACTGGACCATTGTATAACTTTAAGCAAGTCATTAAATTTCTCTCAGCCTCAGTTTCTTTGTCTGTAAAATGGAAACAGTAACAAAAAAACCCCATCATTATTATTATGAAGTTACTGTTATTCAGTGGTTAAACTCAAGCCTTATGAGGATCAGTTGAAAGAACTAAGGATGTTTAACCTGGGGAAGAGAAATCTCAGAGATGATATAATCACTGTCTTCAAATATGTGAAGGAGCTTTCATGTGGAAAAGAAATTAGTCTGGTTCTGTATGGCACTGAAAGGCAGAACAAGGAGCGATGGGTAGAAGTTGCAAAGAAGTAAATTTAAGCTCAATGTCCAGGAAAACTTCCTAAGAACTGAAGTTGTCCACAGTGGATTGGGCTACCTATGGAGGGGCTCAGTTCCCTTCCTCTCACTGAAGAATCTTCAAACAGAGGCTGCATGCACATTTATTGGTATGTCGTACTGCAGCCTTCTTTCTGGATGTGTTCTAGACTAAGATGGCCAGTGAGCCCCTTCCAATGCAAAAACGCTTTGATTTGGGAGCAGTCACACTACCTGTTGTGAGGAAAGCATTTGGCAAAGCACTATCTCAGTGCAGGCTATTGCTATCCACGTTCACAGCACAAATAGAAATAGGCTCATGTTTTCCCACAGGAAAATTTTCCATGCCTGTGTTTTTCCCTCCACAGGAACTCCTTCCCTCCCTTCTCTACCTATTGAAATCCTCCCTATTATTCAAGGCCCAGATCAAAAGCCGCTTCCTCCCTGAACCTTTCCCTCATCCCCCAGTCAGAATCCATCTCTTTCTCCTCTGAACACATCTCTTACTTGAACTACTCACTCATAAGGCACTTATCACGTGTTGCCTTGGAGCATGGCTCTTAGGGATCTGTCTTTCATGTCTAACAAAATGAAAACTCCTTGAGGGTGGGAATTACTTATTTTTATGTCTTACTTATATTATAAGCTTTCCCCTCCTTCCCTGGAGTGTGCTGGACCCACCTCTAACCAGCTTGTGAGAACAGATTGTTAAATTTCCAGTGTGAGCATTTACACCTCAGAAATCTGCAGTCACTACAGACCATAGTCTGATTTACTGTTTTGTTGAGTCTAGAATTAAGGAGGTGTTAATGATGCAGATTAAACTTAAAAATGGGTGCATACTTTTTTTTTCAGGAAGCTTGGCTGTTAACTATTTACTAGCACATCTCTGCTCCTCCCTAACCCCCAGAATAGCAAATTGACATAGTACTTTGTACTCAGTACACTTGAGAAATATTTGTTGGCTGGATGAAGTAACAAAAAATAGTCCCAAAGGCTTTTGCTGAATGAAAAGCTCTGTGTTTAAATGATGTAGGAACATATGTCTGGATCCTTCATCAAATGAACTACACCAAGAATTCTTAACTTGGGTTCTAAAAATCCTTCCCCCAAAGTCCCCACTGAAAGATTTCAGAGGCCCATGAACTTGGAGGACAGCTAGGTGGCTCAGTGGATACAGCATTAGGCCTGGAGTCAGGACGGCCTGAGTTCAAATCTAGCCTCAGATAGTTACTAGTGTGTGACCCTAGGCAAGTCACTTAACCCTGTTTGCCTCAGTTTCCTCATCTGCAAAATGAGTTGGAGAAGAAAATGGCAAACCACTCCAGTATCTTTGCCAAGAATACCTCAAATGGGGTCATAAAGAGTTGGGCACAACTGAGATAAGTGATAAACAGTAAACTCGGATGGGGAAAAAATTGCCTCTTTATTTCCACTGAGCTCTAGAGGTTAGCATGTCCTTCAATTACTAATGTAGGCAACTGACATTCTGAGAATGAGTCTAGAGGCTCCACCAGACAGTCAAAGGGGGTCTACGACACGAGAAAGGAGAATCTCCATCCTATGTTATCAAAATGCCCTCACCTGTTGTCACTTACCGGTTTGGATTCTCTGCTTACTCCAAACAAATGGATCCTTGCCAGCCCCTCCTATGTGACCTTCTTGCTCCCTCTTCTGCCCTGTCCTGCATTCTTGCCAGTCTTTAATGCCCACCACTTCTCTACTACAACATTGCCCTCCATTCTTTTAATAATTCTAATCAAAACTTGCCTCTTCCTTTAAGCCTATCACAGTAACTACCCCCTCATAAATACATTACCTGCCTGAAGGCTAGAAAGTAGACCAGATGGCCTCCTGAGATCCTTCCCAGCTAGAAGTTTCTATGATGTTGATCTCTCCATTCATTCTAGCATTCTCTTAGTAATTATGTACAACATATCTATAATTAATATTGTCTAATCATACAGGTTGAGCTATGCTATACATATTTATATATTCTTATGGATACATTTTTAATGTATTTGTCATGCTTTCCTCTTTGAACTTAATTTAATTTAAATTAATTTAAACTAGGGATGAGGCCTTATACTGATATTCATTTAAAAGAATATCACAACACATACCAACCACAGACTGAGAAGAGGTATCAGACGGGTTACTGTACCAGCCTGGGGAATCTTCTATTCCCTTTTTAATGCTCTAGTTTGTGGAAGGAAATTGCTAAAACCCTGGTAAAAGTTTTGTTATTTAGTCATTTTTGGTTGTTTCTAGGCCTTTGTTTCCATCCCATTTAGGGTTTTCTTGGCAAAGATACTGGAATGTTTTGCTATTTCCTTCTCCAGCTCATTTTACAGATGAGGAAACTAAGGCAAAGAGAGATTGAGTGTGTATGTTATTCCCTCCTCAAGTCAAATCTGATGAGAGCAAGATTCACTCATTCCCCCTCACATGCCCCCACTTCCCTTCCAGCGAACTGATTTTTCTCGCCACTTTTATGTGAGATAGTTTACCCCATTCTATCTCTCCCTTTCTCCCTCTCTCAATATATTTCTCTCTCATCCCTTAATTTGATTTTATTTTTTTAGATATCATCCCTTCATATTCAACTCATCCTGTGCCCTCTGTCTATCTATATGTATATTCCTTTCAACTACCCTAATACCGAGAAAAGTCTCATGAATTACACACATCATCTTTCCATGTAGGAATGTTAAGCAAAACAGTTCCACTTTAGTAAGTCCCTTAGGATTTCTCTTTCTTGTTTACCTTTTCATGCTTCTTTTGATTCTTGTGTTTGAAAGTCAGATTTTCTATTCAGCTCTGGTCTTTTCACTGAGAAAGCTTGAAAGTCCTCTATTTTATTGAAAATCCATATTTTGCCTGGGAGCATGATATTCAGTTTTGCTGGGCAGGTGATTCTTGGTTTCAATACCAACTCCTTTGACCTCTGGAATATCATATTCCAAGCCCTTTGACCCCTTAACGTAGAAGCTGCTAGATCTTGTGTTATCCTGATTGTGTTTCCACAAAACTCAAATTGTTTCTTTCTGGCTGCTTGCAGTATTTTCTCCTTACCTGGGAATTCTGGAGTTTGGCAACAATATTCCTAGGAGATTTCTTTTTGACATCTTTTTCAAGAGGTGATTGGTAGATTCTTTAATTTCTATTTTACCTTCAGGTGGCCCAGTAATTTTTAAATTATCTCTCCTGGATCTATTCTCCAGGTCAGTGGTTTTTCCAATGAGATATTTCACATTCTCTTCCATTTTTTCATTCCTTTGGTTCTGTTTTATAATATCTTGATTTCTCATAAAGTCACTAGTTTCCACTTGCTCCAATCTAATTTTTAAGGTAGTATTGCAAGAAAATCATGAAAAACAAGTCAATGACTTTCTAAAAGGTTAGTATTTTCTTCAGTGGTCTTTTGGACCTCCTTTTCCATTTGGCTAATTCTGCCTTTCAAGGCATTTTTCTCCTCATTGGCTTTTTGAAGCTCCTTTGCCACTTGAGTTAGTCTATTTTTAAGGTGTTATTTTCTTCAGTAGTCTTTGGGTCTCCTTTAGCAAGTCATTGACTTGTTTTTCATGGTTTTCTTGCATCACTTTCATTTCTCTTCCCAGTTTTTCCTCTACTTCTCTTACTTGCTTTTCCAAATGTTTTTTGAGCTCTTCCATGGCCTGAGACCAGTTCATGTTTTTCTTAGAGACTTTTGTTGTAGGCTTTTTGACTTTGTTGACATCTTCTGGCTGTATGTTTTGCTCTTCTTTGTCCCTAAAACAAGATGCCAAAGTCTGAGTTTGAATCTGGGTCCATTTTTGCTGCCTGTTCATGTTCCCAGTCAACTGCTTGACCCTTGAGTTTTTTGTCAAGGTATGACTGCTTGTAGAGTAGAGAGTACTTTGTCCCAAGCTTTATGGCCTGTGCTGCTGTTTTCAGAGCTACTTCTACATAGCAAGCTCTGTCACACCGGTGCTCCTTCTCCCCCAAGCACCACCAGCCCAGACCTCAACTCAGATCCAAGCAGGCTCTGCACTCCTGCTCTGATCCGCCACTTAATTCTTCCCACCAAGTGGGCCTGGGGCTGGAAGCAACTGCAGCTGGAACTCTGGAAGCAGCCCCAGAGCAGCACCACTTCAGTTTTTCCCCACTAACCTTCTCTGTTGTCTTTGGCATTTGTAGGTTGAGAAGTCTGATAACTGCCACAGCTCAATGATTCAGGGCCCTACCACCTGTTCTGCCTGGCTGCTGGTCTGGTTGGTCCTGGTGCAGCCCACGCTGGGCTGTGCTCTGCTCCACTCCCAGCTCTGTGCAATAGACCCTTCCCAGCGACCATCCAGACTTTCCTGGGCTGGAGCCCTGCTTCCCTCTGTTATATTCATGTGCAGCTCTACAATTTGTTCAGAGCCATTTTTTACATGCGTTTGGAGGGACCTGGGGGAGAGCTTAAGCAAGTCCCTGCTTTCCAGCCACCATCTTGGCTCTACCCCCTCCTTAGTTTTTTTAAATGAAATAGTTATACATATTCATTCAACCCCTTTGTTAGACTATGTGCTTTCAGAGCAACTGAGGCCCCTTTGAGAGATGAATTAGAACATAATATTCTCAGGAAAGACTCTTCATGGGGACATGAGCCATCAAGAAAACCAGCGAGAAGTCAATGAGATTGAACTGTCATGTCAGAGGGCAGGGATTGGCACACAGGATCACCTAGTTTGACTCTCTCATCCTACAGATAACGGAGTATTGGCAAAATTAAGTGACTTACCTAGGATGTCACAGGTAGCATCCATCAGGTTTTGAACCTAGATCTTCCCATTCTAAAGTCAGGTTTCATTTTGTTTGTTTTCCTCACTACACCATGCTGCTTCCTTGGCAGTACCAATGCTACACTTGAGTTACTGATTTTCTGTTTTTCATTCTTTTTACTGGTCTACCTCCTTTTCTAATTGTACACATCCTCAATAGTGTGCTCTATGCCCCTCCTCTCAAAAGGCCATCTTTGCTAATATGCTATAGGTCTAATTATGTTGACCCTGCATCTTTCCTTCATTTTGAGGGTTATTCATAAATTGACTTCTTCTGAGATCATGGTACTCCATACTTCACAACTATAGAGCATCAATGGGAGAACATTAAGTTTAGATAAATTCATTCCCATAGTTGGGTTTTGGCGAGGCCCTCTATGACCCTCCCTAAATTTAGGTTGTAGGCATAGAGTAGAGTAAGGAAACATTCCCAAAGCAAAAAATATTTAACTATGTGGAAAACAAAGGAACTCCATAGAAGCAGGAAGATACAAGGTTGTAGAATAGGAAGAAAACCTAGAGCTATGTAAGCCAAGTAGACTTGTTGTGTTTTTTTTTTACAATAGCCTGAGTGACTCTTTGAATGACAATGGGGCACCCATCATTTGGAGGATAAAAGCAGTCTTTGGGGAAGTAGGTGTTGATTTTCTGACCTGGCAAAACCTTCCTTATTTACGTGTGCCTCTGCTAGGAAATCAGGGATGTACCTCTGTCAGAGACTAGAGAAGCTTAGGTAACCAAGTCGGACTACCACTGCTTCTGGTTTTCATCATGTATTCTTGATGGCTAATGTTTCACTCTCTTTTGATGATATTAGATTAGATTCTCACTGAATTCTGAACCCAAGGTTCCTCAGAACTAATTTACTTCTCTTTTGAAATTTATGCTTTTAGCTGTTCTTCCCAAGTGGGTTTATATGTATGACATATATTAATTATTTTTTAAAATACCTTAAATTTGTAAAGCACTTTCAACTTTTCAAAGTATTTTTATGTCTGCCATTTCACTTGAAATTACTAGAATTGTTAGCTGCCTCCAACAGACTCTCAGGATTCCTTTCAAGTTCTTTATGGCAAAAACCTGACTTTTCTCCCAGGAGAGTTGTATTTATAATATTGTTGAAAGGATCATTACCATAATTTATTATTACTTCTCCAAGTATTCTTCCCTGAAGTGAATTTTCTTCAAGCATGCAACTTTTGTGCTTCATCCAGTAAGTAATACAGCACTTTGCACACAATGGATGCCCAATAAACGGTGTTGGCTATAGACTGATTACACTTAGCCTAAGGTTATAGTTTTCAATTTTGTTAATGCTGTAGAGACTTTCCCACTCCTCTATCATGGAGCTTTTCTGGGAAACATTTGGCTTCTTCAATCACTGAAAAAAAATCAGTTTACTTGCTTGCCTTTTAAAATATCTATGAGTCATCTGCTTGAGTATCCTAATTAAGACGAAGATTTCTCTCAAGTTGATTTTAAATCCTCTTTTTTATGCCCAGTTAACTCCAGAGTCACGCTAATTCTATGTCTTATATATTACCTATCAGTATATTCTTCCTTAATTCTCCTTTCCCACTCTCAGGACTCTTTAGCTCTGTGGAGAAAAAACTATGGCCCAAACAACAAACTTTATCATTTCAATTCCTTCCAATGTGAGAAACACTGAAATCATTTATGTGTGGAAAGTACCTAGGATTACAGAAACTTGGCCCTGAAGGTGACTTCAGATGTCATCCGAAGTCTTACTCCTACATGAAACATGAACCTCCCCCTCCCCTTCCCCCAAAATAATAACTTACATTTATAAAATATCTTAAAATTTGCAAAGTGCTTTTCTTATAGTGACCCTGTGAGGTAAGTAGCACAAATACCTACTTTATTGATGAAGAAACTGAGGCCCTGAACAGTTAAGTGACTTCTCCACAGTCATACTGTTCAGAAGCGTTAGAAACTCTGTTTCAGGTCTGCCGGCTTAAGTCCAGTGCTCTTTTCTCTATGCCCTGTGGTCTCGACATAGCGTTTCCAATAAAAAATCACTCTCTCTCCAATTCAAAACCTACAATGAAAGGGAATTCCTTACCTATCCAGGTAAAGCATTCTGTTCTAACTGATTGTTGGGAAGATCGTCCTTTGAAGATGGATCAATGGATCATCTTTTCTCACTTTTGGCTTATTAACATTTCTTAGATAAAAAAAATAATCATGCAAATATATTTTTATGAAAATAAAACAAATGAAGTTGTTACTTGAAACTTACCTCCTTCTCCAGAGCCAGAACCATTATCTGGAAAAAAAATAGATACAAATATTAACATTGTAACTGGAAATACTGCTTTTTCCTCCTAAATCTTTCATCTGTAGAGACAATCTGATGCTATCAAAAAACAAAATGTTATTTCCAGTCTCATATTTATTTCCATACTTATTAAATTAAATTAGGATATTCCTCAGTAGTACAGAAAGTTTCCCTTTTTAACTTTACTTAAATAAAGATAAATTATAATTATAAAAAACAATTCATTTGAAGAAGCTTAAATTCAACTCCTCTCCAAACTTAGGAAAGTACAATTAATGTGTTTTTCTAGGCATGGAAAAAGGAAAGAAAATATGTCCTCCTTCTTTGTTGCTGTTCAGTCATTTTTCAGTTGTGTCCAACTCTTCATGACTCTGTTAGGGATTTTCTTGACAAAGATACTGGAGTAGTTTGTCATTTCTTTCTCCAGCTCATTTTACAGATGAAGAAACTGAGGCAAAGAGGGTTAAGTGATTCACCCAGGGTTACACATCTAGCCAGTGTTTGAGGCCAGATTTGAACTCAGGAAGAGGAGTCTTCCTGACTCCAGGCCTGACACTCTATCCACTGTACCACCTAATTACTCCCCTCCTCCTATCTACCCCTTACTAAAAGCGTCAGTGACAGAAAGCTGCAGGCCCAAATATAGATGGGCCCCAAGTCTAGAAAAAGTGATGTTTGAGGAAAAGGACAAGTCACTTAGGCCAGAAAATGTCATCCTCTGTGACTAAAATCTATATATGATGAAAATACAGCCTTCAAAAAACCATTCCCAAAAGGATGCATAACTTGTAATGTGGTTTGCTACTGATGAGATTAAGGTATCTCCCTGTACATTATATGGAAGAAGCAAACATAAAATGCTATATAATACATAATTATATAATATGCCATATTATATGTTATATAGTTTGCTAAATACTTGGCAAATACAAAAACACAAGCTTGCTAGTGTCATCTTATTCTGAGACACTACTGTGGAAATTACTCCCTAGAAAAGCTGAGTCAAGTGCTGAGCTTCATCACTGGGGCAGTGCCACTACCGCTGGCCGGGAGGGCCTAGAGCAGCGGGGTGTGGGCAGTCACTCACAGGTACCCCAGCTGTGTCCCACACGACAAATGAGAGCCCCTTCTGCCGCTGTTGCAGGGAGCAACTGTGTCAGCTCCAAGGCTGTCAGTCATGCATAATGAATCATAACATAGCCCCACCAATTAATCACAGCATATGTAAATAAAAAAATGCCTATTAAGGCTTCTCTCCAGAACCAAAGCTGTGCTGCTGCCAGATTAATCTTCATGCATGACCCGGTCATGTCACCCTTTGGTTCAATATTTTTTGATAGCTCCCTATTGCCTCTGGAGTAAAATCTCAACCCCTGAGCCAAAATTCACCATAATCTGCTACCTTTGCAACTTTATCTCAAATGACTCTATGCCTGGTAATCTACATTTTTACCCCCAAATGAAATACTTATCCCCTGTGTGTGCCCTGTGGCTTCATGCCTCTGTTTCTTTGCTCATAATATTTCCTCTAAATGGCTAAATAGGTTGTGATATGTGATTATGATGGAATGCTGTTGTGCTATAGGAAAGGATGAGCAGGATGGTTTCAGAAAATCCTGGGAAGACTTAGGTGAACTGATACAAACCAAAGAGACCAGAACGGGGAGATCATTGTACACAGTAACAGCAATGTTATAATGATGATAACTGTGAAAGACTTAGTTATTCTGATCATGACAATGATCTAAGGCAATCCCAAAGGAGAAGATGAAAAGTGTTCTTCATCTCCAGAGAGAGAACTGATGAACTCTGAGTACAAACTAAGACATACTTTTTTCCACTTTCTTATTTTACTTGCTTTTTTAGATGTAAAATAGCTAATACAGAAATATGTTTTATATGATTTCACATGTA
Organism: Phalanger gymnotis; assembly: GCA_028646595.1. Taxonomy (NCBI): domain Eukaryota; kingdom Metazoa; phylum Chordata; class Mammalia; order Diprotodontia; family Phalangeridae; genus Phalanger; species Phalanger gymnotis. Next base: position 394,487,623 of record CM053622.1, on the reverse strand, counting down.
TAATTGGTATTATATTGTTTGCCTTCTCAGTGCATGGGGTTAGGGCTAGAAGGAAGGAGAGAATTTGGAACTCAAAGTTTTAAAGAACAAAAGTTAAAAATAAATAATTAAAAAAGAAGAATATTCTGAAGAATACCTGAAATAACCTTCTCTATCATCTCCACTTATTAAAATTCTACCTACCATTCAAGATTCAGATCAAATGCCACCTCTTCCATGGAGCCTTCTCTGACATTGACCATCAAACAATCTATTTTTCCTTGAATTTTGCTTTCCTTGTGACTACTGAACTATTCGTACCTCCTAAATAAGTTTAGACTAGACAACTGTGTACTCAATATTGGACCTACAATATGATTCACAGAAGGGAGGATGATGAGAGAAAAAAAATGTGTTTTGAGCCTGGGATGACAAGTTTGAGCATACTGCCATGCCCTTCAAATAATGTAAAAGCTCTGGCAAGCTTCCAAAGGTCTATAAACGTCATTTTCCAAAAAGACTTGCTCCCCTGGGAGGGTGGGGGGCATGAGTCTACTTGAATGACATGCTGGTTTACCACTGGGATCAAATGTAGCGCCATCAATCATTCTTGACAGTACTAGTCCACTTCCATGAACAGTGGCTTTCTGTGAAACCAATGTAGTTTAACAGGAAAGAGGTGGAGTTTATAGGGCACGCTACAGGCTGGAAAAGGGTAAGGATTAGTCACACAAGGTAGCTGCTATATTGAAATAAGAAACCCACACCAAACAAATGACTTTTAGTAGTTCCTGGGCTTCATAGTAGTTATCAATGCTGGGTCATCTTCGGGTTCTCCATCCTGCTTAGAGAGGCAGCTGGTGCAGCAGTGGATAGAGTTCTGGGGCTGGAGACAGGAAGACTTGAGTTCAAATCCCACCTAAGACACTTACTGGCCCTAACCAAGTCATTTAACTGTTGTTTGCCTCAGTTTCCTCATTTGTAAAATTTGAATAATAATAGCATCTGCCTTCCAGGATCATTATGAGGATCAAAAGAGATAATAAATCCATCATTACAGTGCTTTCCACACAGCAGGTGCTATATAAATAATTATTCCCTTCCTTCCTTCCCTGATAGCACACTTCATCACTCTATTAAAAAACTTGAAAGCTTTTCTGTGGTCCCCTGTGATGGAAAATACTTTTCATGAATTCCAGGAAAGGTCCGTTCTGGAATTCCCCCAAATCTCATCTACCATTTATTGTAGAAGCTGACCTTTCCAGAGTATATCAAAAGGATCATATTTTTTCAATCTGACCCTTAATATGCCATGCCCTGGATATGCTCATAATACTAGAAATTTCTTTGAGTAAAACAGAATGATACGATTTGGGAAAGAATGTCTCTCTGTGAGGCACTATTTGAGGTTCTGGGAGCAGCAACCAGAGCAGAGGTTCTTAACCTTTTTGTGAGTCATACACCCCCTTGGATGATCTGGCGAACATACAGGCCTCTCCTCAGAATAATGTTTTTAAATGAAAAAAAAATGAAATATAAGACTATAGAGGAAACCAATTATACCAAAATAAAGATGCAACATGTTCCTTGCCAAGTTTGTGGATGTTCTGATATCTATTCACAGTCTGTTTGGGGGTCCATGGACCCCAGGTAAAAACCCCTTGACCCAGAGGAATTCCTATACACAATCATCCCGGGAACCACTGACAGAAATCTAAAGCACTTGCATTTAGTCTCCAAACTGAAATAGCACCCAATAAGGAAGACGCTGTTCTCTGGCTGTTTCCATTTTAGGAAAGCCTATAACCCTAGGGGCCAGAACCAATGAGAAGACTCTAGAATATAGAGTGAAGACTGAAAATCAGACTTCCCAAGCACACTCAATGACAGAAAACTTGGCTGTTGTACAAACTCGTCTAGACATAGTGAACAGGACACAGTGCTGGATTCAGAGTCAGGAAGACCTGAATTCAAATCTTGACTCAGACACTAACTGTGTGTTTCTGGTCAAATCATTTAACCTCTTAAAACTTTAGTTTGCTTATCTGTAAATTGAGAGCAAGAGGAAGGAAGAGAAGGATAGAGGGAGCCAGACTTGGTGACCTGTAAAGTCACTTCCAGCTTTAAATCTGTGATCCTCTGATCCTACAGACACCAGTAGAAACAAAGCTCTGATTACCGTAGTCATGAGCTACCCCTGCTCAGAAGGGGTCTCCATCTCTGATAGTTTCCTGTATTCATACTCCTACTTATATATGCCACTTGGAGAAGCCCAGATGAAAATACTATAACTGGACCAAGATGGATCTACAAAGCATGTAGAGGTGCTTAAAACATGGCTTCTGGTGTCCACACATTTGACATAAAGTCAACTAGACATGTAAGGTCTGTGCTCAGGTCAAGGACCTGATAGGAAAATCTTCGGGATTGCTACAATCCCGTTCAAATCCTTGGATTTTCTGGTGATCAGTGTCCTGTACTATGTCATAGATTTGCCTCCATCCCAAGAACAAAACACCATCTTTATAGCTGTGGAAAAACTAAGATGATCTATTTGTTTGCCTGTAAGAAACCCACCATTCCCACTGAGACAGCCTGCTTGTTTCTATGGAATATTTTTCAGTTTTATGGTCTACTGTTCTACTTTTCTGAAATAAAATTTCTCAATTTCTAATCCCCAGACTACACATTACAAAGTTCTACAAGTAAAAATTCATTTCTCTACGGCTTGCCATCCTCCTTTCGACGGGCAACTAATGGCACAACACAATAGGAAGGATAGATCTGGCATAAGAAGGTGGTAGCTGTGCAATGTGGCCTAGAGGATTCACAGATGTCCAGAGGAAAGACATCCCTCTGCCTTTAAGAAAGTATCAGGATGGTATCCTTAGACCAGGAGTCAGTGAAGTAGCCATGGTTAGAAACCAGCCCCTGGTGTTTATGACAAGATATAATGAGAGGAGAGTCTGAGTGTGCAAAGGACAGAGAATGTATGGAAACATCGAGGGTAGACTTTGTATGAACCAAATTGTTATAGTGTGAGGTGTCACATTCCTTGGGGTAACTAGGTGATGCAGTGGATAGAGTACAGGGCCTGGAGTCAGGGAGACTCATCTTCCTGAGTTCAAATCCAGCCTCAGATGCTTCCTAGCTGTGTGACCCTGGGCACTTCACCCTGCTTGACTCGGTTTTCTCATCTGTAAAATGTAAAACTTGAGAGGGAAATGGCAAACCACTCGAGTATATTTGCCAAAAAAAACCAAACCCAAAAGAGGTCAAAAAGAGTTGGACATGACTGAAAATGACTCAAAACAGCAACATCACATTCTTTCCACTGTGTTGTTCTCCTAGATCTGCTCTATGCAGACTCCTCTTGGATTTGGATTCACTGCTTCTGAATTTAGAGTAGGTTTTCCAACCCAGCCTTCTGGATCTGGTTCTGGCTTTGACTTTTGCACCATCTTACCAGTACTGCCCACTTACCCCATTTCTATATGCTCACTGACTTCCACCCAATCTCTCAGTTTCTCAGGCTTTTTTAAAACCCACAATCTATTTGACTTCACCTCAGCCATACATAGATATGGTCACATCTCACCATTACCCACGAGTGTTCTACTTCTTACTTCCTTAATAAAAAAAAAATCTGACATTCTTCTATCTGACTGTAATCTCCTATCATTCTATCTCTTTCCCTTCCTCAACCCTCCTAAACCCATTCTTTGCTTTCATCATGACCTCTAATTCCTCTATCCCTCAGTATTTTCTCAGACCATTACCACTGTTCTGGCTTCACTTTCCTCCTTTTCCAATCTGCACCAGATAGTTAAGTAACTGAATTACACATGGTAATCAATTCTTGAATTATTTGCTCCTTTTTCCCATCGCTATTCAACTCTTGCCAAATCTCAGCCCTGGATAAGTTATATCACACATCTCCTCCACTCCTACTCACATGCTGTTGCACAGAACTGGAGGAAGTCACACAGCTGTGTTTACTGAATATACTACAGATTTATGTCCTTCCACCAGGCCATCAGTGAAGCATGGCAATCCTTTTATTCTTCTCTAATTGTTTCCAAATTTCACTCCCCTCTGAAGCTATTCCAGATCTCTGCTCCTTAAACCCCACACATCTTCCTCTCCCCCAAAATTTCTTAGCTAAGGACCTCATTTCTTAAATTGTTGAGAAAACTGAAGCTATTACATATCAGCTTCCTCTCCTATCCTTTTCTTCACATCAAAATTCCTTGGCATCATTTCCTACTCTCTTCTCCTTTCCCCTCACCTCTGATAAGGATATGGAGAAATATTTCCAAAAGGAGTAGTGTGCACTGTTTTTTAAATTAATATTTCATTTTTCTAATTACATGTAAAAACAATTTTTCACATTCATTTTTTAAAATGAGTTCCCAAATCTCTACCTCCTTCCCCTCCTCCCTCATTGATATTGATTAATATAGGTTATACATATGTGGTCATACAAAACATGTTTCCATATTAGTCATATTGTGAAAGAAAACACATACAAAAACCTCAAAAAATAAGAAAGTAAAAGAATAGTATAGTGTGCTTTGATCTGCATTCATACTCTATCAGTTCTTTCTCTGGAGGCAGATAAAATTTTTAATTTAAGTCCTTTGGAATTGCCTTGGATCTCTGTATTACTGAAAATAGCTAAGTCATTCACAATTGATTATCATACAATATTGCTGTCACTGTGTACAATGTTCTCTCTGCTCACTGCACTTTGAATCAGTTCATGTAAGTCTTTCCAGATTTTTCTGAAAGCATCCTGCTCATCATTTCTTATGGAACAATAGTATTCCATCACAATCATATGCTACAACTTGTTCAGCCATTTTCCAATTGATGGGCATCCCCTCAATTTCCAATTCTTTGCCTCCACAAAAAGAGCTGCTATAAATATTTTTGTACACATAGGTTGTTTTCCTTTTTTAAAATATCTTTGAGATTCAGACCTAGTAGTCATATTGCTAGGTCACAGGGTATGCATAGTTTTTTAGCTTTTGGGGCAAAGTTCTAAATTGCTCTGCAGAATGGTTGGATCAGTTCACAACTCCAGCAAGAAATGTGAACTGTTAACAAACATCTGGAAAAACACTCCAAATCATTTCTAACAAGAGAAAATAAAATTAAAACAACTCTGAGGCTTTGCCTTTCATCCATTAAATTGACAAAGATGATAAAAGATGGTCAATATTGGAGGGGCTGCGCAAAGTCAGACACACTAATATACTGTTGGTGAAACTGTGGATTAGTAAAAGCCCTTCTCGAAAATTATTTGGAGTTATGAAAGAAAGGATTAAATTATTCATTTCCATTGACCCACCATTCCTACTATTGGACATGTAGGTCAAGAAAATAAAAGATAAAATAAAAATAAAAAACAAAAATAAAGGTCTAATGTTTGCAAAAATATTGATGGTATTCATGTTTTGTGGTAGTAAAAAATTGCAACCAAAGTGGAGAATGATATTATGCCACAAGAAATGATAAATGTGAAGAATTCAGAAAAACATGGGAAGATCTATATAGACTAATGCAAAGTGAAAAAAGAAGAACCAGGAGAACAACATATACAACTACAATCAAATAAATGAAGACAACACAAAAAGAAAACAGAATTCAGGTTAAATGCAATTACCAGAAGACAGATAATAAAACTCCTCTCTCCTATCAGTAGGGATGAGGAAGGACTACGAAGGTCAAAAAAATGAAAGGTGAAAAGGGACATAGTTGCTACACTGGTCAGTTCTGATTGACAATTCTATACTATAAGACAGGGGAGGGGGAGAGGTACATCCTGAAATGATTGTGATGTAAGAGCAAAAAACCTAATAGTATAATACATACCAGAGTAACATGGTCCTCTTGACACTACCGTTATCTCTTTCTGATGTTTACAGGAAGCTCTTCTGAGGAAGCATTCATTTTGGTAAGTGTCTCCATTTGAGCCACAGACAGGAATGTAATTTGTATGACACTATAAAAATAAAAATAAGTTATCAAACCTAAATATGAATATTCTATTTCCTTGCAATGTACTTATATAATGTTATGACAGCTTCCTACTGGAGAATCCATTGATATTTTCCATGGTTAAAATAAACTTATGCTATTTCCATTATTCAAAGATGACATTATACTAATAGCATCAAGCCTCCAAAACACTACAAACCTTTTCAGTAAATTCTATTATTCAAAAGAAGCTAGGTAACTATCTACATGAAAAAACAAAGTGGATGAAAAATATATATTGATAGACAATTTAGTTTTTGTATATTTGTGTATATGTTTATCTTGGATAGGCAGTACAGAAAGCAAAAGGAGATGGATTGAGAATTGTGTAGGAAAAGATTGGACAGGATCACATTTAAGATACTCTTCAGGGTTCAGTGATCCAAAGCTGCTTGATGCTAGAAAAATTCATTTTCTGAATCTTACTATTCTCCTGGTGATGGAACACCAGTGGTCATGAAACACCAAGTTCTCAGAAAAGGTCATTCAAAGTTATAGGTGATTTCAGTGACAGTAAAAAGACACAAAATTGGTAAAAACATACCCTATCACATTGCCGACAATGACCTGTACCTAAGAAGCGCTGTAAAAGATATCACCAAGTGCATATATTACTAGAAAAGGAAGTAGGTTTAATAATGAGAGACAGAAGATGATCTGTTTGAAAGTCACACTGGTGTCCTTACGCTATTAAAAGATCCAGAGCAAAGCCTTCAATGAATTGGGTAGACCTTAAATGGAGGATATAAAGAAAAACAGATGAGAATTACACGATATTGGGTATAGATAGGTTATTATCTCTGTTATGGAGGGAGCAGTAATACAGAAAATGTCACAAACATATACAAATATCTATAAGAACGATGAAATTATTCACGATCCAATACTAATTCCTGGGAGCTTGGTAGCGCAATAATACAAGTCTGAAATCAGAAAGACCTGTGTTCAAATCGTATACTTACTTGCTGTGTGACCCTGGGCAATTCGCTTAATGACTATCTGTCTCAATTTCCTCAACTGTAAAATGAGCATAATACTAGCACTACCTCTTGAGGTTGTTGTTAGGATAAAATGAGATAATATTGGTAAAGTCCTTTGTAAACCTTAAAGCAATATATAAATTTTAGTTATTATCATTAATAACAATTGCCTCACAGGAATGTTGTGGGATTAAATGAGATAAAATAAGTTAAAAACCCTTTTTAAACCAGAAAGCAGAAAAAAAAATGTAAGGTATATTATTATTCATTCATCAACCAACATTAATTTAGGACACATTTGGTCCTGGCACTATGGTAAGTGTTGTCAATATAATATGTCCTTGCTTCCAAACTGGTTAAAGAGACACAACGTATACACATCATTTGAAGTATTTGATAGATCTCAGATGGGCAGTGACCCTGGTGCTAGAGGAGTATGGACAGAAGAAGAAGAAATCAGAGGGGCTGGTCTCATCAGGGAAGGCTTCCCAGAGGAACCGAGACTTGAACCAAATACAAAAAAAAGTTAGTAAGATTCAAATAGGCAGAAGAAGGAGCAAGATGTAGGTGAAGGAAATTGTTGAAGCAAACATTTGCTCAGAGGAGAGTCAGTGGATCCATTTAACTGTAGTGAAGGACTGATGTAGGGTGGTAATAGGATTAAGAATAAAAATGGCAGGTTAGCCCCAGATGGTGACTGGTCTTTTTAGTGGATGGAATGACTTAGGCTGATCTCCTGTTAGGTTAGGTTCATACTAGTAGGCCATTCAGTAGTCAATAAAAGAAGGTTTACTTAAGCTGTAGCATAGAAAGGACATTCAACAAGATGTTGCAGCATTTAGCTTGGGTAGGCAGCCCCCATCTCCTTTATATTGAAATGCCTCTTCTCAGCAGAGAAGGATAAAGTGACTCACTCAGTCCTGGATCTTTCACCTAATCTGAAGAAACCATATGGTTTTTTTATACCTTAATAAGGCAAAGAATTTTAACTTGGGGTCTGTGAACATGTTTTTGAAGTATTTTACAACTGAATTTCAATATAATTGGTTTCCTTTGCCATCCTATATATTTTGTTTTATACATTTAAAAATATTACTCTGAGAAGGGCTCTGTGGAGTTCACCAGATTGCCAAAAGGGTCCATAACAGAAAAAAAAAGTTTAAAACCCTTGCCTTAAGGTGACCAATAAAGTCACATTAGTATAACCAGAACACACCAGGGTAGCTGTGTTAATGGAGATTCAGCTTAAGCCTTAGTTCCTGAGGCCAATCAAGGCATCATTTTATCAGTGTGGATACTTCTTCCCCCATGTTGATCACAACTCCTTCCATGCTTTGATGGCTATGGCCAAAGATTTCATTAACTGGTGGCCAAACTTAGGGGGATAAGCCTCTCTGAATTTAGTCTAGTCCCAGGACCACAGACATATAATCTGTCACTGCCTTAATAAGGATCAGCTTGAATTTGTGTTCCTCAGTAGAAGAACTCAGTTGTAGGAATCACCAGAGAAGTTATTAATAGCACTTTTATTATATATATAGTTATGTTGTGACTAAAAAAAAGTACTAAAACTAAATTTAATAGGAAAAGAAAGTTCTTGAGAATTTTTGCACTCATTTGCACCCATTTCCCAAACAGTGTCATTGCTGCCTGTCACGATACTAGCAGGACTGCCACTTCTACTCTTACCTATGTTTGTAGCACCAGGATGGGGTAGTGGTAGCAGGTTCATGTTAGGAATTGCCTTGTTCTTCTACTCTTTATTCCTCTAACTCTAACCAGTAATACTTTTTTAATTCCAACTATGGGTTAGACTCATAAATATTCAGAGACTACTTCTGAATTTGGGCAGGAATTCTATAAGAAGTCCCATTTTTATACACCTAATTTACTCTTTGGCCCAGGCTCCTGACCTTCCCCCAGCTCACCTAACTTCTTACTGACTGTTTTCTATACAAGCTATAGCTTACTTGTTAACTGACCATCTTCTAGCTATATAAATAAATGGCCTTGAAGAACAGGATTTAATTATCTGGATGATGCTGAAGTAACAGACCCCTGGTAAGAGTTCAAGTGCTTTGAGTTAAGTTTTAAGAACACATTTGGCAGAAGCCCCAAGGATTTAGTCAAGAAGGCTTGAAACTAAATTTGCATGGGGTAGAAAAATGCACAAATAAAATTATAAAACTATGAAATCCAAGAGATTTGACATAGAAATACGAATAGTGAGGGAGGTAAAAAAAATATGAGAAAATAGGAGGCAAGAGGGATGGAAATAATATTTATAGAGTGAGCTGCTGGACTGCAGCTTAAATCATAAGATTGACAGGCAGGAATGGATGGTACCTAACAAGGGATCCTAAAAATATATTCAGCTAAGTACTTGCAAATCTAATTAAAGGCTCTTCAAACTGAAAAGTAAAAGGAGAGAGAAAATTGCCCATGTGTATTTATCAGTATAGATACCATAGAGAGTGACTACCATGTGGGGAAAAAAACAATAATAAAAAATGCCCACTTCCTCAACCTAGTAAATTCCCATGACCTAGTCTACCCCACATCAGCCACACAGAACCATTCAGTCACACGCTTAATCTTACCACCATTCACTGGCACGTCCTTTGGTTGGTAAGAGCAAAATTTAGTCCACAGCTTCTTTTTCCATCTCTGTCCTCCCAAGGGGAAAATTCCCACCTAGAGTTTTTATAGCTGTCATGTCATTCCCGTCACCCATTCAGATGAAGTTGGGAGGGACAGAAGGGTGAACTCTTCACCATGAGTCCTAGAGTAGGCGTTAAAACCTAATTTTCATGTTTCTCTGTGCTTTCTATGCTACTTGATATATATATATATATATATACATATATATATATATTCATTAACAGTAATGCTTATCTGAGTCTATGAGTTCACAGTTCAACACAGTGATGGGGAGGAAGCCAGTCCATAGGCGATTTCCCAGATCCTAGACTGGGATAGAGCCAAAAAAAACCCCAAAATAATTAGAGAAAAAGAATCTCCACATATTTTATAGAGAATGATTTTTGTGTGTGTGATTTATAAATATATCACAGAATCTACTTTAAATTAGCTTTGAACCCAGAGAAAAACTTAAGTAAGGAATTGAGCCTGGAAGTAGACTCAATTTGTATTCAAGTATCTCTTTTAGCACTGCTGTTGGCATCTAATCTGGCCTGTCCTTAGATGTTTTCTAATATACATATCCATGTCCCTGTTTTACATGGGGTCTTCTGCTCCCTTTTATCTGAATTTGGGGGCTGTTTACTTGTATTATTTAGTTTGATACAGGAAGGTGCCCCTAGAAAACCCAGTATTCTCTTGCCTAAGCTACGTGATATGAATAGAGGAGGACTGGGAAGCCCAGGCTAGGAACCAGGACCAGGCAAGCCAACAAGACAAAGTTTGAAAATAATGGGTCAAGTGGATGATCTAAACCAGAGGTGGGTAACCTGCAGCCTTGAGGCCACATATGGCCCTCTAGGTCCTCAAGTGTGGCCCATAAGAAATTAACACTTCTGCAATACCAGTCTTTATATTTTTAGAACTGCGAAATCGACCATAACAGATTTGGAAAATATCCTTGCAAAAGTCCATATGATATCAACAAAACCCAAGAATCATCACTGTAAGGTACCTATAGCAATATTACCATTACCTTACCAAAAAAGGAGAAAGAAAATTGATAGGAATTCTTAGTGTATTTGGTAAATTGATAAAAGAAAAAAACTGAAGAGAAATACTTTTAGAACAAGCAGATATCAACTCACTAAGTAATATTAAAGGATCAGAACAGATACACATAAACCATTGGATTTGATCCATGTAGACAAGAGTGGTTTACCTTGGGAAGGCCTTCTTAAATGCCTATGACCCAAGAATTGAATCAAAGGATTCTGACTGTCATCTACATGAACTCAACCAACAGTATGCTGACCAAGAAGCTTCAAAACAAAAATGCTGAGTCAAATAGATTTGTTTGTGGGAATGGTGGGATTCATTATGAGAGTTCAGTTAGTCAATAAGAATTTATTAAGCTCCTACTATCTACCAGACACTGTGCTAAGCACTGTGGATACAAAGAAAGGCCAAAAAAAAAAACCAGCCCTTGCTCTCAAGGAGCTCATGATTCACTGCCCCCTTGAAATTAGTAAAAGTTGTCTTATTTAGTGATGACTGTAGATTATATAAAGAAACAGAAACTGTAAACAAAAATTTAAGCTACAAAAGCTACATAAATTTAACACTTGCTGAATTCTTAGTGATCAACATAGACTATGCAAAGAAACAGAAACAGTTCCAATACATCACTGAAGGCTACAAAAATTTAGCACCTGCTGAATACCTAGTAAGACATAACCTGGTAATTAGAATTACATGGAAAGGGGAGAAGGAACAAGCATTTATTAGGTGCCTACTACGTGACAGGCATTGGGCTGAACACTTTACAAGTATTATCTCATTTGAGCTTCATAAATAACCCTGTGAGGTAGGTGCTGTTATTACACCCATTTTGCAGTTGAGGAAAACAAGGCAGGCAGAAGTTAAGTGCTTTGCCTGGTTGTATATACCTTGTATCTGAGGCCATATTTGAGTCAAGTCTTCCTGACATCAGCCCTAGGGCCTTACTAGCCACCTAGAAGCTTGCTATCTTTCAAAAACTGACAGTTGACAAACCTCTATACAATAATACAGATTTAAAATACCCTTGAAAACACAACCAATAATCTGTTCTGGGATTGGACCATTACCACAGATCAGACTGTTGCCCACAATTATCCAGATATAGCAATCATCTATAAATATGAAAGAATCACATTTTAATATGTTACCATACTAAATATATATACATATATAAAATCTATGAGTTATATGGAGTGAAAAACTTGCAAAACATAATGACCTAGTAGATGAGATAAAAATCATATGGATTTGGATGGCATACATATTCTAGGATGCAGAGTCTGGGCCCATTAGATTCTAGCCCTGCTATTTTGCCATTGTGCTTCAGTTATTAATTCAAAGGCTGCTAAGTCCCTTGGCATTGCATTCCTAGAGAATTAAGAGAAAGCCCTCTAGGCAGAATAGTGAAAGCGTTGCCACCTCTATATCTAAATTACCTATTAATATTTTACCTTTCTCTAAACAGTCTGGAGGCTCCCCCCAAGCTTCCTTGGCCACAGAAATTTGTCTTTGAATATGTCCGTTAATTTAATGATCAGATCTATAGAATAATCTATACTCTATCTTCTGCTATATTGCACATCCCATTATTTCATCTTGCCCCTGCCATCTTTTGATTGTTTCTCCAAGAATATAAAAAGCTTTGCTTTGCCAAACCATTTTGAGAGATTCTTGCTATTCAGACCTCTTGGAGTTTCCATGAGGAGTCTCTCCCATATGGCCATACATGTCAGTAACAGGAATATGCCTTACTCTTATGATTAGAGTGCTGGCGGTCATTTTTTGACATCTCTGGTGCTGTGAACACAGATGCTGTACCTATTATTGTGGGTGCCCCTGGCATATGAACTTGGAGAATCTTCTCTCACCAACTTCCTTCTAGGTCTCTTGCAGAGATCTCTCCTCTATAGGTGGATACTCAGGGGAGGCTTGACCTGTCTGTTGCTGCCTACTCGGTTCACACAACAGGACCAAGCAGTATGACTTGATCGAAACATATTCCTATAAAGAGCTTCCCCCTTAACAAGTGAATAATGTATTTTTCCTCTCTCTCTTAAGAGGAGTTGCAAATGTTGGAGGGGATTTGGAAAAATGGGACACTAATTCATTGTTGGAGGAATTGTGAACTGATCCAAACATTTTGGAGAGCAAGCTGAAATTATGCCCAAAGAGTTATCAAAATGCCTATAGCCTTTGACCTAGCAAGACCACTACTAGGTCTATTTCCAAAGATGATTAGGGAAGAAGGAAAAGAACCCATATGTTCTAGAATATTTATAGCAGCTCACTTTGTGGTGGCAAAGACTGGTAATTTCAGGGATGCCCAACAGTTGGGGAATGGCTTAACAGGGTGCAGTATATGATTGTGATGGAATACTGCAATGCTATAAGAAATGATGACCTCAATGATCTTAGAAAAACATGGCTAGACTTGCATAAATAACGAAGAATGAAATGAGCAGAACCAAGAGAACATTGTACATAATAACAGCAATATTGTTTTAAGAACAACTTTGAGCAAATAAGTAATTTTGACTACTATAATAAATACCCAAATCAACTATAAAGGACATATGAAGAAAGACAGCATCTGTATCCAGAGAAAGAACTGATAAATAGAAATGTGGATAGAATAATTTTACATATATATTTGTTTCCATCTCTAGGGTAAGGGGGATGGAAGAAAAGAAAGGGAAAACAGAAAATTACATGATAACTTTATTATATATTTAAAAGGAATAGTAAGTTGTACATAATAGATTTGCAGTTTCATGTACAATCACGTTTTTCATAATACTATGTTATGGAAATGCTTGTTTTATTCCATAAATTAAAAATAAAATTTTTAAAAGAATACCAAAAACAGAGGAGTTGCTCAATATGAGATGTTTTGGAGGCTTAGTAGCAACCATACCATAAGGGGCAGTTATATGGCACGGTGGGTTGAGTTCTGGACGTGGAGACAGGAAGTCCTGAATTCTAATGAGTGACTCTGGGCAAATCACTTAACCACTATCAGCTTCTGTTTCCTCAGTTATAAAGTGGGGATGATAATTATCATCTATTTCACAAAAGCGCTGTGGGAATCAAAAAGATAACATATATAAGGTGTTTTGTAAACTACAAAGCGCTACCCAAATTCTAGCTATTATTATTATATTACCCAGATACAAAGATTGTTCCTTCACATAGAAACCTTCCTCCTCATCAAACCTTCACCTTCACACCTCCCAGGTGGTCCTGGTTAAGCTAACCTCTGGTATAGGTACCTGAAACAGTGTTTGTTTAGTTTGAAGGGATTTTCCCATCCTGTTGCTATTGCCTGGGTTTGGGCAGCTTCCTTCTGGAACTGATTAATGCTGATTTCTCTATTCACCATGGATCTCATTCCACTAGTCTGTCAGGAAGTCACAAGCTCCTCCTAGACAAGGCTCTCTTGTCTGTTGATTTCTGTCCTGGGGGCTTTGAAGGGTTTGGTTTTTTCTTTCTACTTACTAGTTGCCAGTTCTATCTGTCTTTCTGCGTCTATGTGTTTAGTTTGTAAATCCCTAGGTGGGTGTGAGAAAAGGACCAGGGGTCCTGAGCGTTATCGCCCTCAGATTGTATGTCGCTATTTCCCTTACCAGCCCCTCCTGAATTCAGCAGTCTCTTTTGTATGTGTTGTTCTGTGTAATTAAGCTACTGTACATTTGCAAGCTATGACTGCTTGCCATTTTGATTATATATGTTGGCTTAAGTGTTATATGAGTGTGATCCAGTTATAAAAGATGGGGGGAGTTCTAAGGTACCCTTGCCTCCCATCAGGCACGCTGACTTATTGTCTGTCTTCCCACATCGTCACAGGACCTGTCAGTTTCAGAAAAAAGAAATCTTTGTATCCAAGATTACTCCAGGAATTTTCTAAATCTAGATAAAATAAGTGCACTTTGAAAGAAAAAAATGAAAGGCAAAAAGTAAGCTTGAAACTGAATGGGAAAATGTATAAAAGTTCAATTGTGCTGGCATTGAGAGCTTGCCAGAGGAAAATTGGAATGGATCCCAGGAAAAGATACTGTCTATCTTGGTTGTCAATGCTGGAATGTTGGCAAGAGTTTTGGGTTTTTTTCTTCTAGGTGAGAAAGAAAAAAAAATAGTGTGATTTACTCTTATAAGGTATAAAGATGGGACTCATTTTTAAAAAAAATGTAACTGGGTTTCCAATCAAGCTTGGAGCATTTTGTGTGTGGCTGTGTATGTGGAATGAGACACTGACTCCTTATTGGTGGAGAGAAGGCTGAGAGAGATACAATATACCTGCAAAAAGGATTTATGGAGTTGATGCTGAAGAACTTTAGGGGAGAGAGGCATGCATGGCTCCAGATGCTCTTCAGGGGAAATGCCCATGGAGGGAAAAGCTACAGGCATGTAGAGGAAGCCAGATGCTCAACATGTCACCGATTTCCTGTTGTTTCCTGAGAGATGCCAAATAGGATCCCTCGAGTGATAGCAGGCTCTCTATCTTACATGAAGATGAGGTCTCACCGGAGTCCCAGATGAAGTGCTCATTCATTCACTCTTGTACATTCTTTGGCATATTCTCATTTCTGTAACTTCTCCAATTTTTATTTGCTGTTTGCTTGGATGGCGGTACTTAATATTTGTGATGCTCTTTTGTAAAAACAGTGTTTGGTGGGAAGAAGCTAAGCTGGCAAGTGTAAGCTAAGTGCTACCTTTCTCTTTTAAGACTAACCAAGAAAGTGGTTTTCCCTCTGAACTAGATTTATACCCCTAAACTAGACCAGAGCTATTTGAGGGTGATAGATAAAATTCTAGCTAAATGACCTCTCAGAATTAGGCAAAGGAAGGAGCAAGAACCTAACTATGACCTTTCCTCTACTCCTCTCAAGGTGAAAACTGCAGCCTTGCTTGGAGAGGGGGAGGTTAGATTCCAGAAATATCTATCCATACCACCTTCAAATTTTTTGCTGTGGTTGTTCAGTGATATCTGACTCTTCATGATCCCATTTGGGGTTTTCTTGGCAGAGATACTAGTTTGGCATTTCTTCTCCAGCTATTTTACAGATGAGGAAACTAAGGGAAACAGGGTTAAGTTACTTGCCCAAGGTCACACAGGTAACAGGTATCTGAGACCAGATTTAAACTCAGAAGATGAGTCTTCCTGACTCCAGGCCTGGCACTCTATCCATTGAATCCTGTTGCTGCCCACCTTCAGGCTACATCTATATATTTTCACAACGTGCTTACCTCCTGTGAGGAACAATTATTTCTCTCTTGCATTAATAACTAATTATTGAATTAGAACCAAGTTTTTTCCCTTTTCTACTTCCTCATTCAGAAATCAACCAGTGTGGGAAATATTTCTAATATACTTACCCAGCCAAGATGACTAAGATCTAATTAGACAGTAAAAGAAATTCTAAGTTTAGGCTAAGGGGTACATTCTTACTCTTTGTGTTTACTCAGAGAGGTCTGGGAAAATGCTGATTCTCCCTTTCATCAGACGTGATATGGAAATTGACAAGTCACTTTGACCAAGATTTGGGTGATCCAAGACATATACCCCAAGACCCTCACTGGAATATAGTCTAACCTCTCATTGTAATATTCATTCTCTCATTAATTGTTACCAATCAGAGTTGGTTGCCACCCTCAGGAACACCTGCACTTCTAAGGGCATATAAATTGTGAGCCCACCACCATGAGGGGTCTTTGGTCTAAGAGAGATGGCAGAATGACCATCCTTTTATTAATAAACATGCTGGCCTTATTATTAAAATGATTAAATTACCCAGAAACTATTTCTCTTAAACTTTTTAAACAATACCCTCCCCAAATGTAAACAAAATATTAACACTATGAGCAAAGATCTTGTCTTCCTTCCCCTGATCTGGTCAATCAAGGGACAGAAAGAAATCATATAAATTATAATAGAAACAAAACTGAGCTAGAGAAATACTCACTTTTTAGCCATCAAGATTTGTGGAAAGTTTTAATTGCTCACTGGAGCCAATCTGAGGAGATGATTTGGTTGAATTAAATTATTTGGCAAATTGAAAAGACTATGTATATAGATTGTTGTACTTATCTAAGCATCCACAGGGAATTAGGTAAAAGAAAATAAAATTTGTTTTGAAAAACTAATTAGTCCATTACATAGAAAGCGTACTTAATTGAAGACAGAAATAGTGTGAAACGGAAAACTAAAAAAATAGTCTACACTGAAACAAGATTAAGCAAGCATGGAAGAAGGAACGTTTAAGGTTCAGATATTAACAGTAGGAAAATGTGAAATGTTATATAGAAAAACACTTAGAGAAGAGCTAGTTTAAATTTTAAAAGATAGCAAGCTAATGAAAATTCAGAAAAATGAAAGGAGAAGTCATCGGAAAGAGCACTGACTCAGAAGTTAATATCCCACTTCTGCCACTTACTGCTTGTATGACCTCAGGAAACATTGCTTAACCTCATCTGAAAAATAAGAAAGCTGAACTAAATGGCCTTTAGTGTCCCTTCCTGCTCCAGACCTATAAAACCATTTGGGACCAGAAACTGTCAGAAAAGAATTATTCTCCCTCAGGAGTTGGAGAGATTTCTAATGATTTTCAAGCTTAATTTCACAGCTAGTAGAATTATCCTGGTAGAGCTAATATTCTGGAATGATACCTAGAGTGTGAGATAGATAAATGGATAGATAGATATACAAGAGTATGTATGTATATGTGTATACACATATATAGACATATAAGAATAATAACCTTCTCATAGTCGACACATTTTCGGAGGGATAGGATGCTCTTCGTGATTGTCCAAATATATAAATGTGTATGAGCTAGCACATCAAGAATTTAATATTGGTAAACAGCTAAATTTGGTTTTGGGAAACAGCTTAAAGATAATAATAATAGCTAGCACTTATATAATGTTTACTATATGCGAGGCATTATGCTAAGCACTTTACAATTTTTAACTAACTTGATCTCACCACAACCCTGGGAGGTAGGTGTTATTATTATCTCTATTTTACAGATGAGAAACTGAGGCAAACAGAGGTCAAGTGACTTACCCAGGGTCACACAATTAGTAAGTAACTGAGGACGGACTGGAGCTCAGATCTTCCTGATTCCAGGCCTAGTGCCTTCTGTCCTCTCTACCACCTGGCTGCCTATATAGTCCTGCCAATTCGGGATTTTAGGGCCATCTAAGTGGCACAGTAGATAAGTTGCCAGGCCTGAAGTCAGGAAAATTCATCTTATTGAGTTCAAATCCAGTCTCAGATACTTTACTAGGTTTGTGACTCTAGGCAAGTCACTTAACCCTGTTTGCCTTAGTTTCCTCATCTTCAAAATGATCTTGGGAAGGAAACAGCAAACTACGCTAGTATCTTTGCCAAGAAAATCCCCAATGGGGGTTACAAGAGTCAGACAATTGAGACCATATAGAGATATACTGGACACTAGAAAAAAAACATAATAAATGCAAAGGAGAAGTTGACAATTTTTCAAATATAATTAAGAGATCCTGATCCAAAACTCACGGGTTCCAACAGCTAAAAGAACAAATTGACTAAAATTTTTTTTAAAAAATAATTAAAATATATAGAGAAAGAGATATGTGGAAATCTTTCCAAACACAGTAAGTAGAAACAGTAAGTTGAAAATTAGATTTGCATTTTGACACTTCAGGTCATAGATGACAAAAAGGCCATATTACATTGTGTCTATATGAAGCACCTATAGGTATCTGAGTCCTGTTCCTCCCTTTCCGCCACATAGGAAGATGTCACTTTGTACCAATTTATTAAAGAATTTGTTTGCAGAAAAACCTGGGAAGACTTATAAGAACTGATGCAAAGGGAAGTGAGCAGAGCCAGGAGACTGTTGTAGGTGTAATAATAATATTGTAAATGACTGTGAATGACTTAGCTATTTCGATCAATACGATAATATAAGACAATTCCAAAGAACTTATGATGAAAAATGCTATCTACCTCCAGAGAAAGAACTAATGGAGTCTGAATGAGTACAGATTGAAGCATAATTTTTTTCATCGTATTTCTTGTTCTTTTTTTGCAACATGACCAACATGGAAAAATGTTTTACATGATTTCACATGTATGATTTATATCACATTTTTTGCCTTCACAGTGGGTGGGCAGGAATGGAAAGGAGGAAGAGTGTTGGGAACTCAAAATTTTTTAAATGAAGGTTAAAAATATATTTTTTTACAAAACCAAAAAAAATAAAGAAAAAAAGTTTGATGCTGAATTCTTTCCACCATAATGCAGCTAGGTGATGTGGTGAATAGAGCTCTGAACATGGAATCTAGAAGACCTGGGTCAAATCCTGCATCAAACACTTATTAGCCATGGAACTCTGAGGAAGAGCCTCAATTTCCTCATCTATTAAATAATTGATGGATCATTATTGTCCAGTTGTTTCACTCGTGTCCAACTCTTTGTGACCTCATTTGGGGTTTTCTTGGCAGAGATAGTGAAGTGGTTTGCCATTTCTTTCTCCAGCTCACTTTACAGATGTGGAAACTAAGTCAAACAGAGTTAAGTGACCTGCCCAGGGTCACACAGTTAGGAAGTGTCTGAGGCTGGATTTGAACTCAGGAGGATGAGTCTTTCTGACATCAGGCCCAGCTCTCTTTCCACCGGGGCTCAAAGATCCCTTCCACCTCTAACTCCATGAATCTATGAACTATCTATTCTTTTGCATAGTCAGCGACACTTTAAGAACACAAAAAGCCTAGCTTAAAAAACAGTCCAGTTTAAAAGATCTGGGAATTTATTCAATATTTGCACACTGTGAGACAGGGTGAGATAGTAGATAGAAAGCTGACTTTGCCGCCAATAAGATCTGGGTCTAAGTCCTACTTCTGACACTTACTGCCTGTGTGACCCTAGGGAAGTTACTTGTTTCAGTGCTCTGGGTAATTTTCTAATACTTACCCAAGACTATAGAATCCAGAAAAGATTTGCTTAGGAAGAGGCTTCTCATCTAGGAGTTCCCTAAACCAATGAAATCACAGATCCAGTGACTCCAGGTCTTATTCCTATAATTATCAAAATATGATACAGACCAATCACACTTTATTTACATAATGAATTTGGGGATTTGTTCCCTAGAAATCTGAATGCTACTAAATGAACACTAATTTCTCTCACATATGAGGCAACAGCTGTAAACAAGTCCCAATATCTGCTGATCTTGATATTAACTATAGAGATAATTGCATCCTGCTTGTTGTAAACGTTGGAACGCACTGTGTGAGGAAGAATCTCTTAGGACTGCAAATTTAACTTAATATCAACAAACAGGATGCATAAATTAGCTATTTAAAAGTATTTCTGACCTTTCCCCAAAATCAAACAGTTGAGAGAGTCTTGTCCCTACTTACCGAAAAAAGTTCAATCTGTGACTTTCAGATCCAGACCTGACAAAAGCTTAAAAGCTGTAATGACAATGTCCCTCCTCACCCCTCTTATGGTGAAATTCTCAGCCAAATGAAGGCTAAGTTTAATATCATTATGTATCCCTGAATCCACAGTAATGAGAGTAGAGAAGTAAAATAACTTTCTTATAGACATCAGAGTAGCCCTAACCAATTCCACTATAATTTGCCTCATGAAATAAGTGCCTTTGTTAAGGAAGAAAATATGTGCAAAAGACCATACTTTTGTTTATTATTAACAATAATAACTAACATTTATATAGCACCTACGATGTTCCAGGCACTACACTAAGTGCTTTACAAATATTATCTCATTTGACCCTCTCAATAACCCTGGGAGGTAGATACTACTATTATCCCCATTTTCAGATGAGGAAACTGAGGCAAATAAGTTAAGTAACATGCGTAGGGTCATACAGTTAGTAAGTGTCTGAGACCATGAGACCAGATTTGAATGCAGGTCTTCCTGACATCATGCCTAGTGTTTTATCCATTGCCCTACTTAGGTGCTCTTAAGGACCTGTCTCTTAGTAATTATTTTTTTAATTTTATTTTTAATTTGTGAGATAACACAAGCATTTTTAATATTGCTATACCCTAGACCAGGCTGCAGAAACAGAAAAAAGATACTTAGAGGATAGCAGAGTAGCATCTATTATGTGTGGTTGCACCCAAGGCCTTCCTCCCATGCACAAAGGCAAAGCACACACAAGCAAAGAGAAGGGGTTAATTGAAAAAAAAATTTTAAGTGGTTTTCTCCAAATTCTTCCCCTGTAGTCCAACAGTACTGTGGGAGCTTCCCTGCTTGGTAAGCACACAATCTGAAAAAACCTGTAAAGGCGATGTGTATAACTCATCCCCAAACATGAGACCCTCTGTTGATATCAGATCGACTTTGTGTAAACGTCTAAATGCATTTGTTCGTTTAAAGATATCTTAGTGGTTGTTAGCATATTTATTAGGTGGAAAGAAGCCTACCCTTGTGTTATGGCTATCTCTGTCATTCTAGCCAAGAAGGTTTTATAAGACCTTCTGTATTCCCTTTGTCCACTAACAGTAAGACAGGAAGTGTGTTTAGAAGTTACATGTGAAAAAAAATGCACTTCAATCTGCACTCACTCCATCAGTTCTAACAATAGTAGTAAGAGAAGAAAGAGACAAAGGAACCAGAATAGGGAATGAGGTAATAAAACTCTCTTTTTGCAGATGATATGATGATACACTTGGAAAGTCCACTCAACTAAAGAGAAGACGCAACTAAAAAGTTAGTTGAAACAATTAATAATTTTAGCAAAGTAGCAGGAGATGGAGTAAATCTGTATAAATCATCAGCAAACCTATATGTCACAAACAAAACTCTGCAAGAAGTGATAGTAAAAAAAAATAGCCCATTTAAAATAATCCTAGACAGTATAAAATACCTGGGAGCATACTTGCCAAAACAAGCCTAGGTACTATATAAACAAAGTTATAAAAAACTTTTTATACAAATAAAATCAGATATAAATAATTGGAGAAATATTGATTGTTCATGAGTAGGCAGGGCTAATATAATAAAAATGACAATTTTGGCCAAACTAATTTATATATTCAATGTTATCCCAATTCAATTACCAAAAAAATTTATTGAATTAGAAAAATAATAACAAATTTCATTTGGAAAAAACACAAAGGCAAGAATATCAAAGGAAATAATGAAAAAAATGTAAAGGAAAGAGGTTTAGCAATACCAGATCTTAAACCATATTATAAGGCAGTAATTATCAAAACTACAGGCTAAGTTAGAGAAAGGTAGATCAATGGAATAGAGTAGACATAGAGTAGACAATTTATAACAGCAAATAAATATAATGACTTTATATTTGAAAGGTGTAAAAAGTTAAGATTTTGGGATAAAAATTCATTATTTGGTAAAAGTTGGGAAAATGGGAAAGTAGTATGGCAGAAACTGGGCATAGACCAATGTCTTACACCATTTACTAAGATTAGGTCAAAATGGATACATGACCTAAATGTAAAGACAGATTTTACAAGACAATTAGAAGAACATGGACCATATTACTTATCAGATTTATGGGCAGGTGAAGAATTTATGAATAAACAAGAGATAATAGAGCAAAGTTAGATGTAAAATGGATAATTTCGATTACATTAAATTAAAAATGTTTTGTACAAATAAACAAATGTAACCAAGATCAGAAGGAAAGCAGAAAATTGGGGGAAAATTATAGTTAAAGATAAAGGTCTCATATATCTAAAATATATAAAGAACTTTGTCAAATCTATAAGAATACGAGTCATTCTCCAATTGATAAATGGTCAAAAGGACAGGAATAGGTAGCTTTCCAATGAATAAGTCAAAACAATTTATAGTCATATGAAAAATGTTCTAAATCATTATCAATTAGAGAAATGCAAATTAAAACAACTGTGAGATTACCATTTTACTCCTACCAGACTGGCTAAAATGATAGAAGAAGAAAGAGACAAATGTTGAAGGGGATGTAGAAAAATTGGGACACTGATTCATTTTGGTGGAATTGTGAATTTTGGAAAGCAATCTTAAATCATGTCCAAAGCATTATTAAGCAACCCTGTGACCCAGCAATACCACTGCTTGATCTATTTTTGAAGATAATTAGGGATAAAGGAAAAGAATCTATATGTTGGAAAATGGTTATGGCAGCTCTCTTTGTGGTAGCAAAGAACTGGAAGTTGCAGGGATATCCGTCAAGTAGGGAATGGCTGAACAAGTTTGCGCTTATATGGAACACTATCGTGCCACAAGAAATGATGAGCTCAATGATTTTAGAAAAACATCAATACATTTGCATGAAACAATGAAGAGTAAAACGAGCAGAACCAAAAGAATATTTTATACAGTAAGGGCAATATTGTTTCAATAATGACTTTGAACAAATAAGTTATTTTGACTATTATAAATACCCAAATTAACTACAAAGAACATACAAAGAAAGATGGTATGTACATCTAGAGAAAGAAATGATAAATAGAAATACATGTAGAATAATTTTATATATATATATATATACATATATATATGTATACCTATTTGTGTCTAATGGTAGCCATTTCTAGGATGGGAGGGAGAAGGAGGGAAGGAAAAAAAAAGAAATGTACATTATAATTTTGTTGTATATCTGAAAAGAATAGATTTGCTATTTAATGTACAGTCATCTTCTTTTATTGTACTACATTATGGAAATGCTTGTTTTATTCTGTAAATAAAAAAAGGAAGTTAGATGACCCAGGCCCTCTGTAATGGTCTCAGAAGTGAGTAAAATTTCCACTGCCCACATCACCACTGGTCAAGTGGCCTGAGGCCCTTCCATCGCTTCTCATGTGCATGAAGTCTCAGGCCTGTAGAAGACTGGACTTTCTCTCACTCAGTCTCATTATCCTGACCTCAGACATTTACTAGCTGTGTGACCCCGGGCAAGTCACTTAACCCTGTTTGCCTCAGTTTTCTCATCTGTAAAATGAACTGGAGAAGGAAATGGCAAACCTCTTCAGTATTTTTGTCAAATT
>CM053622.1:394424620-394463815 GCA_028646595.1 Phalanger gymnotis | reverse complement strand
TTCCTTCCTTCCTTCCTTCCTTCCTTCCTTCCTTCCTTCCTTCCTTCCTTCCTTCCTTCCTTCCTTCCTTTCTTCTTTCCTCCCTTCTTTCTTTCCTTCCTTACCTCCTTCCTTCCTTTCTTCCCTCCTTCCTTCCTTCTCTGTAATGCTTAGGATGACACAAAAAATCTAGAGTGATCTGTTGTCCTTTCTTCACCTCTAAAAGCAGCATTGAACAAGTTAGAAAGAAGATATAGCTTCTGTACTTCCTTAGGCTCTCCAGAATAACTAATAACAATAGTAACAGTAATAATAATAATAATAATAATAATAATAATAATAATAATAATAATAATAAAAAATAACATTTATATAGTGCTCACTATGTGCCATAGAACTGTGTTAAGTACTTAATGATTATTATTATTATTATTTGATCCCCACAACAACCCTGGGAGGTAGGGGCTATTATTATCCCCATTTTACAAATGAGGAAATTGAAGCAAATAGAAGTTAAATGATTTACCCAAGGTCACACAGCTAGTTTCTAAATATGTGGCAAGTAATTCTCACTTGAGGGATTGAGGGAGGAGCTACCCTTGCTCCTGCCTTAGCAACCTACAGACTGCAAGAGTAGTCTCTCAACGAGGTGGGTCTCTGGATGCATCTTCTGTTTTGTGTTTCTTTATCTGATCTTAGTTGACCAAATGCAGAACCCTAGAGAACTTTGGGGAGTGGCTTCCTTGATTTCTTAGGTGATGCTCATGGCTCTTTGGAAGTTACCCTCTTAATTTCCACTATAGAGCCTCTTGGAGGAAAATATGATGGCAAAATAAGTCCAAGATTGACCTGTTTTACCAAAAGATATGGATGGACCTGGAAGGAATTCTTTGGACACTGCAAAGTTGAGAAGAAATATAAAATGACTCTTAAACAATCCTGCAAATTGTATTATATTTTGATGGTTTTATGTCAACCTCCTAGGAAAGCATAACAGTAGTTATGTTATTACTGCTTATTTAGGTTTTTTTTTCATCAAAGTACACTTGTGAATCTTTTATGTTTAGCATTTTTTTTGTATAGAGGAAATAAATAGCTGTCCTATACCTGATCTACATTTCACATTGAATACCTTTTTACTCTCCTATTTTGAGGAAATTCTAGACATGAGCCAAAACTAATCTTTAACTAATTCTCCCAAACGATTCAAGAGTGAATCCAAAACAACAGCAACAACCTGACCTCTTCTTTTATGTGCTCAGGCTTCCTCTAGGACTGAATCTGGTCCATCTGCAAGTATCCAGAGCTGAGAAAGTTATCTGATTGGAGAGGGGGAAAATGAAGTTCTCTTAGTCTCTCTGAGCCTGACAGGGGCTCTGTTAAACCTACCTCAGTCTTTTGGATCATCTCATGTAGCTCATTGGGATACAAGCTCAGTGTTGGGCAGATTGCCCTCTGGTAGAGGGTATGCCCCAGCCCTCACTATGTCCTCTGCCTGAGGAAGGAAGGCCCCACCTGACTCCCAGGTTCCTAGTTCCTAGTATGTCAATGTGGTCATCCTCTACTCTTGAGTTGTACTCTTGCACGCCCTACCCTACCTGTAGTCCCTTCACAGTGAGCCTAGCACACCCGTCCTGTCCCCTTCCCCCATCCAATATAACACTTCCATGTTACCTAGGGAATAAGAAAGGGAAACTCCTTTATGACCCTTCTGCAACAGACTGAAAATGCCCTGAATCCATCCTCAATCATAACCAACTAATCATCCTTGTTTGTCCATTCTTTACCTTTAACCAATTTCACAGAGCTTCAGACTGATTAGAATCCCTGTTGTCTCCAACGGCTCTCCGTCTAGGGGGAGATGGGGAGGGGTCCTGCTTACAATTGCCCCACTTTGCTTCAGTTTGAACGTGGTCCAAGGTCCCTCTGAAGTACAAGTCCCCCATGGTATACTGTTTTCCCTACGTTCAACTATTAGCCAATGCCTGTCTGGACTTCAGGTCCCACTCCCTGAGTTCAAGGCTTTCAGCGGATTTACTGATTTTCCTCGGCAAGGTCACTGTCCCTGATTTCCAAGAATTCAGTCCTTGTTTATTTTCAGTGTTACCCACGTGCTCTTCCTTCCCGTAAATCCTGCTCTTCAGGATTTTTACTGTCTTGCAGTTTCTCACTCTCATCCCTAAAAACCTCTCCCAATGTCAAGTCAAAATTCTCCTCCACTGGCTTGAGGGGATTGATTGCCATAAAGTCACTCCATTTTATCTGAGACTTTGGCAGGATGAGGACTGCTAGTGCAATGCTCAGCTTAGATGACCTTGAGCCCAGGTCTCTGGCTGCCCTTTCTGTTTTCTGTTGCTTTTGTCTGTTTGTGGTTAACTGAACACTGGACTTGAGGTGAACTTTTGGGAAGCGACCACCTCAGTGCCTGAGCTGGTGCTGGCTGCTCCTTGGGAACTGCCGTCTTTATGCCCCCTACAGAGCCTATTGGAGGAGAAAATGGCAGGATGATAAGCCCAATCCCTGGCCTGCCTTACTGGAACATAATTGGTGTGGTTTGTTTAGACAGTGCAGAGCAGGAGTCCTTAATCTGAGGTCCATAAACTTGTTTTTTTTTAATTTGATAATTGTATTTCAATATAATTGGTTTCCTTTGTATTCCTCTATGTTTTATGTTATGTATTGCAAAAAGATTATTCTGAGAAGGAGTCCATAGGCTTCAGACTGCCAAAGGCACCCAGGACACAACAGCTTTATACCCTAATAAGCTCCTCCGTCCTGGTGGGGTATGGCACCTGTACCTATGGCTATGTTTCCCTGCTATCCCAAATTTTTTCTATCACGCACCTGGGAAGCATTAGCAAGTACCACACCATCTCAAGAGATAAATGTTTCTTAGGGGTAGCTTTTCTCTGCGAGGGGCTAGGAATTGCTAAGGCAGAGACTGTCATCCAATCTAGTATTTTGATAAGGCCCTAAATACAACTGCTGCTTCACCCTCACCCTCAGCCACTGAAGAGGTGGTCTTCTGAAACCGTCACACTTGAGACTCTATGCTCGCCTCTAAAGATGGAGTGTGTGCCCTTACTGGTGATGGTGCTGTCTCCCAGGGAGTTAAGCTCAAGAACTCCAGACAGTGAGTGTGTGTGTGTGTGTGTGTGTGTGTAGCTTAGCCTTGACTCCCAGGGAGCCATAATTAGGGTTGGTTCTCATTAGCACTAAGTAGATTTGGAGGCTTATTGCTGGCCTTAAACTAGGCTATTGTTGTTCCCTGGCTTTCCTCCACATGACAGCCCTTTGTCCCAGGCCCTTGGAACAAAATCTGCCTCAGGGTCCTTGATTTGTACAAAGGCAACTTTTTTCTTTGGCTGAAGGTGTTAGCTGCCTCATGTTCATTGACCATAAGGATGTTCTTGGCATCCTCCCTCTTGATTTCTGTATTGTAGAAGCGAAAGAAGGAAGGAAGGAAGGAAGGGAGGAAGGGAGGAAGGGAGAAAGGAAGGAAGGAAGGGAGGGAGGAGGGAAGAGAGGAAGGAAGGAAGGAAGAGAGGGAGGGAGCAGGGAAGGGAGGAAGGAAGGAAGGAAGGAAGGAAGGAAGGAAGGAAAGAAGGAAGAAAGGAAAGGAGGGAGGAAGGGAGAGAGAGGGAGGAAGGAAGGAAAGGAAGAAGGGAGGAAGGGAGAGAGAGGGAGGAAGGAACGAAAGGAGGAAGGGAGGAAGGGAGAGAGAGGGAGGAAGGAAGGAAGGGAGGAAGGAAGGGAGAGAGAGGGAGGAAGGAAGGAAGGGAGGAAGGAAGGAAGAGAGAGGGAGGAAGGGAGGGAGGAAGGAAGAAAGGAAGGGAGGGGGGAAGGAAGAAAGAAATGGGGGAAGGAAAGAAGGAAGGGAGGGAAGGAGGAAAGAAGGATGGGAAGAAGAAAGGGAGGAAGGAAGGGATAGAAGGAGGGAGGGAGGGCAAGAGGAAAGAAGGAAGGGAGGGAGGAATGAAACAAGAATTCATTAGGTAGCTATTATGTTGCCAGAAGTTGTGTTAAGCACTTTACAAATATTATTTGATCCTCACCACAACACTGGGAGGTGGGTGCGATTGTTGTCCTCATTTTATAGATGAGGACAATGAGGCGAACTGTGGTTAGGTGACTTGCCCAGGGTCACACAGCTAGTAAGTGTCTGAGACTGTATCTGAACTCAGGTCATCCTGACTCCGAGTCCAGTGCTCTATGCACTAAGCTGCCTAGACACCTTGGATAGACTATGGTTTCAGGAGCTTAGGCTGACCAGACCACTAGATTCCAGGCCTGCTTTTTTGCTGTACTTCTAGAACCATGGAATGAATGGAAAGGGATACAGGGAAGCATTGCAGCCCCAGAAGTGTCGGAGAAAGTCTCTACTTCAGGCAAAGAATGAAAGGCTGGAATTTTTGATGATCCATTAACAGATGATTATTTGTTAATATGGCATCTTTCTCTGGATAGTCTGGAGGCTGTGGAATGGAATAGAGATTGGGTCTATGATTTCATCAGTGTAGGGAACTCCCAGATGAAGAAATGCCCCCTCTTCCAATGCAGGCTGGCACCTCCTCTGCCATTACAGTATTAGAAGGTTGCCTTGAACACAAAAATGACCTACCCAAGGTCATACAGGTGTGATAGGAGTAGAACTTGAACTCAAACCTTTCTGGTTCTGAGGCCAGTTCTCTAAAGAGCCTCTCACCTTATTTCTTTAATGAACAATTATATAGATTCACTAATCTTAACTAATTAATGGGGCAGCTAAGTGGATAGAGCATGGGGTCTGTAGTCAGGATGACCCAGAATCAAATCTTGCCTCAGACACTAGCTATGCAATCCTTAGCAAGTCACTTAATTCTGTGTACCTCAGTTTCCTCAACCATAAAAAGGGGATAATAACAGCACTTACCTTATTAGTGCTGTTGTGAGAATCATTTGTAAAAGCACATAGCACAGTTTCTGGCATATAGGAGATGCTATATAAATGTTTATTCCTTTCCCCTTCCCCTAATGTATAGCTAAGGATCAGCAAACTCGAGATCACAGGCCAAGTCTGGCCCCCCACTTGTTTTTGTACAACCTGAGAACTAAGAATGCTTTTTATATTTTTAATCATTTTAAAACTTTTTGGAAATACCACTATAATATAAAATATATAGCCATTCTGAGTTTGTAGGTCATACAAAATAGGCAGTGGGCCATATTTGGCCAAAGTGTGCTGGCTCTGAGCTGTAGTCCTTCCCTGTAATGTGTTTCCCACTATTTGAACCTGTTCTTCCCAGCCTTTGATTCTACTTCCTTTAGATCATAAAAAGCTTTGCTTTGCCCAATCATTTTGAAAGACACTCCAAATCCTCCCGGAGCCTTTGCAGCAAGTTTCTCCCACATAAAAGCAATAATCCTCAGCCTTGCTTGTAGTTAGTAAAGGACTGCCGGTCATTTCTTCAACAATATCATCTCTGCTGCTAGGAAGTGAAGATGCTTTTTTAGACAGGCTCCAGAGGATAAGCTTACATCGTAATAATTTGATTCTACCACAGAAAAAGAGTTATTTTATCCCCCTATACAGTAGCCCATTGAACATTATTATAAATGAACAATAGCTGAAGAGCAACTTGTCCTAGGACCATGTCTACCTGAACCCTATGCAAAATGAGAATGAGACAGTGATGATGATGACAATGATGGTGATGGTGATGATGATGACAACTTATATTTATAGAAAAATTTTCTTTTTTAAAGCAATTTCATATGTATTATTTATATATAGTACATTTATGTATTATTTACATATATTTAGTTAATATTATTTTAACTAATTATTAATAATTTGATTTTATTTTTATTTTAATTAATATTACATATTGATATATAATGCATTTAATATAATACAGAGCTCACAACAGCTCTGTACCAAGAGGCAGGGCAACTGGTATGAAAGAAAGAATCAATCACCTCCATACCCAATTTCCCACATGTGGTCAAAAAGATGTCAAGCCTTTCAACTCTGTCCTCATTATACATGAGAAAATGAATTAGAAACTAAATGAGAAGAGAAGAAAGTTGCAGCTGTATGGAAAGATGGCTACTGGGCCTTCCTTGAAGAGGCAAATAAAGGCACTGGCAGAGCTGGACTTTATTGTTCATCCAAAAGGCAACAAGAATCACCATTTCATGGGACATTTGCACACCCTGAATTGCAATGTTCATAGTAAGCATGAGCCAAAATCACAGCTCATGTGCTAACTCCTGTTGAGAGGAAGAAGAGACTGAAGTTGCACAAAGATCTGAATAATACTCTCTACATAAATTTAATAATACTAACATTATAACAATAATTATTATGATAAATAATATGGTTATTATAATAAACCTGTAATTTAATGCTAAGTGACTAGAAATAGGAAATGACAAATAAATGAAGAAATGACAGAGTTAATATTCTCACCTGAAATTGACATGCACATTTCAAGCCTTCTCCATCTTCTTTACAGAGTCCTCCATATTTACAAGTTGATTCATCACAAACTCTTACATCAGACTCCCTCACATTTAATTCTGAAACAGAGGGAAAAAATAACATTTCACATATGCTGATTAGCTTATTTGATTTTGCCTCTTAGATTTGTGTCTAAATGGGCTTTATAAATGAATGAGCCTGAAATGTGTTATGATTACATTCATGTCTATAAAGTGGGAAAAGACAACATCAGAAAAAGTGAGTGTCAGATCAAAGCCTTCTATAGAATTTATAATTTGCAAGTACTCTCCCAAGAGAATATTTCACAATCGAGAAAAAAGTGACCAAAAATAGCCTTAATCAGGCCAAAGTTCAAAACCTTATGATTTAATAACTGATATTTATAAAGAACTTTAAAGTTTAAAAAATGCTTGACATACAGTATTTCACTTGAACTTCACAATTCCTTAGGGTAAGTTCTACAGATGTGAGAATTCCTAGTGACTAGCCTACGGTCACAAAGCTACCAATTTTCAGAGGTAGGATGTGAACCTAGTCTTTTCGACTTCTTGAGTTCCAGCAAGTTATCCCCACAACTATGCTGCTTAACACAATTTCATTTCAGTTCTAAACTCTGTGATCCAAATTACTGAAATCTCTAGAGCTTTCACACTTAGAGCTGCCAACATTTTTGAAAATATTTTTTCTTACTATTTTTATCCAGTGCTTTAGATTTGATAAGAAAATGAATAATTGATTCTGTCAGTGAGGAAGTTAACTCATAAAATTTCAGAGCCAGAAGGGATCTTTGAGATCATAGGATAATAATTCTAGAGCTAGAAGGGAACTCAGAGTCCATCTCATCCAACTCTCTCATTTTACAGATGAGGAAACTGAGGGCTGAGGACTTAAGTGATTCTCCTGAAGATGTGCTAGGCATCCTCATGGTAGTTACTTATAGAATCAAAGAGCTAGAACCTTAGAGCATATCTACTTTAATGCTTGTAAATTGTAGATGATGAAACTTGGGCTCAGAAAGGTCAAGTTATTTGCCCAGAGTCATACAGCTACTATTGTTAGCAGAACTAAGTTACTGGCCTCCTGAATATGGACTCAATCTATTTATTTTTATTAGGCACTTACTATGTGAAAAAACACCATGCTAGGCACTGGAGAAAATAAAACAAAAAGTCCCTGCCTCAGCAAGATTATGTTTTGTTGTGGGGATACAAGGGTAAGAGTCTAAACAAAGGTCCATAGATAAGATAAAATATCAAGTTTGAGTAACAGCCAGTTTGTCTGGAATGTGCGGTGTGCAAAGAGGGTTCATATGAAATATGTGTGGAAAGGTAGGCTGGAGCCGGATTGCTGAGGGTTTTAAATGCCAAGCTGACACGTTTGTGTTTAATCCTAGAGAAAACTAGAAACCACTCAGATTTTTTGAGCAGGAGAGTGACGTGATCAGATCTGTACCTTAGGAAGGTTGTTTTGACATCAACATGGTGGATGGATGGAAGAGAATGGAATCCAATTAGGAGATGATTGCAATAGTCCAGGAGAGAGGTGACAAGTGCAGAAATTAAGACTATGTGGAAAATGCTATAGAGATAGAATTGCTGAGACTTGACAACTGGTTGGACATAGAGGATGAGAGAAAGGGAAGAGTGAAGGACAACTTTCAGGTCATGAACCTAGATGACTTAGAGGTAAATTTTAAATTGATTCACGTAATTCAAACCTAACAAAGGGAACAAAATCAACCAAAATTTGAATATCCTCTTAGACAGTCTGCTGATCAGTCTTCCTCCCTTTGCACTAAATGTCTTACTGATGAGACAGTTTAGGTTTTTACCTAACACCATTATGAAGATGACAATAATTGGATTGATTGAGGATCAACAAGAATGTCAACTTTATGGGATGAAGTTAAAAATCTCTTTAATCTTATTCACACAGAAAATCAGTAATTGGACAATTGAAGTAGTGGAATTCCTGCAAAGATCTAAACAACAAAAAAGTAATATTTTTGTGGACTGTGCTTGGCCTTGGGTAAATCACTCCTCCTCTCTGGGTTTTAGTTTCCTCATCTGGAATATGAAGACACCTAAAAAGTCATTAAACTGTGTATATCTTTTTAACACGGTGATTCTGTATTCAAAAAAGATCCAAGAAAGAGAAAAAAAAAATCCATACACACAAAAATATTTATAACAGCTTTTTTTGTACTGTCAAAGAACAGGAAAGTAAAAGAGTTCCTATCAACTGTGGAATTGCTGGACAAGTTATGGTATATGAATGTAATGGAATACTACTGTGCCTTAAGAAATTATAAAAGGCACAACTTCTGAGAAATCTGCAAAGACTCACATGAATTGTGTCAGTATAGAGTGAACAGAACCAAGAAACCAATTTATGTAAAAAGAGCAACATTGCAAAGTCAAATAACTTTGAAAGACTTCAGATCTCCAATCAATGCAATTACCAAGCATGATTCTAGAAGAGAGATGACAGATGATCCTTGCTATTCACTTCCTATCAGAGATATGATGGATTCAATGTGCAGAATGACATCATGCCCTTTTGGACATAGCATAGGCAGGAATTTGCTTTGATTTGTTTTGCATATGTTATATGGCAATTGGAAATGGGATTGGAAGTTAAAAAATGTTAATTGAAAAAAATTTAATTAAAAATAAAATGAAGGGATTAGACTACTAGATGGTCTCTAAGGTGCTTTTGGTGTCTAAAATTATGTGATTAGACTTTCATAGTTAAAAAAAGAAAACAAGGTGCCAATTTCTCCAGAGAATACTAGCCCTTCCCATCCGTTTCTTACTGCTGGATTTCACAACCTAACTTCAAAAATTGAGTCAGCTAGAAGACTGTTCCACTCTGTTCCATCTGTTCTGGGTGCATTTTGTTTCCTCCTACAGCTCATCTGCTCTCACCATGCTGGGAATATAATAATAGTAGTAGCTAGGGTTTATATGGAGTTTTAAGGTTTGCAAAGCACTTTACATATATTATTTCATGTGATCCTTCCACAAGCCTGTGAAATAGGTGCTAAAACTCCATTTTACAGATGAAAAACTTGAAACTGAAAGAATTTATATGACTTGCCTAGGATCATACAGCTCTAGTCAATGTCTGAGGCAGGATTTAAACTCGGACTTCCTGACTCCAGGTCCGACGCTCTAACCACTGTGCCACCTCACTGTTCCAAAATACCATAAGGATTCCATCATGTGCATTCACACTCCCAGGAGGAAGCAGCCAAGTATTCCACCTGGCGACTTGCCAGGATTACTCCAGGGAACTGGTATTTTGAACCTGACCAGTCAGCAAACAACACTGACTGTGTGTGTACTCTACTAAACACTGTGGTAAATAAGAATGAGTCATAGAGGAAGCTAGAGTCCCTGTACTCTTTACAACGTGAGAGAGGATTGAAGCACAAACAAAAAAGACACAAGTAAATATTATAGAACAAGTGGAAAAAAACACGACATCGTTCCTCTTCTCCTGGTTTAGTACTTCCTTCTTGTTTAGGTTTTTGCTTCTGCCTTTGACGCCATTGATGGTCTTCCTTTTTTTTCACCCTTTCCTCTTTTCTTCTCTGTTTCCTTGAGATGTAAGGACATGGTACACTGCTGGTTCTCTTTGTTCTCCACAAACCGCTCCTTCTTTGCTGACTTTTTTAGTTGCTTTTTAGTCATGTCTGATTCTCCATGACCATATTTGACATTTCCCTGGCAAAGATACTGCAGTGGTTTGCCATTTCCTTCTCTAGATCCTTTTACAAGCGAGGAAACTGAGGCAGACAGAGTTAAGTGACTTGCCTAGGATCACTCAGCTAGGAAGTGTCTGAGGCCAGATTTGAACTCCTGAAGATGAGTTTTCCTGACAGAAGATGAGTCTTCCAATGTCCTATCCATTGCACCACCTAGCTGCCAATTCATCTTCTCATCTATTCTCTGTGGGCCTGTCCCAAATTCAGTTCTAAACCCACTCCTTTTCCATGTCTACATATACAGTTGTCCCTTCCACATTGCGATTTTTCCCATTGTGGTTTTCATACATCACAGGATGGCATAAGAAATTAAATGGGAGTGAGTAGAGCACCAGCCCTGGAGTCAGGAGGACCTGAGTTCAAATCAGACCTCAGACGCTTGACACGTGTACTAGCTGTGTGACTTTGGGCAAGTCACATAACCCCAATTGCCCTACCAAAAACAAACAAACAAAAAGAAATTAAATGGGAATTTTGGGATAGTTTTGCAGAAGCTGCAGATGACAGGTGAAAGCCAGCAGACAACAATGCAGAAAAAGTTTAGAAACTCAAAATGCATAAAATATATATGGTATTGTATAATATCAACATATTTTATCTTTTAATAACATAATAATTCAGACTTCTTCTCTAGTACAAAAGAAGGGCCAAAAATTCATGCAGATTTTCCAGACTGTGGTGGTGCTGTGCCCCTAGCACCCACAGAAGGGATAACTATACTCCTATTAGCAGCAACATACACTGAATGGTTCCCAGTTGCTTTCAAAGTTACATATTTGGCCTCAAGGGAAAAATAAGTACTTCTGACCAACCTACCCTAGGTAGACTGATGGGAGCAAGAAATACGCTGAAAGTCAGACATAAGTTCTTCATTAGCCAAATTAATGCACCATGAAAATGATAGTGGCTTAACTCGGGGAACAAAATTTACATCATTTCCATTATTTCCTTCATCAGTTGTCTGCCTTAAAGGTTTTATGTGACATTCTAGCACTCCTACTATCTGGGAAAAAATAAACGAAAATATCTGTAATTGTCATGGAGGTGTGATGTGGTGAGGCAGATTATCTTGACTTTTGAAATTCCTTCTGAGCTGTGACAAATCTTATCTGTTATTAGAGGCTATTGGAAATGCCTAACTTGATTATAAATGTCTTTTTCTCTATATGTACAGGTACCATTGTGAACAAACAAGCATTTACTGATGACCATGTGTTAAAGACGTAGGGCATGAAGAAAAAGTCACAGCCCCTCTTCAAGTGGCTTATAGTTGGCAGGACAAGCATGAAACAATTAATGAACAATACATAACATATGATTGACAGCTAAATTGTGTGGAATAGTCTATAGGTGCCGTTGGAATTATACAATGGCAACAACTGGGAATGACTAAGTTATTTTGAGTATTATAAATACTCAAATCAACCACAAAGGACATATAAAAGAAGATGCTATCCACTTCCAGAGAAAGAACTGACAAATATAAGTATGCATAGAATGGTTTTGCTGTGTGTGTGAGTATGTGTGTGAGTGAGTGAGAGAGAAAGAGAGAGAGAGACATGACGGCTTTCTCTGGTACAGGGTGGGTAGGGAGAGAAGCAGTTCAAAACTTAAAATGTAACAAAAAAATTTAATTTAACAACAACAGAAAAGGGAATTGTGGAATGTCTCCCAGTGATTAAGGGTAATCAGCAGAGCCCCAGGTCTTAGGGGAAATGATACAGCACAAGTAACTAGGAGAGAGTAAATCAGAAGTTTGCAAAATAATAACAATAATGAAAATAATAATAGCATTCACATAGTACTTTAAGATTTACAAAGTGCTTCACATACGTTCAGGTGTGGGGAACCTGAAATGTGAAGGCCACATGTGGCCCTCTAGGTCCTCAAGCATGGCCCTTTGACTGAGTCCAATAAATGCTTTTAGATGAAGTTTAGATTCAGTCAAAGAGCCATGCTTAAGGACCTAGAGGGCCACAAGTGGCCTTCACATTTCAGGTTCCCCACCCCTGTGTTAGTTCATCTGATCCTCATCTGATCCTGTGAAATAGTTGCTATTATTATCTCAGTTTTACAGATGAAGAAATTGAGTTTGAGAGAGAAAGATAAGGAGACTTCCCCAAGGTCACACATTGAGGTAGGAACCTAAGTAGGATTTTCCTAATTCCAAGTCTACCACTCCATCCCCCACACCACCAGGCCACCTGTCAAGTCCCCTTCCCACAACCCACTCCCATTTCTATAGAATTACCTTTCTTCTAGTACTCTAGATTCATAACTTCAGTGTTTCCCCAGACTCTTCATCCTCCCTCACCCCACGAATGCAATTAGCTGTCAAATCCTATCCTACCTCATTCTACATCTCTCACATCTGGCCTCTTCCTTTTACTCATACAAACACCACTAATTACCTCCAGTCCTCATGATGTCTTTCCCAAACTACTATAATGGTCTTTTACTTGGTTTTCCCACCTCTCTTCACTCTAATTCATCTTCATCATGGCTGCCAAAGGGATTTTCCTTAAAAGTAAATCTAACTATGTCACTCCCCTAGTCAGTAAATGCCAATGGTTCTCTGTTAGCTCTAGGATAAATGGAAACTCCTCTGTTTGGCTTTAAAAACTTCACAGTCGGACCCCAACCCAACTCACTCTACATTGCTTCCCTTCCCATACCCTGTGATCCAGCCAAACTGTCTTTCTTTCTGTTCCTTACATGTAGCACCACATCTCCTATATCCATGCTTTGCCCTGGCCAGTCCCCAGGTCTGGGATGCCTCCTTCCTCATGTCAGCTTCAGAGAATCTCAAACTTTCTTCAAAACACAGTTCAAGCACTGCCTTCCAAATGATGCCTTTCCTAATCCCCCAGCTGCTAGTCCTACCTCGTCAACTACTTTGTATTTACCTTATGTTTGTCTTGTATTTGTTCTATATATGTGTACTTGTATGCAAATATTCATACACATAGGTATATTTGTATGTATGCATGCATACGCAAGTGTTTGTATCTATGCATGTATATATACGTTTATATGCCATCCTCTTGAGAACAAAAATTATCTAATCTTTTGCCCTTCCATCCCCAGTACCTAATATAGTACCCGGTACACAGTAGGTATTAATAAATGTTTATTGATTGATTGATTGGTAATGGCTCTGCTAAGAAAACAGAGTAAAATATGATCCCCTATACATGAAGATTTCCCAGGGGTGCGAAGGTGCTTAGTATGGCATCTGCATGCTGCTTCAGCTGCTGACAGAATGTGCTGCAAGCAGACTTGGGAAACTTCTATGTCACTCATTGACTATAAAGACTGTCATGCTCCAGGTGAGTATAAGGAAAAGCTGGAAAGGAGACCCATTAATTATGTAAAAAAAAGAGATATTTTGAATAGACCTACATAAGAGAAAGCCTGCAGGAGGAGACAATGATTAGTGGTGTCAAACACTACAGGAGGTCAAGAATGATGATGACAGAGTAAAGACTGTTACATTGGGTGATTAAGAGGTTGGTGCTAACCACGAAGAGGGTGGTTTTGGCTGAGTGATGAGATCGGAAGCCAGACTGGAAGGTCTGGTGAAGGAAGGTGAAAGGAAGTGGAAGTAGGGGATACAGACCTTTTTTCTAGATAAGTTCTTAACCAGGAATCCATGAACTTGCATTCTTAATATTTTGATAACTGGATTTCAATATAATTGCATAGTTAGTAATCTAATGTATTTTAGTTTAAAACTTTTAAAACATTTAAAAAATTTATTTAAATTAATCAAATACATTTAAAAATATTATTCCAAGAAAGGATTTATAATCTTCACCAACGTGCCTTAAAGGTCTATGACACACAAAAAGGTTAAAAATTTCAGTTCTAGGAATTTGGTTGAGAAAGGGAGGTGAACTAGAGAGTGATGACTTGACAGGATACTCTGACTTCGAGAGTGAGGCTGAACACTTCGTGCAGCTCTGCCTCACTTCAGTTCAATTCACACACAAGTCAAGACATCACCCTACTGATACCAGTGGTCCTCTTCAAGAATGAAGAACAAACAACATCACCTCTGACTGCAAGAAAGCAGAATTGGCGCAGATCCCGATGATCATCCATATTGTAATACATATCTACATACATATTGACAAAATACTTAAAATATCACAATTTGTAGAAATGGCAGTTCTAGAAGATGCCACATTCTGCTGCTACGAGCAAGAAGAAAGAAGTCAAGAGCAGCATGCCTGGCTTCTCTTCCATCCAGTTCTCCACTAGGGAGTAACTAGGTGAGAAAGTCTCTGCCCCCCTAGGAAAGCACAGAGGAAAAGTCAATGCAAGATAGCCTCATTGCTCATGTTTAAGCAAGCAGAGCATTGTATATGATACCAGAAAGATACAAAATCCAGGTAAGAGGCAGTTTCAGTCTTTGTGGAACTTACAGATGAAAGGAAAGAATGACACCAACAGATATCTTTCATTCATGACATCATGTGATAGGTTGGCTGTAATGTTCCCTTATCTAAGTCTTTTCTTCTGAAGGTTAAACATATCTAATTCTTTCCATAGTTCCTCACAGGGCATGGTCTTGAGGCCCACAATGATCCTGGTGACCCTCCTTTGTTCACTCTCCAGTCAAATATGGTGATAAAAAATGTGGTGCCCTAAACAAATAAACATGATACTCCAGATATGGTGCAATCAAGGAAGAGTACAAGGGGGCTACTGCCCACCTCATTGTGGTCACCATTCAACGCAGCCTAAAATCAGATTATCTGAGCCAAAGATGACTGCCACGTCACACTAATACTGAGCTTGCACTGAACTAAAACCATCCCAAGCCTTTTTCAAACAACATTGTTCTCTTTCCATTGCCCCTTCAACTTGTGAAGCAGATTTTTTTTTACCTCAAATGTAGGACTTTATTTTTATCTCTAGAAAATTTCAGCCCATCATCCTAGATTGTGAAGCTCTTTCTGGATCCTGATTCTGTCATCCAACATGCCGACTTTGCCATTTAGAAATTTATTAAACATGCCACCTAGACTTCTCAATTTAGAATTTTGAAGAGCATGGGGCCATGCTGTTTTTGTGTCCCTGCTTGTTTCTAGCAATGGCAAGCATATAGTACGGATGCATCCATATTTGTGGCTGTCCTTTGTTCTTGAAGGGGACCAAAATAACATCACTATGTTGAGGTCAAGGTACAGTGTCTGACTGTGGCTGATCAGACCAATACAAGCCTGGAAGGCTCTACCACAGGTCCAGCACAAATAGTCCACATATGATGGAATTGCACTTATTGCCATGCAGGACTAGAACTTCCAAAGCCTCATAGAATAATAAAAATATCATTTTCCTGAGTTCAAATCCATCCTCAGAAACTAGCAATGTGACCCTGGGCAAGTTACTTCACCCTGTTTGCCTCAGTTTCCTTATCTATAAAATGAGCCGGAAAAGGAGATGGCAAACCACTCCAGTATCTTTCCCCAGGAAATCCCAAATGGGGTCACAAAGAGTAGGACACAACTGAAAGACAACTGAACAAGAATAACAACAGATGCATTTATCCATATGCTCCAAATTCTGCTTTTTACCCTTTTTAACATTATCTCACACATACAAAAAAGATAATTTTTGATAGTTTGAGTTTTCAGAAAATAACTGAACAGGCAAAGGAGTCAATATGGGTTAGCAGAGACAGAATGCCAGATTGGTCGTTAAGAAAATTGGGCTTGTGGGGCAGCTAGGTGACACAGTGAGTAGAGCACCAGCCCTGGAGTCAGGAGGACCTGAGTTCAACCTCAGACACTTGACACATTTACTAGCTGTGTGACCTTGGGCAAGTCACTTAACCTCAATTGCCCTGCCTTCTCGCCTCCAAAGAAAATTGGGTTTAAACACTGGCACTGCATTCACTTTCTCTGAAAACTTGGCCCAGTTATTTAACTTCTATGTCTTCATCTATAAAACTCGCATATGTCATAAAAGATACTTTTCCTTCTGTACCTAACAGGCATATTGTAAGAATAAGCAAGGTAATAGAATCTGAGATTACAAACTTTAAACCCACACAATTCAAAGAAGTAAGCCCATATTACCTACAAGTAATTTGCAATCATCATATAAAGTAAGATCTAATTAACTGAAATTTGTAAATAAGTCTCTTGCTAAGAGAAAAATAAATCTCTTGATGCAATATTGTAAGATTGCAACCAACAGAAAATAAAATGAAAACCTAGACAAGATTCTTCTTTTACTGCATATGATCATATGAATTTCTTTTATTTCTGTTCATAGCTAAAGTACTCTAGCCTGTTTTTTCCAGTGGAGGGGGGTGGTAGGGAGGGGGCATAGTGAGAACTGGACATCACTGTGATCTCACTGGTATAGGGAACTCCCAACAAAGAAACTGCCTCTGTCAATGCAGATCAGCACCTGTTCAGACACTGAGAGTTTAGGTGACTGATCTAGAGTCTCACCTAGTATTTGTCAGATGTGAGACTAGAACTTAGGGTGGCTCTCTAACCATTAGTCCATACTGCCTCTTAGCATACTTGGGAGATTATTATCATACTATATTATATCATGATATCATACTATATATTCTTATCATTATATCTGTGACATCAATATTTTTTGAAATATAAATTGTAGGATTTAATCCCATCCTCTTGGTAACTTTCAAAGGTCTACCATGAGAGACATGAGCCTTCACACGTGGAGAAAAGAGCTCCCTTACTTTCTTTGTGTACTAGTAGTGATTCCAGGAAGGAAGAAGAGCAGGGACTAGACCAGTGATTTTATTGGTGAACTCTCAGGATAGGAGACTTCCTCTACTAATCCAAGCTGGAACCTTCTCTGTAATTTATAGCCTGAAAGAGTTACCTAGAGCCTGGAGGGATTAAACTACTTGCCTAGGGTCACAGCCACTAGGTGTCAGAAGGAGACCTTGAACCCAGGTCATCCTGACTCTGAGGCTGGCTTTCTATCCATTGTGTCATGATGTCGTGATGCCTCTCAGGCAATACATATATGCGTGTGTGTACATATATGTATGTATATATGTATGTATACACACACACATATATATATATAACTTCAATGGTTTATCTTACTAGTCTAGGACTTGATTGTTGTTTATATGCTTTCTTTCTCTCTTATGGGTATCCAAGAGCCTCCTAGTCCCAACGCCTCCTTAGCTCATGCTAAAAAGGAATACTGCTAGATTCCAATTAGTGTGAATTATGTATCCCCTCAAGTGGTCAGATGTAGTTGAATTTGCACAGCATATGTCCATTGGGCTGGAACCAATTGCCCTATTTTACATAATTATAACTTTGAATATGGTATTAGTCATTTTTTTCAGTCATGTCCAACTTCTAGTAACCCTATTTGGGATTTGGTAAAAATACAGGAGTGCTTTGCCATTTCCTTCTCCTGCTCATTTTTACAGATGAAGAAACCGAGGCAAACAGGGTGAAGTGACTTGCCCAGGGTCCCACAGCTAGTAAGTATCTGAGACTGGATATGAACTCAGGAAGATGAGTCTTCCTGATTCCAAGCCCAGCATTCCATCCATTGTACCACCTAGATGCCCTAACTTTGAATAGTGTGAATTAGGAGATTCATTATTTGCACTAATCAGGAACTGGCTACAGATCCTCCCATTCCTTCAAAACAGAGGTTCTTAACCTTTTTTGTGTCACAAGCACTTGGATAGCCTATTGAAGCCTATGGACCTCTTCTCTTTTGATCCATA
Organism: Phalanger gymnotis; assembly: GCA_028646595.1. Taxonomy (NCBI): domain Eukaryota; kingdom Metazoa; phylum Chordata; class Mammalia; order Diprotodontia; family Phalangeridae; genus Phalanger; species Phalanger gymnotis. Next base: position 394,445,836 of record CM053622.1, on the reverse strand, counting down.
AAATAAAATACACAGGATTACAAAGGAAACCAATTATATTGAAAGGAAGTTACAAAAATGCATTTTTTTAAAAAGGTCACTGCTCCCTGGTTAAGAACCCCTGCTTTAGCAGGCAGTTAGGTGGTCCACCAAATAGAGCACTCGCCCTGGAGTCAGGAGGACCTGAGTTCAAATCCAGCTTCAGACACTTGATACTTACTAGCTGTGTGACCTTAGGCATGTCAAGTCACTTAACTCCAATTGCCTTGCGTCCCCCTTCCAAAAAAAAAACAACCAAAAAAACCCCCCTGCTTTAAAGGAGAATCCACTTTCCAAGGTCACCTTCATCTTAAGCCATTTTCATTAAATCACATCAGTTAAGATTTTGGCCTCTGCCAACTTTATATGTGTGTTTATGTATATTTATTATATCATATATGTATATGTGTGTATATATATGCATGTACACATATATTATCTATGCATACATGCACACACATATCTCAAACAATAACTATGACACAATATGTGATATGTGTGTATGATATATATGATATATAGACAATATATTGAAATTAAAAGGCAGGGAAACAGAAATGTGAGTAACAGGTGTGTTTTGCCGGTGGCCTGGGAGAGACCAAATAGGCTTTTCCCCCTTTACTCTTTGTCACCATGCTGGGCAACAAGAGCACCCAGAAAAGACTACCTAGGTAGTCTGGCTAAGCCCTGCTTTTCAGCTAAGCAGATATTGGGAGTGTGGGGTAAGGGAGGGAGAGGAGAAAGCAAAGGCTCCCACGAGCTTACCATGGTCTCACCCAGCATTACCATCAAGTTCATGGCCAGGGCTGGGGGTGAGGGAGGGGGGAGGCATTGAAATGTCCCTCATTGAAATACCACTGTGATCTACAGCAGAAATTTGCGAGAGTCTCAGCACTTAGGGGCTTCAGGGTTGTGAAGAAATGGTGTCCCATGCCAAGGCATGCTCCTCCAACACCCCAAAATAGCACTGCCCTTCCACATGATTCAACAAGATGAATTCTCCCCATCTATGGCTTTCTCCACTTCCCGGGTTTCTCAATACTAAATTCAAGACATCATTTTTCCCTTGACATCTAGTTAAAATCCCTTCAGTTACCTTAAGAATTTTGGGAACCCTAAATTTCCCTAGAAACTTTCACTGACAAATGGGTTGAGGGCTACAAAACAAATATAAGGTAATTTAGAGGAGAATGGAAAAAGCACCATGGAATCGTGCCCAAGTTAATATCAAGTAAGGAAGACCTGGGTCCAAGTCTCCAAACTGACTGACACTGGCTGAGTGACCTCGTGCCAGTCCCTTCACCTCTGCCCTTAACCCAGGCAACTCTCTAAGACTAAATTGAAGAGGGGCGCTGATCTGCTTTAGTAAAAGAACTTTCCTCACCAGAAGCTCCCCATATCATGAAATCACGTCCTAGTCAAAATCAACTTAGGGGGTGAGATGGGGCAGGGGATGAGATGGGGCAGGAGGTGAGATGGGGCAGGCGCCAGCAGCCAGGGGGTTCAGGAAGTGGTGCTTGAGCTGAATTTTTATGTAAACTAGGGATTCTCAGAGGAAGAGGTGAGGGATAAGTGTATTCCTGGCAACAAGGACAACCTATGCAACAATGTAGAGATGAGCAATGAAGTGTCATGTGTGAGAAACAGAAAAAGGACAGTTTGGTTGGATCGATGAGTGTGTGAAATGAAGGAATGGATAATAAGACTGTAAAGGTAGATTGAATCCAGGTTGTAAAGACCTTTAAATGCCAAACAGATGAGCTGGGATTTGACTCTAGAGGTACTAGGGAGTGACTGGAGTTAATTGAATTGCAGAGTGGCATGATCAGACCTGTACTTTAGGAAAATCACTTTGGCAGCTATGTGGAGGATCACTAGATAGACAAGTCTAACAAAGAATCATTTTCTTTTTTCTCCTGTAAGAATGTGCTCTGGTATCATGTTAGTAGGTTGTAGACAATAACCTTATATATCACTCACTGATAGGGCAACTAGGTGGCACAGTGGATGGTGTGGCAGGTCTGGAGTCAAGAAAATTAATCTTCCTGAGTTCAAATCTGACCTCAGACATTTACTAGCTGTGTGACCCTGGGCAAGTCACTTAACCCTGTTTGCCTCGGTTTCCTCATCTGTAAAATGAACTGGAGAAGGAAATGGCAAACCACTCCATTATCTTTGCCAAGAAAACCCCAAATGGGGTCAAAAAGAATTGGATGTGACTGAAAAACAACTGAACTGAAATCACTCATGGATATATAATAGCAATGCAGAAATGCGATGTAACAGAAATTAGTCTTTTACACTTTCCTTTAGGAAGAAAAGTGAATCAATAATTGAGGAAAGACAGAATCCTATGGACTTCCCAGAGAACATGGAACAGTAGAGTGGTGAAAAAGCAATATGTAACCCAAAAAAGAAGAAACTGGACATGAATCCAGATTTTAAAAAATTAGAGCTCTTGACACAGAATTTTAAAACACAATTAGCAGATTAGAAAAAAAAAGTAAATCCACGATGGATAACTTTCTAAAGAAGTGAAAGAGAACTTAACAGGTTTGGAACACTAAAAATATTGAAGAGGAAGAAAACTGGCAAAAAAGAAGCAAAAGACAATAACATTAAAAGAATACATAAAGCGTATACAAGCCAAAGTGGTTGACTTTGAAGACATGATGTACAGATATGCCTTAAGGCTCACAGGACTCTCAGAAGAACAAGAAAAGCAAGACAAAAACAAAACCTAAAAATGATCAAGCAGAAAATAACACAAGAAAAGCATCCAGAATTTCTGAATACAGATAATAAAGCATAGCTCAAAAGTATCCACAGATTATTACTAGGAAAAAATATTTCAAATTCCAAACATATAATGATTAATAAACTTAACAATATCAATGAAAACAAATTTTGAAAATGTCCAGGAGGAAAATTTTCAAATGTGAAGGATGGGAAATTTGAGTAACATAAGATTATTCAAAAGCCATAAGAAATAAAAAAAAACAGTATATTTTGAAAAGCACAGAACATTGAGGTACATGCTATATCCTGAAAATCTGACCCTAATTATCAGTGAAAAAAATAGGCAGTCCACAAAACAGAGGCATTTGCAGGTATTTATGCAGAAAAGAAAAAGATATAAATACAATATTCAATTTGCAAAGGTTAATAAGTGAAACTATTAGAGAAAAATAAAGACATAAAGGATCACGAGTTTAAAGGTTGTTTTGAAAAAAAACCAGAAAGATTAACCTATAGAGGTTAAAAAAAAAGAACAAAGAGTGATTATCAACTATACAAAGAGATAAAGATTTAAGCAAAACTTAAAGAATTAGAAAAATCAAAGGTGGAATTGCTGACTCTGAGGACTATAGATTAAACCACCTGACTCCCTACAGGTGAATTAATGTATCTTTGAGGATGGAATTACAGAATAGAACTTTGTGTAAATTAAGGAAGGAGAGGTAGAGAATAAAGAGGAATAGATAATGTATTCCAACCAGGGATGGTGACACCAACAGCAAGGGAGGGAGGGGAGGAGGTGGGGCTGTCTGGGGAACCTGAAGGGGTCTGGGGGATATAAGCTAAGCAAGAGGAAGGTATTCTATTGAAAGCACTCCCATGGGAGTGAAAGTATGTGCCTATGATGTGAGAGAGAAATTTCATTATGGGTTGAGTCTTGGGGAAGTTTTTACATTGGCAGACCACCTTCTCTGAGAGACTATTATGCCTCTAAAGTAATATGGGGACATAATGCCAAAGATAACTTGGCAAAGAGTGAGGGAATTTTTTAATGGAGAAAAACACAAGCCTAACAATCATAACTTTAAATGTGAATGAAGTCAATAATCTCCCCACACATACACAAAAAAGGAAAGACAGTGAGAGAATGGATAAGAAAAGAAAACATAACAATCTGTACTTTACAAGAAATACATTTAAAGACACAACTCTCCTCAAGATGGCAGTGAGTGGGTGAATGGGAGTAGAACAGTCCAGTTCTCTCACAACTACTCTAGCAAAGATTAAAAAAAAAGTACCAGACAAACGATTTTTTTAAATCCAAGGAAAAACTACATTTAAGTTCATTTTGTCAACCTAGGTCTGCAAGTTCAACTTCACAGGGCTCAGTGAACAGAAGCCCCTCTATAAGCAGGCACTAGATGTGATCATTGATTTGGAATCTGAGAACAGTTGGAGGAAATTCCAACCAGTGACCTGATTGATTAAGCAGTTAAGATCTTATATGGACTGATTCATGCCCACTACATTTTCACCAACCATGGCACTGCCCAGGTGTTGGAAAAATACCAGCAGGGATACTTTGACTACTGTCCCTGTGCATATTATGAAAACAGCCTATGCCATCCATTGGACTTTCAGACATACCAAATCAAGACATAATGAAGTTGTTCTGCCCCAAGTATGGATTTTTACACATTTGAGTCATCTAGGCATGACCACATGAATGGTCCTTACTTTGGCACTGGCTTTCCCCACACACTTGTCATGGTGCTTATTGAATATAGACCCAAGCAGTCTACTAACTAATTTATGTCCAGGTTTTATGGCTTCAAGGTCCACCCTGTAGCCTGTCAACTGAAGCTTAATATAGCCAATAACTTCAAAAGCCCTGTCAAGACAATCCTCTTGACACGTCTCTCCACCTTCCCCCAGCACCTCAAGCTGTGGCACCAATACCCAGCCCACCCAACACATACACGCTTCCTGAATCCCTAATTGGTTTTTGGTTTAAAATAAGAAAAGTCATTATTGTTATGGTATGGTAGGAATATGAAATAAAGGAAAAGATAAGGGGAGAAAAGAAATACATTAAACTCATCAAGGACTGAGGTAGGCACAAGGATAGAAGGATTAAGAGAGATTAAGCAAAATAAATTTCAGCTGTAGAGGACAGCCCATGAATGGTAGTAAATAAGGAAAGAGAGTAAGAACAGACCTTTGATTGGGGACTGGGCGAAGGATAGTAATGAATGGAAGCAGATTGCATCAAATATAGATGCCTAGTGTTGAATATGCACCTCCTCTCCCAACAACCTCCTCTTCTTTGGAAAGAGAGGGACTGCTGGCAAAGAGAGAGAAAAATATTAAGTGATAGGATGGATGGAGATACACAATTAAGAATCATAACTATATTTCTAGTGGTTTTTCCAAGCACTTTTTCAGTTCTAGAATTTCCTTCCATTGCTGCCACTTTTTGCCTTGCCTTCATTTACCTTTTTACATTGTACTGGCTGAATAAAACTATTGGACAACTGTGGGAATGAAGAATAATAAGGGGAGAGGAGGATATAGTGATTTTCATTGCATTTTTCCAACTCTCTTTGAAGATTGCATCAATCTAGAAATGGTAGAAGATATTAAAGAAGACCATTTTTCTGCTAAGTATTCAGCCACATCATCTTTCTCTTTTAGTTAAGAGGATTATGTTTTTCTTCCCAATAATCTCATTATTACATGCTGATATAAGATAAGGAACTTAAAAAAGGATTGCTGAGAATAAGCATCCAGAAAGAAGAAACATGAAGTCATCACCAACTTCTTAACCTTATTGTTCTCCAAGAGGGTCCCAAAGTAATCTGCTTTTCTCTCTCTCTCCATCTGTCTCCATCTGTCTCCATCTCTCTCCCTCTCTCTCTCTCTCTCTCTCTCTCTCTCTCTCTCTCTCTCTCTCTCTCTCTCTTGAAGGAATTAGATGCCGGTATAATGAATAAGAGGATCCACCATTTTGTATCAAAATGCTATTCCTTCCTGTGGTAATGAAAATCAAGTGGAGAGCCCATAAATTGGATTTTAGCTGAAAATACAACATAGAAGATATTCATTTATTAAGTATCTCCTATGTGCAGAGCACTATGCTAGGTTCAGGGAAAGATATAATGTTTGGATATATAGTCCCCACCCTCATGGACCTTACAGTCTTGTAAGTGGAGAAGATGACAACAGAAATAACTACAATACGTATTTCATTGTACAGTAAATTGGATAGTTAAGAAACAAAGTGCCATGTGAAGTCTGAGGGGGACAGTCCTTACCAGCTGGAGGATCAGAGAAGGCTCTTGATCTTCCTCCTTTGCAGGCATCATTTCTACCATCTATGTATCAATCAATTTTTTCCTCTAGTCCTTACCTTCTACCACTTAATTACCCACTTATCTACCCTCTCATCAACTCATTCATGAACCCTCTTTTTCTTTTGAATGTATACATTTCCATCCACACGTGCATATTTATGTATCATTAATTTCCTCATAATTTTTACATCTGTGTATTCATTTCTCTTTTGTATGTATTGGTTTAGTCTTGGCTATGCACATCAGTTTACTTATGTGCAAGTCCCTGCAGTCCATGTGTTCTATCTATATGTGGGTATCTGTAGTGGGGGGAAAAAAGAAAGGGAGTATATATTGTTGCGTCTATATATAACTGCATGTGTTTTTAGCATAAGCCTATGGTGCAGACATGCTTATTAAGAATTATCGTGTTGAGAATATGGGCTTAGCTGGAATGGAATTGCATTTTCCTCTTTCAAAAAAGAGCAGTCTGCATCCTTTCCTCAGAGATCTCCCTTCAGTTCTCTGGCAATGTTCTGTGTAATTCTGGCCCTGCCTGGGGAGACTGTTTAGTGCTATTTCTTTCAAATGATGTTGGGTTCTCTTGCTTCCAGTTATTTACTTCCTTCCTCCCAGCTGGAGCTGGCTTCTCCCCAGTAATACTCAAAGGTGATCAGCAATCTTTAGTTCAGGGACAATCTCTGAGCCAATGAAATGCCAGCTCATTGATTATTTTTGGACCAAGAGAAACCCAACATTTCCCATCTGCACAAATAGCACATAAGCAAAATATTATATCGATGCTTACTGTGAACATGATACTAGAGGACAACTGACATCATGCCATCAGCACAGCAACGAACAAAAAGAGAAGTTGGTATGGCCATTGTCCAACTGAGAATCCAGAAAAAAAAAGCTCCTTCTTGCCCCAGAACTCAGCATGTCAAAAATCACTGAGATAATAAATGGTTGTGGAAGTTGAACATAACTTACTTGTGTTATAAGAGATTATGTGGCTGTCACTGCGGAGTTCTCCAAAAGTGCTGCATAATATGTGTGGGTGAGCTATGGCACTTCTTGGCTCATAACCAACCCAGAGGGTACCCCTCTGAGCTTATTCTCCCTACCTCCAATCCACCGGAGCACAAAAAAAAACCATTTATGCCAAAATGATGTTGACCTCTGGCTAGACTCCAAGGCCACTGCAGCCACCACTGCCAATAGCAAGCTGGAGTGTATGAGTCTAAAATATTACTGCATGAAAAAGTATACTGGGTATTGTGGAAGATTCAAGCTAAAAAGAAACAGTCCCTACCTTGAACAGTTTACAATCTGAAGTTAGCAACTTAACTCCGCTGAAACAGATGTGACAACATGGGGAAACCAATGCAGAGTCCTGTCTTCAAATAGATAAGGCCAAAAGTAATTCTAGGATCAGCAAATTGGACATATAGGAGAAAAGGAGGACAGTGGAAAGATTAATGAAGATCTTTTAGCAGGTGAGTAACCTAGGCAAACCTGTGCTTTAAAATGAGAAATGACGAGGTTAGATTTCAGGCAGTGGCCATGTAAGTGGAGAGAAGGCTACCCTATTCAAACCTACATCATCTCTCATCTGGACTATTACAATAGTCTTATAATAGGTCCTCTAGTTTCTAGTCTATTCCCTCTTTAATTCATCCTCCACATGGCTGCCAAAATACTCTTCCCAAAGTACAGATGTGACCACGTAATTATCCTGCTCAAAAATCCTCAGTGGCTCCCTATTAACCCTAGAACAAAGCCCTTCACAATCTGGCTCTAGTTTGTGTTTTCCAAACTTAGGGTTTTTCCAAAATGTATCTTTTATTTCATTATGTTTCTCTGTCCAAATATCACCTTCCTTAGTATTTATTTATTTTTTATTTTATTGATAACTCTTGTTTTCACATCACCTTCATTTCTGAATCTATCCTTATCCTCCTATGCCCAGAAATCTATCTTTTGTACCAAAGAATAAAATAGGAAGTTAAAAAAAGTAGTTCAGAAAAACTAACCAACACATCACTCATATCCAACAATAACAATATTCCAAACCCATAGTCCCCCTCCCTCTGATGGGAAGCTCTCTACAAGCTCTAGAATAAAACTCTGCACAATCTATCTCAAGTTCATCTTTCCAAATTTATTTCACATTATTTCCCTTCACACATTCTACAAAATAGAGAAATCTCTCCTGATCGCCCTAGTTGTTAGCACTTTCTCCCTCTTCAAATTATCCTGTATTTATTTATCTGTTTACATGTTGGATCCCTCCAGCAGTATGCAGGCTGTCTGAAGGTAGGAACTATTTCTTGGTTATGTCTTTATTTCCCCAACACCTCTTACAGTGTCTGGCACAATTTGAAGGGGTGGGTGGGTAGGGTGTGATTTCACTTGTGTAGGAAATTATAGTGAGGAAACTCCTTTCACTGATGCCAACTTTTCAGCAAATGGATGGTCTTAGAGAGTTAGCTGGCATACTGAAATGTTCAATGGCTTACTCTTGGTTACCCAGCTAGCACGTTGAACCCCGGTCCTTCTGACTTCCAGACTTCTATCCACTGCTCTCATTTTGTTCATATTGGAAACTTAATAATACTTATTTAATTTAACTGAACTGAAGACAGCCTTAGAGAGGATAATAAGGAAGAGAAAGCATCAAATATCACAGAGACGTCAAGAAGAATATAACTTTGACTACATAGAAATATTCAATGAGTTTATATCAGAGGTTCTTAACCTTTTTTGTGTTGTAGACCCCTTGGCAGTCTACTGAAGCCTATAGACTCCTCAGAATGTTTTTTAAATGCATAAAATAGAATTCAAAATATTCCAAAGGAAACCAATTATATTGAAATAAAGATGTATTTTTCCCATCCAAGTTCACAGACCACCTAAAATCTATCCAAAGATCTCTTTGGACATTTGTGGACCCTTTCTTAAGAAGATAATTAGGGAAGAAGGAAAAGAACCTAAATGTTCTAAAATATTTATAGCAGCTCTCTTTGTGGTGGCAAAGAACTGGAAATTGTGGGGATGTCCGTCAATTGGGGAATGGCTAAACAAGTTCTGGTATATTATTGTGTTGGAATAAGAAATAATGAACTCAATGATCTTAGAAAAACATGGAGAGACTTGCACGAAACAATGAAGAGCAAAATGAGCAGAACTAAAAGAACATTGTATACAGTAACAACAATATTGTTTTAAGAACAACTTTTAGTGACTAAATCATTTTGACTATTATAAATACGCAAATCAACTACGAAGTACATATCAAGGAAGATGCTATCTGCATCCAAAGAAAGAGCTGATAAGTGGAAGTATGTGTAGAATGGTTTTACATATATACATATTTGTGTCTAATGGTAGCCATCTCTAGGTGGGGCAAAAGGGTAGGGAGGGAAAAAAAGAAAAAAAAGAAATTTAAATGATAACTATTATATATTTAAAAGGAATAGCAAGTTGTGCACAATAGATTTACATAATAAAACAATAACATAATACTATGTTATAAAAATGCTTGTTTAATTTTTTAAGTTCAAAATAAAATAAATAAAATTTTAAAAGTAATTCTTGGTCTATGCAGAGTCCATATGATAAGGGATAATTGAACTTTACCTAAAGATGACTGAAAAGGGGGCAGAACGCAGGAAGTAGACAGACGAAAAGGACTTCATAATCAAGGAGCTTAGCTGTGAATGGACAGAAATAGAGAGCACTGCAGCTGGTAGGCAAAGTCGGGGTAAATTCAGTCTTTTTGAAGCTGTGTAAGATGTGAGTCCATGGGAAAGCAGCAAGAAAAGCGTCAACAGGATGATTATTACAACTATCTGGCACTGGAAGGAATATTGTAAAGTAAGTCACTGGAAGAGTCTGGGTAAGAAAAACCTAGAAGCAAATGAGCTTGACAGCAAAGCTTTTGATACCAAGCAAAGAAATATAAGGAAAGGAATTTCTTATTAGATAAGAACTACTGGGAAAAATAGGGGGTAAATGTTTTAGAGCCTCATTTTACATTTTATACAGTTATCCCTTCCATAACACAGAGTTAAAGGTATAGCACCCCTGTTACCCAGAAAATCCACAGAAAAATTTTGGCCCTCCCTTTGTACAAGAGAAGTCTGAATTTTTTTCTTTTTCATTCATGGGAAGTTTACAGTACCTTATTGTAAAATTTGGGTTAAATATTTAGTCATAGTTTCTGTGTTGTCTCCTGGCCTTTGCATGTCCTTTTCAGCTTCTACAAAACTTCCCCCAAATTCCCATTTAATTTCTCAAGCTGGCCTGCAATATATCAAAAGTGTGATAGGGAAAGTTGAGATGTGGAAGAGATAACTGTACCATCATTAATCCCAAATGGATAAAATATTTAAATGGAAGGCATAGGTATGAATAGGAGAAATTCATCACCAGGCACATGACAGAAGTTATCATATAGAAAGATCCATGTAAAGAACTTTGTTTCCATCCTCCTCTATTTTTTTACAACGCAATTTTGTTTTGTATATTTATATGTAGAAATAAAGATCTCTATATCTATACACACATATGTTTATATATGTGTATATATATGCAAACGTATATACGTGTGTATATACAAACATACACACACAGACATGCTATCTTCCCTTTTAAAATGTAAGCTCTTTGGAGGCAGAGACTGCTTCATTTTTGTCTTTGAATCCACAATACCTAGCATAGTGAGTGGCACATAGCAGACACTTAATGAATGATTGCCGATTGATTAAGGTTACACAGATTGTAGGGGACAGTCAGAGTTCGAACTCAGGTCCCCTGACTTCATGTTCCATCTGCTTTCTACTACACCATGGAACTGGTGACCAGGCTCAAAAGTTAAAGGAGAAAGTCACTTTTTCAAAGACTGAAACTGGCCAAAACACGCAAAGAATGACCTGGCAGAGTCACAGTCATTCATAACTCCCTACCATTTACTCTGGTTGTCTCTTTTATGCCTCGGTTACTACCATAGCTTCAGTTTCCCAGCTAGGAAAACCTGCAGTCATTTTTGACTCAGCCCTTTCTTCATCTACTACATTTTGAGAATCGCTAAAGCCAAAGAGCCCTGCAAGATCTCTATCCACCCTCTCCCCTCTCTCATTTTACATACAAAGAAACTGAAACCCAGAACAGTAAAGCAGCTTGGCCCAAAGTCAGACAGCTGATAACAGCCGGTTTGTTTTGGTGATCTTTCCATTACCCTACACTGACTCTTAAAATGTCTCTTGAATCCAGCATCAGTTGAATCAATGTCTCTTTTCCACTCACACTAACACAATACCACCCATCCACTATGTATTGGTGTGTGTGTACACACAGACATAAGTATATACATATGTGTGTATACGCTTATGAGTAGTCATATAGGGACAGCTAGGTAGCACAGTGTGCTGGGCCTAGAGTCAGGAAGACCTGAGTTCAAATCCTGCCTCAAACACCTACTAGCAATGTGACTCTAGGCAAGTCACTTAATCCTGTTTGCCTCAGTTTCTTCATATATAAAATGAGCTAGATAAGAAAATGGTAAACCGTTCCAGTATCTTTGCCAAGAAAATCCCAAAAGAGGTCACAAAGAGTCAGATACGACTGGAAAATGACAGAACAACAACAAACAGTCATGTAGATATTTTGTAGATACCTAACTACTTGAATGTTGTGTCTCCCATTAAAATGTGAGCTTCTTAAGGACAGGGTCTATTTTTTTGGCCTTTCTTCGTATTCCTAGTGCTTAGCATGGTGTCTGGAACACAGCAAGTACTTAATTAATGCTTACTGACTGACTGACCACCAACCTAGTCCAGATCTCATCACCTTACATCTCGACCAGGGGTGGGGAACCTGCAGTCTTGTGGCCACATGTGGCCTTAGGAGAGGCCTTTCGACTTAGTCCAAGTTTTACAAAACAAATCCTTTTATGAAGGGGATTTGTTCTGCAAAGTTTAGAGTCAGTCAAAGGGCCTCACTTGAGGACCTAGAGGGCCACATGTGGTCTTGAGGCTGCAGGTTCCCTACCCCAATCTAGACTATTATAATAATCTACTAACTGGTCTCTCTGCCCCTGGTCTCTTAATCCTCCAAACCATCTTATAAATGCCACTTCCCAATGAATCCTCTTCAGAAAAAGCCCTAATCTTACTATTCCCTTGCTAAAAAAATATTCCATTGCCTAAATAATAATGTACAGGTCCCTAACTTGACCTCCAAAGCCCTCTACTACCTATCCCAAAACTTCCCTTAACTGTCATTGCTCCCCTATGTTAATCCTCAACCAGCAAATTAGGTCTACTCATTGTTCCCTGAACATTAACATCTGTATTCCAGACTCTGCACTCATATTTATTTTATTCAGAATCTCCTCTCCCTCTCCCTCTTCCCTTCCTCCCCTTTCTCTCTCCCTCACTTCTTCCTCCTCTCCTTCTCCTCTCCCTCCTCTCCTTCTCCCTTTCCCCTTCCCTCTCTCTCCTCGTTCTCTCCCACCTCCCCTCCCCTGCTCTCCTTTCTTCTCTTCTCTTCTTCCACTACAAGGACCATCTCCAGTTCTATTTCCTCCTCTATAAAATTTTCCCGATTGTCCTTTCTCACAGTGATCTCTCTTTCCTTTGAACTCCAGTAGCACTGTGTGCACATAACTCCCTTAACATCTATTATATGTTCCCTTGAATTATTAATAATCTTTTTATGTATGTCTCCTATAGCATCACCCCAACATGCAGCCTGCACAGTTCAAATTTTAAAAGAACATAGATAACAGAATAAGCCTATCACCAAAGACAAATGTCAAAGAGCTGCAGAAACCTATGAAAATTATGGGAGGTAGGTTAAAGTCTAAAAAGAGTCAAAGCCTGCAAAAAATGCTAGTGGCAATAGCAGAGATTTCTCAGCTATGTTTAGAACAAGAAAATGAAGAAAAAGAAAAGACGGTCCCACTGCTTGAGGATGACAGTGTAATACTGTTAACAGCAGAAAGAATGCAGAACAACTCCATTCTTAATTTGTTTCTGTCTTCTACATCAAAAAGAATAATCTCCTACATGGAAAGAGTAGAATAAGCATTGTTAAGAGGACCTTGAATCTCAATCAATCAAGAAACATTTATCTTAAGCTCACTATTCTCAGGCTCTGGGCTAAGTGTTAGAGAAAGACAAAAGTGAAATAGTTCCTGCCCTCAAGAAGTTTACATTCTAATGGGGAAGACAACATATATATACATATATATGTATACGCATACACACATGCACTATTACGATTAAAGTGCTACTCGAGTGTAGGGTGTACAGGTGTTCAGGAAGGACCAGCACCTCTGGTGTGAGGGCCTGCTGAGCCTTTTCAGGGCTGCTCACCCACCTTTGGTGTCCACTTGGCACTCAATTCTCACCTGTGGCTCTAAGAAGCTGTAGCATGCGTAGTAGCCACAATGCAGTAAACCATCTTGGCAGGCAGGCTAAACCAGGATGAGGGGTAACTGACAGGCCTCAAATCTATCAGTGAGTTAGGGGTATATCTACCCCCAACTATGTGAAGACATCGCCTGGCAGAATGGGCAGACGAAAACAATTTGTTCCAACAGACACAAAGGCAGCTGAAACAGGTGGTGTGGGGCGATTAGAGTTTGGTCAAACATCAAAGATGCCAAGATCACCCACTGTATCCATCACCTGTCATCTTGACTTTTGTCTTGCCACTGGACTTTGATGATTCAGGAAGAGAGAGTGAGGGAGTGAGGCCTATGACTTTGTGAAACTTTGCCTCACTTAAAACCAATTCACACACGAGTTACAATTTCACCCATGGACTACAGAGAGGTTTGAGGTAAGTAGACCAAATAGAAGGCTAATTGCTATTAGTTCAGAAAAGAAGTAATAAGGTCCTGAACCAGGGTTCTGTTTGTCCTTTGTTTTCAAAGAGGACCATGACATCAGGGAAATGATGACATGATGGGCAGTTGACTTTGATTTGAGTGAGGAAGGGCAGTGCAAGGTCACCAGCCTCACTTTCTCCTCCAAAGCCATCTGCATCCAGTGACCAGATATTCATCAGGATGACTGGAGATGACCCACGATGCAATGGGAGACCCTGGCCCTTTTAGGCTAAGGCCTTTTCAAGTTATCATATTGAGTGTGGTAACACCCATTCAGTGGTGGCGACAGTGTGAATGGAGAAAAAGAGATTATCTAGGAGATGTTCTGGAGAGTAGAAATGATGAAATTTTACAACTGACTGATTATGTGGAGAGAAGCAGAGTAAGGAGTCAATAATTCCAAGACTATAAATTGGGTAAGTGGAAGCATGATGGCACCCTTAATAGTAATATGGAAGTCCAGAAAACAGATTAGTTTGGGGGGAAACTTCATCATTTTGGGGACATGCTAAGTCCAATAATCAGTTTATGAAGCAGTACTGAGGCTCAGCTGGACATAGTGATCTGGAAATCATCTGTGTAGAGATGATAATTGAACCCTGGGAGCTAAGAAGGTCATCAAGTCAGAGTGTGTGGAGAGAAAAGATAAGAGGGCACAGGACAGAGCCTTGAGTGATTCCCATGGTTCATAAGCGTGGTGAGAGAAATGATTATTAAATAACCAATTACTGGGGAGATCCAGTTTTTTTCCCCTTCCTAGATCCTCATTCTCTAGTAGGCCTAGCAAACATCTGAAGGACATCGTTGAGACTGTCCAAGTCCCCAGAGTACGTGCCTTTTGCCCCACCCAGCTAGAGAACCTTACAAAGAATTTAATCTAAGGTGAATTCTGCTCTATTGTGTTCCACTCAGAAGGCTAGATTGCCTGAGCCTGGTGATGGTCTGGGTTAAGACAGTCTCTCTTTGTCCATGAGTGACATAATCACACAGTCCCCCCAACCCCTCATTAGAATAGGTCCACCTCTCATTATAACATTCATTCCTTTATTACTTGTTAACCAATCAGAGTTGATTGCACTCTTAGGATTGTACTCTTACCCACTCTTCCAAGGATATATAAGTGTTGAGTGGGTCCCATGAGGGATCCTTGACATTCAAGAGCATCACTGACCCCTTTTATTAATTATTGATAGCATGATTAATAAAATAATTAACTACTCAGAAATTACATCTCTCTCACTTTTTATATGTCACAATGGTAACAATAATGAATCATTAAAGGAAACTAAGAAGGAATGATCAGACAGGTATGGAGAGAAGTAGGAAAAGGCAGTGCACAAAAAGCCAGGGAGCAAAGAATGTGAAGTAGAAGAGTGTCAACATTGTCAAATACTCCAGATAGGTCGAAAAAGATCAGAATTGAAAAGGGAGAAGAGATTGAGGGGGGGAAAGAAAAAGTTAGTAGAGAAATATTAAAAGAATTTCAATTAATTCAAATTTCCAAGACCAGCTGAATTACATCTCAGGATTCAGTGGAAAAACAATTTTATAGATATGATCTGGGTAACACTATCATTGATCTTTGAGAAATCATGGATACCCAGTCCCTAACAGATTGAAGAATATGAACAATTTTCAAAGAAGGGTATAATAATTACAATCAGTTGATAATCATATATTAAATGCCTACTGCGTGCCTGGCACTGTGCTAAGTTTTGGGACTAGAAAGACAAAAGACAGTCCCCTGCTTTTGAGAAGTTCACAATCTAATGGCAGAGACAATATGCAAATAATTACATACAAATTATATACAGGATAAACTGGGGATAATCAACAGAGGGAAGGTACTAGAAATAAGAGAGATTACTTGAAAAAAATTCAAACTCCCTAACAATCAAAGAAATGCAAATCAAAAGACTTTGTGGTGTTATATCTAAATTGGCAAACATAAATAAAAATCAAGGCTGACTAGGTTATGAAGAAACAGGTGACATAATCATTTGGGAAAGCAATCTTGCAATATAGCAGAGGAATTTTTTTGAATCATGTTCTTAAGTCAATAATCCCATTGCAGCAAATATATCCTAAGAATGTTAGCAATAGTAGAAAAGAACTTTGTGTTCAAAAATATAACATTATCTGTAATTAAAAAACAAACTACCACCTCTCTATCCAATAGTTGGAGACATCTGAATTAACTATAGCATAATGAAGTAGCGAAATGTCATAGTACAATTTAAAAACACAATTACAACCAATATAAATCATAGAAATACCTATATGGAATAATGTGAAGTAATTATGTAAGACAATGACACTCAGCCTATACTAAGTTCAGGTATACCTGCCAAAAGTCTACTCACTCTAGTAGGTCACAAGAGAACTAAAACCACTCAGCTCTGACCAGGACAATGTTGCAGGAGAACAAAGGGAAAAATGCTTATTGACGGAGGCAAACATATTTCCTAATAAATTATATCTAACGTGGCTTTGCATGTTAACATATATGTACAGTGTTACACATGTATTGTTAAAGTGTTAATTGCTACTATTATTGTTAGTGTATCATTGTTTTTTTCCTTTCATATGCTGTTGTAATGATTGCACATATTTATTATGTTCTACATGTATTTTAGACACTAGGACTATCATGTGCTTAGCATTGCGTATGTGACAGTAATGGAGTGCATCATACAGTCTACTCAGTCTTCATGTAAATTATACATGGAATGCACAAATCAATTAATCAAAAAGCATTTATTAAGTACCTATTGTATGCCAGGCACTGTACTAGGCACTGAGGTATATATGTTATTGTTATTGTTCAATTGTGTCTGACTCTTTGTGACCCCATTTGGGGTTTTCTTGGCAAAGATGCTGGAGTGGTTCACCATTTCCTTCTTCAGCTCATTTTATAGATAAGGAAACTGAGGCAAACAGGGTGAAGTGACTTGCTCAGGGTCACACAGCTAATAAGTGTCTGAGGCCAGATCTGAACTGAGGAAGAGGTGCCTTCCTGGCTCCAGACCCAGTACTACAAGAGATATATATACAAAACTCCAAAGGCATTCCTACTCTCAGGGACTTTACATTCAGTAAAAGGAGAAAACATAGATACATAATTATGTACAAGATGAAGCAAAATAAATACAAAGTATTAGGAAGGGAGGGCAATAACAACTGGGAAGATTATGAAAGGGCTTTGTGGAAAAAGTGGTGCTTAAGTTTATCTTAAAGGAAGGTGGGATTCTATGAGAATGGATTGAATTCCAGGCATGAGTGATGGCCAATGCAAAGGCACACAGATGGACTGTTATGTGTAAGAAACAATAATTCCAGTTTGGCCAGACTAGAGATTATGAGGAGAGCGCATGTATAATGAGACAGGAAAGACAGGTTGGAATTAAGTTGTGAAGCCCTTTAAAAGCTTGACAGAGAAGTTTACTTTTGATCCTAAAGGCAATAGGCAACTATTGACACTTACAAAGTAGGGGGATGACATTGTCAGGTCTGCAAGTCACTTTGGTAGTTATATGGAGAATCAATTAGAGTGAAAAGAAATTTGGGGTAGTTATACCAATTATGTCACAGCAATAGTGTAGGCAAAAGTTGATGAGGACCTGAGTGAAAGTGATGACCATGAGAGTCAAAAAGAAGGGATGCAAGAGATGTTGCAGAGATAGAAATAGAAAGATTTGTTAACTGATTTCATAAGTGAGGTAAGGGAGAATGAGGAGTTGAGGATGACACCAGAGTTAAAAACCTGGGAGACTAGAATAGTGATGCCTTCAACAAAATGAGGAAAGTTTGGAAGAGGGGTGGTTTTGGAAGATAATGATTCTATTTCAGACATGTTGAGTTTGACATGTCTCCATGACATCCAATTTGAAATGGCCAATAGGCAGTCGGTGAAGTGACATAAAAACTCAAGGAAAAGACTGAGACTAGATATGTAGATCTGTGAGATGTCTATATAGAGATGATAATTAAACCCATGGGAATTGATAAGGTCACTGACAGTGTAAGGAAGGAAAAAAAGAGGACCTAGGACAGAGCCTTAGGGAACATCCACGATTAGGAGCTGTTGTATGGTTGATGATACAGCACAGGAGATTAAGAAGGAACAGTCAGCCAGGTAGGAGAACCAACAAAGAAGAGTATCACAAAAGCCCCCAAAATTAGAGAATATCTGGGAGAAGAGAGAGGCTAATAGTGTCAAATGCAGCAGATAGATTGAGAAAGAAGAAGGTTGAGAAATGACCAGATTTGGCAACTGAGAGATCACTGGTAACTTTACAGAGAGCAGATCTAACTGAGTGATGAATTCAGAAGCCATATTGCAAAGGATTGAAGAGTAAGCGAAAGGAAAAGAAGAAAAGGCAGCAAGTATAGACAGCTTTTTCAAGGAGTTTGGCTGAGACAGGAAGGGAAGATTCAGGGCAATAATTTGAGGGGATGATAGGGCTTAGAGAAGACTTTTTGAGGGCAGTGACATATTTAAAGACTATTGTTTGTCCTTCATTTTTGAAGAGGACCAATCAGGGTGATGTCTTTACTTGTGTGTAAATTGGTTTTAAGTGAGGCAGAGTTGCACAAAGTCATTGGCCTCACTCTCTCTTCCACAGTCATTGAAGTCCAGTGGCAGGACAAAAATCAGGATTATTAAAGATGGCTTAGGATGCAGGGGATGACCTTGGCATTATCCATGTGTAATTACTCCACCATGCCTGCTTCAGCTGCCTTCTCAGCCATTGGAACAAATTGTTCTCATCCACCCATTCCACCAGGGGAAGTCTTCATATGCTTGGGGTAGACACCCCACCCATTTTAATGCTACGGCCTTCCAGAAGGCACCAGGGTCAACTCTAAAACCCTACTATATTCACATATATTTGTATCTACAAGTTTGTGCACCTATTGTTTTCCTTTAAGATAATGTAAGTTCCTTGACAGCAGAAATTGTTTCATTTTTTCTTTGTATTCCTAGCAACTTGTACAGTTCTTTGTATATAAGCATGGGTGATGGTCATGTTGAATGAATGAATGGTGAATTGCTAGGGCCAAAAAACTTATCACCCGGAGGCCAACCATGAGGTGGTGAATCTTTTTAAACTTCCCATGCTGGTCCTCAAACAAAATCCAGAGTCTAGCATAGGACCTGTTCTTGAAAAACATTTACAGATAGGCAATACCTACAGAAACCCCAAGTCCTCTTTGTACCATGATAAGACATTGGATTAGAACTTGAATGGAGACTGTACATAGACTACAGCTATACAAAAGAAATATCTCTTTTTTGGTCCAAACCTTTGATTCCATTGATCTAGGGAATTCCCAGTGAGGAAACTCCTGCTGATCTACAGCAACTGTTTTTGCAACTTAAAGTCTTTGAGAATTCCCTAGAAGCACTGAGAGATTTAAATGACTTGCCCAGTGCCAGACAGCCATGATAATAGTACTAATTATAGCTAATATGTATCACAGTGTCTGCTCTATGCCAGGTCCTCCACTAAACGCTTAACAAATAGTATCTCACTTGATCTTCACAACAACACTGGGAGGTAGGGGTTATTATTATCTCTGTTTTACAGTTGAGGAAACCAAGCAGATAGATGACTTGCCCAGGGTCATGAGTAAGGGTCTGCGGCTGGCTTTGAACTCAAGTCTTCCTGACTCCAAGCTCTGAACTCTATTTACTGTGCCATCTAGCTGCCTAACAGATGTCAGAGGCGGAGCTTGAATTGAGCTCATTTTGACTCTACATACAGCTCTGTCTACTATCCACACTGCTCTTCTCTATATATAGAAGGAACATATATGTGTGTACACATGCAGATATATATGTATGTACATATATGTATATATGTATGTATATGTCTCCAAATATGTATGTGTGTATATGTCTCAAAATATGTCTCCACAATAGGGTGAATGGACAATGACAATAGAAAGGAATACAGAAGAAGAGAGTTATTTATAGGGTACAATTATTGGATTAAAATTGATAAACATTTAATAAGTGCCCACTAAGTTCCATGTATTATGCTCAGCATTAGAGAAATAAGTAAAAAATTAATATATTCTGCCCTAAAAGAGTTTACCTTTGATTTCTAGACATTTATATATGTCATTTTTGAAAGTTTTGTTATAAAATAAATTTGATTACCTTCATTATTCATTATTGCTTTAAGTTAAATTTCTTTTTTAAAAGAGAGCTAGACACATGGAGATGAGCAAATGTCAAATTTTTCAAAAGAGGGGAAAGGTAGAATCAAGATAATAAAGCTTAGTCAGCTTGACACTTACTAGAGAGGGAGTCTGGAAGAGATAGAGAGCTGGTCTTGGGAAGACCTGGGTTCAGTTTTGACTTCTGATGCATACTGACTATGTGACCCTGGGCATTTAACTTCTCAGTATTCTAGGTAACTCTTTTCCTCTTTCTCCTCAGAGAAGGTACCAGTCTGTACTGGTAGAGTAATTCCCATTCACCCAGGAAATCACAAGTGTAGTCAAAACAAACAAACCAAAACCCTGGACTCTTATAAGAAAAATCCCCCCCAAATTTATTACACATAGAGGCTCATCAACTACCTAGGAGAGTTCAAACTACTTAGAATGGCATTGAAGGCCTTCAACCCACCCCCAACTTACTGTTCTGCCTTCTTTCTCACTATTCTTGCTCTTGCTTGGACCCTCTGTACATGTATCCTATCAAGCTAAATAAGCACTGGGTTTTCTTGCCTCAACATAAAACAGCAAATCTTTAATAAGTATTAGTAAGTGTCAGATACAACATTTAGATTACAATCCATCTAGTAGGGGCATAAAATGCCTACATACACACACATACCTCTATATATGTATATGTATATGTATATGTATATGTATATGTATATGTATATGTATATGTATATGTATATGTATATGTATATGTATATGTACATGTACATGTACATGTATATGTATAGTGCATAACATTATATGATGAATGCAATAGATAGTTACAAAACAATGGGTTATATAAGTTATGGGGGAAAAGTTGATATTAATTCGGAAGAAATAGAGGGGTAGGGATCAGGGAAGATGTGCTGGTAGGGAGGGAAGGAAGAAAGGAAGGAAAGAGGGAAGGAAGGAAGGAAGAAAAGGAGAGAGAGAAGGAAGGAAAGGAGAGAGAAGGAAGGAAGGAAGGAAGGAAGGAAGGAAGGAAGGAAGGAAGGAAGGAAGGAA
>CM053622.1:394293386-394424120 GCA_028646595.1 Phalanger gymnotis | reverse complement strand
AAGGAAGGAAAGAAGGAAAGAAAGAAGGAAGGAAGGAAAGAAGGAAAGAAAGAAGGAAAGAAGGAGGGAAGGAAAGAAGGAAGGAAGGAAGGAAGGATGGAAGGAAGGAAGAAAGGAAGGAAGGAAGGAGAGAAGGAAGGAAGGAAAGGAGGGAGAGAAGGAAAGAAGGAAGGAAAGGAAGGAGGGAGAGAAGGAAGGAGAGAGGGAGAGAGAGAGGGAGGGAGGGAGGAAGGAAAGATTTATTAATTGCCTTTTGTTGTTCAGTCATTTCAGTCATGTGCAACTCTTCATGATCCTATTTCAGTCAAATTTGACAAAAATACTGAAGAGGTTTGCCATTTCCTTCTCCAGTTCATTTTACAGATGAGAAAACTGAGGCAAACAGGGTTAAGTGACTTGCCCGGGGTCACACGGTAAGTGTTTGAAGCTGGATTTGAATTTGGGTCTTCCTGACTCCAATCCCAGTGCTGCAGCCACTGTGCCAACCTAGCTTGCTCCCTAGAAAGGGATCAAGAGCAGAGGCACAGCGAGGGAGTGATGATGCTGAACAAATTTCAGAAATGGAGGAGGACATAAGGAGTTAATGTAAGATAGTAGGAAGCTGGATCATTTGCTCTAAGTATGGGGAGCAAAAATGTGGTTGGTGGTGAGAAGAGAGAAAAAAAAAGCCTGGAACAGTCACTAAGGGATCTCATAAGGTAAATTTAGAGTCTAGTCCAACTCTCCCATTTTCCAGGTGAGAAAAATGAGAGATTACTCAATTTACCCAAGGTCATGTGAGTCAAGACTTGAACCAGAGGTGCTGTGAGGCACAAATGAGACAATGGATGCAAAGCACTTTGCAAACCTTAAAGCACTATATAAATTTCAGTTATCATTGTCATCATTATTATTACTATCATAAGCCTACAGTCACCAAGCCTCCAGCCTGGTTATGCCTTCATTCCCTGAGCTTTCTATTGCATTCCTGCTGAACTCAAGCAGTGTTTATGGAGCAATACAACGGTGTGCTGGTAAATATTTAACAACGGAACTGGGGATAGGGTGTGGGGTTGGAGAGGTATGCACACACACACATACATTTCTAAGTTTAATCTGCATTATTAACACAGTCTTAAAGCTAGTTACACAGTGTTAAGTCTAGGCAATCAAGAAAACAATAAATCAAGCCCTGATTTGTAGCAATCGAGATTTCTGAGGTGCAAATGCTCAGAATGAAAATGCTAGCAAAAGAAGGATAGAGAGTGGGCTCCAGCACACCCCTAATTTAAACCCAGGTCCTTGGACTCCAGATTCAGCCATCTTTCCATTATACTGTGCTGACATGTAGGAGTGGAATAAAGAATCCATAAGAATAGATTCGAAGGACTGTCAAGTAGCTCAAAGGGTACAGCTAAGGTTTCATACCATGAATTTGTAGCAGTTGAGGTCAGTTTGGCTTTGTAACTCTCTCCCATCTCACTCAAGGCCTCTGGAGCAGGAAAAGAAAAACCAAATAGTGGAGAACAGGTGATTCCTACATCAAAGGCCCAATGGATTCCAGTAGAATAGCCAATAAAATATTAAAGTGATAAACTATGGAATCAAGACTGGATGGGTGAGGAGTTTATTCATGGTAAAGGTAAAGAGTAGGTTTAGTGTGAGTAAAAGAAGAATAAGGATTGTGCTCAAACAGCAAGATCTCAGTTTCATATACTGGAGGTATTGTGATTCCAAGAGATGTCATGGTCTAGTGTGTGGCTGTAGAGGAATAGAGAAGCTTGTTAGCACGAAGTGGAGGAATCATGCTTTCAGAATGTCACGCAGTTGGCAACATGAATTCTGAATGATGACAGAGTATAAAGTTGAGAGGGAAACCATGTCAGGTACTAAGGTCATTGAAAAAGTAGAGGGGATGACCTGGAGGTTGGTAGATAACAGCAGGGAGGATCAGGGGAATGCCTGATTTACTGGGCAGGTACATTTCCCATGGAGCTGAAATTTCCCTTCTCTCCATTCCCCTCCCCTCTCCTCCTCTGGTGGAAGTATAAAAAGAAAGATACTGGGGTCCAAAAAGAGGGGGTAGAACCTTTTCTACAACTTTAATTAAAGGCTATAGATGGGAAAGGTTCCTCGAAAAAAGTCTATCTCCTTGAAACTATCACCAGTCATCTTCATTGCAACCAATTGGGAGCTGCTAACCCAATAAGGTACCTGCCTCTCAGCAAGGGGCCAGAATTCACGTCCAACTCTGTACGAGGTGACCCTGTCCAGGAAATCAGATCTCGTGATCACCCTTGTGACAACAGCATTGAAGATGGAAGAGGGGTGAGGCTAGTATACACTGCAAGGGACTCAGAAGCAGAGGGGTCATTGGGGAATGATGGCAGAATAGTCTAGAAGGAGCAGTGGGAGAAAAGAAGTTTTGTCCATCCTTCTTCCTAACTGTGAGTCCCACAAGCAAGACAACATTTATGAAGGTAGTGCTAGGTAATGCACTAGGCACTTAGGATACAAAGAAAAAAGTGAAACATTCCCTGGACTCAAGGAGCTTACGGGGTTTGGGTGTTTGGAGTTGCAGAGGAGAGGGTACCAATGGAGAAGATTGTCTTGAAGGAAAGCTAGGTTCCTATTAAAGCAAGGAGGTAGAAGGAATTAAGGAGTTCAAGGACATAGGGCAGTTTGTTGACAATAGAGTGAGAGTTCCAATGAGGATACTGGAGTGGATGGGTCAAACACGAATAAGATAATTAGAGTAGGATTTCGGAAAAGTAGGCGTGACTAGAATTGGGGGAAAAGTTTAGAAAGAGATATTGTGGGCATGTCACTTGCATTTAAGGCCACGAGACTGAATAACTGGAAGGCAGAATAGTCAATAGAGGTACTTAAAGAATTGACTACTTGATATTTGATGTGGACCCCTCTTGGTTCCCTCCAGCTACAAGTGTCTTCCCTTCAAAGGCTACAACCCACCTATTCTGTATCTATCTTTTATGTATCTATTTATTCACATGTTATCTATCCCATTAGAATGTAAGCTCCTTGAAGGCAAGGACTATTTCAACTTTTTTCTTTGTATCCCCAACACCTAGGGCAGCTAGTTGCATAGTAGACAGAGTGAGGGGCCTGGAGGTAAGAAGACCTGTGTTCAAATCTGGCCTTAGACATTTACCAGCTGTGTGATCCTAGACATGTCACTTAACCATGTTTGCCTCAGTTTCCTCATCTGTAAAATGAGCTGGAGAAGGAAATGGCAAACCACTCTAGTACCTTCACCAAGAAAATCCCAAATGAGGTCACAAAGAGTTGAACATGACTGAAAACAACTGAACAAAGTCAATATACAGCCAGCAGGGACCTAGTGCTATTTGAGTTTCCCACTACTGGTCTATACTACAGCAAAGAGTACAGGACAAGAATAATAAAAACCAAACCTTCACAGGTACTTACAGCAGGTCTTGAATGCCAAGCAAAGAATTATGAACTTTATTCAGCTGATAAGAGGCAAGGATGATTTTTTAACAGAAAAGTGGCATGATCAGATTTGTACATAAGGGAGATGTCTGGGACTGATATCAAGAATTCATTGGAAGGGAAGAGGTATGAGGACTGAAAATGGCTATTAGATTTGCCAATTAAGAAGCAACTGGTGAGTTTTAAGAGGTATATTTCAGTAGAGTAAATGGGAGCATTTATTGGCAAGAGGATGGGTTGTAAAGAAGTATAAGCATTGGATATATACAACTTTTTAAAGAAGTCTGGCCATGAAAGAAAAGAGATGGGATGGTAACTGGGATAATAGAGTTAAGAGAAGGCTTGTTCAATACTGGGGAATTGGGGAAATATTTGTATTCAGATGGGAAGGAGGAGGGAGATACTGAAGCTGTGCAGGATGGGATGAGAATGTGTTCAAAACAGGAAAATCGTTTCTAGAAAAAGATCTTGGAGGAGGCAAAAGCTAATAAAAGCAAAGATAGACTCATGTTAGTGAAAAACAGGAATACCTCTTCTTCTGTGATAAAAGAAGAGAAAGCAGGCAACAATGCCATGAAGTTTTGAGCAATGGAGAAAAGAAATTAAGGAAACTCATGTCAGATGACTGTATTCATTTCAGTGAAGTTGGAAGCTAGAGCAATCTGCTGTTACATAACAGAAATTTGTAGCATGATCTCAGCTTGGTTTCATTATTTTCTCCATCAATATGCAGCAGCCTTGGAGCAAAAACAAGAAATTGAATAAAGGGAGTGAGCTATGTTTGAAGATTCTTAGGTAAAGAATAGCAAAAAGTCAGAGAAACAAGGACCTCTGAAGTAATAAGCAGTTAAAATTGAGAGCGAGGCTAGCAAATGAAGTAAATGAAGCCAGAATGTGGGAAACTGAATGGAAGATGTAGAGTGGATCAAAGGACCAGAAATACTGATAAGTCATCTGCTTTAAATGTAGTAAGTCATTTCATCACTTTTTCATGAGGCAGACTAATCTTGGGTAGCAGAGTTCTCAGGAAATGCTTTCTTAGAAAAGTAGTTTTGTAGTTTCAGCCATTGTTTCTTCCCCCTGGAACAACATGGAACAAATTTACTCTTATTCCACATGATAGTCCTTCAGATATTTGAAGGGAACCGTCGTGCCTCCCTTCAACTTCCTTTTTCCAGGCTAAACAACCCCTTCAGTTGCTCTTCACATAATCCTTGTGCATCATGATGGCTATCTTCTGGCCACACTCTAGTCGGTCAATTAGATCAGCGTGGCACTGAGAGTTTTTAAACTCGATACTCCAACTGTGACCTGAGCAACACGCAGTATAATAAGACTATTACTTCCTATGACCTTGATGCTATTCATCAATTATTGCAAACTAAAATTATACATCATATTCTTGGGCTTATAACAGTCTGTGGTCAACTAAGACCCCAAAGTCTTTTTCACACAAACTGATGCCAAACCCTAATCTTAGACACAAAAGCCAACAGCCTTTTTCATCTAAGCCCTTGTTTCCAGTTGTTCAGTTGTAAAAGCAACTTTTATTTGATCAGTTTTAGATATACTGCTTACATGTATATTGTTTATATTATGCTGATTGGTGTGTTTGCTCCTAGCCTGATATATTTATCAAAAAACAGAATTTTGGAGTTGAAAGTTACTATACAGATCAATAAATTTCAGTCTCCCTCATTTTACAAACTCAGAAAACCTCAGCAGTATTCACAACATTCTCCACTCTAATATATGAGTTTATTAATAAACATAATCTACCATTGTGTTTATTTTGAAGGAGAATATGCATATAATAACCACTTGTTAAAAGCATTAAGCCATAACATACTTCTATAGGGATACGGTTACGTTGAGAAAAACAACATAAAAGTTATGGGGACGATTAGAATCACTTGTGATGGGGTGTGCCATTGCTTACTTAGCTTCAAATTAAAGAAATATTTCTCCAACCTAAAAAGAAAAAGCGAGCTTCAAAACTAACAAAAATGGGGGGAGGAGCTAAAGAGACACCTCATTTCCCTAAAAAGATTTAATGAGGTGTCCAGATGTCATAGGGTAGCTAAAATAAAATTATCTTCATTATAGCAAATAAAACAGAAAAAAAAATCCAAACAACAAGTATCTCTATCTTCATAGCAATTAGAAGCAAAGGAATTACGTTTTTATAAGTGTTATGATGGCTCAGAGTCACGAGAATTCCTCTGGCAGCTTCCCCCTCCAGAAGAGAAGGATGAAAGTGGAGGATGGAAAGAAGGCTAAATTAGCAGTGATGGAGAAAGGGTGCGGTTTAGTGATCCAGAGGTCATTGGCATGCACCTGCTGAAGCTGCCCAGGCGGCCCCTCTGAATATAGAAATCTGAACAAAAATGTGGCCTCGATGCACTGCTCTGTCCCGGGGCCTGCTCTCCTCCTTTCTGACCCCTTTTGTCAGGAGGAGGGAGCTTTTATAGAGTGGAAGCCCTCCTCATGTATCCTCACTTACAACCCCAGCAATCTCTTTGTTTCCAGCAGCTGGGGGTGGGGACCTGGGGAGAGAGGATAGGTAACTCCCTACTTCCCAGGCCGCTACCCGTCCGCACTCTGCTCTCGTCTCTCCAACCCCAACACACACAGCACGCGCGCGCGCGCGCGCACACACACACACACACACACACACACACACACACACACACACACACACACACACACACACACACACACACACACACACAAACATCCTCTCGCCCACAAACACAAGCAGTCTTGTACACACGGGACCGATTGGGACAAGGAGGGACGGAGAGGGGGGGTCTCAAGCGATCTCAGCAGCCGCCCCGGGGGAATGAATCCATGCTCCACGAAGTGGAAGCCTGGGCGCGAGTGACCGCGACGGGGAGGGCTGGCGGGCGGACCGACGCGAGGGAGGTGGGTCGCCTCTGTGCTCGGGCTGAGTGGCTTACCTGAGCAGTTGATGCTCTTCCCTTTGCCCGTGCCAGGGCAGTCTCCTCCTCCTCCTCCTCCGGCTGCGCCCCCTCCTCCTCCGGCTGCTGCTCCAGCGCCCGCTCCTGCCCCGCCGCCGCCACCGCCGCCGCCCGGGAGCTGGTTGGACGCTCTGCTCCCGGGCACAGAGAAAGCGAAAAGCAGAAAAACCGACGTGTAACAGAAAGCGAGCGGGGGAGCCGCGGGCAGCCGGAGCGGGGTCCCCGCGGCGCTGGCGGCCCCCATAACTAACTGCCCGAGGAGGACGGCGTTGAGCACAGGGAGCAGCAGGCCCAGAGCATCAATCACACCCCGGAGGAGCGGCCGCCGCCTCCGCCACCGAGCAGCCGCGCCCGTCCTGTCCGCTCCTCCCCGGGGCAGCGCTTCAGCATCCCCTCCCGGGTGTTCGAGAGTCGGTGGTACAACGGGAGCCCCGCAGCTGCAGCCGCGCCCCCAACCCTTGGCTCAGCTCTGCAAGCCACGAGCCGCCAGGCCTCCGCTCTTCGCTGGATGCGCGCGTGTATGTGTGTGTATGTGTGTGTGCGCGAGTGCAAGGGAGTGTGTGTGTATGTGTGTACGCGCGAGGATAAGGGAGGGGGAGTGGATGGGGGAGGGGGTTTCGGGGAGGCGAGGTGGGGGGGACCAGTTCCTCTCCTCTCCACGCTCTCCACCCCTCTCTCTCTGTCTCCCCTTTGTGTCCACCGCCGCTTTAGCTACAGACAAGCCACAAAGGCAGCGACGGAAAAGGGGGAGGGAGGAGGCACGTGATTGGGACCTTAGAGCTCTGGGAGGAGGGTATCAGCGACCCCTAAAGCCGCCCCAACCTAACAAGCAGGGTCCGGAGTCTTCTCCATCCCACCATCGGAACATCGACTTCAGAGATGCTATTGTTCTTCCCAAGGCGTGGACCATGGGGTGTATTGAGGCAGTCCAGATAAATGGACCACCCAGACGAGAGCAGCTTTAAAATGAGCCAGTGGGTGCCCTAATATTCTACTCTTTTATACAGTTTTAAGGTGCCGGTGGCACTAGTGGAGGGTGAGAGGTTCGGCCAGATTTCCAGGGCTGAGATGCAAACTGAGTGTCACAATTCATTTTAGATTTACATTTCCCATTCTCTTTTTTTAATTGCTGCACTATTGTCACTAAAGGCACCAGAATAATGGCGGAAATTTTTTAAATAAAAATAACTCTTTAGCTATGACTAGGTCTTGACCGGGCACTTAGCAAAACTGTAGGAATAAATTTCTGCAGAAACTCTTCAAGCTTCCAAGTTGACTGGAGAAGTTTCTATTGTTGAGACATTCACAGAACCATAGAATCTGAGCTGGAAGGAAACTTAGAGATTATCTAATTCAACCACTACCCAGCCTGCTTTTTGAGATTCTACCACCACCACTAGGAACCTACTACCTCCTTAGGCAGCGCCTTCCATTCTAGGATAGCTCTAATTATTAGGAAGCAGAGGGGTTTTTCCCCCCTTATCTATCAATTTAGAAGGTATGATACCAAGATGTAACAGGGTTTAGGGTCCATTCCTCTCAGATATGAACTAAGGTGGATGTTGATTGACAATCAAGCTGAAGTCCCACCCCTCAGCCTGCTACTTGATTCCTTATGTTATTCATTCTCATCCTGAGTTCTGAAGCAATTGCAGGGTATTGTCTGATATTTCCCAATAAATTACTAAACTTGCAACGTCTCTCTAATTAATCAATTAACTCTGGGCCCTCATTCCAGTTTATTAAATTTAAGTTTTTTAATACACCAGAGAAACCACTTTTCCCATAAGCTTTTGCTCATCTCAGTGCAAGCAAACCTCCAACCTCTCAGGCTTAAAGAAACATCAAGGTTACTAGCTATACAATTTATTAGCAGTTTGACAAACAATAAAACAAAGGCATGGGTAATTATTTACAATGTTGCAGCTGTGAGTAAGATCACAGTCAGAGACTCTGTTACTACTGACTTTACAATTCTGGATACAGAGTTCCACTATTCAATTCTTTTAGGTTAGTCTCTCAAGAATGCAATTCATTAGGTTTCTTCTCAATATAAGAGTTAAAATCAGTCTCTTTGGAAAGTTCTCTCTGTCCTTTCTCTTTACTTCATTCAATTTCTCTCTAGCCATGATAGTGTAGTCTAGATAGTCTCTAAAACAGCAGTCAAACTCTCAGTATCCTCATAGACTCCTCAAAGATGACAATTAAGTTGGAATTGTAAAAGATGATATTCTCTCTGAAAGATATGGTAACAGTATCCATACTTTCTGTGGGAAGGGCTATTGAAACTGGGGTTGCAGTTAAACAAAGCCAAAATCTATCATCCATAGTTTCCAGTTCTGCTCAAAAAGAATGTCTAATCCCTCTTCCATATAAAAATTGTATATATATCTGAAGACCACCATTAAGAACACCCTTATTTTTTCTCCTCCAGACTATCATTGTCAGTTACTTCAATATCATGGATTCCAAACCTCTCACCAAACTTCCTCATTTACAAGGGCTTTACTTTGTCAATAACCTTCCTAAAATGTGGTTCCCAGACCTGTGTATAATACTCCAGAAGTTGTCTAACAAGGTGTAGTAGGAAGGCTGAATTTATAATCTCAAATATAATCATATATATGTTTGAATGGTTCGAAATTGCAAGGTATGAGAGATTCTCTAAGTAGAAAACAACAAAACATTTATTTAGGCCCCACCGCAGCTGATCCGTGAACCAGCCTCCCCATTCCGACATCTTGACAAAAAGACTCCAGGCCCAGAAAGCCCGCCTCACAAGAGTAACCAAGAGGCCACATAAAAACAAGATAGTATTTAGCCAAATCATTTTTACTGGTCTCAAGTTCCTGCTCGCACTCCTGGGTCTACACACAAGTAAGCCCTGCCTCTGCAGCTTCCTGCTTCCGCAGCTTCCCCTTCTGCTGTAGTTGTGTCTTGGCTCACCTTTCCTCGCAGCCAAGCTTCTGGCATTCTCAAGCCCTACGTCAACGACCAGAGACCATTGATTCCCGAGTTGGCCTCTCTTAAGTCATTAATCTACACCCATACAGGTTTCATACCTGATAGGGCTTTGGGCCTGGGGCTTAGCACTTAACAGCTGAAAGTACTTCCACTCAAAAGAAACAAAAGCCATGCTAAGGAGACAATTTTGCTTAACAACACACAAGGTCACTGGCCTCCCTTTCCCTTCTAAACTCCTTGGTAAAGTACGTTGTCCAGTTATCTATACATGATTCTTCTACTTTCTTACTATCACTGTCTCCTCAACCTCTTACAACTGGGCTACTATTCCCTATAGAAAACATTCCCACCCCCCACCCTGCACCAAGGACACCAATGACATCCTAAATGTTAAAACTTTTGGTATTTTTTTCCATCCTCAGCTTCAGCCTCCTTGACTTTTCTATAACTTTTGCCACTATTGACCACATCAAAGTACTGAATAACATTTACTCACATGGCTTCAAAGATACTACTCTCTCTTAATTCTCCCATCTAAATAATTCCTCTTCTAACTCCGCTGGTGACTCATTCTCTTCCTAACCATTTTAAGATGGGTATTTTCCCAAGGTCTATCCTTTTCTCTTCCTACCCTCTCACCCTTGGCAAACTCATTTCCTCCCCTCTTCTTTCTGTTTATGACCTTGATCAGTTTGCTTATCCGTAGGCAGCCTAGTGGCCCTCCCAGAAGCTCACCATATTCTTTCTAAACTTAATGCACATGCTGGATCAGCATAGCCCACTGCAGCTCAAGGGATCCACCAATCTCTGCCTTTGTGGTAGCTAGGATTGTAGGAATGTACCATCATATCCAACCCTTCTTATTTCTTCTTCAACAACTACTCCTCTGCACATGATTCCCATAATCTGTATCTTCAGTCTGACCTCTCTTCTGAGTTCCAGCTCAACATATCCAATTACCAACAAGCCATCTTCAACTGAATGTCCCATGGACTTCTCCATTTTAATATATCCAAAACCAAACTTGCTTTCCTTCCCCTCAAACTGTTTCTTTTATGACTGTACTGTTATACCACAACTCACTTAGTCTCCTGTATTCTTAACCTTGGGATTATCTTTGACTCTTTGCTCTCCCACTTCTCTCATATCTAATCAGTTACTGGGCCCTATTAGTTCTATCTCTACAATATATTTTGTGTCTGTCCACTTCTTTTCAGTTCCGCTGTCAACATCCTAGTTTAGGCCCTCATTCCACGTGGCTGGACTGTTGTAATAGCATCCATACATGTTCATTCTCTTTCCTGTCTAAGCCATCTTTTATGCTTCTGTCACAACAAATTTTTATACTATATAAGTCTAGTCATATCACTCTTCTACTCAAAAATCTTCAGTGGCTCTTTATTGCCTCCAAGATCAATAGACATTTAGTAAAGCACCTCCTATGCGCTGGGCACTGGGCTGAGTGCTAGACTTACATAGATAATAATGAAACAATCCTTGCCCTCAGGGCAAGGCAGAAAGAACATGTATACAAATAAGTATATACCAAAAAAAAAAAAAAGGTACTTTCCTGGTACCAACAATGGTGTCTCGGGGGATTAGGAAAGCCTCCTGGAGAAGTCAGAAACAACAATTAAGTTCTTACTATGTGCCAGCACTGGAAATACAAATAGGAGTAGAAAGATGGTCCCTGTCCTCAAGGAACTTACATTTTAATGGAGGAAGACACCAAATAAAAAGAAGTCAAAAAGTGGGAGGGGGAAGATAAATGGAAGGAGAAAATAGTAATGGAAACCTGGAGTGAAGCCTGGCTGCACTTCTTAAATGGAGGTTCTGGGAGGAGTTATCCATCCAGCCACAGGAAGAGGTCACAGGGGCACAGGGTATTTCCAATGTGTGAAGGTAGAGCTTGAGTTAGAAACTAGGTATGCTAAGAGACTGAGATAAGAAGATGATCCCCAGGCATAGGGAACACTTTTGCAAATACAGAAAGGTAAGAGTGAGACTGTCACATGTAAGGATAGTGTTTGTTGTCCATTTGTTTTCAGTCATGTCCAACTCTTTGTGACCCCATTTGGGGTTTTCTTGACAAAGGTAGTAGAGTGGTTTGCCCTTTTCTTCTCCAGCTCATTTTATAGATGAGGACACTGAGGCAAACAGGGTGAAGTGGCTTGCCCAGGGTCACATAGCTAGTAAGTGTCTGAGGCCAGATTCGAAATCATGAAGATAAATCTTCCTGACTCCAGGCCTGGCACTCTATCTACTGCACTGCCTAGCTGTGGTAAAGAGGGCCCAATTGCAATTCAAACTCCTTTGCTTAGCGTTTAAGGACCTCCACAATCAAGTACCACCCTAGATTTCCAGTATGATTTCCTATTACTGTTCTCAGTGCATCAAACAAGACTGACCAGATGTCCAACCAAACTGGACATCTCTCTGCTTTAAACCTGTACACATCTCCCTGGCTCAGTTCATGCCCCAAACACCCTCTTTCTCTACCTATTTACTTAACCTTTAAAGCCCAACTCAAATTTCATCTCTTCTAGGAAGTCTGCTCTGATCCTACAGTTGATAATAATCTTACATCTCAAATTTCATTGAGCATTTAATTTTATAACTCTCTAGTTACTTGTATTAGAGTCTTATCTGCCTACTAAACTACGGTCTTTAAGTGGAAGTAGTATATTCTAAATTTTGTTTATCTTCCCTGATGCCTAGCACAAGTACTCAATACACAGTAGGTATCTAATAAATGTTTGATATTGTCTTTCAATTTGTGGAACTATAGACTTAAAGCTTCCAATGTCATGGTTTGAAAGTCTGGCCCTTAGAAATAAGACCAATACCTCATCCATACCAACACAATTTCAAATTGCCTTTTAAAGGAAACCAGGCCCATTTGCCCCCACCACCCCACCAAAAAAAGGCTAATATTAGGATACCATTCACTCATAAGGACCCCTCCATTCCAGGTCAATGGGACTGTCCTGGTAAACTAGTCAGTACAGAGCCTGTCACAATTGAGATTGAATCTATTTCTTGGTTCTGAATCCTCTATTAGGATGACAAGGACTCCCAAAAGACCCTATCCCTCTGTGCTACAATCAATTGCAACCGCCTGTGAAACCTTACTTCCCAGCACACATTGCCATACTTATCAGCCACAAGAAGGGTGTCCAAAAATCAATATAGAGGGTAGGCAGGCCATGACCTGGAAGCATTAGTGACACCCTGCTTCTGCTGGTGTTAAACTCTCAGATAATGTTCCTGGCTTTCCTATCTGGATTCTGTTCCTTATTATCTTCATGACCAGCTTGAATCCTGGATGCAACCAAGCCCTAATTGCACATTCAGCCTCTATACTGTCTTATTCATTCTGTCCTTATACCCAGAATCCACATCTTCCCACCCATTCTCTGTCTCCAGACACTGATACATATTGCTGTATACATATTGTTTCTGCCTGTGTATTCCTGGGTACCAAACCTGACTCAAAAAAGCTAGATGTCCCATTGTGTCTTTTCCTTTGCTACTCCCCTGAATTGGTGATGGCACACCAGATAGAATATCATGGACTCTGGTTGTACTATATGAAGAGGCACTTTGACAACATAAAGCAAATGTTTGCAGGGAGAATGTGAGCAGCTTCTGCTTTTAGAAAATCATTTCATGTGGCTACCAGTTCCTCTGACAGATGGCTGGGGGCATGAGTCACAAAAGCTGAAGGAGATAAAATCATATTGCTTATCCAAGCAGGAGGCTAATAGCACGGAACTACAATCTGATTACAGTCCAAAAATGCAATGCTTGGCACATAGTAGGACTTAATGTATATTATGAATTGAAAGTATTGATGGAAGGAATGTCTATTGTATATATACTGGTTTAGTTATTTTCTTATATCTGGAACAAGTCATTTAATCTAGAACAGGTCATAGAGTCCTGATAAAGCAAGATGTATTCTGACTCCCTTGCCACAACTTGTGAGTTAGAAGTACAAGCAAAAATGTATCCGTACTGGAAAGAGTAGTAAAGAATGTTTTGTCATCAGGAGGGAATCAGGTCTCAGTGAGTTCCAAAAGATGGAAAGAATTAGAGCCTGATCTCAAACTACAATAAAAAGCAATAACCATCAAAACAATTTGTTTCTGGTTAAGAAATACAAATCCAACATGAGACAGATTAGATACACAACATACAGAAGCAAATTAACAAAGAGCCCAATGTTTGATAAATTCAAAGACTCAAGTTACTAGAATAGGCCTTACTATTCAACAAAAACTATAGGGAAAATTAGAAAGCAGTCTGGTAGAAACTAGGTATAGATAAACACCTCACACCACATATCAAGATAAACTCCAAATGAATACACGACTTGGACATAATGGGGGACAACATAAACAACTTAGAGAAGCAAGGAAAAAAAATTATCATTTAGATCCAAGGATAAGGGAAGAGTTCATGAGCAAACAAAAGGTGAAGAGGCTCATAGAAAATAAAATGGACCTTGTAAATCACGTAAATTTATAAGATTTTGCACAAATAAAACCAATGCAGCTAAAATTAAAAGGGAAACAAATAACTAAAGAGAAAGGGGGATCTTTATAGTGCATTTTTCTGATAAAGGTCTCATTTCCAAGCTATTTAAGGAACTGACTCAAATTTATAAGATGAAGAGTCATTCTCCAATTGATAAATGGTCAAAGGTTACAAACATTTTTCAAAGGTAAAAATACAGGCTATTAAATATCCAGCTATATAAAAAGTGTTTAAAATTATAGAGAAAGGCAAATTAAAACAACTTTGACATTCTATCTTCTTCCCATCAGATTGGCAGAGTTGAGAAAAAAAGAAAATGACAAATGTTGGAAGAACTGTGGGGAAACAGGTACATTGATGCTCTGTTGGGGAGCAATAAATTAGTCCAGGCATCCTTGAAAGCAATTTGAATCTATGCCCAAAAGTCACTAAAATGTGCATACCCTTTGACCTAGTGATGCCACTCAGGGGTGGAGAACCTGTAGCCTTGAGGCCAAATGTGGTCCTCAGGGTCCTCAGGTGTGGCCCTTTGGACAAATCCAAACTTCACAGTGAAGTCAAAGGGCCACACTTGAGGACCTAGAGGGCCACATGTGGCCTTGAAGCTGCAGATTCCCCACCCCCGCCCCACAGAGATCAAGGAAGGAGGAAAAGGACCTATATACATAAAAATATTTATAGCACCCTTTTAGTGGTGGCAAAGAACTGGAACTTAAGGGGATGCCCATTAACTGGGCAATGACTAAACAAATTATGATATGTATATGAATGTTATGGAATGCTATCCTGATATAATAAATGATGAAGACAGTTTCAAAGAAACCTGGAAAAACTTACATGAACTGATGCAGAATGAAGTGAGCAGAGCCAGAACAACTTATAACATAATAATAAGATTGTAAAAAAGAACAACTTTGAAAGACTTAAGAACTCTGATCAGTGCAATGACCAATTACAGTTCTAGAGGACTTATGATGAAACATACTACCCACCTCCTGACAGAGACATAATGGATTCAAGGTGCAGATTGGGAAATTTTTTGGATTCGTTTTGCTTGACTATGCATATTACAAGAGTTTTGTTTTTCTTTTTTTCTTTATCAATGGGGTGGGGGGCCAATGGGAACAAGAAAAACAGATTTTTTATTAATTGGAAAAAAAACAAATTTAATTTTTAAAAAAATAAGAGGTTGAACTAGATGACTTCTGCAGTCCCTTCCACGTGTAGGTCTATGATCCTATGACTGACCCAGATTTTTAGTAAAGCATTTAAGTATCCTCTCCTATTCTTGTGGAAATGATGGTGAGTTACAGACTAAATGGTAATGCAATTAGATGGCTTTAAAACTGGTTGAGTGGCCAAACTAAGATAATAAAAGACTCAAGGTATTAATGGTTCAATTCAACTTGTCAGGGTGTCTCTAATGTGCTCGGCCCTGTCCTGTTTAACATTATTATCAGGGCCTTGAGCAAATGTAGATTACATGCTCATCATACTTTCAAATGGGAGAGATCATAACACAAAAGATGATAGAGTCAAGGTCCCAAAAAGATCTTAACAGGCTCAAACTTTGGCTAAATCTAATGTGAAGAATTCAATAATAATACAAATCAACCTCACAAGTATAGTGTGAAAGAGGCAGAGTTAGACAGCAGTTTGTATTTAAAAAAAAAAATATCTGGAGGTTTTAATGGGCTGCAAGTGTTAGCAGTGTGATTAGCAACCTTCCAAAAAAAAGTCAAGATGGTCTTTGGATGCAGTGAGAGGCATAGCTTCCTGGAGTAAGGAGGACCAAAATCCCTTTGTGCTCTACCCTGACCAGACCACATCTGAGCATCATAGTTCAAGAAGGGCATTAATAATACAGAGAAAGTCCAGAGGAGGGCAACAAGGTCAGAATTAATGCCATCTGAGGGTCATTTAGAGGAACTATAGATGTTTATCATGGAGAAGAGAAGACTCCAGGGGGATAGGATAGCTGCCTTCTAGTCTTTGAAATGCTAACATATGGAGGAGAGATTAGCTTTGCTTTGTTTGGGATCTTAAGGCAGAACCAAAAGCAATGGGTGGAAGTTACAAAGAGGCAAATTTAGGCTTGGCCTCAGGAAAAACTTTGTCTCCATTAGAACCATCCAAAAGTGGAATGGGCAGCTTCATAAGATGTTGGGCTTCTATTCTTTAGAGATCTTCCAGCAGTATAGAAGACCAATTGTCTGGGATGTTATGGTGGGCATTCCTTTTGTTTATGGATTGAACTGAATGACCGATAATGTTCATTTCAGCTCTAAAATTTGGTGATTCCCCGATATTTGGAAGAAATTATAAATTACACAATAGATTTGGTCATACCAAAATAAATTTTCTTTGTACAACAAAAACAGGTGCATCTAGAACAAAAAGAAAAGAAAGCCTGGGGAAAATCTCTGCTATAAACATTTCTGATTAAAATCTAGCATCCAAAATCTGTAAGGAATCAATACAAATTTATGTTTCCCAATGGATGTGATATGAAGTCAGTTCTTGAAAGAAGAAACACAAATTACCAATAATTACCTGAAAAAAAAAAAGCTGTTCAAACTCTCTCATAATCAGAGATGCAAATTAAAAGAACCCGAAAACAGCACATTGTATCCATTCATTTAGTAGGACTAGTTTAAAATGACAAGACAATGTTCACACATCTATCTTCTTTCGGGGCCTTCTCTGGGGTACTATTTTATTAGAGGGCAGCCCAGAGCATCAGACAGTCAGGAAACTGTCAATAAGGATGTGAAGGGCCAGGCAACATTTTAGGAGTCCTAGAGTTAGCCCACTTGGCAAAAGAAGAAATTTGGGTGCAGTTACAGTTAATCTAAAAAATAACAAGGACATAATACAGAACAGAAGTGTCAAACACACTGCCAAAGAATCAGACATTTGGCAGTTGCCACCAACAATGCAGAGAGAGCACAGAGGCAGCTGGGTGGTACAGTGGATAAAATTCCCCACGTAGGGTCAGGAAGAGCTGAGGTCAAATCCAGCTTCTTGCTGTGTGAACCTAGGCAAGTCGTTTAACCTCTGTTTGTCTCAGAGGTAAAATGGAGATAATAGGACCTACTTCCCAGGGTTGTTGTGAGGATCAAAAGAGAAAATATTTGTAAAGCACTTAGCAGAGTGCCCAGCATACAGTAGGGGCTACATAAATGTTAGCTGTTATGATTGGTATTATCATTATCATTATTATTATCATCATAACCCATCTATTCCTATTTATCCTATGCAATTCTTATCCATGTCTTTCTATAAGCTTGCCACAATATGAGGTTCACTCAACATGTTAGAAGCCTTCCCCACTTTCTCCTGACATCGTGAGGGCACCTGTGGGACAATCTGGTTGCCTACCTGTCATACCTCAGCCTCACCATATGACCAGTCATCTCTCATTCATCGCAAACTTGTTCATAATTATGTGATTCGGCATCTCCAGCGACATGTCTACTTGTTAGTCACTGGACGAACATCTTGCATTTAGAATAGCAACAGTCTTAATTAAAGTTAGGGCAGCTAGGTGGATAGAGTGCCAGAGCTGAAGTCAGGAAGACTCATCTTCGTGAGTTCAAATCTGACCTCAAACACTTTGTAGTGGAGTTACCCTGAGCAAATCACTTAGCCCTGTTTGCCTCAGTTTCCTCATCTGTAAAATGAGTCGTAGAGGTAAATGGCAAACCACTGCACTATATTTGCCCAAATGGGGCCATGAAGAGTTGGACATGACTGAAACAACTGAACAACAGCAGCAAAAATTAAAATTGCGAGATGGTCTAAACTGTGATTTTTTAGCACGTTCTGGCTGCTTTTCCACCATACTGCTACCATCACTGCAAAAGTAGAACGTGGACCTTATGGGACTAAGGGCTATCCTTGTCTTTTTCTGTGTTGCATGGGCTGCCAAGTCTACGTGTCCAGCCTATAGGTGATGAACCCTTGCCTGCTTAGCTAGGTACATCTTCAGAATATAACGAATGCAGAGAAGCAAAGACTTAAATAAATTGATACAAAATGAAGTAAGCAGAACCAAGAAAACAATATGCACCATAAGGACAGCAATGTACATGAAAAAAAAAAACAAAACAATTGAAAAATAAATATGGCAAAATTACAAAAAACAAGCCAAGTCCCATAGAGGATATATGAGAAGATAGCTCCCCCAAGTCCCTTGTAGAAGTGGAGCGGGGGGTTTCTGAGTGTGGAATACTTAGTATGACAGCAGATTTTTGATGTATTAATTGGTTTTGCTGAATTTTTTTTCTCTTTTTGTCCCTTTAAGAAAAATGCTTTGATATCAGAGATGACTCAGGGTGAGGAGGCAGGAGTGAAGAGAGGGAGATGTCTAGGTGATTTAGAGACAAAAAATATCACTGAAAATCTGTTTTAAAAACAATAATAATAGCGGATGTAACCCCAGTACCATGTCCATTGATACGGAACTCTCTCCTTATTAGTAGAGAGCAGTGCCCTGCAGAACCTAAAGACACTCAAAGTGACTAAAGAGCTCTCTTCTCTCCTGTTCTCATTAACTCTGCTCAGTCACTCAAGTGGGCCTTGGGCAGTGATCTCCACCAATAAGGAGAGTGTTCAATACCAGTGTACTTTTGAGACTGTGGTTGCATTCACAATTATGTAGTACTTTGAGATTTTCAAGGCACATCTTATCTCATTTGGTACTCACAAGCAACTCTGTTGCTAGGGCCACACTCAGAACCTTCGCAGAATGACAGAAACTGCCAGAGCTTATACTCTATTGACATAGCTTTTCAAAACCCATAGTCACCTCTATGCCGTTGATGTTTTGCAAAAAAGGTAAGCTGTGCATCCTGTAGGATGTGTAATATTAGTCTGTTTTATCTGATGAAAGAAGAATTTAAATGCACATTTCATTAAATTCCTAGATCCAGATGAATCCTATGTCTGAAAGAGTTCCAGG
This sequence comes from Phalanger gymnotis, assembly GCA_028646595.1. Lineage (NCBI taxonomy): Eukaryota > Metazoa > Chordata > Mammalia > Diprotodontia > Phalangeridae > Phalanger > Phalanger gymnotis. The sequence goes on along the minus strand of CM053622.1, from coordinate 394,405,220 downwards.
GTTTAGAAAAGTAAGGAAATCATTCCACTTTCTGGTATAGGAACGTACTATTTATAACTTCAATCTATAGAAATGAAAACCAAGGCTTGGTTGAAAGTAAGGGTCTTAACCCCATAGTGGCATCCCTGGATAGATTTTAGGGGGGGCTCTATACATTTTTAAAAATATTTTGGTAACTATATTTAAATATAATTTGTTGTTGTTGAGTCATTTTTCAGACGTATCTGACTCTTCATGACCCCATTTGGGGTTTTTTTGGTAAAGATGCTGAAGTGGTTTGCCATTTTCTTCTCCAGCTCATTTTATAGATGAGGAAAATGAAGTAAACAGGGTTAAGTGACTTGTCCAGGGGCCCTCTATGCACTGCACCACTTAGCTACCCTTTCAGCACATTTTTCCTTTATAATCCTTCACATTTTATTTTGTGCACTTAAAAATATAATTCTGAGAAGTCCATAGGTTTTTACCAGACTGCCAAAGGGGTCCATGAAACAAAAATAGTTAAGAACCTACAGTCTAAGGTCACACAGAAGATCTAAGGCAGTTTTGATTTTCTTCTCATCAGTTCATACTTAAAGACCTTGTCTAATGTTTATCTCTGAACATCCATTTTGCCAGACAAGATTCTGGAGAACTAGGCAATCCATGAGAGCTTTTGCAGAGGAGCCAGAATACCACCGGCCCACATAATCCCTTGGTCCTGTCTCTGGGTCTCCTCTGGGGTGGTATTTTACAAATGGTCACTAGAGGGCAGGCAAGATCCTGGGACAGTCAAGAGGCTGGTAATAAGGATGTTCAAAGCCAGGTACCATTTTAGGAGTACTAAAATCAGCCCATTTGATGAAGCAAAGAAGTTCAGGTGTAGTTACAGCTAATCTAGAAAATAGCAAAGACATAATATAGAACAGTGTTGTCAATTGGGCCATGCAGGAACCAGATTAAAATGTAATTGGGAAACATTTAATAAAATAAGAATACAATAAAACAAAGAAAACTGTATTTTAAAACTAAGTGAATATGCTGCCAGCAGGCATTCTTAAATACAAATCAGTGGCCCCCTTTTCTATCTAGCCGGACACTATTGATATAAAAGAATAAAAGGAGATTAATACATCATAAGAGACACCAGGAACATAACACCAAAAAACTGCGAGCTGAGGAGAAGTGAGTAGCTGGGTTGATTCAAACTAAAATATAGAAGTTAGAATGAGGCAGCCAGTCCATTAGCGGGATCCAAAATTGAGATCAGAAAGCTGGTGTGCTAGATTTAGAATGGGGGAGATGATGGCTCCAGGCAATCTGGCAAATTGCTTTGACAAGGTCTGCACTTAATCCATCTGTTTTTGAAATAGCAAGTCCCTGGCAATAGCTCCTGGGATTTAAAGGACCTTTCACCAGGGTCTGACAAGGGGAAATATCACGGAATCACAGAATGAATTCTGCCTCTTTGTTTAGGAAACAGACATCCTTGAGACCCAGCACTGACCAACAAAGATGGTGCTGATAACCCTTGCATTCCTTCAGCTATTTAAAAAAGACTAAGTATAGCACATAGTTAGGAATAATTAGTCAAAATAGGAAGCTGCCAAATGGGTTTCCTCCCATTCCACCAGCCTATAACCTGATTTGAGTGCCTTCCAAGGTCAGATTACTCCTCCTGCTTCCTCTACTTCTCCACCACCACTGGGGGGTCTAAGGCCCAAGTCTCCAGCTCTCTGTCTCCCCACCCCCATAAATACATAATCATCCCTTAGTTCAAGTAAATTTGTTTTAGAATGTTGGTTTGAGGAGTAGGTTTCCTGCTGCTTGGGGTTGGGAGGAGGGGGAAGATATATTTGTTGTAGTTTAGTCATTTTTCTAGTCAGACTCTTCATGACCCCATTTGGGGTTTTCTTGGCAAAGATACTGGAGTGGTTTGCTATTTCTTCCTCCAGCTTACTTTACAGATGAGGAAACTGAGGCAAACAGGGGGGTAAGTGACTTGACCAAGGTCACACAGCTAGTGTCCAAGGCTAGATTTAAACTCAGGAAGATGAGTCTTCCTGATTCCTAGCCTGGCATTCTATCTATTGTGCCACCTAGCTATCCCTTAGGGGGAAGATATGCACAATATCTATTCTGCTGCCCTATTTGCAGAGAGGCAGCCTTGAAGAGCTGCAATCAGCACTACTCTGTGCTCCAAAGGATGGTGTGAGGGAACCCTTTGGCCTTGTCCAAAAGGACTTCTTAGCTAGTAGTGGTTTTTGACCCAGCTTCAATGCTCAAATTCTCCTAAGTTGCCTGGTTGTGATCCTCATCGCCTGTCCATGGGCCCAGAGGGCTTCTTCTGCCAATACCTTTTGAATGGTTGGATGAATAATGTAAAAATATATTTATTAAGCACTTGCTGTATGCAAAATCCTCTGCTAGGCCCTGAGATACAAATGGAAAATCAAAACAGTCCTTGCTCTCTTAGAGCTCCCATTCTAATAGAGAAAGATGATATAGCCAGGATTCAGCGGCAATCAGATGCTAAGATGCCATTATCCTTAGGGTAATGCAACAAAGCAAATAGTACTAATGCATTCTCTTTTCTGGCATTTCCATGAATAAAATCATGTTGCTTTCTGATACTGAACTATTTGGTGGTACCAAGGACTTTTGTGGCAATCATTTTATTTTCAGTCTTCAGGAAGTATGGCTGCTGAGGAGGTGGAAGCCATAGCACCTGCAGATGCTTGTTGCCAGGTTGCATTTCCAGACGGGTTGCTTCTTTCTTTAGATCATGACTGCGGTGGCCAAGACAGATGCAGAGTTGACGCGTTTGGAGCTGTGCTTCTGTTCCTGCAGCTCTCAGGATTATTTGTCCATTGGTGGCAACAGGTTGGATATGAATGGTGGTGGTGGCAGAGATGGAGGACTCTTCCACAATGGCTCCTCCTCTCAATGATGACTTTAAAGGACAAGCTGGAAGCAGGGCCATTGGTATAGAAGACACTGCTGTTCCTGGGATTCTTGAGTTCAGGGTCCTGGGCTGCCTCTGATAAACTCTGAGTGGAGGTAGAGGTTTAAGCAGTTTGACTCATAGGGTCTCTTGCTACTTCAGCTAGGATAGCTTGCCTGCCCCATCAGTGATAGTTGGTTGAGAGTTGTTATTGGCGATGGTCCCTTCTCCAAACAGGTTGTTCCCTTCCGTGATGACTATCAGGACCAGGCTCTAAGCAGTGTGGTTGGTCCAGGGGTCAATGATCTTGGCACTCTTGAGCTCACCTACAGGTTACTAGCAGCTGATCACTGTTGGTTGTGATGGGAATGGCAGGCCCCTTCTCCTCAAGGATTTCTGCTCCTTCCTCTGTAGTTCCTAGAAACTGTTTCCTTGCCATGGAGAATGTTTTAGAGGCAAAGCTCTAAAATATTCTTACTTAGTGGATGTTGGAGCCAGTCCTACCATAGAGATCATCACCACTCATGATGGGTTTTCATCTTTACTAGACCTAAGGCATTCCAACTCAAGATTTTATTTTTTTAATGGCACATTCTTAGCTGCTAACTGATCGTAGACACATTTTAGGGTATTGGCCTTTAAAAAGTGTCATTAATGGTTGTGGTGGCGGTGGTAGTGGAGGTAGTAAAAGATATTCTCCGGTCAGAGAAAGTGACTATGTTCGATGGGTTCCTACAGTCAGCTTCCCTGTTTGTAGCCCTCCCAGTCCACAGAACTGACAAAACCATTAAGAGGAAATAGAGAATAAAGCAGAGCATAAGGGAGGTGCAGCACATGACAAAGAAGGGCTGAGGAACAAGTTTAACAGCCTTCGGTATAGACAAAAATCATGAGGAAGATAGAATAGAGAGGAATCTTTCAATCCTCATCTGATTAATCTCAGCACTTTTTTCACTACACAGAGGTGGTAGGATTTAGGAGCTTGGAAAAGGCCTTAGGAAAAGACATTTTTATACACATAAAGAAACTGAGACACAGAGAGATTAAATGGTTTGGCCGTGGTCACCCAGGAAATCATAACAGTATTAACTCCCTTAAAGTCCAATGTTCTCTGTGCCTCAATTTATTTCATCATCTGTAAAATGAGGGGGTTGGACTCCATGGCCCTTCAGATCACTTTAAGTTCTAAATCTGTGATCTTTTGATTCTGTGCTTTGACGGGGAGGACAACGGGAAAGTAATGGGATACAAGCCAAGGTGACATGCAATGAGGACCACTATAGTAGCCAAGAAGGCATAACAGGATCCCTGGTAAATTGGCTTCTGGTCACACCACAGTCAGTGTGATGTTATAATTGATTATGAGATGTGGGAGACACTGGCACAGGACTACCCAGCATGGCATGCCCGCATCAAAGAAGGTGTTGTGCTCTATGAGTGAGGTAGAATTGAAGTAGCTCGAAAGAAACACGAGATGTGCAAATTTAGAGACGTCTCCACTCCAAATGTTCATATGGGCTATTTGTACTCGACCTGTGGTACAGACTTCTAAGTTTACATTGGTCTGCTCAGTCACAGTCAGACACACTGAACCTTGACCCCAACATAGTGATGTCATTTTGATCCCCTACAAGAATGAAGGACAACAACCAATTCCTCCTAAGAGCTGACTAAATAAATGGGTTGAAATAGATGGGTCAGCAGGCGTTCAGGCTGACCCTACTCAAAACCTTCATGATGATCAGTTTGATATGGAAGATGATGGAATTAGCAATGCCTTTTCGTGTTCTCGTATCATGAGAAGGCAAGGTGCACCTGAAAAAAAATCAGAAAAACTCATCCAAACTGCTGAAATATGACTCTGACCACTAAAATGGACAAACTCTAAATGCATGTAGAATGAAATGAAGCCTTGGGTACTTTAATTATGCACCAGTAGGGTCTAAGTGTTGTTTGTCCTTTGTTCTCAAAGAGGATCAATGACTTTGGGTGGGTGATATCTTCACTTGCGATTGAATTAGATTTGAGTGAGGTAGAGCTGTGCAAAGTTGTCAGCCTCACTCTTTCCTCCAGTCATTGGACTCCAGAGGCAAGACATAGGTCACGATGATTGGCGATGGCCAATGCAGTGGGAATGCAGTGAGAGACCTTGGCCTTTTTAAGTTAATATCTTCCCCGGTCTCACTTTGTCTTGAGGCAATGACCGTTCAGTAATTAAAGGCTAAGTAAGAATTGAGGCAAAAGATGGCCTAGTTTGCCATCATAAAAGAATCAATCTGGGAGGGAAGACCCTCAGAGTTTCTGGCCAGAACAGAAACAATCTGAAAACAAAATTGGAAATAACAGGAAAAGGCTTCAATGATGCTTTTTGTCAACAGAGTCATGACTGAGTCACACAACCAGTGTAGGACAATCACAAGAACGACTACATTCCTAAACCTAGATTAAGGGAAATGAGAGATTCAATTAAGCAACTACCAAAATCTGAAAAGGGAAAAATTAGAGACTCACATAACTGAAAAAAATCTTCATTTGATGCAAAGTCCAGAAATTACATCTAAAAAAAAACAGGTAACAAAAAATAAAAATAATGAAGCCTTGAACAATTTTGAAAAGAAAATGGGCATACTTAGACTGAAATTCCAAAAAAGCCCTTAAAAAATTAAAGAATATGTTAGCTCCCTTGCTTTATCCAGAAATATTCAAAAAACCGAAGTCCTCCATCCCTCCCATACTATTAGTATATATTAATAATTAATTGGGACAGCTAGATAGCACAATGGATAAGTCATTTTTGACTTTGAATCAGGAAGACCTTAGTTCAAATCTTGTTTCAGACACTTACTAGCTATGTGACCTTGGGCAAGTCCACTGAGCCGTTTTCTGCCTCGGTTTCCTCATCTGTAAAATAGTGATAATAATAGCACCTGCTTTCCAGGGTTTTTGTGAGGATAAAATGAAATATTTGTAAAATGCTTTACCAACCTTAAGGTGCCATAGTGTTACTTATTACTGTTATTATTATTACTTGTATTATTATCTCCTTGTCTGAATGATACCTGTGAGGTTCAATTTGCCTCTTTGCATTAGGATGTCTAGTTCACCTTGTTTATTACCCACACCTCACACGACATTTGTGTATCAAATCTGTCTCCTGTGTATCATTGCTCCTCTGTTATCCTTCCCACATTGCACCCGCTACTCTCTACAGGATCTGGTCTGACAGATCTATGTGGGCAATTTTCTCCCTCCCCCGCCCTTTTTCAATTTCAAGCTCTTTTGAACAGATTCACAGGACTGCAAGCAACCATATTTTTTTTTACTATTCCTGGCCACAAGCCCATCATTTCTGTAATTTAAATCAGTGCAAAAACCAAATCCCATTCTCAGACAGCATCTTCTTAACCATCTGTTCATTCTCCTAATCTCCTTTTCTCTTCTGTTACCCCTGCCTTCAATCAATAACAGTGCTGAAAACACTACTTGCTTCCTTAAGGTGTTTAGTTTCTTGCCCAGGACATCTTTAAAAAAGCAAATTAATTTTATTAATGTATTTTGTTTGTATATCGCCTACATTTCCCAATATAACCTCACCCTTCCCTCTCCCAGAGAACTATCCTTTATGATAAAGAATAAAAATAAGAGGGATAAAAACAGTTCATCAGTACTAACCAACACATCTGAAAGATCTGATGTGATATATATATATATATATATTCCATCCCCATAGTGCCCCTCTTCTCTTGTCCAGAATTTCTTAATCTCTAGCAGCTCTTTCTAAAGTTCTTCATCAGTATCACTTGCCCCTACACGACTAATAGCTCAGACATGGGTAGTAATGACTGGATTTGACAAAAATGGGTTGATCTTTCAGTTACTACTCAATTGCTTCTCTCATCACTTTGATCTTAATGGAATGAGGTGGTATGAGTACAAAGATGTGGATTGGAAGATAAGTAGATTTAGCAGTTCAAGCAAAAAGGACTTATGGGTTTCTGTGAAGTGCAATGTAATGTGGCAGCCAGAAACACTAAGGCAAATTTAAGCTGAATTGACATAAATATAATGCCCAGAATCATGAGTGCAAAAGCCTCACTCTACCCTGGTAGAACTACATCTGGGCTATTATGTCCACTTCCAAGTGCCATAGTTAAGGAGTGAATTTGATAAACTACAGCTTACATGGGGCAGAAACACCAAAATGGTGAGTGTGCTGAAAACCAAGTCATCTGAAGAACAGTTGAAGAAATTAGAAAAGAGAAAATTTAGGGTGATGTAATATCTGTTGTTATGTGGAAGAGGCAATAATCTTATTCTAACTTGCTTCCAAGGACAGAAGTAGGAATCACAAGTAGAAGTTACAGGAATGTATATTTTGCCATAATGTAAATAAAAGCATTGCCCAACTTCACAAAGCAAAAGAACCATTATACAACCCTGGTCCCTTTTCCAGTTCAGTACTTTTCCTATTATTCCACACCATTTTTATAATTTGCTTTCAGGCATTTTGTTTACAACTGAAGGAAGAGGGTTTTTTGTCACAAGCAGAATTGTCAATGTTTCATTTCCACAAACACTTACTAAGCATTTAATGAGGCACTGTATCCCATGCCAGAACCTGATCACTTATGTGTTCACCAAAATTAAATGTATGTGATCCTTACAACATAAAGACTGAGCTTCCCATTAGAATGTATGTTCTGAGTGATTCAATCCAATATAACAAGAACATAATAAGCTCCTGCTATATGCCAGGTACTGTGCTAGGTATAAAGTGGGCAAAGATAAATGAAATGGTTTCTGTCTTCTAGAAGCTTTCATACTACTGGAAAGAGACCTCGAGTACGCATCGGTCAATGTAATATGTAGACAAAGTAATTTCAGGGGAGACTGGGAGAATACTAAGGTATATGGGAATGATTTTAGAAAAACCTGGACTTACATGAATTGGTATAGAGTGAAGTGAGCAGAACCAGGAGAACACTGTACACAGTAATAGCAATATTATAAGATGAACTACTGTGAATGACTTAGCTATTCCAGCAATACAGTGATCCAAGACAATCTTGAAGGTCTCATGATGGAGAAATGCTATCTACTTCTAGAGAAAGAACTGATGGCATCTGAATATAGACCAAAGCTTACTATTTTTCACTTTCTTTCCTTCTTTCATTTTTTTTTGTTGCAGTTTTCCAATATGGAAATGTTTTTACATGATCGCACATGCGTAATCTATATCAGATTGCTTACTGTCTCAGGGAGAGGGGAGGGAAGGCAGGGAAGGATAGAATTTGTAACTTAAAACTTCAAAAAATGTTAAACATTGGGGCAGCTAGGTGGGACAGTCAGTAGCACACCAGCCCTGGAGTCAGGAGGACCTGAGTTCAAATCCAGACACTTGACATACTTACTAGCTGTGTGACCTTGGGCAAGTCATTTAACCCCAATTGCCCTGCCTTCCCCCCTGAAAACAATTTTTAAAAATGTTAAAATTGTTTTTACATGTAATTTGAGGGGAATAAAATTAAAAAGACCTGTGGAGACAAAGAAAGGCTTCCTTTAGCAGATAAGACTTGAGCTCTGCCTAAAAGAGCCAGAGATGGGAAGGGAGAACACTCTAGGTATGGTATGGCACTTGAGTGCTTCTTGGGGGAAACCAAGGATTCCAGGAAATGGAAATGGAGAGTGAACTATATGGTAAAAAAAAATAGTGGCAGGATAGGAAAACTAATGTAAAATCAATCTGGAAAGATGGGTTGGGGATTACAGAAGGCTTCAAACAACAGAGAAGTGGGTTTTGTTTCAAATATGGAGTCACTAAAGTTTTTACAGCAACAGAGAGCCCTGTTAAGTCTTTGTTTTAAGAATATCAGTTTGACAAAAAGGAAAATGACCTATGGGTACAAAAATATTTACAGCAGCTCTTTTCTGGTGGCAAAGAATTGGAAATTGAAGGGATGTCCATCAACTGGGGAATAGGTGAACAAGTTGTGGTATATGATTGTGATAGAATTCTATTGTGCTATAAGAAATAATGAGCAGGATGCTCTCAGAAAAACCTGGAAAGACTTACATGAACTGATGCAAAGTGAAATGAGCTGAACCAGGAAAACATTGTACACAGTAATAGCAATATTGTGAGATGATCAACTGTGAATGATTTAGCTATTTTCAGCAACACAGTGATATAAGACAACTCTTAAGGATGTTAGATGAAAAATGCTCTCCATCTCCAGAGAAAGAACTGATGGAGTCTGAATGCAGATTGAGGCATACTTTTGAGGTTTTTTTCTTTGGTTTGAGGTTTGTTTGTTTTTCTGGTCTATGTTTTCTTTTATATGACTAATATGAAAATATGTTTTGCATGACTACACATGTATAACCTATATTAAATTGCTTGCCTTCTCAATGATGGGGGTGGGGAGGGAGGGGGAGAATTTGGAACTAAAATTTTTAAAAACAAATGTTAAAAATTGTTTTTACACGTAATTAGGGAAAAATAAAAGACTAAATAAATAAATCAAAGTGAAGATTAGAAAAAAAATCAGTTTTGGTAGCTGAATGGAAGATAGAATTTAGAAAGGAGAGACTGGAAGCAATGAGTGCAATTAGGAGGCTATTACAATAACCCAGACTCCATGGGCTTAATGAGGGCTTAAAATAAGATAGAAGCTACTTAAGTGGAGAGGAACACAGCTAGGTGGTACAGTGCATAGAGCATTGGGCCAAGAGTCAGGAAGTCTCCTCTTCCTGAGTTCAAATCTGGCCTCAGACACATACTAGCTGTGTAATCCTGGGCAAGTCACTTTACCCTGTTTGCCTCAGTTTCCTCATCTGATCTGTAAAATGAGCTGGAGAAGAAAATGGCAAACTATGGAGTCATACTTGACTGAAAAATGACTAAACAACAACAAATTTAAGTGGAGTAAAAGGGACAGATGTAAGTGATAAGGAAGAGGTTTAATTGACAGGATTTGGCCACCAATTGAACAGATAGATGAGAAAGTGTAAAGAGTAGAGAACAACAAAAAGATTACAAATCTGGGTACCTGGAAGGATCATAGCACCCTTAGTAGAAATAGGGAAGTTAGAAAGAAGGATAGGCTTAAGAGGAAAAAAAATGATTTCTGTTTTGGTCAGGTTGAGTTGGAGAGATATACAGGATATCCAGGTGAAGTTGTCTACAAGGTAGCTGATATTGTAGGACTAGAGAACATAAGATGGAAACTAGATATGTTGACTTGGGAGTCATCTGTGTAGAGATGATCATTGAATGGTAGTTGATGACATCACCAAGAACAAACACTAGGGAGGTAAGAGAAGAGGACTTAAGACCAGAGTTACACCTATACCTGTTCAGGATATGAAGGCTGAGCCAACAAAGTAGAGAGAGAAGTCATCAGACAGGTAGAAAATAGTGCCACTAAAGCCCAGGAGAGGAGACACTATCCAGGAAGAGAAAGTACTTGTCGAAATTAAGCTATAATGGAACAAAGAATTTAGAAAGTAGTCAAGAATCAGTTTTTCAGACATCTCAAAGTGGGGGAATATCCCAAAAGAATGAAAAAGGTCACAGGTGGTAGTTTTACTCTAAAAAAAAAGAGGGGGGAGGCAAGAGAACAATGCGAAACTATTGGCTCATAAGCCTTTTGTTGGGTTCTTTCTCGAATACTGAAATAATGAGGCTGACACATGACTTTTGCTTGCTAATGGGAAAGCTGATTTCAGCAAGGATACTTCATCACAAGGACACTTACACAGAGGATGTGCTGGAGCCAGCTTGAACCAGCTCCCAAGAACTAATTGTTAAATATTCAGGGTGAGCATTTACATTTGGAAATTGGCAAAACTAAAAATCAGGGCTTGATTTATTCTTTTGTTGATTGTCTCTAGACTTTAAAAACTGATGGAGAAAATGTTAATAATGTGCATTCAACTTAAAAGTGCATCCTGGTGTGCACATTTTTATCCCCCTGGGAGGTGGTCATTAAACATTTACCAGCACACCACACCAGCAGACCCCATTAGAGTAGCTTGGAAAAGTGGATTTTCATCAAGCCTGGGGAGTCTTTGGGGTTTCCTGCAGGGGTCTTTCAGAGGTTTCAGTTACTCCCCCAGGACCCAAGCCTGACCATCTAAATGCAGTTGTCATCGTCAGGGCTGGCTCCATATTTTGCAGTTTGGACCTTTCTGTGAGCTTCCTAGAATACTTTCATTTGTAAATTTAATACCAAGAGGAAGGGGTTATTTAAGGTGACAGCCAACAGGCATCTCCTAGAATAACCCCACCAGCCTATGTTGTCAGCTCTTGAAAACCTTGATGAGCATAGTCTATGTGTACGTGGCAGAAAACCCAAGAAGGGATCTGGCACACTTTCACAGATAATTTTAGCTAGGCAGCTTGTAGCATTGGACAGGGGCCTGAATTTGGAGTCAGCAGACCTGGATTTGAACCCCATCTCTGCCTCTTACTACCTGTGTGATCTTTGGCAAGGCATTTGTGGCTTCTCCAGGACTCAATGCCCTTCAACATCCCTTCTTGACCTAGATCTGTGCTTCTACAACAGATGACATATTTATAGTCACAGGATGGAGAAGTATAGAGAATATTTGACCCTAATGGGTCCATTTCACTCAGTACACAAAATGGAGCTCTTACTATTCTTCTCAAAAAGACAGTGAAGTCTTCTGACTTCAATTCCAATGCTCTCTTCACTGCCACATGCTGCTGCCCTTGCTCTGCAGAAGTTATTTTCAGCCAATTGCCCTATGACCCAATTTACAATCTCTGTCATGATCCTAGTAGTAGTATCCACTAAAATTACATAACTCTGTGACATATGCAATCATGGAGATTGCTTTGTTCATTGAAATTCTTTGAGGAATGACATCAAGTGAGGCAACTTTGCATCATCAGTGTTGCCTGCAATGTTCAATGGATGACACAAAAGGAAAGAAGGAAGGAAAGAAGGAAGGAAGGAGGGAAAGAAGGAAGGAAGGAGGGAAAGAAGGAAGGAAGGAGGGAAGGAAGGAAGGAGGGAGAGAAGGAAGGAAGGAGGGAAGGAAGGAAGGAAGGAAAGAAGGAAGAAAAAGGGGTGAAGAAAAGAACAGAAAGAAGAGAGGGAAGAAGAGAGAAGGAGAGAGAGAGGGAGGAAAGAAGGAAGGATAGATGGGCGACAGGGAAGGAATGGAGGAAGGAGAAAGGAGGACTAAAAGTTTTATTAAGGGTCTACTATGTGTCAGGCACTGTGCTAAGTGCTTCATAGATATTATCTCATTTGATCCTCACAACAACCCTAGGAGGTAGGTGCTATTATTATCATCCTCATTGTACAGTTGAGGAAACTGAGGTCAACAAAGGTTAAGTGACTTGCCCAGGGTCACACGGCTAGTAAGGATCTGAGTCCTGATTTGAAATCAAGTCTTCCTGACTCTAGATTCCCTACTGATGCAAGAGTTCTTCAAATGCTCCTATTATTCCCAAGTAGCATTGAACTAACAGATTTGAACCACAGAACACTACAAAACTTTCTGATTAAAGCCACAGCAATTTGCTGGATAAATAAAATGAATTTTAAAAAGGGATGAAAAATGCAGACTTCCCAGTTTATGGCATGCATGCAGCTGGATAGGCAGTCCATTTAATTAGTTCACATGGATGTCTTGGACAGATGATGTGCCCAAAATTGAATAGGAGGAGAAAATCAGACCAGATTGCATTTGGGAAATTCAATGATCCTAAACTACTCATTGCCACAAAAACACATCTTTTAAATGCCAATATTCTTCCTGTAATGCTATATGCCTCCAAAATATGGAGCACCACAAGTGCAAAAGAATTGAAATTGATTACACAAAATATCCTACCCTCAGCCTGAGTGAAGCAGGGGTCACAGAGAAGAGGGGAGTGATAGCAAGTTATTGAATGAGGACACAAGTTAAAAAAAACCCAAGTCTTAGAAAAGATAAACTTCCAAGATTTAAGTATATAACTCAAAAATGAGGCAAAAATAATTAGAGGAAGCAGTGCCATCTGGAGGCCAAGGAATAGCAAGCAGAAGCTAGAAGTTTGTTTTACAGAAGGTCAAATCTCAGAACATTCATAAGTTATAACAAAAACAACAATAATTTTGTCTCTTTTAGTTCTAAATCTGTAATACTATTTAAAGAAAAATGTGTTGGTTAGTTGAGGGAAAGGGGGAGTATGGCATTATCAAGAATTTCCACTTATAGCCTGATTCCCCTCTTATAGCATGAAAGATAGAATAACAGCAAAAAAAAGTTGGGAGATGTTGCAACAGCAGAAGAATCTGTGAAGAGTGAGGAGAGAGAGAAGCAGCTAGGTGGTGCAGTGAGTAGAGCACTGGCCCTGGAATCAGGATGACCTGAGTTCAAATGCAGCCTCAGACACTTGACACACTCTTACTAGCTGTGTGACCTTGGGTAAGTCACTTAACCCCAATTGCCCTGTCTTCCCACTTAAAAAAAAAGACTAGGTAGAGAGAGATTTGAGCTAGCCACTTGCCAGTGATGAGAAAATTCTCAGCTCCTTTTTTCTCTCTTCCCCCTGCCTTCCTTCAAGTGCCAATTAAAATCCCACCTTCTACAAGAAGCCTTTCTCAATCCCCCTTCCCTTCCCTCTGTCAACTATTTCCAGTTTATTCTGTATATTTCTTTTGCGTACATAGTTGTTGGCCTGTTATCTCCACCATTAGACAGTGAACTCCTGAAGAACAGGTACTGTCTTTTACCTTTCTTTGAAGACCCAGTGTTTTGCACAGTGCCTAGCAAATCTCAGATGCTTGATAATTGTTCATTGACTAACTGATTAATCACAGCTTAGCACAGTGAATAGCATGTTGGCCCTGAAGTCAGGAGACTTGAGTTCAAATTCAACCTCAGACACTATCTGTGTGACCCTGGACAAGTCTTTTAACCCTATTTGTCTCAGTTCCTCATCTGTGAAATGAGTTGGAGAAGGAAATGGCAAACCACTCCAGTTTCTTAGCCTAGAAAACCCCAAATGAAACCAACTCATCTACAACAGGACACACATAAGAATGAAAAGGATTCCAATCAGAAAATAAACAGTACAAACAGCTACTAAGCACAGTGAATAAAGGGTTTGAGCTGAAGTCAGAAAGATCAGGGGCAAATTCTGCCCCCGATAGTAGCCGTGTAACCCTGGACAAGTGACTTTACCTCTCTATGCCACAGTCTCCACTTCAGTAAAATGGGGATAATAATAGCACCGCCTAATTGGGTTGTTGGGAGGATGAAAGAATATGTAAAGTACTTTGCAAGCCTTAAATCCCCATATGAATGCCAGTTGTGGTCCTTAACCTCGGATGCTTTTTGACTAGCAGCCTAGGGGAAGAGGTGCATAGCTCTCAGCTCTGTTCCTTCCTACCAGAATGGAGCAGGAAGCAGCATTGGACCAGTAAGTGAGCATCCCATGATTCCACCGGGAATTACAGAGATTTGAGTTAACCCCCTTAGCAGTAAGAAGTCTAGCACCCAGACAGCCCCAGCTGTTGAATTTCACCAACACACCAGTTGGCTTTCAATAATCTCCTTCCCTACCATCAGTTCTGATTGCCACCTTCTTAGAACAGCCGGAAGCCCTGCCTAAATGTTGAAGGAAGCAGGCCGGGGGAGCAAGAATCCAGAAATCAGACACACGTATTTGAGCCTGCCCACCACTCTTCACAGGCTTGGTGCACAAGGTGCAATTTCTTCTGACCTTTCCAAGTCTCAATTCCAAGTTCAAAAAAATCACTAAACCGGTGAATTCTGGGGCAAAGTCTATTCAGTCACTTCTGTGGTCCAGCATCTCTCTGGCTGTGCTTGCCTGGTAGCTAGAGTATCATACCATGATTCTCACAGCTAAACTGTGAAGCAGTTATGTTGATTCTTAGATGATCCCATGATTTAATCAGTGTAGGCACTCCCTTCTTATGAGGAGCTCTTAGACCCTTCCTGTCTTCTCATCTCAAGGGGTTCTTGATGAAGCCAGCCCATTCTCCTGCTATACAATTCTAGGATAAGTGCTTGTCCCAGAGGAGCTAATAAACTTCATGCACTGCCCATTGAGCTAACATGGCAAAATCCAAACAATATGTGTTTTTCCTATGTGGCTATTTGGGCAGCTAGGTGGCACAGCAGATAGAGTGCCAGGCCTGGAGTCAAGAAGACTCATCTTCATGAGTTTCGAATCTCACCTCAGACATTTACTAGCTTAGTGACCCTGGGCAAGTGACTTTACCCTGTTTGCCTCAGTTTCCTTATCTATAAAATGAGCTAGAGAAGGAAATGGCAAACAACTCCAGTACCTCTGCCAAGAAAACACCAAATGGAGTCACAAAGAGCCAGACAAGACTGAAAAATGAATAAATGAGGTGGCATGGTGGACAGATTGCTGCCTCTGGAATCAGGAAGATTCAAGTTCTAACATAACCTCAGACACTAGCTTGTGACCCCAGATAAGTCACTTTCCTTCAGTTTCCTCATCTGTAAGATGGAGATGATAACAGCACCCATCTCTCAGGGCTGTTGTATTATCAAATGAGATAATAATTATAATTGCGTTTATTACTTGTTTGCCTTGTTCCAGGCACTGTGCCAAAGTGCTGGGAATACAAATTAAAAAAAAAGATGGTTCCTGCTGTCAAGGAGCTTTATATTCTAGAGAAAGATAACACTTTTAGGGTAATGGTGGCCAGGGAGGGGTGTTATTGTCAGAGAAGTCACAGAGATTGTAAATTGGGTCATAGGGCAATTGGCTGAAAATAACTTCTGCAGGGCAAGGGCAGCAGCATGTGGTAGTGAACTGAATTCAGAAGACTAAGTTTTGCATCCCAGCTCTTCACCAATTTGGTGATTTTGAGCAAGTTATCTAACCTCACTGATGAGGATAATAATATTTGAATTAATTACTTAAAATCAAAGAAAGAATCTTTGTTGTATAGTATGTGCTATATAAATGTTAAATATTGTTAGTATTTTCTCCCTTGAATGACTACAAATTTCATTAAGAAGCATTAGAATGATGTCAGTCAATGTGATTAGTACAGCGTCATTTAAGAACAAGAACATTTGGAAAACTTTGCTGTCCTCAAAGATTCTTTCTTTGATTTTAAGTAACTAATGCAAATATTATTATCCTCATCAGTGAGGTTAGATAACTTGCTCAAAATCACCAAGCTGGTGAAGAGCTGGGATGCAAAACTTAGTCTCCTGAATTCAGTTCCAATGCTCTCTTCACTGCCACATGCTGCCGCCCTTGCCCCGCCAAAGTTATTTTCAGCCAATTGCCCTATGACCCAATTCACAAACTCTGTGACTTCTCTGACAATAACACCCCTCCCTGGCCACCATTACCCTAAAAGTGTTATCTTTCTCTAGAATATAAAGCTCCTTGACAGCAGGAACAATCTTTTTTTAAAAAAATTTGTATTCCCAGCACTTTAGCACAGTGCTGGAACAAGGCAAACAAGTAATAAATGCTCTTTTCATCCATTCATTATTGCAAAAATTGGTGGTATAAAATTATCTCTTAATTGTCAGTGTCATGGGGAGTGGGAGTGCTAACATAGTTAAGAAATTGAAAAAATAGAAAATAACATTGCAAGGGGTGTGAAACTGACAGCGATTAGAAAATGGAGCTTTGGATTCTTATCAGAGTTGGGATAGAGATATTAAAGGGGCTACTAGGTGATGCAGTAGAGTACGAGGCTTGGAATTAGGAAGACACGTTTTCATGAGTTCAGATCTGACCTCAGACACTAGCTATGTGACCCTGGACAAGTCACTTAATGCTGTCTGTCTCAGTTTCCTCATCTGTAAAATGAGCTGGAGAAGATGGCAAACCACTCCAGTATCTTTGCCAAGAAAACCCAAGTGGGATCAGGAAGAGTTGGATATGACTGAAACAACTGAACAACAACAAGAGATATTAAGGGGTCCCTTGATAATTTGGCAACACATGTCACAAATGTTATCACAGAATCCAAACGATATTATGAAAGAAATAATCTCTGCCAAGCAAAACTCTGTTATAGTTATAAGGGGAAATGATGTTGGGTTAAGATTTCTAAATGAAGAAAACCCAATAGATTTGATGACAAAATTCTGTCTCTTTATAAAGATACCCCCCTCAATCAAGATAAGAATGTAAATATTTTACAAATACCCTCTGGCACAGAAGGTGAGCCAAATAGTTGAGTAATAAAATTGCTGGATTGTTTTCCATGCCTCACCCAAAATCCAAGGGATGCTCCTCTCCCAAAGGGGCTTCTGCTCGGAATTCATGTGGACTGGGTTTGATCCCGGGGGAACCTGATACTAAAGAGAAAGAATGTGGCTTTTTTTGCCCTCAGAGGCTCATTATGCCCTCAGCTTAGAGTTCTAGGGAAATTATCTTAAAGCTTAGGTTTGGTTTAGGTCTAGGGTCTCCCCAAAAGGTATTAGCAGAGGACCTTCTAGAAAGATATTCAATGCACAAAGTAAATAGGGTATGGGACAGTTATTTATTTTCTCTACCACAAAAGAAATGCTTCAAATACAACAGACTTGTAAGTACATATTGCCAGATACTTAATATAACAGCATACTTAATATACAGCAATCCATCGCTCCTATTATATTGACCCAGAATGTTGGCAACTAAAACATGAAATACTTTGTGTAATTTCTGAACAATTGTTCTTTCATTTTTCCCTCTGACCTGATCTGTCTGAACCAATCCCAAGTCCAGGACTCCCAGCAAGCCAGGGCATGGCTTAGGCTTTCTTAATCCTTTCACTTTCACCACCCTCCTGGGGCTGTCCAAAAAATTGTTAGAGATCACCTGATAGTAGCCAACGACAGCTGGTTCCAGGAGCTCCCAACTTCTCTAACTCACAGAATTGCCACAAAGGCTAGGAATATCCATCCTGGGACTACTGTTCAGTTACTTGTCTTCAGGAAAAGAAACCAATGCAAAAGAGGGAGCCAGGGATTTGAGGTCCTAGTCCAGGCTTGGCTAGACAAGCATATGTTCTTACTGCCATGTTTATGTGATCTTCCTAGCCATTGCCTGATTCTTAAGAGTATTAGAGAAAGTAAGGGTTTTCTCTTTTTAAGTCTGAGTAGACAGCTTCTCTCTTGGCTCAGTGGTCAATCCTCTGTCACATTACTTACACACACACAAATACACACACATACACACACACAGAGGCATCCACATACCCACAGGCACTCACACACACACTTCATGCAGACCAAGGAACCAATAAGGAGCCCCTTGTCATTTGCGCCCTTCATCAAGAAGCATGCATCCCTGGAAGCGGTGAGAATATAAGCTTAACCTCAGTGCTCCTATTACACTTGTTTAAAGTTTGTTTTGTTGTTGTTACTGTCACTTAGTCATATCTGACTCTTTGTGCCCACTTGGGGTTTTCTTGGCAAAGATATGGAATGCTTTGCCATTTCTTTCTCCAGCTCATTTTACAGATGAGGAAACTGTGGCAAACAGAATTAAATGAATTGCCCAGGGTCATACAGCTAACCAGTGTCTGAGACTGGATTTGAATTCAGGTCCTCTTGACTCCAGGGCCAGTGTTGTAGCCACTGCACTACCTAGCGTATTTCTAAACTTGAAATGAGTTCACAGGATAGCATGCCTTCACTGTACGAGTGCAAAATTATGTTACGTTATCAAAGGCCAGAGAGGACCAGGCTGGTCTGGTACTTCAGTCTTAAGATTGGAACAAAATGAGACTCTTGGCAATCTATCTAACAGATAGCAAAGGATGTTTACTTAGCCGTGTCCGAGGAAGGACACCAAAAATGGGGGAAAGGATATTCATCAAGGTTTGTATTTGATTTATCTTCATGGTGTTGGTCATACAGTGCTGGTCATGCTTCTGGTCTATTAGTCCAAAGCCTCAGAGACCAGCTGGAATTCCTCATGGCTTTTACTGTGTGTGACAAGGAAGTTAACAGCCCAAGACAATTGAGTCACAAGGGCAATGCCAATACTTTTTGAGGAAAAGAAGTAGCCTGGTCCACAATATTCCCAAAGGAGGTCCAAACCAGATTAAAATATAATTGGGAAATATTTAAGAAACAAGTAAAAGTATAATAAAACATAGATAATATCAATGTAGGGGCAGCTGAGTGGCACAGTGTGGAGCCTGGAGTCAGGAAGATCCATGTTACTGAGTTCAAATCTGGCCTCAGACACTTACTACTTGTGTGACCCTGGGCAAGTCACTTACCCCATTTGCCCCAGTTTCCTTTTCTATAAGTAAGCTGGAGAAGAAATGGCAAACCCATTCCAACGGCTTTGCCAAGAAAATCCCAAAAGGGGTCATAAAGATTTAGACACAACTGAAACATCTGAACAACAAATATTAATGTAGTTTCCTAAGTCAACACGTGGGTCAGCTAGGCAGCACATTGGATAAAGCTCCCTGCCTAGAGTCAGGAAGACCTGAGTTGAAAGCCTCAGATACTTACTAGCTATGTGACCCAGGCCAAGTCACTTCACCTTGTTTGCCTCAGTTTCCTCATCTGTAAAATGGGCTGGAGAAGGAAATGGCAAATCACTCCAGTATCTTTGCCAAGAAAACACTGAGTAGGGTCACATAGAGTCAGACACAACTAAAAATGATTGAACAGCAACAACAAAGTCAATATGCAGCCCACAGGGCTCCTTATGTAGGGCTTGGTGAGCCCTATTTCCATTTGAGTTTAACACCATTGATACAGGGAATATCTGGTGAGGAAACTCCCTCTATAAATGAAAGTTGTCAACTGTCCTACAAAGTTGCCTGGAACACTTCATAATGGCTGAGTGACTTGCCCAGGGTCATATAGGCAGGATGTGATGGAGAAAGGACTCGAACCCTGGCCTTCCCAACTCTACCCTCTACAAGATGCTGTTTCTATTTATATGGAATTTATTTATTTGTTTGTGTGTTTGAGGGGAGGCAATGGGGTTAAGTGACTTGCCCAGGGCCACACAGCTGGTGAGTGTCTGAGGCCGGATTTGAACTCAAGGTCCTCCTGACTCCAAGTCTGGTGCTCTATTTGCTATTTCACTTAGCTGCCCCTATGTATACTGAAATGAAATACTCAAAGAGCGACAATGTAGATTCTTACATTAGTCAATTAGCAGCACTTAGAATATATTTGACTAAGAAAGTCAATATTTATTCTGTGCCCCTGCTTAGAGCGTACAGTGAGATTCACTTACAGTCACTGATTTCATCTGAAGAAGACAGCAGGTATAAAACATCTGAGTAGCTAAGTTAAAAATGATGCAGCGGCAATGACAGGAAACAGCAGGAATATTCTTAAGAGAGTAATAGGCTATCTGATTACCAAGTAAACAGTTCAACTTTTTTAAGGTTTTAAATTCTTCCATGTGGAAAAAAAAATCACAAAAAAACAAAAGAGGTTCTCATCATTCAGAAGGACATGGGAACCCTCTGTTATTTCTACTCCCAGTTTCAAGGTTTTATAAGGATAATTTCATATCACAGTTTCTATAAGTATTTCCATATCAAACTGAGGTGAGGTGGGGCAGAGCCAAGTTGGTGGAGTGAAAGCAGAGACTCGCTTGAGCTTTCCCCCAAATCCCTCCAAATACCTGTAAAAAATGACTCTGAACAAATTCTAGAGCTACAGAACCCATGACGTAACAGAGGGAAACAAGTCTCCAGCCCAAGACGGCCTGGATGGGTCGCTTGGAAGGGTCTATCACACCGTGCTGGGAGCAAAGCCCAGCCCAGCGTGGGCCAAGCCAGGATAGACCAGGCCAGAGCAGACCTGGTGGAGCAGGCCTCAGGGCACTGAATCACTGAGCTGTGGCAGTTACCAGACTTCTCAACCCACAAATGCCAAAGACAACTTAGCAGGTCAGTGAGAAAACTCTGTTGGACTTGGGTGAGAGAAGGAAGTGGTCTGGCCCCAGCACTGGGGCAGCAGAGGTTGCTACAGCAGCAACAGCAGTGATGGCTGCTTCCAGAGCTCCAGGCCTACAGACAGTGGGGAGAATCAAGCAGCTGATTAGAGCAGGAGTACAGGGATCTCATTGCTGGTGCTGAGGCAGGATCCTCTTACTTTGCCATACTTGGATCTTGGTTGCAGTCCTGGTTGGTAGTCCTGGGGTGAGGAGGAGCGCCAGTGTGGCAGAGTTTGTGGTGACTGTGGAGAGGGAGTCCTGGTAGTTACATGGCAGAAAGGAGTGCTTGTACTCACAGACCAGAGCATAGGCCAGAAGAGGAGCAAACACCTCTCATTGGATCATACTACCTCAGAAGAACTGAAAATTTACTGGTGCCTAGAAGCAGCTCCAACAACAGCAGCGCAAAACCCCCTGAAGCTTGAGACAGAGCACTTTCCACTCCGGAAACAGTCATACCCTGACAAAGAGCTCAAAAATCAAGTAATTGTCTGGGAAAATGAGCAGACAGCATAAAAAAAACTCAGACTATAGAATCTTACTTTGGTGACAAAGAAGATCAAAACATACAGCCAGAAGAAGATAACAAAGTCAAAGATCCTACATCAAAAGCCTCCAAGAAAAATATGAATTGGTCTCAAGTTAAGCAGAATGAGTTTTTCTGTCTATGATTCTAGAGAATTTTTTAAAATCCTGCCTTTGATGAATGGTTTCAGGTCCTTTTTGCTTATCTGAAATGCATGAAATAAAACTGAATAGTCAAGTTTGTTTAGAAGGGTAGGGGACCATCTATGATTCAAACACGTGCACAATTCTGATCACATATTGCCGAGGAATGGGATATCTATTTATACATCCATTCATTCATGTACTCACCACACTTGGTGTAGATGATCATGTGGTCGTACTCCAGGAGGACATAATCAATGACCCTGCAGCTACAGCAGCAGTTGCTATCTAACTCATGATTCTCTTGTGTCTTCTCATCATATGACTTTTGATTTTCCTCACTCTCCTTGAGTCATCTATTCCTTCTCTCTACCAGCTCTTGCTTTTCCCCAGACCCAATATACTTGACAGAGTTCTGAGCAAAAATTTCCTTGGGTGATCAGACAATGAAGCTTTCATTTGTTTTCAAGAGAGTCCTAGGATCTCTTCTGCATCTTCCTCATCACTATGTTCTATGTTTATTGAGGATGTTTTACCTCACCCCTGAAAGGACTTTAGGGACTGAGCTTTCTCTTTGGCTTGTGAGACTTTGTGGTGAAGACTCCATAGGATAGGGGACTGGGTATGTTGAAAAAATTGGAAGCTCAAAAAAAAGCTAGAAGTCTTTGTGACCATGAAGAACTCAAGCTGTGCATGCCCCTATCTTTTTTTTAATATTTTTTGGAAGGGGAAAGGCAAGGCAATTGGGGTTAAGTGACTTGCCCAAGGTCACACAGCTAGTAAATGTGTCAAGTGTTCTGAATCCGGATTTGAACTCAGATCCTCCTGACTCCAGAGTCAGTGGTCTACTCACTGCACCACCTACCTGCCCCTTGCACACCCCTATCTTCCTTAGGATCTGATCAACTATGATATGGTACAAAAGCAAGCACATCTTTCCTTTGACAATTGTTTAATGCTATGATTTTTAAAAATACAATATTGGTGTGGGGCTCTGTCTTTTAATCTCATTTCAAAGAGTGCTTGTCTGACAAGGTCACCCTCCTCCAATACATACTTATTATATTCCAATGGCTCCCCAGTATATTGAAGATCAAATATAAAATTCTTTGATTGACACTTAAAGCCCTTCATAATTTGCCTTTCTTTCTTTCCAGTCTTCCTACACCTTACACCCCTTCACATACTCTGCAATACAGTGACCCTGGTCTCCTTTCTGTTCCTTGTACTGCCTTCCTTCTGTTCCTTCCTCTACCTCCAGACTCTGTATTTTCACTGGCTATCCTCATAGTGGAAATGCTCGCCTTCCTCTCCTCTGCCTGGTGACTTCCCAAGCTTCTTCCGAGTTCCAGCTAAATCTCACCCTCTAAGGGAAGCCTTTCCCAATGCCCTTTAATGGGAGCATTTTCTCTCTGTTAATTACTTCCCATACATCCCCTTATGTATATACCCTGTTCGTACATAGTTGTTTGCACACTGTCTTCCCCCATTAGGCTGTAAGCTCCTTGAGAGCAGAGACTCACTCACCAAGCTCAGTAACTCCAGTGCCTAGCCCATTACCTGACGCATAGTTGGTGCTTAACAAATGTTTATTGACTGACTAATGAGTGATGGTCACAATATCATTGGAGAGTTTTTCTTTGACTAAACAGACTGAACAGAAGTCTTTTTTTTCTTCAGATAGTATATGTGCTTTGACCCCCTAAAAATTGAAAATGAAAACCTACAGGCTTTTCAAACCGTATTAGCTACAAAGCAGTATAGTATAATGTATGGAGCTGGCTTCAGGGTCAGAAAGACCCATTTTTAGTCCTGCCTCTGACGCATACTGGCTGTGAGACTCTGGGCAAGTCACTTAAGCTGTCAGTTCTTCAAGCATCTCTTTAAGACTGAAAATTAATAGGGGGAGTTCTCTCACTGGGAGTTCCCTACATCAAGGAAATCACAGGTTCAGACAAAAAAAAAGTCAAGATAATTTGGAACAATGCTAAAAAAAGATAAGGTGACTAAACATCCATAGTCTTTGAGACTCACAGATTCTACTGTGCTAGGAATAGAGACCCCAAGGAAGTCAGAGGCAGACAGGAAGGTCACATACACACCCAAATATTTATGGAGGCACATTGTGTGCTGGCAGAAATTGGAAGTTACATAGATGCTCATCAATTGGGGAATGGCTTTGTAAATTACAATTTATATACATAGTATGTGAATGTGATGGAATATTGGTGCGCCACAAGAAATGATAAATATGAATAATTCAGAGAAGCATGAAGACATATTAAAGAATGCAGAATAAAGAAAGCACAACCGGGAAACAACGTACACAATGACTATAACAACGGAAATGGAAAAGAAAATTGAAACCTTCTGCTGTATAATTACAATGGCCAAGTTTAGCCCAGAAAAGAGTGGAAAAAATGCAACTCCCCTTTTTGCAGAGGTAGAAGACTATGGATATGAAATATTACATATACTATCAGACACAGTTGATATGTTGCTTGGTTGTGAAGATGGGCTTTTCCCCCCTTGCCTTTAAAAATCTTCGTTATAAAGGCTGGCTCTCCGGATGGGTGAGGGAGGATATCTATATTTGAAAATGAAAGCGATATACAAAAATTTTTTAAAGTGATATATAAAGAAAAACAGCAGTAAATATACAATTTAAAATATTAACTCCTCCTGTAGGTTCTGATGGATATGTAGAAAAACCATCTTTTGGCACAAATCTGAATGAGATAGTACCTCCTCCCAAATCTTACATCATACTCCCTAGATTGTTTCTAACCCAATGACTTCATTCAGGAATGTACATAGAAATTAAACCAGCCCTCATGGCAATAATCACTTCTTAATGGGCTGCACAAGAGAAGTTAACACTATAACAATCCCTAATTGGTTATCAGCTCCCAGTCCTCTCAAGGCAACGGTTGTGGCAATGGCATCGATTACTACCAATAGCCAAGCTATTTTGTTGTCTATGGAAACAGCAGATGCATGTAAGGTTTGTGATGCACACTAAGTAAAATTGGCAAAAACAATTATTAATATTCTTACCCTTACCTAGGATATTCAGTTGAGTGGACAACCTCTTGAGTTGATCCAATAGTCCACTATCTCAGACAGACACTGTAAGTGAACAAAGACAACGACCCAGACGATGGACCCAGAATTGAACAAAAGGAGAAGAATGAGCTAGGTTACTTGTGGGAAACTGTGATGTTCCTTTAAAGATCCTAAACTTCTCCCTGAAACAAAAGATCATCTTTTTAACAACAACCTTTTCCCAGTTCTATCACTGTGAGTCATAGAAAGTCATAGTCTCCAAAGAATTAAAGTTGAGAGTCTTCCAAGGGATAATGGAGAGGCACATGCTGGGTGTGTGGAAGCTGCAACTCATTAAAAACCAAGAATACCAATCTAGTTTGATTACAAAAGAAGTGACATAAAAATCAGCAGAGATATGTATGACCAGAAGATAGATGAGTCCTGTGGTTAAGATGAAGTATGGCAGGTGAACAGTCCATGAATTCCACACTATGTAATAATGTACAGAAGATTAGAGAAAGGCCCCTAACATGATGGGTAGATTTCCTGTGGAGAATTCATGGGAAGACACGGACACAAACTGAACTGAAGGAAAGGGCATGAATAGGTTCTAAGCTGTTGTTGAAGGTAGGAGTCATACCATCAAGATCACAGATTCATTGAAATATTGAAATAAGTTCCCCAGTACCAGAATATAAGGTGTGGTCATTAATATTAACTCCCAAACTAAGAAAGAGCAGAAAGGGTAATTTTGTAGAGGTTTATTATGCCCCATGCTTGCATTGGAGCATTCTTCTTTAGAGATGGGAAACTGGAGAGTTAAGTTCAGCCACTGCAATTCAGATAGGTGGCTCTAGGCCAGCCCTGACCACAATTTCCGTTATTTCTAGTGTATGACTTGTGAGGTCTCTGAAGCAGCACAAGCCAACAATCCTAGACTAAAAAATACCATTGCGTTGCAACTACCACTCCAAGGCTCAAAGTACCTCGGATACAAAGGTTGTATTTAGGAGAAGAGGCTCTTCCACAGCCAATTCCCTTGGAACAATAGGAAAATGGAGTATGACTGGGGGTGGGGGTGGGGCACAAGGTAGCCATGCGCACCCCATCCCTGCTATGTGAATACAAAATTCCTTTCTCTCTGTAGGCAGATCACCATCCAGAGAGTAGCCAGCTTGCTGCCATATGTAAGGGAGTGATAGCCTTCTCTCTCTCTCTCTCTAAATTGAGAGAGACCGTCCACTAAGACCCATTGTCAAGAGGCATGTTAGTGGTCCAGTGGTTAGAGTGCTGGGCCTGGAGTCCAGAAGACCCAAGTTCAAATCTACCCTCAGACGTCTACCAGCTCTAACACTCTGGGAAAAATCTTTAACATCAGTCTGCCTTAGTTTCCTCAGCTGAAAAAGGGAGGTCATAATAGCATCTGCCTCAAATGAGATCATTGTAAAGCACTTAGTAGATTGCTTGGCACATAGTAAATGCTATATAAATGTTAATTTCTTCCTTCCTAAATATTATTTTCTTCCTTCCATATGCCATGATCTAAGGGCCCTTCATCAGCCTGGTTACTCTTCAGCTAAGCAATGTTAAATCATCTATGTTTGTTCGTGTTTTAATAGAAATGGACAGGACTACTCCATTCAATTCAACAAATGCACTAAATGCCTACTATGTGCTATGCACTGCTCTAGCGTCAGAAGAAAGACAAGGATAAATTCATTCTGTCAATGAAACTGTGTGATTAGGGATAATGACCAATTAACCAAATAGACTGCGACAAGGGATAACGGGAATTAGCACAAATGCATGTGAAATGTTATCAAATTTGGCTGAAAATCAAGGTACACAAGCTGCTAGGAATATAAACACACAGAACACCATGAACCCCTTGAGGAGGAATTAAATATAAGATGTGATCAGCTATGGAAGAAAGAAAAGAAACATTTAGAAACAGGAAGGATTGTTCAGAAGGGTGAGTCAGAATGCAAAGAGCAGAAAGAATAAATGAGAAGGGGAACTTTTCCAGGAAGATTCCATTAAAAAAAACCAAAAAACTCCACTTTGCTATAGCCATTGGCAGTCACTATGAAGAGCGTGTCAACTACGAGTGGGTATGTTAGTGTTCATGATTCAGAATGAAAGTTTTAGAAATTATGTCAGTTGCTTTTTGCTTCAGACCTTCTGCCCCTACCTCCACCCCTAATATTGGAAAACCAATGAAATTAAAGAGATCAGAATAGTGATAGAGATCACCATGTGTAGCTGTGACCTCCCTGCATACCCCCAACATATCATAGCCACAGATAGAGCTCCAAAATCCATTTAGGAACCTCAGAAATGTTTGTCATATGGTCAAGATGATGTACCAGATGAGAGAATAAGGACAGACCGGGGAAATCTATCATTGCTCCAGGGAAAACAAACAGAAAAACACCCAGTTGACAGGAAGGATGAGATGTAGAGAGCTTCCTGCCAATGTGAAGGGCATTAATGTTAAACTGAAACAAATTATTCTTAACTGACTTCTTGGGTTTGCCCTGCCTCCTTCCTCAAGCTGCTCTAATTACTTCAGTTGTTTTTTTTTTCTTTTGAATGCCCAAGTGTAGACATACTTCTTCTGCTGTCCGAGAAACCCCATAAGACAGATGCCATTTCATAGCACTATACACTGCATGATTCATCTGTACAGGTCTTTTTCTCCCTCCCCTCTCCCAGAAGATCCGAATGAAAGATAATTCAAACACACTATTTGTAAAAGGTTTCGTTGATGTATTCATTGCCATTTCACAATAATACCACCATACACATATCCTAATAGACTTCCCCCTTGTATAAGTTAAGTAAACACACATATCAGTGTATGCCACTTTGCACAATTGTGGTCCACCACCTATCTACTCCAACAGGAGGGAAGTGTGAATAATCATTTTTCATGGGGAGCCAAGATTGGTCATTTCATTTCATTTCATCCAAATTCTGCATGCTGTCATCATTTACATTATTGTGATCACTGTGTATATCGTTCTCTTGACTGTATTTTCATTATTCTATAACCATTCACAAGTCTTCCCATGAATGCCTCATATTCAACACTTCTTACAGTTAAAATACATTTCATTACATTCATATAGGAAAAATTTATTTGTTCAGTAATTTCTTAATTAATAGAGCCTATTTTCCCCCTAGTTTTCTTTGCTACCACAAAAGTAACATTATGAAAATATATGTGGCCCTTTGGCATATATCCTATATTTGGTATATACGTAGCCTTGGTTTTGGCTTTGACTTTCCTGTGGTATACACTCAGCATTGAGATCACAGCGTCAAGGTTACTGACTTTTCTGTCATAATTCAAAATTGTTTTCTGTAATAGTTGGATTAATTCACAACTCTGATGACAATATGTTAGAGTATCCATCTTCCTAAAGTCCCTTCAGTATTTACTATTTTGTTTTGTTTTTCGTCATCTTTCCTGCTTTTCTGGTTTGGAGCCAAACCTTGCTTTAATTTTCGTCTCTTATTTTTTCATGTGGTTGCCCTTTCTCTTTGAAATATGCATGTTCATATGTCTTGACCACTTATCTATTGGGAAATGACTCAGTCTTAGATATTTGTGTCAATTACCTGTACCTCTTGAATTTTGGGCTTTTACTGGGAATAATTTAATGCAAAATTTTTTTCTGCCACATAATAGCTTATCATCTTACATTGATTTTATTTGTGAAAAAGCTTTTGAATTTTATATAATCAAAACTCTTTATCTTTTGTGATCTCTTATCTCTTGTTTAATTTTTAAAGATGTTGCAATTTCTTGGCTAGTATTTTAAAGATTTTTGCATAAATATTAATTATTGATATTAGCCTATAGATATCTTTCTCAGTTTTCTTCATGATTTGGAAATCTGGATCATGTTTACCTCACAGAAAGAGTGTGAAACAAAAATACATATATAAATATGCAAAATACACAAGTTATCAGAATAAGAAAATGAATAGACGAGAAAGCAATTCCCAGTTTTTTGGGGGAAAAAAAGAGGAGTAAATGGATTTCCAAGTGAACTGTATCAAAAATTCATGGATAAGGATAAGGACAAGGACTTGACCTATGATTTTAGTGGTTGTATATATCAAGCTTCCTATACATACATTGGTCAACATCTTCCCTTTAACTTTATAGTTTTAAAGAGTTGCCTAATTGCACTGATATCTAGTGATTTGCTAGACTTCAAACTATATTATAAAGCAGCAGCTTATCAAAACTAATTGGTAATTGTTAAAAAATACGGAAGTAGGTCAATGGAACCAACTAGACAAGAGAGAAACAGAAACAATAGAATTAAATTACTCATTATGCAATCAACCTCAAAACATAAATTACTTAGAAAAGAACTCCCTATTTAAATAAAAACTGCAGGGAAGACTGGTTAGTAATGTGGTAGAAATTAGGCTTAGACCAATATCTTATGTCATATCTCCCAATAAATTCAAAATGGATACATGATCATAATATTAAAGATCAGAAACTGATCATGTATGTTTCATAGTTATAGATAGATGTATTCTTAACTAGACAAGGAATAGAGGCAATTACAAAAGGTAAAACAAATAACTTAGATTACATAAAACAGAAAAGCTTCTGCATAAAAACAATACATTGAAGATAGGAAGAGAATTGGTCAGGTGGGAAAAAAATCTTTGTACTAAATTATTCAGATAAGGGTTTAGTATCCAAGACATATAGGGATCATACACACTCAACTACATACACATGTGTTTGTACACACACACACACACACACGACCAAAAACCATTCCCCAATAGATAAGTGGCCGAAGGACGTGAGTTGTCAAAAAAAAAAAAAAAAAGAATTGCAAACTATTAACAACCATATGAAAGAATACTTCAAATCAATAAAAGAAATGCAAATCAGAAGAACCCTGAGATTTTACCTCACAACCAGCAAATTGGCAAAGATGAAAAGGGATGAAAATAGTCAGTGTTGGAAGGACTGTGAGAAGACAGGCACACTACTAGTCTGTTGGTGGAGCTGTGAATCAGGATAATCATTTTTCAAAGCATTTTGGAATTATGCAAACAAAGTTCTTAAAACGCCTATACTCTTTGTTCTAGAAAGTCCATTTTTAGATTTATTCCCCAAAGTTGGTCTTTGATAAGAAGAAAGTTCCCATAAACACCAAAATATTTGGAGCAGTATTTTTGTAGTAGCAAAGAACTGGTAACAAAATTGATGCCTATTGATTAAGAAACGGCTTGAATGTAATGGAATATTGAATATGAAAACAGTGACTATGGTGAATGAAGATCATGGAAAGTTGTACATGAACTAATAGAGAGTGAAGTAAGAAGAGACAAGAAAACTATCCATAATGATTTTAATAATGTAAATGGAAATAATATCACAAAACAACAAAAAGAGACTTGGCAGATACAAAGAACAAGTATGGCTTCAAAGAAGAGATATGAAAAGCCTCCCTCAGCCTACTCCATTGTAGAGGTGGGAGATCTATGGGGGTGGAACATCGCATATATTTTTAGACTTTTTTAATGGATTGATTTTGACATTTTCTCTTCTTCCTCTGTTTCTTTCTTTAAAAAAATATACTTTATTATATGGGCTAGGTCTTTGGGCCGAGAAGAAATACTGAGAGAAATTTTTGTGATGTAAAAACAAAAGGTATCAATAAAAATTCATTTAAAAAAAAAAGAATTCTTATTCTTTTAAGAGTTGAAGCCCGTTGCTTCTTTTCTGCCAAATTTTCTTCTGCTTTTGTTATCCAGATCTGTCACTCTCTCTCAGAGACTATTGCTTTAGACAGATTCTCCATCATGTTTTCTGTTTTTTTCTATCCTGTTGCTTTTCTTCTTTAGGACTGTTAAGATCTGAGACTTCAAATCAACTTCATTCCTAAAATCTTCTTGTAAAACTTTTTTTTCTCCTTTGAACTATTGTGTAGTTTCTTGCTTCTTTCATGATGTATATATAATTCTTTTTCTTCAAGGAATTTTGGCACATTTTCCTTCATCAATGATACTTTTTCTTTTAAGTCTAATTTTTCTGTCATTATGAGTTCCTCTGGTTTATGTGCTTTAGAGCTGGGTTTCCATATAGCTTTTCTCCCTTGGTCTTTTGGTCTTTCAGAATTTGTCTCATTCCCAGGAGCTGATCTCCCTCCTCATTCTTCGGATCCATCCCCTTTTCACCACTGGCCAAACCTCTCAGATTTGGAGGGGTGGGGGAGGAGAGGGCACAAAGAGGAGAGAAGAGCAACAGGAGAAGAGGCTGAGGGCCAGCAAGCTTTCTGCCCAGAGTAAACTCAGGGAGTGGGACTGGCCAAAGCTGGGCTTCTAGTCCAATATCCAAAAAACATTCATTAAGTGCTTTAAAAGATAATCCCTGTCCTAAAGGAGCATACAATCAAATGTGGGGAGATAGTACACAAAATGAGGCAGGAAAAGGGAAAGACCAGAGGTACCCAACTAGGTACTTGGGGGCATCTTGTTCGATGGAATTGAAACCGCAGTGGAGTGAATTGAAAAGTCCACTTTCTACCTTCTATAAAGGAAGGCATTAGGAAGAATTTGGTCTTTCACCCTCCAACCAGAGGGGAGAGGCTGAGGGAGATGCTGTCAGTCAAGGCTTGAGTTTGCAATTTAGGGATGAAATTAGAGGAGATAAGATTAACCTGGGAGGGGCATCTGGTTCCCAGGAGCTGATGCCAGTAGAACAGTAGACCTTCTTTCTCCTCTAACTGGCCCTGAATTCTTCTTTCATCCCTGGCATCCTATTCTATCTGCTCTCGCTGTCCTTGGTGGTGTTGGGCAGAATCATTGCCCGCTTCCTCTTGAAAGGCGGGGGTGGGGTGGGAGTGGATTCAGGCAAGGACCTCCACAGTTTGACCTTAAAGTGCAAGCCTGCGAGATCACTCATGCTACCTGCACCCAATTTGGGTACATGTGGTGACACTAAGGGGGCACCGCAATGCATCCACATCTCTGTGTCTTTGCATAGGCTGTCACTGGTTCCTCACACAACCTCCCTCTTCACATACTCCTCCTGGAATCCTCAGCTCCCTGGATTCCAAGTTTAACTCAAAGTATAATCTCCAATACGAGGTCTTTCATGATGCTTCCAGTTGTTAGCGCTCCCCTTATGCTGAAATTAGTCAGTATATGTCACGCAGGAGCTTCTACAAAGGAATATTTACTTGGTAAAGTATAATCATAAATATACGTATTTACCACCCCAACAATGGGAGGCATAATCTTCTTTCTCCTCTGCACCACCCACAGTATCTGGAGAGGGGAAGGGAATTAGGCTTATTGCTTGGTTCCTATGGAGCACAGTCCTAGTTTTAAGTTCACCCCGCCCCACCTCAGGCCCACTCTGGCTTCTCTGGGCTTCCTTCCATGGCCGGCTGCATATCTCTGCCTGTAATCCTGGTTCCAAGGTCACCATGACTTGTACTCCCTCATCAGTGAGGATCCAAGACCTGAAACTGAGGATAAATAACACAATAGAAACAAACACCACCAGATCCATTTCTCAGAGCTGGGGGAAAAGACAGGGTGCAGGGAAAGGCACATCTTCCCCTCTCATTGGTTCAATTCATGGCATCCACACTGGGTGCAAACAGAAGGAGTCATGGAAAAGAGTATGGCCAAAAAAGGGTAACAGAAGAACAGTTGAATAAGAGGTCAATTGACTCGGTCTTGCCATTGTTAAAGCCACAGGCAGCCTGTCAAAAGAGGCTGTCCCTATCCTCATGATAGGGGATGCAGCAGGTTCCATGTTAGGCAAACAGAGAATGTTGCATAGGCCCCTCAGGTGGTCTCTATGGTATATGAACTAGGCATGTTCAGAATCCCAGAATACACACTTCCTCCCATTTGAAATTTGCCCTCACATGCTTTTTCCCACAGTCCTAGTCCTAAATGCAGAACAGTTCTCTCCGGTCTTTGAGAAAGCACAAGCATTGCCCTCTCTCTTGCTTCCTTAATGCCTTACAGTAACGTCTACAGACAGCCAACATTATTGATATATTAATAATTAATGATCATACAATCCTACATGTACTGTCATGTGTATTTTTTACGTCATTTGAGACTCAGAAATATTCATCCTGCAATCTTTGGTTAACTCAAAGTCTATCTTAATATTAACCTCATCTGAACAAATGAGAGGTAGACATTTACTTGGGTATTCCTTGGAAACCAGAGGAAGAATCTCAGTTGTCTGTCACTCCTTGGAGGCATGTAAATCTTCCTTCTCAATCAGCCTATTGTGAATTCTCTACATGTAGTTCAATCTGTAACCAGACTTAGTTTACCTATAGAGTTTGCTTAATGAGGTTTGTTGCCTTAGGGGATGTAGGAGATTATGACTCTAACTAAACCTGTTCAACTTTTATGACACTGAAGGAAGTATAGGATTATGGATCTATCATCTCTTTAACTTTTATGGCCCAAGAGGAATGTACAATATGGAAGTGAATTATTTCTCTGTTATTCTTAACATAACTTTGCCTATAAAAAGCCTTGCCAGAATCCTCAAAGATGTTCAGATTTTCTCTGAGGCCTGAACCTATGCTTGAACATAATAATAAAACCTAGGCTTTTACCTCCATAATTTGTGTTGTGGTAAATATGTATTTGGCAGCGTTTATCCACCACATGAAATCAGAGAGGAGACATTTCTCCCGTAACAGCGCAGATGAAAATCACAATATTCTCTCAATACAAAGTTTCGCAGATTTACAGAACAAGGAGCATTTCACAAAGTTCCCTGTAATAAGCCAACAAAATATAAGCATTTTACAAACTTTACCAAATATCTCTGCTTGTTTAGTTTTATTGGCCTTTTAGGCTTTTTCACAACCCAGAAAAAAAAAGCAAAGACAAAGAAAATTGACTTCTGTCTGGAACAGAAATCTGATCCACACTGAGCTTCCATGCCACATGGATATCTCCCTGCAGGGATTTGAGACCTAGGGTCAATGTGGCATTGTTCCTTTGTCAAATAAGACAACTGTCCTTGGTGGAAACTCTTCTAATGATTAAAAGTGTCTCTTTCTACAGAGGGCAGGCTAAAATTCTCTGGGGAGTCCCTCTAATGTAGGCAATCCCCAGAAGTCCAAGAAATTTCCTCTGGGTCCCTTAAGCCACCTGAAATTCCCCCATGGGTCCTTGCTACTGTGGGGGCAATCCAAATGGAATTACAAACACACATTAGAACAGGAAGAAAAGTAGGCTCAGTTAGAAAAGGAGCAAAGGATATGAACTACTTGTGGATTTGAGGCACAGGCCTCACAGTTGTATGGCATTTTGCTTTCACAAAAGGAAAACAGTTTAAGTCTTATGTATAAAAAAGAACAGAGGGCAAGGGAGGAGAGAAAAAGCATTTATTATGTGCCTACTATGCACCAGGCAGGATGCCAAGTGCTTTACAAATATTTTCTCATTTGAGCCTTGCAACAACTTTGAGAGGTAGATGCTGCTATTATCCCCATTCTACAGCTGAGGAAATAGAGGCAGAGGTTAAATGATTTGCCCAGTCACATAGTAAGTGTCTGAGGCTGTATTTGAACTCAGGTCTTCCTGACTCCAGGCATGGCACTATCCAAACAATATGTACGTAAGTAAATATGATATATATGTATCCTGGGCTTATCAGTTTTAATATGGAGATGCCCTTGAGGAATTGTTTGCTTTTGTGGGTTCACTAGAGAGATTCTCTGCTCCAGACCTTTGAATTTTGAGAAACCAGACTGTGAGATCCTAGGGAAATGTTTTTAAATAGGCTGTAAATGTACAGTTGGTTCTCTTTTTTCTGGTGAGTATTTCCTCACAAGTCAGTTCCATTGGTATAATTTTGAAACTTTTCCTTTGTTGATTGTTTGGCTAGGTACTGATGTTTTTTATATTATTGAAATCTGTATAAGGATTGATCATAAGCTCCTAGAGGGCAGGGACTATCTTTTTCTTATTTGTATCCCTGAGGCTTTGCTCATTTTCATTATTGTTCGGTTGTGTCCAACTTTTGTGACCCTATTTGGGGTTTTGTTGGCAAAGATACTGGAGTGGTTTGCCATTTCCTTCTCCAGCTCATTTTACAGATGAAGAAACTGAGGCAAATAGGATAAAGAGACTTGCCCAAGGGAACATAGCTAGTAAGTTTCTGAATCCAGATTTGAACTCACTAAGATGAGGCTTGAGAGCAGGAACTATTTGACCTTGTATCTACAGTCTCTGGCAAACAGTATTCTAATTATTTGTTGAATTTAATTGAAATATTTGCCTCGGAGGCCAAAACTAGGAAGCACTGGGTGACAGTTGCAAAGAGTTGGATTTAGGTTTGATCAAAGGAAGTCTTTCTAACAATTACAGATATCCAAAAGTGGAATGGTTTAGATTCCCCCTTATCGGAGGGTTTCAAACTACTTGGGCATATTGTATGAAGAATTTTGTTCAAGTTAGAGTTGATAAGCCTCTGAGGACCTTCTAACTGAAATCCTGTGTGTGACAGTTTAGTCCTCTAATGTTATTTCATGAAGCTTTCACCTTGTATGGTGGTTCTTGTGGGTTCTGCTTTAGGTATGCTATATCTGAGGTTCCTTTTTCTGGTTTTTATAGTTTTTAGGTTGGAGGGGTTTGTACTGTCTTGTGGATCCATAGAATTTGGCTTCTCTATTTTTGAAAACTATTTATGCAGTAAATGGATTAAATTCTCTTCAAATGTTTGGTTATAAGGCCATCTGGTCCATTCTCAGCCTCCCAGTAGCTGGGATTGCTGGGGCGTGCCCCCTGCCCTTGCCTTTACGTTTCTAATTGACAAAACAACAAAGGGAAGGGATAGCTGGGGAGGAGCACTTTGGTTTGGAAAGTTACAGGGATGGTGAATGGACCCATAGAGAAACAGAGTGACATATCCAAGGACAATGCAAGTTGGCTTAATCATGGCTCACGATCATTTTTTCCCTTTCTTTTTAATTCTTTTTAATAAAGGAAGCCTCACTGGTAGGGAGGGA
This sequence comes from Phalanger gymnotis, assembly GCA_028646595.1. NCBI lineage: Eukaryota > Metazoa > Chordata > Mammalia > Diprotodontia > Phalangeridae > Phalanger > Phalanger gymnotis. Next base: position 394,369,585 of record CM053622.1, on the reverse strand, counting down.
GGGGAAGAGGTATATTAAGAAATGAAGATAGAAAAACCCAAGGTTTTCAACAATTTTTAATAAAGCTATGATGGCTGTTCCCATGTAAGATATGTGTGTATATGTATATGTATGTACACATACATATATACATACATATGTGTGTAGACATACACACACACACACATGGATCGTGTAACCGTATAGATGCATAGCTCATGGGTAGCATGAATTGGTAACTCTGAAATGTGGCCCACCAGTCCCCAAGGGAGACTGTGATTTCCACCTTGAGGAGACTAGAAGTAACAAGCCTGGGTGCTTGCTCCTTCCCTCCCCTGTCTCCAAGAGGGATACTGAATGCTCCCTGCATCCTCCCATCCCTAAATATTGCTGGTCTGTGGGATGGGTACAAAAGCTTCAGAATAAAAGCCACTTTCCTGGTCACTCTTAAGGGTGAAAGCTCTGAGTTGACATCCATCCCCTTGGCCCCTTCCCACAAAATGCTGGTTGCACAAAAGACCACTACAAATAGATGAATCACAAGTGAACCCATTTATTGAAGCAAACAGAAATCAGAGAAATTATACAAATTAGAATATACCGAAAGATACACATGTGAGTAAGCTCTTTAGATGGGAGTGAGATAAGACCTCGGCTCCAACCAAGAAAGATGGCCTAATGTTACCCAAGGAGTTTTCTCTGCGTTGGTAAGAGGCATGGTAGAAATCAAGGACATATTGGAGAGTCAGCTTCACCAGCTTGTCTGCAGCTCACTGGTCTGCTTTGTCTCTCTCTCCATTCATCTCCCCTGAAGAATCTCTTAAGTCAAAAGCTTCTCTCTCTCCCAAGCAGCTCTGGCACTGCATCACCCCTTGTGGAAATATATAGCCTTTTCACATATGTAGATGTATGCAAAACACACCAGGTTGAAAATTTGATTACATTTAAAAGTAAGGTAACCTCTATTTCTTTAATAAAATTGTATTTACGTTCAAAGCAAGATGCTATTTTGAGCTCAACAGAAACTAGCTCCTGTGCTGCTACTGCCCCTTAGTGGCCTTGAAGTCCAAGTAGGCAGGTACCCCCAAACCCCTATACATTAATGGACTTAAAGCATAGGAAATTCTCTGGTGGAGGTTCAACCAGCTCCTTGAAAAATAGATGATCTGTAAATCTAAGCCAAGGCCTTGATAGCTTTGCAATAGTGATCACAGAGAGGGACCACTCCAGGGACTGACAATGGAGCAAGCACATTTTATACAGGGACTGATTTCTTTTTAATAAAGATTTACTGTTTCATTACAGCCCTAAAATGGTATTGGGGAGAGAGAGGACCATTCATGAAGTTGGCGGCCACTGAAAAAAACTCCACAGGCCTATTGTGTGATGATGGTGTATAAGAGGAGAGATTTAGGCAGGGGAAAGGGAGGAGTATAAGGTAGAAAGAATGCTACATTTTGAGTCCTGGGATCATTTAATACCTGTGAGACCTCTTAAGCTAAATCACAGGATCTCCCCAGGGCCCACTTTCTCATCGAGAAAATGAGATCCTTTAAGGTCCCTTATACCTTTAAATCTATGATCCTAGAGCCTAGATCCCATATCCTAGATGTAGGTTTGACTGCACCAGTACAGAACAGCATTTCCCTTCTGGCCTGGGAAGGGAATATCCAGGGATTAGTCACTGTGTTCCAGGGAATACCAAATCCCTCTGCCAAAATGTCACCTCCTATCCTTGCAGGCAGGGTTTATTTCCTGGCCACCATCCTTGCACTGGCATCTGCGGACAGCTGTCTGTGGAGTCACCAGAACCCTTCGGTGAAAGCACACTTGGCTGGCAACATCTTTTTTGCTCTTGCCACTGTAAAGAGTCTGGCCAAGTGAACTGGGCAAGCAGATCTTCATTCTCTTCACTGAAACACAGGGTTGGACTCACTGAGGCTCACCACGCTAACCAGAAACTGGCCTCTTCACAGACAAAAGTACTCCCCTCTGTATCTGATAACAGATAGGTGTATATAGGTGCCATGTATATGTGTATATAGGCCACCTGGATAGCTAAAAGATCTTCTGGTAAGGGGGAGGCAAGACCAAGTGTCATAGATTTAGGGCTAGAAAGGACCTAAGCTACATTCAGAGATAGAATCAAGGAAACTGGGCCTCTAAGAGGTTAAATGACTTGCCCAATGCCTCAAAGGTGTATTGGCAGAGTTGGAATCTGGACACAGACCTTAACTCCACATCTACCAGTTTCTTTACACTATTACACACCACCTCTTCATTAGCCATTCCAAAGTCACACCTGTAAGACATCCCCTATTCTTATGAGTTAGGTGGGACAGGAGACAGTCAAGAAGGCCTGAGTTTAAATCCAGCCTCAGACACACACTAGCTGTGTGACCCTGGGAAAGTTATGGAACCGCTGCCTGTTTCCTTAACTATATAATAGGTATCACAACAGCATCTCTCTCCCAGGGTTGGAGGATTAAATGAGAAGGTTGTAAAGTACTCAGTACGTGCCTGGCACAAGTAGGTACTTAATAAATTTGCTTGTTTCCTTTCTTCCTTCCAAGTTATTCAAGTGTATTAAAAATGTAAATTTGATTATATACTGTCTTGTGAAAGGGGAGGGGATGGAGGGGAAGAAAATTTAAAACTTATGGAAGTGGATGTTGAAAACTAAAAATAAACTTTAAAAAAATGTACATTTGGAGACTAGCTCACAAAAACACCTGAACACAGAGCTCTGCTAGCAATCCCCTCTTGGTTTTTCCAGGTATAGCTCTTTCTTGTTCCCTGGAGCAAAGTATAGCAATAGGCAGGGCAAGTCCAACTACCTGTTTGTTTTTAAATTCTTGACTAGAAGAAGCAGTCAACTCTGTGTGGAGGACAGTCAAGGCCTCTCCTGTGCTCTCCAGTGGAAGGTCTGCTATCTAGTGGTGATGTCAAAGGAAGGGTGGAGGCTCACCTTACTCAGCTCTCCTAGCAGGGGTTAACTGGAGACTAGAACACAGTTGAGTCAGGAGTGCCAAACTGAATTGTTAAGGGAAAGAAAGCAATATGGAAACAAGATCACACACGTCCCTAAACACGAAGATCAGAATCCAGGGGGATGACGCATCAAACAAGGTCAAGGGCACAAGAAATGGTTAGGCCCAAGTCGGCTAGAGCGTACAAGAATCAGGAATACTGTCCACCAGAGGCAGGAGGGGGTGGGAAAGCACCACTGTGGTACCTGACCAGGAGAAATCTGAGATCCTTTAGTCCCTCCCTACACAGGGGCGTCTCCTCTTCTACTCCACCTCTCTGTCAAGCACAACAGTTTGTATTTTGTTAAAAAATATTTTTTTTTATGGTAGGATGTGGAACCACTTTTCCCCACCAAAGCTGAGCACATTCAGGGGGAAGCTGACGCTGGACGGAGTAATTAGAGCAGCATTTGGTAAAGCTGTGAAAAGCACACTGGTTCAGTGGGGACCTTTGCTGAGTAAATTATTTTAATTAATTAATTATTTATTTTAAATTATTTAAAAAATTTAAATAAATTAATTTAAAATTTAATTTTTAAATTATTTTTCTTTTAAAAAAGGTCTTTATTAATGTTTTATGTATTATGTATTAATATGGTATAGTATAGTATAGTATATCATTGTATCATCATCATGTTCCTCTTCCCTTTCTCACTCAACAGACCATTGCTTGCAACAAAAGTTTTTTTTAAAGAAAGAAGTCCAGTAAAAACAAGACATTAACCAAGTCTTAAAAGTATACACAATATGAGTTAACTTTGAAATAACATTATCTTAGGAAGATCAGCTACTGATTTGTATTTAAGTTGCCATATTAATGCAAAGTGAATCTCCCAAATTGGGTTTTTCTGAATGCTCGATAGCCATAATAAAATCAGGTTTAGTCTCTGGCAAATATTGCAGGGATTTAAAAAAAATATATTCTTCAGCAGAGACAATTAAAAAAAACTGCAGCCCAAAAGAGTTTTACCTATCTCTACCAAGAACAACTTCACCTTTTCATTATCTTTAAAGGTGAGGAACTACAAAATTAGTCTAGAGTCTATAGGAGTTAATGCTACCTCTGCATCTTTATTTGTCTTAAAAAAAAAAAAAAGCTATTTGGTTCTATGCACATTTTTCTGTATTGATTAATCTTCAGTGATGCAGAACTTCCCATGCTTCAGATCCAACCTTTTGGAAGTCTCAACTACTTACATCCCAAAACTGTTATAATTTACAAACCCGTAACCTCCAGATTACATTTAAGTTTTCCTTAGAGTCTGAACAGACGCTTTCCTAAAGCAGACCTTCAATAGGCCCTTAATAACTAACGTTTTAATAAATCTTTGTTGTTAATCAATTAATAATTAGTGATCTAACAACCCACATGTAATGTATACTTGTAGTGTCACCTGAAGCTCTGAAGCATTAACTGCCTTGTCAATGGTCCCAAAGATTGAATGTGAGTTTTGGACCTAATTCTTCCTGTCTCTGAGAGTAGCACTTGATGCCCTAAACCACAGTGTCTCCTGAATCACTGAGAGAGAATGTACTATACAGCCCTGTTTTTCAGTGGCCGAGCTTGGTCACTCGGCTTTACTTTGGTCTCGAGGAGTGTGATGTAGTCAAAAGAACACCAGACTTGAAGTCTCTGCTCTGACACTTAACTGTATGATGCTGGGCAACTAATTTTTACTATCCCTACTACTAGAAAACCAACTTCTAAAAACACATGTCTAAATGGCCTGAGGTGTCATATTCACATGCAACAGATGACCTATTACTTGTTGCTGTTCAGTCGTGCCTGACTGCATGAACCCACAGGCAAAGTCCATGGGGGTTTTCTTAGCAGAGATACTGCAGTGGTTTGCCATTTCCTTCTCCAGTGTGTCCTCATTTTACAGATGAGGAACTAAAGCAAAAAGGGGTTAACTGACTTGTCCAAGATCACATGGCTATAAGTACCTGAGGCCAGATTTGAACTGGAATCTTCCTAACTCCAGGTCCAGCGCTCTATCTACTGCAACATGTAGCTGACCTCAACTTACTACTGGCAAATGTAAATTCTTAACTCGGAAATGTGACCAAACAACCATTTTCATGATCGGAAGAACAAAGCATGGCATTTTAAAAAATGATTCATTTTAATTAAACAAGTACGAGTTCTTCTGCTTCTGAAAAATCCAGAAAAGGTATTAGGTATCAGTCCACTCCTAACACCCAGACTTCAGATTCTCTTCTGAAAAGTGGTAAGTTCAACAAAATCACTTTGCTGCATGTTTCCTGAGATGATCTTTCAACTGGGGGATGGTGGGTTGCTGCTCCTTGCATATATGACAACGCAGTGGTAGCTTCAAAAGGTCAGATATTCCACCTGGAACAGTCACTTTTCCATCTTTCTGGATCATTTTTATTACATCTGTAGGGAGAAAAAAAGAGAGATTTAGACTACTCTCAATAGGATAAACAGAAGAGGTACAGATAACCGAACTAAGGAACTTCTAAGGACAGCATGGTATTTTGGAATCCACTCACAGGACACTAGATCTCACACAAGAAAAAAATAAACCTGGCTTGGTTCTACACTTTCATGTCTTCTGTAAGAGATGAAATTTCACTAAGGTGTATATATTACTGTACTTTAAAATACCCTACACAGAACATACACCTTTGATAGTTGTAGGTAGGAGATGTATTCTTAACCAAACAGGACAGAGGAAATTACAGAAGATGAAACAGATAATTTTGATTACACGAAACAAAAGCTTCTGAATAAACAAAATTAATGCATTTAGAATAAGAAGGGAAACAGCCATATGAGAAAACTAATTATCAGCCCATCTATGTATCTACCTAAAAGCCATTCCTCAATGGCTTTCCTCGAAGTATTCGAACAGTTTTCAAAAGTAAAACTGGAAACGAATTGTAAAGAATATGAAAAAAATGCTTAAAAATCACTAACAGTAAAAGACAGGCAACAAAACAACCCTGAGGTTTTACCTCATGCCCTGACAACAGGCAAAGATGACAAAAGTCAGGAATAGTCAATGTGGGAGGGAATATGAAAAGAGGCAGCCCACCTCAGTGTTGATGGAGGTGCGAATCATTACAACCATTTTGGAAGGCAATTTGGAATTACGAAAATTAATTCCCTTTGACCCAGGAAGGCCATTACTAGGTTTATACCCTAGGAGGTCACTGATAAGGACAAGGTCCTCAGAGACACCAAAATATTTTTAGCAGCACTTTTTGTGGTAGCAAAGAATTAGTAATGAAATAGATACCCATTGACTGAGGAATAGCTAAACAAGTTATGGTATACAAATGTAATGGAATATTACTAAGCTGTAAAAAAATTGACTATGATGAATAAAGAGAAGCATGGAAAATCTTACGTGAACTGATGAAAAGTGAAGTTTAGCAGAGAGAACACAATATTCACAACGATGACAACATAAAGGGAAAGAACTACCACAAAACAAGGAAAAGTGAATGCTGCAAAACTACAAAGGACAAGTCTGGCCCTGAAGAAGTAAGAGAAAATTCCTGTCCCATCACTTAATAGAGTGGAAGGTCCATGGGTATGGAACACCGCATAGACTCTGATGTACTGATGGGTTTTGCTGATTTTTATCTCTTTCTCAAAAATATTATTTGTTATATGGAATGGCCTCTCTGGGAGGGAGGAGGGTGGTTATGGAATGTCACAGTGATGCAAAAAACAGAAAGATATCAAGTTTAAAAACTTTTTTAATATCCTATGACCCTGGGCAAAAGACAGTTCCTAATGATAGCCTTTTCAGTGCAGAGCTTGTAGTAGGGCAGCAGGGGACAAGGCAGTCAAATCAAGTCAGTCAGCATTTATTAAGTACTTTCTATGTGCCAGGCATTATGCTAAGTGCTGGGGATGCAGAGGAAAGCAAAAAATGTCCCTGACTTCAATGGGCTCACAATCAAATGTAAATGACTACGTATAAAAGTTAAATAATAAACTGTAGGCAATCTCAGTGGGAAAAGTTTCTTACAGAAAGTGAGATTTTAGTCTAAATGTGAAGGAACAGGGAAGGGAGGGAGAACATGACAGCACGGGAGATAGCCGGTGACAATGCCCTGAGTAGGGAGATGGAAAGGCCTTTGTCACTGGGTCATAGAATAACATGTAAGAAGACTGCAAAGGTAGGAAGAGGTCAAGTTTGAAAGGTTGTAAAAGCCAGAGGGTTTTATACACGATACCGAAGAGAGGGGTGACATGGTCAAACCCGTACCTTAGGAAGATCACTTTGATAGCTAAGTGGAGAATGAACTGGAGAGGGAAGAGATTTGTGGCAGGGAGACCCCACCTGCAGACTACAGTTTAGGTGTGAGGCGATGAGAGCCTGTGCCCTGGTTAGCAGCAGTCAAAGGAGAGAAAGAGGCAAGTATCAGAGATATTACAAAGGTAGAATCGACAGGATTTAAAAACAAACTGGCTGTGGGAGAGGGAGAGTGTGGTCATGGAGTCACCCATGTGAGCTTAGGTGACTGGGCAGCTACGTGGTGCAGTGGATACAGCAATGAGCTCGCATCAGGAAGACTTGAGTTCAAATCTAGCTCAGATACTTATGTATACTATGTGACCCTTTAAATCACTTAAAATCTGCCTGCCTCAGTTTTCTTAACCATAAAATGGGAATGATAATGCATCTAATTCCCAGGGTTGTTTAAGGATCAAAGGAGAAAATATTTGTAAAGTGCTTAGCATAGCCCCTGGCACATAGTAGGTGCTTAACAAATGCTTGTTTCCTTCCCTTCCCCTGGGAAGAAAGTGGTGCCCTCAAGAGTGATAGAGAATTTAGGAAGAGGGGAGGATTTAGTGGGAAAGACGATGAGTTCAATTTTGGACGTGGTGAATTTAAATTGTCTAGGACATATCCAGCACAAAATATCCAATAGGCAGGGGTGTGTGTGTGTGTTGTCTGAGAATCATCTACATGGAGATGATAACTGAACCTACAGAAGCTAATGAGATCACCAAGTAAAAAAACAGAGAGGGAGAAGAACCAAGACAAAGCCCTGGTAGATACCCACAGCTGGAAGGCATGACGCAGATAAAGATCCAGCAAAGGAGACTTAGGAATGGTCACAGAGGTAGGAGGAAAACTAGGAGAAAGCAGGGTCATAAGAAAGTAGAGAGAAGAGAGTATCAGGGAGAAGAGGGAGACTAGCAGTGTGAAAGGCTGCAAAGAGGTCAGGAAGTGGAAAACCGAGAAAAGGTCATTAGATTTGGCAAAAAGAACATTAATAACTTTGAAGATGATAGATTTAGTGGAATGATGAGGTTAGAAGCCAGACTATACAGAGTCAAGAGAGTGAGAGGAAAGAGACTGAAGGTATCAATTGTAGGAAGCCTTCTCATTGAGTTTAGCCACAAAAAAAAAAAAGAAAAATAGGACAACAGTTTTTGGCGATGGGAATATTAAGTAAGGGTTTTTTGAGGTAAGGGGGACATAGGCATATTTATAGGCAACAGAGAGGAAGAGACTGAATATTAGTGAGAGTGTGGGGATAAGAAGGGGAAATCTGCTACAAAAGCTGCAGGGGATCATTTGTGCACGTAGATGGGTTTGACTTGGCAAGAAAGGGCACATCTCCATTTGGGAGGGGGGTGAAGGAGGAGAGAGTAGGGGAAGGCAGCTGAGTCATGTGAGATGAAGGTGGGAGAACGCCGACCTCTTGGCAAATGGTCTCAAGAACAGAGGTCAATATATAGTAATATAATTTCTTCCACCCTCACTGCAGCAAGGCTTAAATTCCAAACAAGAGGAGAAATGAATTACCAAAAAATCTTATTTCAGATTGGAAGAATGAGAAAAAGGAGGAATGGCCTGAAAAGGGATTTAGCTTCCTCAAACTGGCTCTGCTCCACACTTGATGTGGCTAACAATCTTTCTACTCTGACCATAAATGTTACCTCCCTCCTGGTACACTACACAAACCACAGCCAATTCTTGATTATCCATCCCAGCAACAGGGAAAATATCTGAGAGAACCAAAACAACAGTAAATGTACAGATGTTTATATGCAACGACAGAACAAGTTAACCTCAGAGACTTGTACTTACAAGCTCCTCTTCCCTGCCAGCAGTATCTTGAAAAGGGTCTAGCTAACAATGTGATAGAGAGATAGAAGACCACTGAGAGACTGCAGAAAATCTCCAAAGTAGGCATCACTTATCTCTTTTCCAAACAAAATATAACAATTACTCCATGCATGCCAAATCTGTGTAATGAAAGAAGTCCACTGCCCAGCAGATGGTTCATTTCCTTCAAACATTCAATATAAAAAATTCAAGTCCAACCCAACTATTGGGACAGTCCTTGGGGGTTGTCAGAGGGTGTACTTTGTAGGGTGAGATCTATACTATTACTTAATTCAGGGATACAATAACGTAGGAAAATTAAACAAATTTTTTTTTAAGTTTTTACCTTGTGAATCAAGGAAATAGTCTGTATTGAAAGAATTCCAGTGTTTTTTATTCTTGAGGCAAGGAGAATCAAAATCCTGACTGATAACATGAAGATGCACGTGGCTAGATGGGGCAGAAGGTAAAAAAGAATGAAGAAAAAGTTATTTTAAATGCAGTTTTAAGAAGTTTAAAGTGATAACAATGATGACAGCTGGCATTAACACAGCTCTTTAAGGTTTGGAAAACATGACATATGCTGTCCCATTTAATTCTCACCACAGCCCTGTGAAATGGGTGCTATTGTTATCCATATTTCATAGATGAAGAAACTGGGGCTGAGAAGAGTGAAGTGATTTGTCTGGCATCACACGGCTCGTGTTCGAGGAGGGACTCAAACTTCCAGTCTTCCTGATTCCAAATCCAATCCTCTATCCGCTACACTGCCTAGCTTCCCCGCTATTTTCCAGTCCTTAAATGGTTTCTTTAAAACTAATGTGAATATAATTGTGCTATAAAAAACTGATGAACATGAAGAATTCAGAGAAACTTAGGAAGACTTTTATGAACTGACGTTGAAAGAAATAAGCAGAACCAGAATAATCTATACAACACAGTAACATAAAAGAAAACTGAAGGAATCCCAAACTCGGATCAGTGTGATGACCATCACTTCAGAAGACTAGTGAGATCAGTCGGCCACCATGTATTAAGCACATACTAACTGACAGGCACTGTGCTAAGCTGTGGGGACATAAAGAAAAGCAAAAGTAGTCACTGACCCCAAGGAGCTTCCATTCTAATGGGAAAGACAATATATATAAATCGCTATGTAGCTGGTAAACAGAAAGCAATCTGGGGGAAAAGCTCCTCTGGGCAGCAGGGGGCACTGAGAAACAGCTCCTGCAGAAGTGGGCATTAAAGCTTGAAGGGAATCGGAGAAAATAAGAGGCAGAGGGGAGAGTGCAGAGTGCTCCAGGAGCGGAGGACCATCGGTGTATTTCGAGGCAAGCTGGAAATGGGAAAGGTCCCTACAGGGACTCGACTCTCCTTCAAACACTTCAACGACGTTCCAAAAATGAACCAGAAGGAACTATGATGAAAAAAACCAAGAGAAGCAGCAATGATTCCCTCTGATCCAAAACCGTCCAAGAAGACTGCCAAGAATTTGAGGTGTTGTGAGAGGAGAGGAGGCCGGGGAAGAGAAAGGCAGCACGGTGAGGGAGGGAGAGTCCTGGCCTGTCACAGCAGCAGGAGACAAGGACAACTCCCTGCACAGGGGCATGGCTTCATTATTCCTGAGCCACATTAAACAACATGTTTTATTGCCATCCTCACTAATGCTACCTTTCCACTGAAGTCACTGCATGTTCAAGTATACGCGGACATACTTGAGTCTTACTGAGTTCTCTGTGGACTCTCATCCTCTGCAACAGCTGTGGGTACATAAAATCTGCAAGTATTTTCATTCAGATATTTATGATAAGCGCTGTAACGTGACACGACCAAACATCCCATGGAATGTGGATTATTGCCTCTGGATACCCAATAAAACCAACGCTGTCAAATTCTTTATTTTTCTCTCTGAGGAGAACTTAGGGGTTCCCCTTCCAACTGTTTTGCCTTTGGTGAGAGCATCCAGATTGACACAATTCACTCACCACCATGGTGCTCACTCAAGTCTGGACCCCTCCTCCCTAAACTTCCTCCACTGCCTCTGATTGTAGAGCTAGAGGGCAGAGGAGCAAATTTCCCAAAGCTTTCCTTTATAGGGAGCAGAAATTGGACTCCCAGCTCATTGGTTTGTATCTGCAGTTCTGCCTGGCTTCGACTCCATGGAATAAGAAGCCCCTGTGCTGAATACTTCCTGCTGTCTCCTCTCACCTTTCCAACCTCCCTTTGTATGCTCCCTTTCCCCATTAGTCAGTAAGTTCCCTGAGGACAGGATTTGTCTTTTTCTTATTTGTATCCCTAGCACTTAGCACAGTACCTGGCACACAGTAGGTGCTTAATAAATGTTTATTGAATTGAATTCAATTTCTCTGGAGTATGTTTACTCACTGGTTGCTGGTTAAGGATCTTACATTGAAGGTACCAACAGACAAGTTAAAGTTTATAAATGGTTTACAAATGGTAAAATTCTTAGCATCCTATGCTTCCTCTAACCTCTACCCTCTCATTGCAGAATCAGAAAGGGCTGCATAGGGAGTGTTGTTTTGCTTATTTCTGTTTTATAGATTACCATGGCCAAATAATTCATCACCAAATGGCCGGAATATGAGTGATGGGGCATTCTGTACTCAGTGAGGCCAATCCTCAAAAAGCTGATAGTAAATATGCCTAAACTGTAGTTAAGGATTAGAAACTCATCATGACAGAACTAAATGGTACCCAACACTACAAGTCTTACCTCATGCTAGGAATGGCGTGATAACCCAGCCGAAACTGCAGGTGTTTAGAGTCCACACGCTCTTCAATCATCTTTTCTCCTATAGCATGCATATGCTTGAGAAGCTCTTCATGTTGGTGATTTAAACTCTTCAAAGTGGAAAGGGAGATCCACGGTAATACAAGCCAGTGGTAGCGAGCTTTGGGATATTTGTCATTAATCACAACTACCTGGTCATCTCTGTAAACCTAGCAAAGAGAAGAGAATACAAAAACACAACACTATAAAGAAACAAGATTTCTCGTTTTACTAGTGGATTCTGCCTGGAGCCAACTGCTATGTTACCTTTCCATCTTAGTTTCTCACATACAACTCCAGTCCTCTCCAACAGCTGGGCCAGAGCGGACTCAAGATCCCTAAAAAGTAGCTTGCTATGGAAAGAGACTTTTTCTCTGAATGAACACACACACACACACACACAGAGCCAGAGTCAAAAAGTTTTTCACTAGAGGAAAGCAATTTAAATTGAATCTGTCCTTTCCATTTACATTACCCTAGTCATTATGTATACAATATAAATGGAAATAATACATAATGAAACAATATTCTGTGATAATAATGACCCAGCTGGGCCCTAGAGAAGAGTTGCATGGGAAAAATGTTTAGTAGATTTGAGGAACTGTTTTCCCTCTTTCAAAAAAAATCATTGTCACAAGGGATAGGTCTTTAGGCAGAGGAGAGATATATTCAGAAATGAATGTCATATAAAAACAAAAAAGCATTAATTAAAAAATAAGATTTTCTAAATAAAAATGAATCTGGAAGCCCTTTATAAAAAATGTTTGGTTGTTATTCACAAACAAGACAGCCAATATAAAGAATTCCATTAATAGAATACAATGACTGGCTCTTTAAAAATGCATCATGATATATTAACATACATCTTTCTTAATAGGACTTTTAAGGTATGTGATGCGCATACACACATACACACATGCAAAATCCTCCAAGAGACAGCTTTTCTTCTAAGAAGTTCTGCGGATGTGGGAAATTCATTTTTCTCACTCTATCCCACTGGTAGTATAGATATGGCTTCTGTGAGATGGTTTTTTCTGAAAAGAATTAAAAATATTTCAAATACATCTTCATCTTACCTGCATTTTGGGGTCATGCATAGAAATCTTCAAACCTTGACTCCAATGTCCAAAGGATACCTACAGTATAAGAGATGACAATGTGCACAGAATACCACAGTAACAGGGTTTGCAAAGACCCTTCCTTCCTCGCAACACCACAAGTTTTTTTGTTTGCAATTATGGATTTCAAGTCTGTTCTACCTTCATTTTCTACTATTATTGTCACAAAAGCTTCTCATTTATGTTCAAAAAAGGGTAAAAATTAGCAACCATGAATATTCTTTTCTTTCTCATTAAATTCCCACACTTAAACAATAGTAAGAGATGTATAAAATCCTAGTATAAGAACAACATTGAAAAAAAAAAGAACATTGAGATAATACTAACAACACAGCACTCCTTTCTGTTAACAACTTAATTAAGTTTTTCAGGAAATGTACTTGAGAAGGAGGTTTATTTGGGTGTTTGTTAGGAAGTATCTGTTGAATCAACACAAAATTTATTAATATTTTTTTAACTAATCTTAATATTATATGATACCTTATAGAAAAAACGTCAAAAGGTAGAGCTTTTTGCATATCTGAAATTCTTTGTCAAATGGTAACTTCAACTACACCATAATCTTGTTTTTACATCCGACCATTTTAAAGGATATGAAAAGTTTCCAAAGAAGAGCAAACCACCCTCCAATAAACTGTTCAAAATCAATGATAGTTGGATAAACGCAAATTTTAAAAATTCTGAGGGATCACCTCATACTCATCAAATGGCTAAAAGATGATAAGAGATGTAAAAATCCAGTGGTGAAGGGACTACGGGAAACAACCTGCTAATTTATTATTGCTCAACTGTAACTTGAAACAACTGCTCTGAAAAACAATTTGGAATTATGAAAGAAAAGTTTCTAAATCAATAGTACCCTCTTATATCCCAAGGTGGTAACTGACCATAAGAAAGAACTGTTTAAAAATTTTCATGGCAACACTATTTGTAATAGCAAAAATCTGTAAACAAACTGCATGATCCACTAATGCATTTGTGGTGGAGCTGTGAATTAGTCCAACTATGTTGAAAATTAACTTGGAATAATACTAACAAGTGACTAAAATGAGGCATCATAGTATATAATGTATACAGACACAGTATATAATGTCACGTGTTTTTTTTTCCCCTAGGTGCTGGTTAGCTTTTTTTTTTTAATTCTTTGTTTAAGAAATGGCTTTTTGGGAGGGAAAGGGGAGAGATATACTGAGAAATATGTTATATAAAAATAAGTGATCTCAATAAACATTATTTTAAAGAAATTTTTTTAAAACTGTGAACTCTTGAAACTGAAAAGCTTCTTCACAGACAACACTGATGCTTCTAGGATAAGAAAGGAAGCAGTCAAACGGGAAAAAAAAATCTTTGTATCAAATATATCTGCTAAGGGTTGGTATTTAATATATAAACAATCAATATATATGACTAACAGTCCAATAAATAAATGGCCACAGGATATAAGTAGAATTGGAGACAAAGTAGACACCCACTTACTGAGAAATGGCTAAACAAACTGTGGTACATGAATGTAACAGAATATTACTGTGGTGTAAGAAATGAGTGTGATAAAAATAGAAAAGCACAGAAAGACCTATATGATCTTGATGTAAGGTAAAGTTAGCAGAGCCAAGAAGACAATACTCGCAGTAACTACAATGTAAACGGAAAGAACAAACACACACCAAAAAGTCAAAAGTAAATGTAACACAATTATAATGATCAAGTGGGACTCAAATGAAGGGATATGAGAAGACACCCCCCAACCCACCCTTTATGGAGATGGGAAGTTCACAGGTGTTACACGCTGCACATGTTTTCAGAATTTCTCATCATATTGATCAGTTGTGCTGACTTTTTTCCCCCTCTCTAAAAAAATACTATCTGTCACAGAAGATGGCTCTCAGGGAGGGGGAGGGATACATGAGATACCACAGTGATGGAAGAAACAGAAAACACCAAAAAAAACCATTTTTTTAAACCACTATATGACCAACATTTGGGAAATGGCTGAGGAAATTGTAGTTTATGAAAATAACGGAATATCGTGTTGTAAGGAACAACGAATAAGAATTTAGAAAAACATGGGAAGATTTACATGAAGTGTGCAAAGTGAAGACAGCAGAGCCAAAAGAACATTAGATATAAAGATAACAACATAAATGAATATGATGCTAAACAACAACAAAGCAGGTCGAATACAACAGACAACATGACAGGAGTTAAAAGCACACAGCCTGCCTTTCTGTTAACGTATGGGATGCTTAAAAAGTGGGAAAGGAAAGTGCTATGATAAACATCACTATCAGGTGATTTTCCTTTATTCTTTTAGAATGTATTTTGTGGGGGCTTTGTGGTTTTGCTGGGATGTGCCTATGTCAAAACAAACCATGTCAACAGAACAAATAAAAATAAAATCCCCACCCCCATGTTTAATCTTGAATGGGAAAAAATGACTTATTTTAACATTTAGAGGGAAAAACCCAAAGATTTTCTTGCCATGAGCAAGTAACATTCTCGTCATCACTATCTACTTACCTCCATTTACTCACCTTTTCACTGGAAGTACTACCATCTTTTTTGGGAGCTTCAGCAGATTTGGTGTTGCCTGGCTTATGAATTGAAGTGCGCTCTGAAGGGTCCAACGGCTCCATTTCCTCCACCTTTCTGGCTTTATTGTCCTCATCCTTTTCATTCTGGTTGTTGTCACAAGGCCTCTTCCTCTTCCTTTCTCTTCTTAGGACAGGTGTCTCAGTTTCTTCTACAAATTGTACAGTGTAAGGGTAAAGTTCATTCACAATGTGGAGAATCTGTCCTGGCTTTAGTGTTGCCTCCTGGTCTTTCCCAATAATTACTGAATCAACACTGGTTGGATTGACTCCCATCTATGAAAGAAAAAACACTGAGAGTTTCCTAAGAGATACAAATATACCTATGTTGCATATACCGGAACTTTCTGACAAGAGAGAAGAAAAAAAAAATTCTGAACCTAAACAATGCACTTTCATTCTAAGAAAACTAAAGCTACAGAGCTACTCCCTAGAAAACAAAGTTTTATATCAAAAAAAGAAAGAGGATAGGCAACAGGGAGGAGAAAAAGGAAAGACCTGTTGATTTTCAGTTTATTAGTTTAAATCCAAAAAGGTCTCTATCTAAAACCAACTGCTTCCTGAGGTTATTTCAGTTTTTTACTAATCCTTAGAATTACAGTGTTTCTAGAACAATTCCCTTAACTTTCAGGAAAAGAGACAGAAGCTTAAAAACAAAAGAAAACAAAACAAAACCAGGTGCCAAGTGCTGCTATAGTTCAATGTAGAGTCTGATACAACAGATAAGAAAGACCAAGAAACAAGAATAAGAGTGGACATGAGAGAGGATTCTGGTATTTAGGAAAGAAGAGAGGAGGAAGAGAAAGCACAGCAGAGTAGATTGATAGTTGGCCTTGGAAATCAGGAAGCTCTGAGGTCAAGTCCTACTTTTTACATGTACCGGCTGTGTGCCATTGGTCATTTGGCCTCTCAGTGTGCCCAGGAATTCTCTAAGACTAGAAGTTGAAGAGCAGGTGCCAATCTGTGTTGGTAGAAGAAGTTTCTCACCAAGAGCTCCCCACCATCATAGATCAGAGAAACAAAAAAACTAGCAGGGTGCAGGGAGGGGTGATAGAAAGGGTATTGAAGGAAAATAATTTAGTATTTAAAGTGAGAAACAACTAGCAGAAGGACCAATGCAGTCAGGGTAGGTTTGAAACAACTTCCTAGAGAATAAAGAGTGACAACATACATTTATATAGTGCTTCACATTTACAGGTATACTTGCCATATTCCTAGCTCACAGACTTTTATCAGAAACAACATGATAATCTTGATTTCAGGGAACTATCTCTTTTTCTCATATTCAGTCTGTTTGAACAGCCTCTGAGCATAACAAAAAGAAAGCTGAGGGGGTAGGGATGGAGAAGGGGGAAGGTGGATGGTAAGGAAAGGATGGGGTTCCTATTTAGGATTACACAACACTTAGGAAGTAACTTCTGAGTTTCCCAGGTACTAGGAAACTAGCTCCCAATACTGCCTTCCCCTAGCCAAATAAACTGCTTGGCTTGGACAGAGTGAGAGGCGTATTAAATGTTCTGGGGCTGTGTCCAATGACTGGGAGAACATCCAACTCAGGGTTCAGATTAAGGTAAAAGAAATCTTTTCTCTGCCAAGTAGCTTGAGCAAATCTGATGCAGTGCAGCAAAATGGAAAGGGTTTTTAGGGGCACATGCATATGTGCTCTCCTCAGTTAACAGAAGTCCCTAATTAGAGGAATAGCTTCCAGAAGTCCACTTTTAAGATGGTTGTTTGAAATTCAAAACATTTTTGTACCAAGAAAGTAATTTTTAAATGTAGCTGAAATAAGACTACTATAGGAAAAATAAGACTTTGTTTAGTTTTCTCCTTTTTCTATATTCTATCCTTATTGGCTGAGACACCAGAGGTATTAGGGTGGCAAGCTCTTCTTCATCTTTCCAATGTTACCATTAATATGCTTTGAGCTTGGTATAACCAACCCTTTCTTTCCCCTTAGCTTACCCGAGAGATACTATGAGAGGCTGGATTTTTAAAAAGAAATTTATGGGCAAGTAAGGAAAATAATATAAAAAATAAAACAAACCTAAAAAGTACAGAATGGAACTGGTACATTTACCTTCCCCATTTGCAAGCCTGGGCCAGACCAGTAAGCAACTTGGCCAATTCACCTCCCTACCTTATTTGTTGCCAGCTCCCTTTACTTTCTCTAGATCCAGCCAACATCCTCTTCCATATCACCAGGAAAGGGTTCACTCCAAGACCTTTCCAGCTTACAGTTCACTCCATACACACATGCAATTCCCACCATCATGACGGGAAAGCATTTCTTCATAATAAAACAAAGAATTCTTACTTTGGTTATTTACTGTTAGGACTGATTTCCCTCTTGAAAAAAGCTTCAGTGGCTCCCCACGACCCTTTGGGATAAATACAAACCCCTCTGTTTGGCATTTAAAGCCCTTCATAATCTGACTCCTATCTTTCTTGCTGATTACACATTACTCCCCTTTAAACACTGGCAGGCTCCAGCCAAACTGGCTGACTTGCTGATCACCACACACCACCTTGATGCTTTCGTACAGGCTGTGTGTCTGTCTGTCCCTCTGGCCCAGGATGTTCACCTATTCACCTGCACCTCTTGAAATCTTGAGCTTCCCTTAAAGCTCAGGCCAAGGGTCACCTCCTTCAAAAGACCTCTCCTGATTCCCCTTATGTGTCTCTCCAAATTACTGTGTAATTATCTTACATACAATCTGTATTTTCTTATCTGTCAACATGTTGTGGGTAGGGATAGTTTCATTCTATATATCTGAATCCTTAAAACACAATGCAGTGCCTGGCAAAGAACTTAAAATAAATGATTGTTTGAGAGTAAAGCATGTTAGGGGAACAGCATGAACAATGTAGGACATGTTCAATTTAACAAACATTTAAGAAAACCAAGTGAAAGATACTATATTAGGGCACTGGGATCCTCTCCCCATACCTCCCCCCCGCCCCTTCCCAAGACCCTACTCTTTAGGGACCTTCGATATCACAATTATATAAATAAGGGCAACTCCAAAGGGCAAAAAAAGTTAAATCAAAAGCGCTGGACAATGTTGGTACTAACGTATGAAAGTAATCTTTGAACAAAACGAAAAATAACCAAAGTCTAAGGTTGTAGGTACTAGGGCTTATTCTTTTATACTGTTTTCTTTAACTATTTTGAGGGCCTGTATATTGTAAAGGATTCAATACTGAGGACCTTGGGGTTTTGTATAATTTGTCAAAACAAAACTGGTTAATAAAACAATTAAATTTAAAAGATTTAACAAAAACAAGATGCTAAGTAAACACAAGTAAACCAATAAATACATACCTGCTTTACTTTGACATAACCCTTATTGCATTCTGCTTTCAACTGTACTGAAAGAGATTAAAAAAAAATTAATATTCTAAGAATACAATTTGTTCCCACTCTTTCTAGAGGAAAGAAAAAAATCTTAGTACGGAACGTGACTCGGTGTGGTCCCACAATCACTTCCCAAATGGGAAGCCTGCACAATCACCATTTTCTTAAGGCCTCCATAAGTCTTTTGAATTCTTTTTAATGTTGGCACAAGTAGACAGCTTCAGAATTTATAATGTTGGCTGAAGGACCCAAGAGACATAGGCCCAAAAGCTTACCTGACAGTTTTTCAGGGTAACAAAAGGCTGCTCAAAACTGCACATTGGGCGTAAGAAAAACAATACTCTGGTGACTTCGCTGTGACACTGCTTATTCTCATACCTCAAAAGATGAAGCTCGGGAACCTATACCCAAAAGCCCGAGGAATAGCATCAAGCCCCAGACCACTGACCCTGCTTCCAATCCAGTTCCTAAAGCCATCATTCATGGAAGCCACCCATGTGGAGATGCAGCCTGGCAACTGTTGCTACAGGTGATGCCTTCTGAGCAGCCACAGCTACTGAAAACCGGGAAAAAAGTTCTTTCCAAAGTCTCTGGAACTGTCAGACGCTCAACATCACAAGCAAATACGGTTTCACCGACAGCAATGAGACTAAAATCCTTACCACATGCTTCGGCACTATGCAGGCCTATAGGACCTTCCTAATTATCCTGAAGCTGAACTCGCCGATAAATGCTGACTACTCCTATTAGAACGCAAGCCCCTTGAGGGTAGGACCGTCTTATTTTCTATTTGTATCCTTAGCACAGTGCTTTGTACATAGTAAGTGACTGACAAATACTTTTCCATTCAGGGGCCCAGCAGGATTTGCAGCACTTGGCCAAATTTCCCCAGGTTAAGGAAATCCCACAAGACAGCAATGTTCCTTTAAAAAACCAAACCTTTTATTTTAGATCCCTGAGGTTCTACCATAAATGGGGCACTGTTGTTCTTTGCTGAAAAAGTCTATGTACTTCATGGCATAGAAAAACAATGTGAAGAACAGAATAACTTGCTCCAGAATCTCACAATTCTGGGGCAGGTAATTGGCTTTATAAACACATTATCTACTGCTAATATTTCCCCTGAAAGTATGTATTTCATTTATTCAAATCTCAGGACATACCATTCGTTTACAGTAATGAAAGAGATGTGTAAAATGTTTAATAGTGAAACCTAAGGAAAGAAAATGGTTCAGAGAACAGGCCACTGCATTATTATAAAAATATCATGGCACACCTCTTCCAGTCCTTAAGATCTTTAGAGGAGAAGTAGTGCCCAGTGGGTCTATATGAGACTGTCAAATGATTCTTCCCCCTCCAGGGAGGTCGTGGAGCAAAGAAGTGTTGACTTCATATTTATTATTTATTTATGAATTTATTTATGAACTTATTTATGAATAGAACACAAGGAGTCTCCACCAAGTGTCACCTTATTAATAATAAGCCTTAATACCAGCCCCTTGGCTTATTTGATTAGCTCATAGGATCCTACCCTTGGTGTTGGGAGCTCCCTTCCAGCTCATCTAGTCCTATGTCAGCTGGAGGTGTAATGGACAGAGTCCTGAGTTTGACCTCACTAGTTCTCCAAACTAGCCATGGGACCTCTGGCAAATCATTAAAACCTCTTGACCTTAGTTTTTCTACCTGTAAAGAGAGGATAAAGAGAGAACCTATCTCAGAGGGTGGTTGTGAGGCTCAAATAAATGAATATATGTAAAGTGCTTTGCAAACCTTAAAGTGTTATATAAAAGCTAGCTTTATTTTTCTTGCAGATGAGGAAGCCAAGGTCCAAAGGGGTCAAGAGTAACGTGCTCAAGGTCACACAAGTAGGTAATGACAGAGCTGAGATTCAAACATTGTTCTCTGCTTCTACGCCCTCTTTCTAGTGCATCATAATGCAATTTGTGTCCTCTTAAAGTAAAAGGTTTATTTCTAGTTTTTAAGCAAACTAGCACAATAGTTGGATTCAAAAAAAAGTGACAACGGTTCCCTTGTGTGGACGGTCACATCACCAAAGAACATCCTGAGAATCAGCCCATCCTTTACTATTGCTGCACACACACTGCAAGCAGTCAGGATGAGCTGGTCACTGATCACTATCAGCATCTATCAGCTATTTCTTACAATGCTTTGGCGCTGCCCAGAAGCTTCTCTGTGGAGGCAGCCACGGGGCCTTCTCATCACTGTTTCTAGTTCTTCTCCCACAAGGGCTGGTCCAAACCCTTCCCCCTCTCCTTAGGTTTCCCACACGCCAAACAATCTTTTAGACATGCCTGAGAACACTGGAGTTATTGGGAGGGACCTTCCTCAACTTCCCCTTTGTCAGTTCCCAAAACTTCTGAGCATCATCCCCCAATCCCTCTCTTCCTTCTGTGCTGCACCACTGAGAAAGAGGCATTGCTGCTGCTCTCACTGGGCCCAGTGCCCTCACTCCCCTTCCCCTCCTGTTTCTTTTAGGATCTCGCTCTAACAGCGATCTCCAGCACACATCAGAAAGACCTGAAAGCGGGGCAAACTGGGTAGAAGAAGGTGTAGGGAGCACTAGGGCTGCTCAGGACTCGAGATAAGGCTTTGAGAACAGACAGCTGATGGGCATGTCATTAGCACTTGGCAGCAAGACTGGCTAACTAACAGTATTAAAGAACCAGCACCATGAGGGGTTAATTGGTTTAACATGCTCTCCGGGGAGAACTCTCAAAATCCTCTGTTGGTCACCTGCCCCCAATAAAAAGAGGAACTTAGCCCGGCTGTTTCTCAACATGCTGCTGCTGCCTTGCCACAAGATGCAGGGCTTGTATGATCCAGGGGAGAGTGACCCCAGAGGCCTGAGAGTGACCAGTGCCCTGAGATACATACATATATCGGGAATCTTTTTCATCTCAGTCATCTCTGTTTTCCAAATGGTACCTGGCCCAGAGTAAGCGCTTAATAAATGTTTGTTGACTAACTGACGCATGTTAAGTATAAGACCTAATTACCATCCACACAGACTACTGTAATAGTCTCCTAACAGGTCTTTCCACCTGCAGTCTCCACTTACTAATCCATCCTACAGACTGCTGCCAGATTCATCTGTCATTTGCATATTTGGTCATGTTACTTCTCCAGTAATAAAGTTTGGAGCGCTCTGCATGGTTTTCAATGTCTTCTACAATTTGGATCTTCTAATAGGATGAAATTTAAGAGAAATAATACGGGTATTCTTTGGTTCAAAAATCAGTTTCCCAAGTATAAAACGGGAGGCAGAGCGTGACAACAATCCATGTGGAAAAGGTCTGGGGGTTTTGCTTTGCTTCATTTCTGACCTGGGTTGGTTCAGCTCTCCTCAAGAGATGATCTGACGCTTCTCAGCTCTCAGAGGCTTGCCACACTGATGCTGAGCTTTGAAAGACTTAACAATGATCAGCTGTGATTCTAGGGGGCTCATGATCAAACAAGTTATCTATTTCCTGACAGAATCAGGGTGCAGATTAAGTAATAAATGACATTTCTGAACATAGACAATGCAGGAATTGTTTTGCTTGACTATAAAGAGTTATTATAATGGTTTTGTTTTTCTTTCTTTTTCAATGGAGGGAATAAAGATTTGAAAGGGAAAGAAAATAAATTTTTGTTAACTGAAATTAAAAAAATGTTTTTAAAGACTCTTACTTTAAAGATGGCAAGTGAAGTCAAATGATGAGGTTAGAAACTAGATAGCAAAGGACACAATTTCAAGAGCTAGGACCCCCACCTACCTTAGGCCATTATTAACTCAACCTCCCATGTTTATTTATAGCCAGTGGTGGCTTAGAGCTAATCTTTTTCATCACAATGGGAATCTGAAACCTATTTCTTTATCTTTTCTATATCTTTGTCTTTAAGGGAAGGGGCAACTGAAGTCAGTCCCATAATCATGGGATAAAGGAAATGTGTCATATCACAAAGCTGATAGAACTGAGAATAAACCATAACCAAGCACTTGTGAAAAAGCTCAACAACTGGGTTCTCTTTCAGGAGCCAGCACAGAATTTTCCAACACTATCAACCCTTTTAACCTGATACTTTTCAACCTGACCCTGCAGTTATTAAGAATCTCTTCAGACTAGGAGTAGCCACTACTTACCTTGTTGTCGTGAACATTTCTTATCGGTTATCCTGGTCTCTGGACCACGTCCTATCACCACTGTTTCTAAATGTGGCAGTCTGATTCGTTGGTGGCAGTCATCCTGCTTCACTAACCAGCATTCCTGCGTCATTGACAACAATTGATAACAAACTGAAAAAAAGGAAAAGAAACTGAAAGCCAATAGCACTAATATTACGTACTCATAAGAGGCTGAGGCAAGACTCCGGTCCTTGGTATACCTCCTCTCCAAGCAACAAACAATATTTAGTATTACCTGGGCTACCCATACCAACACTCCACAAGAGATCTAATTGGTAAAATCCATCTCATGAAGCCCTGCATCCAAAGAATGGCTAAAAATCAATTATCTTTTTAAAAAAATCAGATTTTATTTTTAAGTACAGGATAATGAAAAACAAAGTGAATATGTTACATTGCAGGCACTATGCAAATAAAGAAACTAAGTGGTATGTGGGGATAGTCGGAAAAAGCTTCTTAAAAGTGGGCCTAGAAATACATGAATTGCCATTTGAGTGAAATGGCATATGTCAAGATCCAGAGTTACCAAGGCCCAGAGCAAGCTGCATACAGGGGACAGAAAATGAGTTACTTTGGCTTAAAATAAGATGAGGTTAGAGAAGAACGGAGTTCAGATTTGAAATCCTGGCAATAGAGAACTACTGCATGTAACGAGAGGATGTGAAGTTTTTGAGGAATACTATTCTAGCAGCTGTACGCAGGATGGTTAAGAATGGAGGAACCTAGAGGAAGAGAGACCAACAAGACACCCCAAAACCTAGGCAGGGAGGGGAAGTATGAAGAGAAATCAAAAGAAAAATAAGATGTGGTAATACATCAGACATAAGGGACAGTCAAATATAACTCTGAAACTGTGAGTGTAGGGAGCAGGAAGAGAATACATTTTGCACATAACAGGTGTCCAATAAAAGCTGAATTGGATAATAATACAGATGATCACTGTTTTTAGACCTGTGTTCCTGAAGATGGTACCTTAAAGCAAATGCCAATAAGGCAAAATCTTGACTATGTCCTGATTGTGCAAATGCATTTGCCTACTGTCCAAAGAACAGGTAAAGGAGATAAGAAGTGACACAGATTTCATTACTAGGCAACACTGAATCAGAGTGATCACAAAAACACTCTGTTTGACAGTAGTAATAGAATTAAGGAAGAGATAACAGGTTTGAAGGGGATGGGGAGCAATGCCGTTTTCAACATGCTACTTTCGGGTGAATTAAGCTATCCAAGCGGAAATGTCTTATATGTAGCTGGAAACATGGAATCTAACAACACAGGTCAGAGCTAGATATGTAGATCTGGTAGTCTTAAAAATAGATAAAGCTTTCCAAGGAGGATAATGAGGGAAGAACAGAGGGTAGACTGCTAAGTTCTGGAGTGTTTCATAGTAAGTAAATTAAATAAGTAAAGAAAAACAAAGGGCTAGTGAAGAAGAAAGAAAAATATGAGAGGCAAGGGGAATATTTTCATTTTATTACAAGAAATGGCTAATGGTAGCAGGGAGAGATAAAGGAGGAGGTGCTCATATCCAACCTCTGCTACATTTGGCTAGAACAAGGAAAGATCATTAGATCTTGCTAGGAAGAAGTCACTGCTGATGTCCTTAGAGAGAGTAGTATTAATGAAGTATTGAAAAAGGAAGCCAGAGTGCAAGAGATAAAGAGGTTTTGGCAATAAGGAAATGGAAGTTCTAAGTATTCAATACTCAACTGAGAACTTTAATATGAAAGGGAAACAAGAAATAGAAGATTTAAGTACAGGTTTTTCTTGATAGGGAAAACAAGAATACATTTAAAGGAAGAAAGGAAGAAGAGGGAGACAGAAGCTATAGGGGAGATTAGTATGTTAATTAGGTCCATCAGGGGATAGAACTGGAAGAAGTGAGATCCAAATACTGGCATTAAAATAAGAAAAATGGCAGGATGAAATGAATAACTTTTATTGGAAAAAGAGTAGCTCAGCTTTAAGACATGAATATGTAATGCCCACCACACTGCTGGCATTAATGTTATGCTTGATAATTAAACCTGTCTAATCAATTGCAACAAAGAGACAAAATTTTTGTTCCTTCATTATGTGCTAAAATTTTCTCCATTCAGAGTTACAAAGGGAAAGAGACCACTAAATGAACATTCATTCAATAAATATTGGAGTGTCTACTATGCGCAAGGTACAATATTCCTATCCCCAAGCTTTTATCCTTTACTGTTCCCTTTGCCAGTACGCTCCTCCAAAAAGTAGTCTAGACTTATTGAAAAATAGAAAATGAAAGCATATGAATTAGAGATGAAAAAAAAAGAAACTTACAGATATACCTTATTTTACCGTACTTTGCTTTATTGTGCTTCAAAGAAATTGTGTTTTCTTATCAACTAAAGGTTTGCGGCAGCCCTGCCTTGAGCAAGTCTGCTGGCACCCTTTTCCCAAATAGCGAGTGTTCACATAGGGTCTCTGTGTCACACTTTGGTAATTCTGGCAGTATTTCACGCTTTTTCATCATTATTATATCTGTTATTGGGATCTCTGATCAGTGATCTTTGATGTTACTATTATAATTGTTTTGGAGTATGCCTCTATAATAAGACAGTGAACTTGATTAATGTTGTATGTTCTGACTGTTCTACCAACTGACTGTTCCCAATACATTTCTCTCCCTCTCCTGAGGCCTCCCTATATTCTCTGAGACACAATATTGAAATTAGGTCAATTAATAACCCTACAATGGACTCTAAGTGTTCAAGTTAAAAGAACAGTCAATTGATATGGCAAACATCATTGCTGTTTTATTTTAGGAAATTGCCACAGCCGCTCCAACCTTTAGCAACCATCACCCTGTTCAGTCAGCAGCCATCAACGTTAAGGAAAGACCGTCCACCAGCAAAAAGATTACAATTCACTGAAGGCTCAGATGATGATTAGCATTTTCTAAGCAATAAACTATTTTTAAATTAAGGTATTCATATGGAGGGGTTTTTTTGAGACATAATACTATTGTACACTTAATATAGTATAATCTAAATATAACTTTAACATGCACTGGAAAATCAAAAAATTAATGTGACTCACTTTATTGCAATATTTACTTTACTGAAGTGGTCTGGAATTAAACCTGCAGGTATATGTGTAGCCTTTTTAAAATTTCTGTCATTTTTGCCTCAACAGGTTTAATTTATAAAACATAACATTTATCAAGTAGTCAAGTACTTTGATTCCAACAGTATGACAGGGATAGCATATACATGTTTCAAAGCTGGGAAAGTCTTTAAGTGAGAGGTTCTTATCCTGGAGTCCACTGACCCCTAAGGGGCCTATGGATAAATTTCAGGAGATCTTGGATTGGGAAAAAAAAAAAAATTATTTCGGTTTAAGTGGTTTCCTTTGTAATCTTATGTATTTTATTTTGTACACTTAAAAACATTATTCTGAGAAGGGGTTGCTATAGGCTTACTCAGCAGACTGCCAAAAGAGTCCATGACACAAAGTTAAGAACTTTGTATTTAGGGTTTCACAATCTATTGTCACAATCCACTCATCCCCAAATTAACCAAAATTATAAGGAAAAAGTAACCAAAGGCCTTCTAACAATCAAATCTTTAATCAGTCTGTTCCCTTTTTGACCTCTCTGTTTCACATTATAGACTAGCGTCTCTTTTTTGAAATGCCTTTTTCATCTGATATAACATCATCATTCCTGGTTATCCTTCAACTGCAGAGTTTCACTCACTAGCTCGGGTTCTTGCGCTCTCCCAAATTGTAAAGACTGCCCCAAAACTCTGTATTTTCTTCCCTTAGTGATAAAATCGTTACATGCTTTCAACTATCACTTCTACAGATGGATGACTACCAAAACTATGCCTCCTATACCTTCCTTCCTTCCTTTCTTTCTCTTTTCTCAAAGACCAAACCTTAAACCCATTTCACTCAGAAGCTCATAGACTGGACCACAATAGGTCCCTCTGCCCAAGCTCCACTTAATGGCTATATTTTGGGCCCTCCTAGCTCAGAGGGAATGTCAATGGTAACAGTTTGCTTTGGAACAGCAACCCTGAGGGTCTTCCCCTCCCACTATGTTTTTTTTTCTTTTTTTTAATTAAAGGGGCCATCCCTGGACTCACTTAAAGAGGCCTATTCACTGAGTGGGTGTTACCTCACTCAAAGTGAGAACCTGCGAAGGCCTTAGCCTAAAAGGGCAAGGGTCTTCCATTGCATCCTGGGCCATTTCCAGTCAGCCTGGTGAATATCAGGCCACTGGAGGAGAAAGTGAGGCCCTCCCTCACTCAAATCAAAGTCAACTGCAAGTCATGTCACCGATTCCCAGATGTTATCACCCTCTTCAAAAACGAAGGGCAAACACAACCTCCAGCCCTAGGTTATCTTCTGAGTATATCAGCATTTCCAGCTGTCTCCTAGAAATCTATGCATAAAGGTCATAAATTGAACTTATCATATTCCCTCAAAACTTCTTCCTCACTTCCCCAATTCTCTCAAAAATACCCTAAATCCTCTCGGTCACAGAGGTTCAAAACACAGTGTTGTCTTTAACCTTTCCTCTCCCTCATCTCCGTGCTCCACTTCATCAGTGTTCAGAGGCCTGAATTAGAGGCAGAACATTTCTTGTCTTCCACCTCTCTCATTTGCCTTTGCATTCTCTAACTCATAAGAACCCTTTTTTTAATGTCAAAAAATTTCATAGAGTATATACACATGACAGCAGTTTTACTATTCATATTTGTTAGCACCATGACTGGCACACAGTAGGTTCTTAATGAATGTTTACTGACTAACTTGTACCAATAGTATCTGAGAAAGTATTACTATGATAGAAAGCTGCTAGAAAGGCAGTAACACTTATTTGAAAAATATGTAGGAGACATTGTTTATCCTAGAGAAGGTATATTTACTTATTTGAGTCACACTGCATATTTTGTTCAAACCTAAATAATGACCAAAATGATAATGCTTGGTGGACATACGGATTCAAGGACCTCCAAACAGTCCAAGAACTGGGGTCTGAGCTCTAACATACTAAGAGCTTCTGACATACCTTAGGGATCTCCAATTACGTAACTGCTTCCAGTTTACTCAATCTCCCTCCTTCTTGTCTCCTTGGCCAACATGGTCATTCGTTTCAACATAACCCTGAATAAGTTAGACTCTTTCAGCTCCTTAACCTTCTATGGCACAAATCATCAAATCTAGTTTACCCCCACCACTGAATTCCGCCCTTTCAAAAAGGCAGCCTGATTAAGTGAAGGATTTGAAATTAGAGGTCTTGGGTACAAATCTTAGTTTTGCCACTTACTTTGTGATTTGGGCAAATCACTTAACCACTCTGGGTCTCAGTTCCTATAAAATGAGGGACTGGACTAGGTGCCCTTCCTGTTCTGTATAATTCCATACTACCCTTTCTGTCAAGTTTCTCTGATCCTTCTCACTACCGGCTTCTTCCCTTTGTCTTCAAAGATACACAGGCCTTGCCCCCCCTTAAAAAAAACAAAAACAACAAAACTAACAAAACCTTCACCTGACCCTAAGTAGTCCTCTTAAGTAACCATCATGATTGAACACCTTACATGAATATCCTAAAAATCACATATTCATTACTCTTATTTGTTCATTCAACAAACCAGAGACATTCTTTCTCACTCTGGTTTCTATTTCTACCACTCTACTGGAAATAATATTTGCATAGGTCACCAATGAATTTCTAATTAGAGTAGCTAGGTGATGCTCTGAAGTGCTGGGATTGGAGTTGGGAGGACTTGGGTTCAAATATAGCCTCAGATACTTCCCCTGGACAAGTCACTTAATCTCTATCTGCCTCAGTTCTCTCAACTGTAAAATGGTGATAATAATAGATCCTACCTCCCAGGGCTGTTGTGAGGATGAAATGAGACAGTAACTGTAATGAGTTTAGTACATAGTGTCTGACACATAGTAGGCTCTTAATAAACGCTTCTTCCTTTCCCTTCCCCTCAATCTGCCAAAATTTCAACAACTCTGTGGGCCCTCATTCTCTTTCACTTCATTGGACCAGAGAACCATGATGCTATTCATCTTCTTCATTTTTTGCATGCAACCATTTTCTCTCTTCTCTCCCCTCTATTTCCCCTTTCCTGTCTTTTCCTTTCTTCTCCTCCTCCTCCTTCTCGTCTCCTCTTGGTCTTCAGTGCAGCTCTGCTACTTAATACCTTAAGAACTTGGCTAAATCCCATACTCTTTCTGGGCCACATCACACCGATGAGATTGGCTAACATGACAAAACAAGAAAATGGTAAATGTTGGAGATGTAAGAAAATTGGAACACTAATGCATTGTCGGTGGAATTGTGAATCAGTCTGGAGAGCAATTTGGAACTATGCCCGAAGGGCTATAAAATTGTGCATACCCTTTGACCCAGCAATACCACTTCTGGGTCTGTATCATAAAAACAGGAAAAGGACCCACATGTATAAAAACATTTATAGCAGCTCTTTTTGTGGTGGCAAAGAATTGGAAATTGAAGGGATGTCTGAATCAACTGGGGAATGGCTGAACAAGTTGTGGTATATGAGTGTAGTGTAATACTATTGTGCTATAAGAAACGATGAGCAGGCAGATTTCAGAAAAACCTGGAAAGACTTATATGAACTGATGCAGAGTGGAATAAGCAGAACCAGGAGAACACTGTACACAGCAACAGCAACACTGTGTGATGACTGACCTTCACAGACTTAGCTCTTCTCAGCAATGCAAGGATCTAGGACAACTCCAAAGGACTCAGGAATGGAAAATGCTATCCACATCCAGATAAAGAACTTTGGAGTATGAACGCAGGCGAAAGTATACTATTTGCTCTCCTTTTCTTTTGCTGTTTTGTTTCTTCTTCTTGTGATTCCTCTCATCGGTTCTAACTCTTCTTTACATCATGACTAATGCGAAAATGTTTAATATGAATGCATAAGTAGAGTCTATATCAGATTGCACACCATCTTGGGGGGGGGAGGGGAAAGGGTAGGACAGAAAATTCAAAACTCAAAATCTTATGGAAGTGAATATGAAAAACCAAAAAAACAACTCTCGTCCTCTCAAAGCGTGTGCCCCAAGTAGGTAGCCAATTCTTAACCTTTGGGATGAAGTTTAAGCTCCTCTTTTTAGCACTCAGAACACTCCATAACACGGACTCACCAACCTCAGCTCCCATACAGCACTAAATCTGGTGTCAGAAGACTTGGATTCTAATCCAAACTCTTCAATTTACTTCTTGTGTGAGTGATTTTGGGCAAATGATTCAACTACTTTGGAAACTGGTTTACTCAGATGAACAATGAAGTTTAGTAATGATTTCTAAGCTTTCTTCTAACTCTAAAACCTACATTGAATCCTGCTTACATACTCATTCTACAAACTGAAATGTCCATCCAAATCTTACTTATCCTTTACATCACACCTATTCTGTGAGATTTTTAATTATATAGTCATGTTGTTTTCTAAAATTTTTTTTCTTGAGTATAATACTAGCTTTCCCAAATAAGACTGTAAGCTCCGTAGGCGTGGAGACTGGGCAACCTGACATTCACTTAAACATTTCTTTACTAATTATTATGTACTGTATAGTGTTTGCATAGTCCTTTTAGATTCTCGAAACCTTCATTAACAACTATAGCTATCTCAAAATGGTCAATGACTGCTTTATAAAGTAGTGAGCTCCCTATCACTTGAACTGTTCAAACAGCAACCACTGACAATAACTAGATGACCACCAAGTCCCTCTCCAGCTGTTTAAGACTTTCAAGAGCTCCCCCTTGTTAGCAGAACAAAATACAAAATCCTTTAGCAGGCAACCTAGTTCCTTTGCAGTTTAGTCAGGCTATACTCCTTGAAAGACGCTATTCGAGGGGAGTATGCTAGCCTAATCTGGTTGTGCAAATCTCCAACCAAATCCTGCCTTTCTTTGCTCCTTAACAATTCACCACTGTCTTATAGTTACACCATTTAGAATAGTGCAAATCCCCTTCTCTAGCTGCCGAAAATCTCTTCCTTCCTTCAAGGCCCTTCACTGTTCAGCACTAGCTGCTTCATAAATATTTGCTAATTTATTTCTTCTATCACTGTTTATACTTCTCTATACAATTATCACATAACAATATACAATATCAATATACTGTATCTATCTATATCTATGTATCAATATCTATACAATATACAAATATCACTGTTTATACTTCTCTATACAATTATCACATAACAACTCAGATAGCTGCCCTCTCCTGTACTGGTCCTAACAGGCAGTACGAGATTGTTAACTTCTGGGAGAGTAGGCAGTGGCATTGTCTTTTCCCCCCACTTTGGGAGCCACAGAGTAGGCTCACAACAAACGTTGGCTGATTTTATTCCAATTCTAAGATTCTAAACGTACTGGTTGATTGATTAGACGCAGCTGAAGCAACAACGTTCTTTCTATTCCTGCAAACACCGGAAGGTTAGCAATATTTTTTAGTGTTCCCTAGACGGGTTTGTTTTAAACAGGCGCTACAGAGGTCAGAAGGCCTTTCTGAAGTGGGGAGGCCGGGGAAGGGGTCCCAGGCTCTCCGGCTCCATAAACAGGCCGACCCTTCCTCCACCGCCTCCCTGCCCCATTTCCTAAGGAAATTAACGCCCCGCCCCCCTCCCACACGCACGTGGGTGACCAGCGTGAGGCGAGCCCTCCTCGGACCCAGACACTACCATAAAAAGAGCAAAAGCCATGACGAGGCGGGCAGCTCACCTCTCGGATGTTAAGTGAAACTGTCCCCAGGAAAACGACAAGGCCTTCCCTTGGCAGGTGCTTCTCTTGTAATTCCGAAACCCCCTTTTTCTGGCCCCTCCCCCCAGCGCGCGCACTGAAATGACGTCACAAGGAAGCGATCACGGCGTTCACTGTGCGGGATTGGCCGGGAAGGGCGGTCCCGCCCCTTTTCCTTTGTTGCGCTCTCGGCCAATCCTCGAAGCCGATAGAGGATGACCGACGGGAGATTCCCCGTTTTTTGTCTCAGGGCTGTCCCCGCCCAGGGCGCTGGCCCGGGGAGCCCGAGTCCTTTATTTCCGGTCCCTTCACCTTCTTGTCCACCTCTCACCTCTCTACCACCCTTCTGGCACTTTCGAATGGGTTTTAAAAATCCGTGCCGGGTGAATAACAAGGGCATTGTCCGTGGGTGTTTATTTGCTGTAATGTCTCTGTAGCCAGCAAGCCCGGGGAAAGCTGCACCGTGGCACCCAGCGTTGGCCACTCCCTGAGAAAACAAAAGCCGAGGAACCAAGAAGCGGGAGAGGACATTGGCCAAGTGCCCGTGGCTTCTGGCTTTCATTGCCCCTCCTTATGTGAACACAGTTTATGCAGCTTTAAAAACATGTAGGAAAGAGTGGAAAAGGGAGCTAGATCTTTCCTTGGGAAGGCTTGGCCATGAGTCCCACTTCCGCCAATTATTATACCTGCATAACTCTGAACAAGCCATATGATATTATGGGCCCCAGTTTCTTTATCTGCTAAATGAGGAGGTTGTATTAGCCACGTGTCGCAATGGTCTAGAGTGCTGGACATGAGGTGAGGAAGACGTCAATTCAAACCCGGCCTGAGACACTTAGAACTAGAAATCGACTCTTCGTGCTTCCACCTTCCTCCTGGGTAAAACGAAGGGGCTAAACTCAGCGACCTCTAAGGCCCCTTCTGGCTTGAAATCAATGATCCTAATAGGCTCCATCCCCCTGCCCTCACCTTTTAGAAAGGAAGGAATAGAAACACCTGCATATTCAAGACAATAATGATAATTAACATTTATGTAACACTTAAAGGGATTTACAACAAATCGAATGTTTTGGCCTTCAATTCTCCCTCCGTAGAAACAGTAACTTTTTTCTGTAACCTTAGAAATAGTATAGGCACACAGCCACAATTCTAGAAACTTGTGTTTGGAGCAAATTAGGGCCAGACTGAAATTTCCCCAACCCCTCTTTGCCCTCACCCCCCAAAATTAAAGCCAGAAGGTACCATGTAGATGATAAATTGTATTTATATAGTGATTTACAAATATTCTCTCATTTTATCCTCATAGTAACCCTGTGATGTAGGGTTATTGATTTCAAGCCAGAAAGAGCCTTAGAGGCCGATGAGGTCAGCTCCTTCATTTTACTGATGTCAGGAAACTAAAGCATTAAGACTTTAAGTGACTGGCTTGGGGTCATATTGCTAGAAACATCTCTGGAGGGATTTGATCCCAGGTCTTCATGATAACAGTTTCACTTTATCATCAGCCTCTTACAACTTTACTTTTAGTTCCTTATCCCTTTATCCCATTTCATTCATCTCTAATAGACATTAATACTGAGTTATCCTCATCATTAGACCATCTTCTCACTATGCCACCTAACCTTCCACAGTCCTTAACTCCCCCATCTCAACCTTGGACTCCAATCCATGTGAGCTTTTACTTTATTTTACCCAGAACAAAACCCTCTAGCTACTTCCTAGACTTTTTCTGTACCCCACCCCAGCTCCTCTTTATATGCATCTCTCCATCCTCCAATTAGAGTATAGTTTCCTGAGGACAAGCCCTGTGTTGTTTGTATTTGCCCAGTACATAAAAAGTACTTAATAAATTATCTATCTATCCATCAATCATCTATCTTCCTTCTTTCTCTGTTCCTATTCCTCTGCCGCTGAATGAGGTTGGGCAACTTCCTTGGCCCTGGACCTGATAGCTGAATCCAGTATAAATTTAATCTAATTAGTCTAATCTCAACTTGGTCCTTATCTGCTACAGGTCAATATTTTTATTCCCTACTGATTGATTTACCATTATCCTCTCCTAACCATTTTGAACCTTTTCATCTCAACCCCTCCCCATGCTCTCAGCAGAGAGCTTTTATCTCCTACTTTACTTGCCAATATAGTCAGTGTTGACTGGGGGACCCAAGATGTGGAGAGTAGCCATGGCAACCAAGCAGCCTTTTACCCAGAGTTTACAGGACCTCTGACGTTTAAAACAGGATTTAGTTGAGAATGCTGGGAAGAAGAAGGAGGTGAAAAATATGTTTTGGCCAAGCTTTGGAGCTGTTTGAGCAAAGAGGCCACACTACTATGGTGGAAATCTGTCAGGGAAGGTATATTGCCTCCAGAATATTCAGGCAGAAAAATAGCACACACGTACAGCACCATTGCCCTAAAAAAGATCCAAGAAGGATGTTGGGGAGCCCAGGGGGACAGTTTCAAACAAAGCCAGAGGAAGTGGCAGGTTGCAGAGGGCTGGTAAGCCATACATACACTTAGTCCCTTTCACTTTCCTTTTCTCCTCTGTCTGTGGTAGGTTTCTATGGTCTATTCACTATTGGAAGTATTTACTACCTGTTTTCCCTTCCCAGGGAGGAGAAAAATGAAGGGGGGGGGAGCCCCTTCTGTTCTCTATCACCCGCTATGCAGGGACTGGCATTCCAAGTGAACTGTTCCTCAAATGTTTATTGTCTTTTTGTTGCTTACAAATTTATTAGCCTTGATATTTAAAAAAATGGTAGTCACCATCTTTGACTAGTGTTACTTAATGATGGAGAGTTTGGGAGGGTTTTGTGCCCTTAAAGAGACAGGAGACTTTTTTTCTCTTTTACTGAAGCTGAGATGGGGGAAGGTGAAGCCCTGAATTCCCATGGGAGAGAAAAAAGTATATAAAGCATTGTCATCCCCTAGACCTAGTCAGTCAGTCAACTAGTAAGAAAAACCAGTGGCACTATATCTTATGACAACTGGGACCATCATTATTACTGTATATGATGAGCCTTCTGTTTTACACGTATCTTGCAACAGCTAGCCTACCTGCCCCCCCCCCCCAAGCTGGCCTCCTGACTTTGGTCCTTAGCCTTCTTCCAGAGCTTTCTCCTGCTACCTGGCCGAGCCAATCCACCCCAGGACAAGGCCTCATCAACCATCTGCCAGCTTTTCTGGCATTCAGAACCTTTTCCAGTACTATGCTACCACAAGACAAGATCCCTTCAACCCTCCAACACCCCTGCCAAGGGCCTTCTGCAACATGTTGCCAACATACCAACCCTGCTCCTTAACCCCAACTGCCTGCTTGCTTTCTCCTACACACCTCAACGTAAGCCATGTCTTACCTCATATCTACCACCTCTTTGCACTATGCTCTCTGAAATGCTCCTTATTTTAACAGTCTTCCTTTCATATAAAACTTTCATTTTCTTACTCCTTCCATCTCATGGTACTGAGACCTGGCTTCCACTTATTAACTCTGCTTCCCTCTCCAACCTTTCCAATATTGGTTGCATTTCACTCATACCTCTGACTTACTGGCTGTGGTAGCAGTTGGAATGCCCTTTGCTCCTCATTACCATTTCTGTCACTGTGACTCTGCAAGATCTCCTCCTTTGAGGTTCATGATTTCCAAATTTATCCCCCAATCCAGATCCCGATGGCTGTTATCTGTTGTACTCTAGGACATTATCCTTCTTTCCTCAATAAATTCAGTTCCTGGTTCATAGTCTTTCTCTACACTCTAACTCTTACAGTGTCATTAAAGGACTTTAATACGCATATTGATGTTCCCTCAAGTACCCTAACTTCTGTTTCACACAGAAATGAGCATACCCTTGATCTTGACATCACCCACAAGTGTTCCACTTCAAGTTCTTTAACTCCAAAATTCCTCAAAATATTCTATCTTTCCCTACACATTGCCATACCTATGTTTTTTTTTTTTGCAGGGGGGAAGGCAGGGCAGTTGGGGTTACATGACTTGCCCAAGGTAACACAGCTAGTGTGTCAAGTGTCTGAGGCTGGATTTGAACTCAGGTCATCCTGACTCCAAGGCTGGTGCTCTACTCACTGTGCCACCTAGCTGCCCCCATACCTATGTTTTTTATCCTCAAAAAACCCTCATTCCCTCCATCCCTGAGTTCTTTCACAGATTATTACCTCTTCACCAGCTACTTTCTACTTTTTTCATCATCTAAACAATTCAACTCTATACTTTTGAATCCTTTGCCCCATGTCCTAACATTGACAACATCTTGCCAAAACCCAACCTTGGGTCACTCCTACATTTTTCCTTCTTCTCTCTTATTCATGTAGAGCTATAGGAAATCATAAGACCATATCGGTTCCAATAGTTATATCATCTCAAATAGACCTTCACGGCCACAAGGTAATCATTCTGTTCCTCCTTAATCAACTCTCCATCCCACTCTCCACAGCAGCTGTACCCAACCTTCGATACACCAGTCCTCCTCCATCCCCACCTTCTCTACTGAGGATTTCAACTCATACATCACTGAAAAAAAACTGAGGTTATTCAACAAGAGCTCCTTCAACTCCCATCTCACTTTGTTATGTCCTTCCCCCACCTTTTCAGTTTCTCCATCCTGCCTCAGCTTGTCCCCCTGTTTATGTCCCCATCTCCACGGAAATCTAATTGTGTTCTTTCCCTTTAAATACTCTTTCTCTTCCCTTACTCGTTGCTGTTCCATTTGAGTAATTACTCTGCTTCAATAAATCCACATCTAAATTTATATCCAGGTCTCGCTCACTTTTTTTGGCACAACAACTTCATCTTGCCCCATTATTTCTTCCTTCAATAAGTCTCTGACGATGGGGTAGCACTTCAGCTTGCCAAGAATAGTACCTCTGTGTGAAAGGTTTTTTCAAGGACCTTGGCTTAGAAAGGGAGGAAAGACATAGGATAATAGCTTGAGGGGATGGTAAGAGTCTAGTGAGACTTGTACAACTTCATCATCACGCCCTAGGAGAGTTGGGTGCCATACCCCTCAGAAGTGGTCAAATCACTGTTGCCCTAGGAAGGAAGGGGTTCTGTAGTTGGTTTCTCAGATTTAGCTTCCAGGAAGACAACTGATCAGGACAGATCACATTTGGATATAGTTCTGGTTGACCCTCTCTCACCTTTCCTTATTCCACCCCAGTTCAGAGTCCCTACTCTCAAAGTTCCTGCCCTATGCAGGGGTTCCATTTACCCCTGGAAAATGGTTCAGCTCTCTCTCAACTGGCAAGTCTCCTTTTCTCAGGGACAGTTCAGACAAATCCTTCTTGGAAAGTCCTTGAGTGATGAAGGGGTTACATTGTTGGGAAGTGCCTTTCTTTTGAACCATATGAAGGTGAAAGTGTAATTTGCCTGGAAGAAAGGGCATCCCTGAGTTAGCAGCAGTCCTGAATTCCTGGAATAGCAAGAATGGAGTCTTTATCCAGCCATCAATGAAAAAGAGGACAGCTCCTCAGCACAGGCCCCAAAAGGTGCATAGATTTGGTGTTCTCTCCCCTTGCCCTACAATAGCCCCTTGCTCCCAGGGAGGAAGATGACACAGTTATCTGGGGAACTGAAAGGTGGGGTGGTAACAGAGATGATCTCATTATCAACACTAACGCTAGGTTTGCTGTGGAGACTTAGCTACCTTACTGCAAATGACCCTGACCTGGGAAAAGGATCAGTGACAGAAATATCATCTATGCAGTGGCCTGACACTTTTCCTGTGCATGATCAATGGACACTGTGAAATGCAAAGATTTATATCACAATCCCCACAGACCAATTCTTTAAGATTTGGGACTTAGTCCTTACGCAGGACTGTTTGTCATTTTTTTTTTCTTTTTTAGTTTTTATTTACTTGTACCAAGGTCCTTCTCTGTTAACTTTCCTACACCAGGCCTCTCACACCCTGGAGATTATTTTATCTAGAAGGAGCCCTAAAGCCATTTAGGTGGTGAAGACCTTTAGGACCTTGCCACCTCTAAGAGGTGGCCTGGTATAAGCTATCGACCTTGTAGTTTAAGCTTTTTTTTTTCATTAAATGTATCTTTAGAATTAATTGGCTGAGAGGACTTAACTCAATTTCCTCAATTCCTTTAGCTAAGTCATTGACTCAGCCTCCTGATAGCCTAAGTACAAAAGGCAAGAGACAGGCTTGACCAGCACACCAACACGGCCAAAATGTCAGCATGGAAACTGTGCTTAGCTATGTTTTTTAAATTTATTTTTTTTTCAAATGTCCATAAGGCTTTAAGGTGTAATGAATAATGAACTGGCCTCAGAATCCTTAAGACCTGTATTCAAAGCTTGCCTCTGATACCAGTGTATGATCATGTGATCACTTAACCTTTCAGTGCCCCCAGGGAACCTTCCAAGATTTTAAGTTACAGATAAGTTGCCAAACTGCCCAGGTGGAGGGAATTTCTTTCCTCTTCTTTTTTTTGAACTTATTTTAATTTATCCCATTAAATATTTCCCAATTACATTAATTTTTTCTAACATTTAACAGAATTTTGAGTTTCAATTCTTCCCTCTCCTTCCCCTATCCCTTGAGAAGGCAAGCCAAAAGATATCGATTATACATGAGAAGTCACTCAAAACACAGAATTTCTACATTAGGAATTTCCAAACTGATGAGACCACAAATCTGGAATCCCATCCCCATTGACCCCAAAATTCCCAGGTGCTTTGCACCCATTAGGTGTTTCTTGTCCATTGAAATTTGCTTGCTAAGTCTCACTTTTTCAAATTTATACCATTTTTCTAAAACGTCTATGTCTTTAGCAGAAATGTTTGGATTTTTCCGACTTAAAAAAAAGTGAATGAGAATCCTTACTTAAAAAAAAGTGAGAATGAGAAGCCAGAGGCTTTGGCACGATAAAATCATCAGAAATGGGGAAACTCGCGGAAGGATGTGGAAGCCATTATTCAACCTTCGGCGGCTCGAGCAGGAGAGCGGCCCTGGGAGGACGCATCACCAGTCCAGCCCGGGGTGCCGGGACCCCCCAGCCCGCTCTCTCTTGGCCACGTCCTCTGCCGCCATTCATTAGCACAACCCGGCCCCGGCTCGACTCCCCGAGAGGGGAGTTCCGAGAGGTGGGGGAAGGGATAGGGCCGAGAACTTTCGGTCTCCCGGAGCCCTAGGCAGCATGACTGGGCGGAGGCCTCTCCTCTCCTCCGCCTCCCCTTCAGCGCCCGCCTCCATCTTCTCCCTCCTTAGAATATTCCCGAGTCTGGCCCCCGCCCCTCCTGGTTACCCGGGTAACGGCCGACAGGGAAGGGGAGAAGCGGAGTGGAGGAGGAGCGGGGGGCGGGACTTCCTGAGGGTGACGCGCCCCCGCTCGGCTACAAAACTCGCCGGATGCGACGCCGCGAGCGGAACTTTCCAGAAAAGTCGGCGAGAAGCGGAGGGCAGTAGCTCTTGCTGCCCGAGCTCCGCGCACAAGAACTCGCGCCCCCCTCCCCCAATCCTCTGTTTCTTCTACTCGCTCCCCCAACATCCCAACCGGCTCCTGGGCGGTCCCCTCTCACCCCACCCCGGACGTGGGCATTTCGACCCCGGGCGTACCGCGAGCGACACTACCCGGTAAGTCCATCCCTTCTCCCTCACCCCAAAGCTCAGCTCCCCGTCCCTCCCCCGCCCCCCACCTCGTTGGAGTTGAGGAGCCGTAGCGCCTACGGGACCCGGGGCGGGGGGGCCGTTGGCCCCTCTCTTGAGGGTCCGGGGGCCGGTGCCCCAGATTCCGAAGGATGTCGCCCCCGCTCTGCAGCCTGGGCGCTAGACAATGGGCTTGGCGTCCTCCCACCCCTCTCCCAACCCTTCTCCTCCTCTCCATCTTTCTGAGATGTTCGCTTCCCCTCCATCCTCTTTTCTTCCCCTCCCCCCACCGCGGTCTCTTGGGTTCTTGGGGGGGGCGCACCTATTTGCGGGGGTATGGGGGCGCTGCGTGCGCGCTCCCCTCTGCGTGCGCGTCCCCGCTCCCCTGCAATCTCCTCTCCGAGGCGTCCTCCGTTGTGAGTGTGTGTGTGTGTGTGCGCACACACACGCTCGCTTCGTCTCCAAGCGCCCCCTTTCTCCACCTCCTTAACGCTTCCCTAGAGAGGTGGTGACCTCGAGCCGGGTCAGCAAGCGTTCTTAAGCCCCTACTGTGTGCAGCGCCTGGTGCTGAGCGCCGGTGACACCGAGGATGGAGGAAAAAACTCCGCAAATCCCTGCTCCCCCAAGAGCTCGCGTTCAAACGGGGGAGACAGCACACAAATGAATACGTGGACACGAATGGATCGGGAGATGATAATCTCGGAGGGAGGGCGCCCTGGAAAGGCTTCTTGTGGAAGCTCCAGTTCTGAAGGAGGAGATCCGGTCTCGCCTCCCTCGGGCTGCGCTTTAAACAACCCCCCAAAACCCTCGTGGCCGGATAGGTAGGGCCGTCAGGTGACACGGGTAGATTGCACAGGATTAAACTCGGACCATCACGGAAGCCCGTGGTCCTTAAACATCCATGTCGTCGGGAGTCCAGCGATGATGTTTGAGTAAGCGCCCGCTATGTGCCCGGCTTTGTGTCAAGTATTGGGGATGCAAAGAAAGGTAACAGATCAGTCCTGCTCTCAAGGAGATCGAAATCTGATGTAGGAGACAACATAAAATTGTACGTAAACAAGATGCAGTCAGGACAAATTTGGGATAATAAACAGCTTCCACACTGTAGTGGAAGAGGATCTGGAGAAGCTTCTCGTAGAAGATTGATCTTAAATGGGTCTTGGAGGAGGCCAGGCTGTACGGGGATGAGGGAGAAGAGGATTGGGGGTGGGGAGAATATACGGTGAGGTCCAGTGATGGTGTCTCCTTCGAAGCTTGGAAAAGAGGCCAGTTTCATGGATACTTGAAAGAAGAGGGAGGAGCACAAAGCTATAAGAAAAAAAATCTATGCAGGGACAAGATTTTTCTCATTAGATATGGGGCAATTACATGGTTGCGTAGCAAGCCCTCAGCTGTTCAAAGCCTCCAGTTTATTTACACTGTCATTTTTTGTTTTATAACCACACATTTCATTAGGGTGTAGGAAGGAGAAAAATAAAAGAAAGCCTTGGTAAGAGTGTGAAATACTAGGATAGGTAGATTGGCATGGTTAATAGTTAAAAGTCTTAGGGTTTCCCTATGTGCTACCTTAATCGATACTTTCCATTATGTAGATTTATGAAATGTGGCCTAATTCTTAGTTCAAAGGTTGGATGTTGGCTTGGTTATAACATTCTGAAATACATAATCTGATTATGTGGTGTCAATTGATTTTAAGGTGAAACTTTAAAGTACCTTAAAGTTGTGGTTTTAATTGCAGGCCATAAAAAATGGTGAAGGAAACAACTTACTACGATGTTTTGGGGGTAAAACCCAATGCCTCCCAGGAAGAACTAAAAAAGGCATATAGGAAACTAGCCTTAAAATATCACCCAGATAAGAATCCAAATGAAGGAGAAAAGGCAAGTATTTTTTGCTTTTTAAAAATTCTTACTATGTGCTAAAAATAGAGCAAAGGAAAAAATTC
The DNA here is from genome assembly GCA_028646595.1 of Phalanger gymnotis. Lineage (NCBI taxonomy): Eukaryota > Metazoa > Chordata > Mammalia > Diprotodontia > Phalangeridae > Phalanger > Phalanger gymnotis. The sequence continues at coordinate 394,328,116 of CM053622.1, read as the reverse complement.
TTTGGTAGGATTAACTTTGATAACAGTTGTCCTGTTTTTGTTGCAGGTACTAGCCTGAACTTTTTTTTCTATTTAAGTTTTATTGCTTTTATTTGCATAGCTGTAGTCAGTGTATGTATCTATACTTAAAATTATTTTAATAGTTTAACATAAATCTATTAAATGTGAAAAGACTAGAACTTAGATTTCACCATCTTGGCTAAATCTTCTTAAAAGAACTTATTTTACAGTATGGCTTTTTGTTTTAATAGTTCAAGCAGATTTCTCAAGCTTACGAAGTACTTTCTGATGCAAAGAAAAGAGATTTATATGACAAAGGTGGAGAACAAGCCATCAAAGAGGGTGGTTCTGGTGGTGGCTTTGGTTCTCCAATGGATATCTTTGATATGTTTTTTGGCGGAGGTGGAAGAATGCAAAGGGAACGGAGAGGTAAGAAGGTTTTGCCAATCTAGAACAAAGAGAATACTAGGTGGCACTAATTGGGGGAGCTGATTGTTAAGCTTCAAAATTTATTCAAGTACAGCAGCGTGCGATTGCAATGTTACACTGACTTTGTACCTGACATTCATTAAAATGTGAACACTTCCACATAATAATTAGGCACCTCTCAACTATCCTGTGCATATTTGTGTAGATTAAAAAAAAAACAACCCTCAGTGTTGATTAATTCTCAGTGTCCAGTCTTACTGGATGGAGTCGGATTTTGGGGGGATTCCTGATGTTAAATTTGACATGAATTATCCCCTTTTTGTTGGCTTTATGTCATCTGCAATTTGAAAACGTACCATCTTTAAGCCATTGACAACATTTTGAATAGAACAAGGCAAAAGAAAATGCTGTTGTGCTTACTCAACTAGAGAATTTCCTCTAATTTGACATTGATCCTTTAATCACTATTCTGGGTCTAGTCATTCAGGTTTTTTGTAAGCCTTTGCTGCTACCTCACCTCCCCATTGTTGCCATTACTTCATTTATTAATTTTTTGAAAAGGAGAAAAAAAGCCCTCAAAACAGGTATAGTCCACCCAAACAAATTCCTAGCATTGTCCACATGCAAAACGAAGGTTTTTGTTCCTCTGCATTTTTATCATCTGTAGTAGAAGGATAGATATTGTGTTGCATCCTCAGCCCTTTGGACTTTGGGAGCTTATCATTCATTGTATTGATCAGAATTCTAAAAATCTTGGTGCTTTTCTCTATTCTGAGTGTTGCAGCCATTGTATAAATTTTTTTAGGTCTGCTCAGTTTACTCTGCGTCATCAGTTCATAGTGATCTTTCCAGTTTCTTCTCAAGCTATTTTATTGTTTCTTAAATCACAGCAGTATTCCATTATATTCATATATTGTTATTTAGCCCTAATCACTGAGTGTAGATTTTACCCAATTATTTACCATGTAGCTTATCTCACAATTTGTCCACAATGAAATATCTAGCAAATGCCTTGCTGAGATCCAGAAATGATGATAGGTAAGGATAGTGACATAGACATCACCTTGATAGACATCTCTTAACCCTTTTTTGAAAAGGGTTATTGTCATCTGATGTAATTTGTTGATAAAACTGGTTCTCAGTGATCACAAATTCCCTTTATAAATGCTCAGAAACCATATCTTTATTCCAATTAAAAAAATTATGACTGACTTAAAATTGGAAGAATTGAGGTCTTCATTGAAAATAGGGAGTATTTTGTGTTCTAGTGTCTCACTCTTGATTCTCTCAATTTATTTTTCAGAGATGGTAGAAGATTAAGTATTGGTATTTGTGTTCTTGCAGTAAGTTGGTAAATTATTTCTTTCAGGTCTGGTGACTTGGACTCATTGAGCTGGGTGTTCTTGTAGTCTCACTTAATAAAGAGTATTGGTTCTTTCAAGCTCTTCACACTGAAGGTGTAACTCCTTTGGTAGAAAAGCAAAAGCTTAGAAGGATTTAAAGAGTTGAAAGACCTAGGTTGGCTGAATCGATTTCCCTCATTTTATAGTTGGGAAATGGGCTTGTAGAGAACAGGGTATTGTAATAGGTAGAGCTGGATTTTGTAGTCAGGAAGACGTTTGACACAGATTCCACCTCATACTTAGTAAGGGGCAAGTCACCTTATCTAAGCCATTGACTCTTATGGTGGTCTGGTAGTTTTCTCACAAGATTTTTTGTTTTTCTGTTTAGTCATTCCTTATTGATCGAGAACAGTTGACCTCATTCCTTTATCTCTTGAATTAAAGTATCATGGAAGGTGATGATTTTGTTTATGATGAGCTATGAGTCCTAATGGGGTTTCCAGAAAGTTGTAATTCTTTGTTTTTAAATAATGGAAGTCTGGTTTTGAGTCTGGTGTGGCCTTTGGCTAGTTAAAACTCTGGGCATCAATTTCCTTGGTGTAAAGTAAGGGGATTGTTTTAGATGTTCCTAACATCCTTGGGTTCCATGTTCTGTGATCCATTATTCTTTTTATCTCTTGTTCCATTGTTCCAGTCCTAGATCAGATCTGTCCGCTGTTTATTTCAGTCATGTAACAGAGCTCTGGTTCACACCAGTAGTTGGTCCTAAATGGTTTCTTTAAGGACATTGTAAATTCTCAGATTTTGTACAGTATTTAAAAAAACGAAATATATTTTAATTTAGTATTAAGGGTGACATTCATGCACTGACAGGATGAAATGTAGTAGTGATTTCGTGTAAGACTCAAAATCCAGTTAAGTGAGAAAATGGGGAAATTGGTTTGACCGCAGTTTTTCATGGAGGGGGAAAGCTATAAATTTTGGCCACAGTTTAATAAACGTGGTATGTGTGCTAAGTTAACTTTGGGCTGTATTAATTAGAAGCATAGTATCTAGTTCTCTGGAAAGAAAATCTTGATCTTGATGCTGGTGAGATCACAGCTTGAGTATTCTCTAGTTCAGGGCGCACCACATTTTAAGAGCATCCAAATTAAAATAACGGTGTGGTCTGTGTAATAAAACAATGTCATAAGAAAATTAATCTCCCTTCCCCTCTCCCAAGAGCCTAGAGAAAGAGTAGGCCTAGTTTGTACAATTTTTGGGATATCTCTTCAGCATGTAAATGTCATTATATTTGTTGTCTTCACAGTGCAGAAAGAAAAATATTTGGGGGTTGGGGGGCAGATTTAAGTTCAACAGAGTTGGTGGTTAGGACATTCTACTTCTATTTAAGATTATTAGCACTTACTTTAGAAGATTCCAAATAGTGGCTTGCTGGAAGTGTGTTCTTTTCATGTGAATTACTTCCCCAACTTTGTATCAGAAGAAAATATGCAATTTTATAATTATTTAAAATAATAAAAATGTGCTATAAATGCTGTAAAATGAGTAAAAATACACGATGTATTTTGACTTAAATAGTGATCTCCAACATAGTTTTTCCCAAACTAACTTGTCCATGGAATACCCTGACATTTAAAATATAAGTAACATTTATATAGGTTTACAAAGTGCTTCGCATATATTCTTATCCTCACAACCCTGTGATAAAGTTATTTTATCCCTGTTTCACAGAAGAAGCTATCTTAAAGAGGTTAAGTGACTTTCCCAGGGCCATACAACCAGCAAATGTCTGAGGCAGAATTCAGACTTTCCTCTTCCTAATTTTAAGTTTGGTAACTATGTACTACCTTAAAAATTCAGGAGACAAAAGATTATCTGTAATAAAGTTCAGGATGGGATTAAAAATTTTCAATCGTGATAGTAAAAAGGAATTTCGCTGTTAAATATGTTCCTAACTTTGGCTTAAATTTGTCTCCCGTTTGCCTTTCTACAAATCTTAAAAGCTAGAAATGAGACTGGAGTCCAGGAAGTAAAAGGTTGAAAGTAAGTACTGCTTCCTCTGTGCCCTCTTGAAACAGTGATTTAGAACTGGCTTATAATTTCAGCTGTTCCCACATAGATTTTCAGTTGAAGAAAATAGAACTTGCAGGAAGGAGGTATCTACCGGTATTAATAATATGCGTGGGATACATGGTGGTATCAGTTTTTTTAGATCTGGTTATATTTAGTTACATATCACAAATTTGAATTTAAAACTGAAATGTATAGATACTTGAATAAAGCTATTCTCTACTTGCTTGCAGGCAAAAATGTCGTTCATCAGTTGTCAGTGACCTTAGAAGATTTGTATAATGGTGCGATGAGAAAACTGGCCTTGCAAAAGAATGTAATTTGTGATAAATGTGAAGGTATGTTTTTAAAATCTTTCTGTATAGTCTTACAGCATAACTACAAATTCCTGTTTTCAAAATCTCATTTTCACTTTGAGATCTTCGGTTGTTAATGTGTTATGCTCAGAGAATTACAGTACTTTTAGGCTTGGGTGCAGTAGTGAAATGTTTGCCATCTCACGTCAGAGATAGTGCATCTAGTCAACAAATTTTTAGAGGGGCAAGCAGGAAATTGAAGAAAATAGATTAAGACCCTGTTGGTGAGGAACAGCTGGGATAGATGAAAGGACTTGTTGAGAACTAGATGAGGTGGTTTTATCATCCTTGTATATCTAGAAAAGCCTGCTAGGATAGGAATCCTGGTAGAGAAGAGATACATCTCTTCCTGCCCATTTCTCCAAATTAAACTTAAAGGTTCAAGTGAGAAACTTCAGCTTTCTATTTATTAATTCCAAAATGAAGTATAGCCAGATTGTATGTGGATGGCACAGGGAAAGGGAGAGAGGGAAGGAAGTAGAAAGTGGTAGAATGCCAGATCTCCCACTGTAAAAACCTTTTACAGTTAAGCTATTTGTAGATAGGTAAGAATTCAAGGTAGAAAAGGGTTAGAGTAGGCACTAGCACCTGCTCTGGAGAAGTGTTCCCAACACATGCCCAGTGTTTCTGTTGTGTACTCTCTGACCTGAGAGGTAGATGAGGCCCTTTACACTGCTTGGATAAATAGGATGATAGAACTTCAATCCTGGTAAGATGAAAGACCACTAAGCCTTGCCATCCTTCTTGCTTCATCTTCTAGCCCATCCTCACATTGACAGTGCTATTTTTAGCAACTATCCTAAATTCTACCAGCCTTTCCATTATGTAGTTGAACTATTTTTTTTTGCTATTTCCCTCACCAGTTAGAAAGTGAGTATCTTGAGAGGAGGGATTGTCTTATCCCCAGTGTTTATCAGGGTGCTTAATACATAGTAAGGTACTTAATAAACGCTTTTTCACTCATTCATAGGTAAGCCTGTACCTTACATACATCTTCAGCTTTCTAGATATTCCTGTTTGTGGTAGCTCACTGTAAGAAGCAGATAATGTTTTGAGGCATGTAGGTATGTACCTTTAATACTCAATTCTATTAATTATAAACCTATTTCAATTGTTGAAATTTTAATTTTTCTGTGGTTCAGGACGGGGTGGTAAGAAAGGAGCTGTAGAATGCTGTCCCAATTGCAGAGGTACTGGAATGCAAATAAGAATTCATCAGATAGGACCTGGAATGGTTCAGCAAATTCAATCAGTTTGCATGGAATGCCAAGGGCATGGGGAACGAATCAGTCCTAAAGATAGATGTAAAAGCTGTAATGGAAGGAAAATTGTTCGAGAGAAGAAGATTCTGGAGGTTCATATTGACAAGGGTAAGTATCTTGAGTGATTTTTTTTTAATCTTTAATCACTTAACACATTTTAAAAAGAAGCTTATGTTCCAATTATGTTTAGTCACCTTATGATTATGACCATATATTACATAGATAACTCATAAGGATATATCTGGTCTTTTCAGAGTGAAATGAACAACTTTAGTAAATATCTCCTAGTAATCATATTATTCTGAAAGTATAGATGCTAGTTAGAGTGATGTTTATAGGATGCTTATCAGTAAATTTAAATTCGTTTGGTAACCAGAGAAAGAAATATCTGGAAGCCTAAAGTGAATGAATTAAGTACATTTTGGTCTTTTTAAAATTTAATAATGCCTGGATCTAGTAGAAAAACTGGAATGGCAAACCTGTAATTTCTTTAAAACATGCAATATACACCTTTATTCAAATTATTCATATAAATTATTTAACTGGGTCAAGGAAAGGCTCTCCTCTATGGTATTTAAGGCCTAAAAATTTTAATTGGCATACTATAGAATTGTCCTTTAATACTGAGTAAAGCATTCTTTTTGGCTCTGGTGCTCAGGTTTTCAAAAGGAAAACCCGTTTTTTTCTGCTTAAAAATAATGTGATGGGTTTTGATGTGTTTTAAAGGTGGAGGGAATAAAAACATACTTTTATCTTGTTAATTGCAGTTGTTAAAGGGATTTGTTTTGCTCTACTGAACTGAATTGGAGGTTCATTGGATCCCCCTTAGTTAGCTTCTTCCTTAGCCTTTTTTTGTAATTAAGTAATTATACAATTAAAAATGTGGACACAAAGAGGGACATCTATTATCCTGGCTTTTTCTGTACCTAGAATGGGCTACTAGAATCAAAGCCCTAAGTTTCGTGTCTCACAGCTCAAGCCTGTATGGCCTAGTGCAGAAGTGTCAAATTCACGCAGCTGAAATCAGATTAAAATATAATTGGGAATTATTTAACGAAATGTATAAAAATATAACAACATAGATAATGTTAAAATTAGATACATGTTTTAGTCAATTGTGAGATAGTAATTTCCAATGATACCTTAGGAGTAAAAGTACAGTAGAAAGTATTCACTACTACCTTGTGGGCCTGATATTTTTATAGGCAACAAAGTATTTAGACTAGACTGAAAAACTATTAATAAAGAGTTTTCTTATTTTATATTAGATTTTACAAAAGACTTGAGTGAATATTTTTATTAGATTATGATTGTACTACCATGGAGCAGAAACTGTCCTATTTGATCTGTACCATATTTATTGCAGTTTCTAATTAAACCAGTATCGAATCCAGTATTACAATGTGAAGTTAACAATTAGAGAGACTTCATTCCTTTCCTTAGGAAATTTAAAATATAGTTGTATTGTGTACAAGTTAATAACTCTTGGGACTTAATATTTCCCCTGCAACTCCACTCCCCCTCCAGAATTTTTTTTGGGGGTTCTAGAATTGTTTCAGGACCAACACAAAATGAGTTATTTATTTTAGGCATGAAAGATGGTCAGAAGATAACATTCCATGGTGAAGGTGACCAGGAGCCAGGACTTGAGCCAGGGGATATTATCATTGTTTTGGATCAGAAGGACAATGCTATCTTTACACGGTAAAAAAAAATAATAATAATCACTTGAACATTGAAGTTCATGTTTATATATAGATAATCCAGTTACTCCTAAATAGGCTCCAGCTTTAACAGGAAGAGAATAAGCTGAATTAGGTTTGGTTTTTTTATTTAAGGTTACTAACCACTGAATAGTTTAGAAGAGAAAATTGTGAAAGTCATGAGCCCTTGATGACTGGCCTAGACTAATTTTGGAAAAGATCATAATGGGAATTCCCTTTCTGCTGAGTTGTGCCGAAATCATGGTTATTAGTTTTTAAAGTGCTGAGTCAGGGCCTCTATGGGTAAGTTAGTATTAAGTCTACCATTTTTTCACCTGTGAAATGAAGGCAGGTACACTAGATTGGGGGGTCTTCAGTTACCCTTTTAATCTTAAATCTTTTATTTGGCAGATGGTTATCCAGTGTCTGCTTGAATACTTCAAAGATGGGAGATCTCGTTATCTGATGTAACTGATTTCCATTTTTGAACAGCAGAGTCGTTTGTGTCAAATCAAAATTAGCCTTGTAACTTTTATCCTTTGGTGATTGTGGTCTTTGAAAAGCCTGCTGTAGAAGTAGAGCTTTCTAAGTGCAACACTGTGTGCACACTTTTATCTTTGGCCCAGAAATCAGTTTCTTAAAGGATGTCCTAAAAGTTTTAGTAGTTTAAAACTGTACTAAGACTTTTGGACCACTTTGTATTGTACTCTTAAATTCCATGGGATTTTCTTGAATGTTTTTCTCAATATTTGCATCAGCCACAAAATTAATACGACATATATACCAGGGTAAATCAGTGAAAGAGAAAGATAGTGGTGATGTGCCCAAGTCTAAGAACTTTTATTCTAAGGATGATGAAATGCTACCACATTCCCAGCAACTTGCAGTGTGTTTGGGGGTGGGGGTGGGGAGAAGTAGGGAGTGTGATATTTTAATTTTAAACTAATGCATTGATACTAATTTTTTTAAAAAGATAAAAATTTAATGTTTAGGATATATGCTAGTAACATCTGTCTTATGACTCATTAAAATGTCTTTGTCATGTATGTGAGAACAGATTAGCAAACTTTTGAACGGTTTTCTTATTAAACATTTCGTTACAGACATTTTTGTTGTTGGGGATTGGAAGAGGGGGAGAAGTTGTTTATATGGCATAAAGGGGGGAAAATGCTTTACTTAAGGAGAATGCCCTTCCACCCCCACCCCTGTGTTTTTGAAGCAACCTTGATGTTTTCCTCTGAGTATTGGAGTATTACAGGATAACTTTTACCTATTGTAAGAATTCTTTAAATTAGAATAGGATAACTCAAACTTTTAACATTTAATGATGGTAAATAATTTGTCTCACAGAAAACATTTAAAACTATTTAAACTGATTCAAATTGTCTTAAAAAGCATTAAGTAGGCAATAATACATACTTTTTTTTTAATAGACGTGGTGAGGACCTTTTCACGTGTATGGATATCCAGTTGGTTGAAGCCTTGTGTGGCTTTCAGAAACCAATAACAACTCTTGATAATAGAACTATAGTCATTACTTCTCATCCTGGTAAGTTAGCAGCAGTTAATCACGTATTTAATTTAATTGCTTTAAGGGAACATTTAAAGGTAGTTGAGTTGGGAGGAGGGGAGAGTTTGGGCTTTGTTTCTTGACTGACAGTTATCTGCAATATCTTATGATGTAGAAGAAGTCATAGAAAATAACTTATGTGGTCCTCTGGCAACTTCCTGAAAAAAAAAACCAAAAAGACACAACTATAGTTTTGACAGGACCAAAACCAATTATTTTTCCCAGATATGGCCCTTCTGGTTATCAGAGATCCCACTTACTCTATTTAGCCCTTTCTTTCTCCGAACAATGTTTTATATACTTTCTCCCAACAATGACCTATCGTCCCTTTTAGGTCAGATTGTTAAACATGGAGATATCAAATGTGTGCTGAATGAAGGTATGCCCATTTATCGTCGACCTTATGAGAAAGGAATTCTAATAATTGAATTTAAGGTAAGTTGCAAAATGAATGTCTTAAGTACTTCTATACTGAAAGGAGCTTATGTAAGCAAGACAACTGACTCTGGAGGGAGTATATGATTGTATTATTTACCTTTATATAAAAACTGACTCAACATACTGCTAAGTTTTCCAATAAAAGTTAATATGATCCTAGGTTTTAGAACTTGGAAGAAATCATCTAGTCCAACATCCTCATAGAAACAAGTCCAGAGGGATTAGGGTGAATTGTACCTTGTCCACCCCTTTACCCCCAGTCCCTATATGGGTAAGAAGTAGTAATTAGAATTAGAACCCTGGGGGCAGCTAGGTGGCACAGTGAGTTGAGCATTGATTGGCCCTGGAGTCAGGAGGACCTGAGTTCAAATCTGGCCTCAGACACTCTACATGTGTACTAATTGTGTGACCTTAGGCAAGTCACTTAACCCCAATTGCCTCCCCCCCCCCCCCAAAAAAAGAAAAGAAAACAAGCAAGCTGGATTACACTTTGAACTAAAAGGTCAGGGGAGGGATACTACTGATGCCAAAAAATAAAATACCAATTGATTTTGGAAGATCTTCGTTTTTCTCATGATGAAATTGAGGCCCAAGGAGTTAGTAACTAACTTGCTCATATTCTGAGTTCTGTTCTAGTCCGCATTTCATACCACGTCTCTCTCCCATATTGCCGTATTTGTATTCAGTATTTTATTTTCCTAATAATACTTGTTATCGGTGTAGAAGGAAGCTTAGGATTCAGTTGTAGTGTTACTATTCTTAGAGGAAAACTTAGGTGCTGTCACCTGTAATTTTAGAAACTAGAGTAATAAACATTTTTTTTCAGGTAAACTTCCCAGAGAATGGCTTTCTTTCATCAGACAAGCTATCTTTGTTGGAAAAATTGCTGCCTGAAAGGAAGGAAGTAGAGGAGACTGAAGATATGGATCAGGTAGAACTGGTGGACTTTGACCCATCTCAAGAAAGAAGACGCCATTACAATGGAGAAGCTTATGAGGATGATGAACATCATCCCAGAGGTGGGGTTCAGTGTCAGACCTCTTAATGGGGGGGCCAGTGATACTCTTCATTGTAATGCTGGCTTTTGTATGCAATAGTGAATGAGTGAAGGACTACAATCAATCTTAACACACTCTCTACTAGCTATTGTTTTGTTGTAATATTCAACTATAGTTGTGTTTTAAAAAGTTAATAAAATCAGTAATATAAAATGCTGACTTTGCAATTTATGATGTTCAGTGTGCAAGATAGATAATTATTTCCTTATGGTAAAGAACCCCCTAAGCATTTTTTTCATGACTTGTACTTTTTGTTTCAATGTGTATATGCAGTGGCTTGGACTGAGGTTTGATTTTTGGTTGACTAAGTGTACACAAGCATTTATAATTGTTAAGCTCTGAAATTAAAATTTTGTACTGAATTCACCATCAGAAAACTTTAATATGTTAATGTTTTGGTCTGTATGGTTGTTTGTCAAATTGGGATTTGTTGTGATGCTTCTGCTTTTGCTGTATTGCCTAGGTGTTGTCTGTATATAACAAATAATTCTGATTCCATGTGGTATGCCAAGGGTAAATTTAAACCCCATTCTTAAAGGAGGCATTTTATTTACAGTTTATGATAACCCCAGGTCTCTCGGGGTTTCAGGTTTTCGAATGAATTCCTTTCTGCTTTGCCATTATGCTGTTATTTAAAAAACGATGCTAGTCAAAACCAGCCCTACCTCTGGCTCTCTCCATTCACTGTAATAGGAACACCAATACCACTACTTGGGGTTTGCTTGGTTTGGGAACTGAGCTGGGGAAGACAAGGGTAACTCTTAAATGTCAATTGGGAAAAGGTTTCTTTGTATACAGTGAATGCAGGGTGACAGCCATCTACTTTTAAGTTAACTTTGTTATACTTTAACTAGTTTTACCAGATTACAAGCAAGAAAGAGGTTCTTTTATGTACAATGAATGCAGGATGAGAGCCACTAATTTGTTTTGTTTTATTTAGGCCAACTAGCTTAATGTTTGTTTTAACTAGTTTAATGCTTGACCCGATTGCAAGCAGTAGTTGTAAATGTTTGTTTTAAGGTTTATGTTTCCATCGTCAAGATCATATAAGCAATCTGTAAATAGTAGAAGCCAAGCATCTTTACAACATATTGTAATTGCAATTTATTAGTGGATTTTCAGGAGAAAGTGTGAAGGAGAAATCTGCCTTAGTAAATGTTGATTTAGGATGGCATAGAGAAACTTAATATTGGGCCTAAACAAGCAGAAAACCCAAAAGTACACAGAACATCTAATTCAACTGTTTATTAAGAATGAAGAGTAAAACGACAATAAATGTAACCATTGTAACTAAGAGTAAGAAAAATGTCTCAGTGGATTGTAGATCAAAAGAGAAAGAAGTCTTCTGTGTCTTACAGCCAGGCTTTTCCAAAATTTTCCTGACACACCAAATCCTGGTTTCTGACTCCTCAGTGGCATAATCCCAAAATATACCATGTGGCAATGTGCTTGAGTATTTTTTTAGAAGGGCTAAAGCAAGAGATAACCCTGTATGACACATTGAGACTTGGGTTTTTTAATGTTACCAAATCCAAATATGGGGCAGGTGTCAGTAGGAAGCAACAAATAGGGGCTTAATTCTTCTGAAATTTTAACATTTCACCAACTATTTGCACCCAGGTTCATGATAAATCCCTTCCTTGTAATGTTAAGTAAAGCCAGTGGACATATCTACCATGTGTATAGCACCTATAGCCCTCTACCTCTGAACTGGGAAGGGGAAACAAACTCCTTCCTCTGTCCTTTGGAATCGAAACAGCCAGGCAGTAAGTAGTTTGCTACGAATGGTTTCTTTTTTAAATCTTTAGTCAACAAAGCATCTTGTATAAAGAAAAAGACTTGGGGTACCTTTATCTGTTTTAATGTACTTGTTAACTTCAACAAGATTGAAGCCTGACTAAAATGTATTGGTGGTTGTGTGTCATTTATATGGTTATAAAGGTGGGTTTTATGCCAGCCTAAAATGGGTATGGGGCAAAGTAAAAGATGGGGAAGGAAACAGGAAGATTAAATAAATGAAAGGAGACTTGGGGAGTGGGGGAAGGCTTTCCCCTTTCTCAACGTTATCTCTTGATGGATTTGTTTCTGTTAGACTGTTCAGATATCTGCGCTGCTCCCCCCCCCCCGGTTTTGTGTATCTTAATAGCCTTTTTTGGCTAGCAAAGAACAAGCACTAAGTTGAGCCTTAAGTGGTAAATGTGTTAATCTGGCAGAGTGAACTCTTAAGATGGGTGAAACAATGGCTAAACTTGGTCACCACTTCTAGTCACTCAGGGCATACTTTTTAGGGATGAAATTTAAACTTAGCACATCTATAGTCCTTGTTACTCTTAAGTGTTCCTGCCCATTAATCTTCCACAACTACAACGGTGACACATTTCCCTATTTCTGCTGTCAGCAGGTGCTTCATGAATGGAGCCCATTCACAATACCCATTCCCCAAAATGTGAGTGTTCAAACTTGTAAAACCATGGTACCTGTTTTCCTTGAGTAAGTCACCATTCTGAGCCTTAGTTAATTGCGGATGAGACACTCAGGAGTTAAAAGGTATAGAAACCCCTTCCAGTCTATAAATGGTCATTCAGGATTCACTTAAGTATCTAGTGAGAAGGAAGCAGTCACTTTGCAAGGTGGCCCACCTGTTTGGATATTTTTCCATGTGTGGACCAGAATTTTCATATTGTTTGTTTTGCCCTTGAGGACCAACAAAATAATCCCTATTCTAGCTCAGAGCTCTCCAAATATTTGAAGACATGTCTTTCTCTTTTTATATTCGGTATCTCCAATTTCCTCAACTGATTCCCTGGGATATATATATAGTTTGAGCCCTTCAGCACCCTAGAGGCCCTCTGTTTTTATCAATGTCCTTTCTGGGACGTTGTGCCCAGATTTGAACATGATGTCATCTTGAAGTAGTTTTGGGCAAATGATACAGAAAATAGGAAGTCAAAGGAGGGCAAAATTCAGAGTTGGGTACAGAAAAGGATTTCACTCTGCAGGGAAACAGGAAGGAAAAGAGAATAAAGGAGCTCAATACGTAGCAAAGGATTGGAAACAGATCACAAATTGGGAAATGACCAAACCGATTGCAGAATATAAATGTGATAAGAGTACTACTGCACTGTAAGAAACGAAGGGAATGAAAGGGTTTCGGAGACGCCCGGGAAGACTTCTACCAATATATGTAGAGTGAGGTGAGCAGAAGCAGGAAAAATGCAGCAACAAATTGTAGAGATAAACAGCTTTGAAAGACTTGGGACCTGATCAGTGGAATTCCAGAGAATTAAGGTGATGAGCTCAAGAGTACAGATCAAGACTATTGAATATAGTCAGTATAGTCATATATTTGTTTTCCGTGGCTAGATGTTTGTTGGGGGGGGAGTAGTGAAAAGAAATTTGGAATTGTGCCCCAGAAGTCCCTTTGACATGTTGGTATGGGTCGTTCATCCTAGTCCTTAGTATTCCAACTCTATGACCCCATTTGGGGTTTTCTTGGCAAGGATACTGTAGTGGATTGCTATTTCTCAAGCTCATTTTACAGATGAGGAAACTGAGGGAAAAAGGATTAAGTGACTTCCTGGAATCTCACAGCTTGTAGGCTGCGTTTCGTACTCACATCTTCCTGTGCCTCTATCTACTGTTCCACCTAGCTTTCGTTAGTGCTGGGGGTACAAAGATAAACATTTATAGCAGCATTTTCTGTTGCATCAAAAAACTGGAAACAAAAATTGGTGTGATTACCATTTGGGATTGGTTGTACAAATTGTGCTCTATGAATGCAATGAAAAGCATGAGATTAAGAAATAGCAACGAAGAATTTACCGAAATTTGGGAACGTTTGTATGAAATGATGTAGAGCCATGTGAGCAGAACCAGAGAAGAAAACAATATATGTGATCACCACGATAATGGGAGGGAAAAGGAGAATCTTTGTAATCTTTTATCAGTGTCACTACATCTGTTGGTCTCCCTAGTAGAGGTGAAAAAGGAAAACGAAGTATAATTTAAAACACAGTGTTTCAAAGGGAAAACAAAATCTACAATGTCGGGAGGGATATTTTCTAAAAATTGTCAATAGAATTCATCCATTCAGCGTGTAGTTAAGGAATAACCATTTTTAAAACTTTAGCTTAGCTTGCTTAGGACTTCCATACAATGACACGAATCATGTGGCATTAAATTTTTAAAATGTTTCATCATAAATTTAATATTGTACATAAAACTAAATTTACCTTGTATTTTCATTTAGATTAATTTTGATCTACAAAACGTCATAATTTTTCCAATCACCGTTTCCAAATTCCTTCTTAGTCCATAGTCGTATTTGCTTTTCCTCTTGCGTGGTTGCAATAAGTAAATGGTTCTGATTCTTTTTACCTTTTGTATTCATTTTAAAAAAGTTATCTCTTTTTACATCTCTTTTGTTTCCAAATTTATGTCTTCTCCCATACCTAGAGAATCACCCCTAGTAACAAACAAAAAAAAAAGGGGGAAAATGCAGTTTGGCAAAACTCATTAACACATCAACTGAATCTGAATCTGACATATACTCATTCTTCTACTCATACCTCTCCTCAAAATATATCTACTGAAGGGGGGAAGTTCATTTTCTCATCTGTTTTTTAAACCTAAATATTGTCATTAGACATCATGGTGATCATACAGATGTATATGGATGTATACAAGGCATTAAATTTCAGGATTTTTTGTTTGTCACATTATTGCAGACATTTTCCTGTTTCTGTACCAGTTTTGTAAGGTTCTCTATGCTTCTGAAGTCTTCATATTTATTGTTCAAATTTACTATTTCCATTAGCTTTATGTATTGTAATTTGTATTGCCCGTCTTGTTGGGCATCTGTTTCATTTCCAAAAAATGCATAAAAACACATGAATTTTTGATGTAATGAGACCTTCCTTTTTTCTTTGACCTCTGAAACATATGGCAGGATCTCTAGGTCAAAGGATGCTGACATTTTGCATAATTCTCGGTCATTTGAATTATGTCTTAAAGATCTCTTAAGATTCCTCCTTTCTGGGTCTTAATTACTAAATTGCAGTAATTCCATTACACGAATGTACCACAGTTTATACATAGCCATTATTCTCTTGGATATTTGAGTTGCCCCCAGTTTGCTATTACAAATAACAATGCAATGAAAAATCTTAAAACAGATGGGTTTTTTGTTGTTTTGGTTGCACTTCTGTTACATATTTTCCACAGTGGAATTATAGCATCAAAGGGTATGGTTGTTTTTACTGTTTAGTAAGGAGAGGAGATTTTTTTTTTATTTTTAATTTATAACACTCGGTTCTACACAATTTTGAGTTCCAGATTTTCTTCCTTTCCTCCCCTCCCTGCTCAAGACGGCATGGAATCCCATATTCTACATATAACTTTGCATTGAATTAATTTACACACTAGTCAAGTTGTGGAGAAGAATTATGACCAATGGAATGAATCATGAGAAAAAAAAACAGAACCAGAAAAAAACAAACCCCAAAACAAACGAGAGGAAAAAAAAGGGGGGGAAAAAGGTGAGCATAAAGTGTGCCTCAATCTGCATTCATACTTAATAGTTCTTTCTCTGGATGTAGATAGTATAGGAGAGGGGAATCTTAAAACTGTATTGTAGAGATTGGGAAAAAAAAATGACAGGACAGATATAACTAAGCAATTTGAATTAGGTAGGTTGTGATAGGCTCGACCACCATTTCTGTGATGCGGCTTGTTCCCTCCCACACACAACTTAGCAAGCCTTTTGCTTCCTTGATACAACTTCTGGTTGGTCATCTAAGGGCACAAAAAGTCACAACCACATGGAATCTGGGCCTCCTAGACTTGGTGATTGCTAGTTCCAGATGAAGATAAGGGATGTGGTGTCCATTGATCTGTTTCATTTTTTAATTTGAATTGTTTACAAATTTAATTTTTTATGCAACTAAAGATCAATATATCAGTGGTACATACATGCTATAAGAGAGTTTATCACTCAAGTCTTTCAGGTATTTGAACACTGATTAGCCAAGTCTTAACTGTACCTAATCTCTATTCAATTATATGAATTGTTTTGTCATCTGAATTCTTTTAAATGAAACATATGCAAATGTGCAAAAAACAAAGGTAACAAATACTTAACAGAATGAACAGAAATGGCATTTAAGCATAAACCACTCTGTCATTCAGTTTATTTTCTTCACTAACTGGTCTTCTGTTGTTAGTAGTCTACATCACATTGGTATAGAAAAGGAATGTCTGGTCGATGCAGTCACTAATACAAGAAGAAAAATCTTGTTCTATGAGCGGCAGCCATACTTTCAGACATGTTTCTGACTTTAAGATAATTGACAAATCCTCTGAAGAAAAGGAGGAGGCCAAGGACAAGAAATATCCACCAAAGCCAGTATTGTCTATTGACGTATCCAGTAAAAAAAATCAGAAAACCGAACAATAAGGATCCATTTGATCAATGAAAGACCAAATCCACAGATGACACCATACCTTCCAGCAATGGTATCAGTTATACAGAAGGATAAACAAAATCCAATCCAGTTGAAAATAAATGCCAGGAAGAATGCCAGCAAGAAGATACCATCATTGCCCACTCTAAGCTGATGTGCATCACCTAAGTCATCTCTCGGAGGAAACTCTTCTTCCTCTGGTGAATGCAGGAATATTTCATCAGACTCCTAGACTCCCTAAACTGTCGTGTCTCAGACATGTTTTTGCAGCAGCGGCTGCCGTTGCAGTAGCTTTGGCCTTCTGGGCTTCATCATATGTAGGAAGAGAGGTAGCTACACTGTAGGGTGGTAGCACAGGATAAAATTCGCTGAGAGTTTCTGTTTCTGCAGTCGCAGCTGCTTCCACGGTAATGCTACTGTAAGGTGGAGGAGAAGCCTCAGGTTCAAGTGCAGGTCCGGAAGGAGATGTTCGTGCTGTCTGTGTTGAAGGTGATGGCTGCTCAACAGCAGGTGATTCTGAATTATCATCTCCATTGGTAGCGGCGAGCAGTCATCGGCTTGTGAAGATCCATCCCCGCCGGTCTGCGGGAACCTCCAGGCTAGGAAAGGGTTGAGAGGTGGGGAGGTGGCGGCGGTCCGAGACCCCCGCGACTCTCAGACGCTCTGGCTGCCACCGCACTTCCTTGCCCCAGCCGAGGCCTCCGCGCTGTCCTTGGTCAGGATGAGGCGCTCTCCGTTTCATATTCTTGCTGTGTTATGGCTCCTTGTTAAATGTTCAGTGCCTCATTTCCTCCCAAAATCAAACCTGGACCAAAAGGATATTGGCATCAGAGCCAAGAGCTGCATCTCTGACATTGGTGTTGTAGAGAATGAAGCATTGAACTTGGAGTCAGGAAGACTTAAAGATAGAATCCTGCCCCAGACTCTAGTTGTAGACAAATTAACCTTTCTCAGCTTCATTTTCCTCATCTATAAGGTGAAGCACTACATACTATTAGGGTTGTTATGAGGATAAAAATCTGTTTTGTAAATGTGCTTTGCAAACCTCAAAAACTGTATAAATGTTTATTATTTTAAAAGTTATATTTATAGGATGGATTTGCAAGTTGGGTTCATGTATTATAGGGAGGAAAAACAAATATGGGTAGTAAGTTCTTGGGGCTGGCTAAAACAATGTTTAACTAAATTACAAACCATAAGAAAGCATACAGTCTGAAGGGAATGTAGGGGAAGGCAGTTGTTAGAACTAATTTAAATACGAAAAAGCAAAGAATGATGTGACTACTCTTAACACTTTTAAACTGGGAAATCCTGCCATTCCATTCATAATCCAGTGGTTCTAAAACTCAAGAATGCTATGAAAGTGTAAACTAGCTTTCCCCTCAGTAATAGAGAACAGGAAATCTGCTTTATAAGATACTCTAGAGTTCTCCAGCTTTCATATTTCAGATTCCACCTCCACCCCCAAAACAAGAATTGGTGCCAGAAGATGAAGACATGAAAACATCTTCCACTTTGCTATAGGTATCTATAGTGTGACTGACAAGTGTGACATTATTTCAGCTCAAATTGCCTTCTTTCCACCCTTTGGAAAGTACTTAGATAATCCCAAGAATACAAATTGCAAAATAAGAAATGGTGCAAATATGGATGGATTTTCATACAAAAACCCAAACTGAAAGGGCACATCCTACCAATCCAAAGATTCCAAAAAGAATTCTGTACTTTTAACTGGATTTGCCGCTAAGCAACTCACTTGCCTCACTGCTTCATCAGGTCTAAGCCATGATGGGAGATTGTCTGGACAATCTCTGCTTTTAAGATTCCCCTCTATCAATGCTGGAGTTCAAGATTAATGTCATTACTGCTCTCAAGTGGTTTGAGGGTCCTTTTTATCTACCATTTGGGTCCCTGCTCTGTAGTGCCACCCTGGTGGTCTACTCTTCCTCTTCCTCCCTTTGAAATGGAAGCAACAGGGAAGGAATTCAGTTTATCAGTGTCGAGCTGATTTGATTATTTCTGCTTCCTCAGCACTCCCTGGTTCATTGAAGCCCAGGTTGATGCACTGCTTCAAGTCATCAACAGCTTCCATATCTTCACGTCTACCGAGTCATAGTGGTTACTGGCTTCAACTTGTGCTGACATAGTAGTACCCAGAGCTACAACCAGAAGCCAGCAGTCTCTCTTATTGTCACTTTCCAAAAAACACCTTTCACTTTGTACCTTCTCATAAGCCAGTTAAGAAAAAACACATGATAGAGTAATTGTGACTGAGTACATGGAAGTTTTTTTTTAGTTTGTCATTTGTTAACCAAGAGGAAGGTTATGTGCTTTAACATTAATAATTTGGAGCCAATGATAATCATTGTGTTTACCTGAGATTTATTGCCTTTTCATATTGATCACCCTAAAGCATGGGGGCTGATCATATTACACTTTCTATTCAATAAATTCCAATGACTCTGTTACCTCCAAGATCAAATATAAATCCTCTGGCTGGTTTTTAAAGCTCATCATAACCTGGCCTCTTCCTACCTTCTTATGCCATATCTACATGTACTGTGTGATCTGGCAACACTGGCCTTCTTGCTGAGCCTCCAACATGACAGTCTGAGTCTGAGAGTTTCCACTGCCTGTCCCCTATGCCTGCCATGCTCTCCCTCCTCGTCTCTGCCTCCTACCTTCCGTGGCTTCCTAAAGTCTCAGCTAAAGGTCCACCTCTCAGAGGGTTATTTTATATAACAGATATTTTTTAAAAAGGCAAAAAAATCAGCATCGATATACACAAAAGTCCAAAAATAATGTTCATTGTTGCATACTTGTGGACTTATCTCTGCAAAGGAGTGAAGTGAGAGGGGTCTGAGCCATGCTTGTCCCTTGTAATTTTGTAACATTCTCTTTTGATAGTTTTAGGGTTATTCTTCCCCTTTAGATTTTTGTAGTCATTGTTTATAGTTTTCTTGCCTCTGATTTGTTGCTGTTCAGTAGTTTCATTGCTGTTCGACTCTGTGACCCCATTTGGGGTTTTCTTGGCAAAGACATTGGAGTGCTTTTTGCCATTTCCTTCTCTAGCTCATTTTACAGATGAGGAAACTGAGGTAAACAGGGTTAAGTGACTTGCTCAGGGTCACACAGCTAGTGTTTGAGATTGGATTTGAACTCAGGTCTTCTTGATGTCCACGCCTGCCACTCTATCCACTGTGCCACTTAGCTGCTCTAATCACTTTATTTCACTTTGAATCAGTTTTTGTAGATCTTGCCATACTTCTCTGTAGTCATCATATTTATCATTTCTTACAGCACAGTAATATTCTGTTACATTCACACAAAATAATTTGTTGAGCCATTCTCCAGTTGTTGGCTATCTAGTTTCCAATGCTTTGCTATCAAGCAAAATGCTACAGATATTTTGGTACATACGTGGGACTTTCTTCTTATCAGTGGCCGCCTTGGGGTATAAATCTAACAGCAGAATCTCTGGGTCAAAAGGTTTAGTCACCTAATTTGATAATTCCAAATTGCTTTCCAAAATGCTTGTACCGATTCACAGCTCCACCAACAATGCACTAGTCAACCCCTCCAATATTGATTATTCCCAACTTTTGTCATCTTTGCCAAGTTTCTGGGTGAGGTAAAACCTCAGGATTGTTTCGATGTGCACTCTCCTCACTATTTCATCTCAATTTTTAATATTCCATTCACTGCCCACTTTCTTTCTGCCTTCCCCTTCACAGAAAATAACACCTGGCTTTGGTATTAAAACTGTGAGGAAACAGCTTTAAAGACCAAGAAAACTCTGGATTCTGTCCTTCTAGACAGAAAAGGAGAGTGGGAGGAGGTAGAAAGCAGTATTTCACCATTTGCCTGAATTCTCAGGCAGAGGAAAGATCACTACCCAACTGGATATACTTTGATGCCTCAAGTGTTCTGTCTGCCTAGATAGGTGAAGACATTGATTGCCAGTGTGGAGCCTGGTTGAGCGTAGCATCAGCCGTGGCCACCTGCCCCTCTGTACTCGTCTTTCCTGTGTCCATCTTTTCACTTTTACTCTGTAATTTGGAAGTAAAAACAAAAAACTCCTAGTTCTGCTTCCAGGCACTCAGTTCCAAGTCCTGTGCTCAGCCAACCAACCCGGTGTCTCAGTGCATGCCTCCTCACTTTAGCAAGCTAAGAGGTCCTGTTCTGGCCCACAGAGCGTCAACTCCTAGCATTCAACTTCTCTGCATCATCAGAGAGCTGTCACATGGGCAAAACAGCATTTCAGCATTTCAGAAAGCATTTCAGAAGACCCAAACCATAGCTAAACAAATAGAAACCCACGGTTCCAAAGGCAACACGTTAAAGTCATTGTTCTACTGGAATGGAAGTACGGGGTTAAGCAGAAAAACTGGATTTGCAGTCAAAGAATACCTTGTAACCTGGCTCTGAAGCTTACTAGCTGTGCAACCTTAGGTGAACTACTTAAGTATCTGAGCCTCGGTTCCATCTGCAAAATGGGATATTGTTCCATATAGACTTAAGTTGTAAAGATAAAATGAGGTAACATGTTCCGCAAAGTGCTTTGTGGTTGAAAAAAGTCTAACAATTAGTACTGGGAAAACTATGTGTTCCCATCCTTATATAACATTTAAAAAGGATTACAGATCACTAGATGGATTTGCCTCAAGACCTGATACAGACCATGATAAAATCATGGCTATGTATACCTATATCCATGAGGCAACTGACTGGGTTACAAGTGTTGGATTAAAATTATGGTTTCATATCAATTACTGTGGGCCTCTTATAATTTGTAAAGCTTCCTCTTGCTTTTTCCTACAATACTAGTTTTGACTATGCCTTAGTTTGGACTGATTGGGAGAACTGTATAATGTCAAGCAATAATGTATACTAGAAATTGCTGTTTAATTTTCAAATGTCTTAGTTTCAGGACATACTAGAGGGTTCTGGGTACAAGGTAGCATTACCCTTCTTAGTAGCACTCCTCAGCTATCTTTGGGACTGGGTGTATTGGTCTTTCAGAGGAAACCTGAACTTAAAACTCTGCTGAATTCTGAGGAATAACATGTTTGCAGTCCTATCAACCTAAGAGATGCTTCAGGGTGAGGGTCATTTGTTCCTAAGAGTGAAAAGTGAAAAAAGTGAAAGAAAATTAAGTGAAAGCTGAAAGGTCTTAAGGAGCTAAAAGAAAGATGAAAAAAGCTATTTTTCTTGTTTGTGGGTGTGGCCTGCCTCTAGCACTCTGATTCCTATGCCTCACGAGAAACAAATAAACAAAAACAGACCAAATAAAAGATAAAGGAAAAAAACCTAAAAATGTGAACTTTAAAGGCTTTCACACTTAACAATGGTGGGCACTCCCCCTAGTGGAGTGGATGGCAATTCATCCTTCCTTTTTCTTCCTGAGTAACCTTGGAATATGACCTCTTAAGTCCTCCAAGAGGATTTGTCTATATTTTGACATTTGGTATCAATGGGGTAGGCAAATTCTTTGCTCTCACTTCACATCTAGCTGTCTTTTTAGATTATCTGATGACATCTTTTATGTGGATTCTAATGCATACTTTCTTTTTGGCGATGTTATGACCTACTCACGCACATTTTTGCCTTTTCAGTGACTCAGAATTTTTATTTTTCAAAGATATTCCAAGACTCATAGTCATACAACACAAAGATGTTCACTAGGAACCAAATGAGGCTTGCTGTCAAGGCTAAAAAAAAAAAATGGCAGGGACACAACAGCTTCACCCGGGGATTGGGAGTTGCTTCATTTCTTGGAAATGAAACTTCATAAAGCATTGGGCCACAGGTGGAAGGATCCAGCAGAAACACAGGTAGAGAGCCCTCAGACTCTTGACCTCCACTTGTACTCTTTTAAACTAGGGAAGTTGAGGGGGAAAAAAAAGAGTTCCTTTAAGTTAGGTCATAATCTAGCTATGAATGAAGAAAATCAGGAAGCCCGTAGCAAAACTGTTGAGCTGGGGCCCTCTTTCCCTTGTTCAGAATTGTGGAATCTCTCTTAATTGTTTTAGAGCAGAGGTGTCAAATACAAAGACCTTGGGCTGCACATGGCCCACAACATTCCAGAGTGCAGCCCAAACCAGATGAAAATGTAATGGAAAATATTAAACAAAATAAATAAAAAATAAAATAAAACAAAGATGTTAATATTTGGTTTTCTTAAGACAATATGCGGCATATGGGGATCTCATGTATAGTTTAGTGGCCCCCATTTCTATTTAACACCTCATCTGGGCTCCTGCTCCTGGGGCCACTGCCTCCACACTCCTTGGCTTTGTTTTCTGTATCCATAGGCCTGAGATGATGGCTCCGGTGTTGATTTTGTCAATGAGTGTTGGTTTTTATAGTAAGCCACAAAAAGGAATAATGAACAGTGAAAGGGAGAAGGGAGTGTAAAAGGATCTGTGAAATACAAGGGAGTCACAAAACATTCTAAGATTTATGATGTACAAAAGATGCTGATGTGCACTGGTTGAAGGAGTTTCCTGACTGGAAGTTCCCTACACCAATGAATCACAGTCCCTACCCCCTATGATTCTATCAACAAAATCTGTGTCACCACAGCTTACGGTACAGCACATATCACAATCTGGAACTAATCAGGAAAATGTGGGTTCTAATCCTGTTTCTGATACTCACTGGTTGTATAACCAGGGACAAGTCACTTCAGCTTTCTAAGACCCAGTTTTCTCATGTGTAGGGACAACACATATAAGACATTTTGCAAACTTTAATGTCTTAAAAAAAGTCAGCTATAGTTATCCTCTGATAGCATTGGAAATGTCACAGAAACCTACAGATGCTTCTCTAAGTCTAAAGGATGTGTTTATAAGATCAATGAAGTCAATTTCTGGGAAATGTTCACATCGAAAGTGTCCCTATGCAAGTGGTAAAATTTATTCTATCAAAGCATTTCAAAGAAACAAGATGAAACTGAAGATGGTTAATTAACAATGATGGAAAATCAGAGCTCACTCATTATTTACAAGTTTCACTTTGGAAAGTACCTATTAACTAGCATTACAAATAATCAAAAGGAGTGGAACCCGTTCTTCATGACATTGTTTCACTCTTCAGGTAAAGGATTACTGAAAACATACTATCCACTAAGTACCTGCTTCTTTAGAAGCAGATCGGCTAATATTTTAAAAAATATACAAAAAAAGCTAACCTCTACTTAAGTGAGAAATTTAGCAAAAATTACTCTCAGAGCACATTTAGGCAATTTTCCTCCTTAAAAAATAAAAACAAAAGTAACACATGAACACCTCCATTTAAGTTGCATACTCTTAAGCTAGTAGAAACGAAGTCATGAAATCAGGGTTTCCAGAGTTTTAAGAGCCCATCTTCACTGTAGGTAGCAATCAGATTCTGATGGGGATGGTGAGCGATGCCAATCACATCCTTTTCATGAACCTAGAACAAAGCGAAATCCAAATGTTAGGATAGGGCTAGTCAATTTTTCTGAAGAATAAGAATTCCTTATGGTTGCCTCACCTACTCTTCTCTGGAAGCGGAATCAATGCAGCCAGTCATTGTTTTTTCATGCTATTAGGGGGCATTATTCTTATTCTACCGCACAGGGAGAGACTGATGCCCAAAATATATTATTTCACAAAACACAATGAATTAATGTTCTTCATATAGCACCCTGAAGTTAGGATAGTATCAGAAGACATGAAAAGGGAAAAGACCCTTTAACATGTATTTAAACTTCTTCTGTCTCAAAGACCCTTCCTGGAACAGTACCAGAACTCAACCTTGTAACTCTCATCAAATGCAAAAAGAAAACCTTAAAGTCCTTGTTTTTTATTTTATTTTTAATTTAAACACTAGACCTGTGATTTCATTGGCATAAGGTCTCCTTGTCCAGGGTAGCCCAAGACTACACAAGTCTTAGAGAGTCCATCACCCCGCCTCCGAAGTTCTTGTTATTGCACTAAAAAGGGAGATTTCAATTTCAAAGGGTTATTGAGCTAAATCATTTAAGTGTGTTCTTTTTTCTTTCATGAAATGCCACTAAAGATGTCAAGTGTTCCTACTTTTCCTTCATCCTGTGGGAATCTGAGGAACAGAGACAATTACTATACAGTCTCCGGAACAGTGATATAGACTTTCCCCCAGACTCCAGAACTTGAGGGCAGTTCAAGAACAATAAGAGTTTATATTCAAGGCTGTGGGTTTGGACCACAGGCAGGATAAGGTGGGGCAAGGGGAAGATTTGTAGCTACTAGAGGAGGCTTAGTTTTCAGTCTAAGAGTGAGAGGCAGGATAATAAAGAGGAAAGAACACTGGGTTTTGAGTCAAAAGGGCCCTGGTACAAATTCCTCCTTTGTGTCTAGCTGTGCTGTCTTGGGAAAATCACTTAAACTCTCTGGGCTTCAGTTTCCTCATCTGTAAAATGAGGAGGTTGGACTAGATGGCTCCTAGAGTCCCTTCCAGCTTTATATTCCATGATCTTATGATTCATCATGGAAGTTAACTCAGGATGGAAAGGGCCCCCTCCTAGCTGTTTCCACCTGAATGGGCTGGCTTCAACACAGCAAAGGGCTAAACCTGTACTCCAGAAGGAATGGGGGTGGGGAAGATTAGGATGGAACTGTTTGCAATATGGCATAATGGAAGGGGCCTGGGATTAATTTTTTTTTTAAAGAAAAATAAAGTGCTAGACTTGGAGTCAAAAGATTTGGGTTTTTGTCCCAGCTTTGCTGCTTAACTAGCTGTAGGATCTTGGGCAAGTATCTTGTTGAGACTCAGGTTCTTCATCTTTTAAATGGAAATAATAATATTTGTACCACCTACCTCACAGGACTTGTTGTAAAAGGCAAATGAGATAGTGTGTGTGATATACTTTGCAGTTATTAAGTGTTATAAGTGACTTACTACTAATGTGGGTTAGGAAGAATGTATACTCTACAGTCATTCTGCACTCCTTGGTGGAGCTTTCTCATCAGTCCATGGCTACATTGGTCTTAGGGCTGATGCTGCCCTAATAAAGAAAGGGGATGATTTGTAATTCACACCAGACTAGTGTTTGGAACTGATAACACTGCTCTTTCACATCGCGGATGTATCCATATAACACTTTACAATTAACAAAGTGCTTTCCCAAATATAAATCTTATTTAATCTTGGAGCTCTGTGATGCAGGTGGGGTAGACGCTCCCCTTACAGCTCTAGTCTTCTGGACCCTAGGCTGCTGCTCTTTCCTTTAAGCCATATATACCAAGTACACAATGTGTTAATAGGAAATGTTTACAAAGTAAGTCTTTTTGAAGAAAGTTCAAAGTTCTTAAATATAAAAATTCTGGGAAACTATGATACAAAAATAAACTACAATATAAAATGCTAGCAAACTACAACTGCAGACACATTTTCTTCCACAACATTTGTGAAAAACAAAAGAATTAGTTTTTCCTCTCAGTTTTGTCACTGTTTTTATACTAACATCAGACCGTGCTTAAGGTGATGACTGAACATAGGTATTGTTAAAAAGTGAACTTACATATAATAATTCCTTTATATAACACAGCGAACCTACATTTGTAAGCTTATGGAGCTAGAGGACACCTCTAACACCTTTGCTAAAAATTTATTGGGATTAATTTAACTAGTATTTAAGAACAGCTCCAGAAAAGATAAGCTAACTTAAATTATGTAAAGAAGCACAGACCTTTAGAGTGGGAAGGAACCTCAGAGGCCATCTAGTCTAACCCTCTCATTTTACAAAGAAGGATTAGGACTACAAAGGTAAAATGAGAGGTCCAAGACAGAGAGCTGAGACAAGAACCCAGGAGCTCATTCCATTCTCTATCCTTTATCTCTACACATTTAAGTTGCTTTGTGCTGGCTTCTGAAAAATCATTATCAGACACTAAAATCTATTTGATATCGTGATATGATACATTAGTTTGATGACTCCTCTTATAAAACTAATTCTAGAATGTTCTTTATACACTCATCAGAGTGTGAAGGCAATATGGTCATGACACGTCATCCCATGAACTGCTTGGCTTAATTTGACTCATCTGGTAATGTTTTCCTCTTTCATTACTACATGTTTATTTGTTCGTCCTGATTTTGTGCATTTGGTCAGAAAGGGGGAACTATTTCAACACATTTTTTTTTAACCTTTTTGGTATCATAGACCCCTTTGATAATCTGGAAAAGCTTACCAATATCTTCTTATGACAATGTTTTTAAATGCATGAAATACATAGGAACACAAACAACACTGAAATAACTATCAAAATGTATAAAAAACCAAATTCATGGACACCAGGTAAAGAATCTCTGTGATAAGAGGGATACTGCTTTGGCCAAGTGTAAAAGAAAATGTGTCCTCTTCTTTTATAACCCCAAATATCTACACTCAGAAACTAACTTACATTTTGGTTTGAAACTCTGGAAGTTTATCTTTCAAAAAAAATCTTACTGATTTTTTTTACATTGCTATTATCTCACAATATCGCCACTTCCTCAAAGAACTTTCCTGTATAACACACGCTCTTAAGCAAAATTAACTGAACAATGACTATGTTTAGAACCTTTTTTGAAGAACATACTGAATCTATTACTTTTTGTTTTAATGTTTCATGATGTCTTTCGGCCCAAACCATTAAGCGGTTGACCTAACTTTTCTAGAAAATCTATAAGGTTCCTTCCATCTGAGACACTAGAAGTTTTTGTCTTGCAGTTGTTTCCTGTCATATTTTTAAAAGTGACATGACATTACAGCATTAGCAGTTAAGCTAGAGTTTAATAATTCTCTATTAGGCTGTATATTTATGATAAAAATGTATTTAAAGAGGTAATGTTAAGGTTATTCTAAGCTGTATTTAAAGAGGTAATGTTAAGGTTATTCTAAGGCAGCTGTTGTAATGAAAGCAGTCTACTTAAGGAAAAATCTAAGCATTTCAGAGCTACAGATGGACAAGAGCATTGATGTTAACTCCTTGAGGAGGCCAAAGAACCTGTAATACTCACCGTCAATGTTCGTTCCAGTTTGCCAGTTACTGTGCTGAAACAGTACAGCACAAAATCTTCACCCACACAGTAGATCCATTCACCACGTGGTGAGAGGGCACAGCAGACGAAGTCACCACCTTCTCTCTTACCAGAGCTGAAACTCCTGACAATCTACAATCAATGAAAAAGCCTGTATTAAGTGCCTACTACAGGTTCATGCCAGGTACTGTGCAGTCAAAATGAACATACCTGGCAGCCCTGGAATAACGAAACTGTCTCTGGATTAACATGAACATGTTATTTTGCATTTATGTAGGACTTTTATTTGTAATGAGATGAAAAATCCTTCATCATCTCTCTAAACTGGTAGGCAGAATCAGCCTTTTACTTTAAAGAATATAATTCAAAGGCACAGACATAGACAGCTTAGAATAAACTAAACTCAATGGTAGATTCAAGTTGAAAATTCAACTTCTGAGTAAATCCTATGATTTAGTCTACTAAGCCCTGTTACTTCTGTGAATCGCCCTATTATATTTACTATAGCCTTTGAAATCAATTAACCACTGTACCAAAGTCTAATTTTACTTAAAAATTTTAATTTAAGAATTTTATTAATAAGGGAAATGTTCATTTAAATATTTAATTTTTTAATACTGGGGAAAGATAGCCTGAAATAGTGTCTAGAGAGCTGGCCTCTGAAAACAGGAAGTCAGGATATTCATCAAGTCACTTAATCTCTTGTTCCCCAGGCAGCTCTCTAAGACTGTAAGTTTTAGAGAAGATGCTAATCACAATGATAAAGGGGAATCAATCACCACAGAAACAATCAAATGAAAGAAATGTGTTATTATTATCTTGCTAGCTTATGTTACTTTAGGTCAAGAGCTTTACTCAGTGGGAAATTTCCCTCCAAATGTTCACATAGTAACTTTTCTATCAACACCAAAATGGAACAGAGAACTATATGACAAAAACTGCCATGCTGACACTAAAGAATAGAGATAGCAAATCAGATTAGGGGAGCTACTGTTATGCCCTGCCCCCCCTCCAGTTTCTCCATCTTGCCCCAGCTCACCCCACTGTTTTTACTCCCATCTCCATGGACCCCACTGTTTGTGTCCCCATCTCCGTGGAAATCTAATTGTGTTCTTTCCCTTTAAATACTCTATCCCTACCCCTACTTGCTGCTGTTCGATTTGAGTAATTACTCCAAACAGTCATGCGCTTCAATAAATCCACATCTAAATTTATATCCAGGTCTTGCTTGCTTTTTCGGGCACAACATTTCTGGAGGCCCCAGCGAGATTTGGGGGTGGTCTGTGGCACCCCCTGAGACCTAGGCCAGGTAGGGTCTCGTCCTCGGGTAGTGGGCGTCTCCTCGTCCCGACCTCTAAGGGGAGCCAGCCTCTGAGACATTAATAATTGGCTTTTAGGCCAGACATCCAGAGCCCCAAGAGCTCGAGAGGGAGGAGAACCAACCTGTCCCCTGACGCCGACCTGCCCTCTATTTGGACTTTTGTGGATCCAAAAAAACAAACAAACAAACAAAAACCTCTAGGGGAATCCATCTCTGAGATGTTCCAGAGCCCTAGAGGGTACGTTGAGTCAGGTTTCTGTTTTCTGGTGGGAATTCCCTTCTGGTTCTGGTGGAGATTTGGGGCCGCACGAGGCTTTAGCGGTCAGTAAGGCTGGGAGACAGACCTAATTAGTCTGATAGGCCTTCTGAAGCACCATCTCCCAGGCATGCTGGAGACGGTCCAGCCCCTGCCTGTTCTGGTTTCTGGTATCTGTCCCTGGGGTGTCTCTCTGTTTTGTGTTTTGTGTGTTTCTGTCTGTCTGTGCCTGTACGTGTGTGTCTGTGAATGAGTGAGAGTAGCCTGTCAGCTGCTGCAGCAGCAGCGGGCAGTAAACTCCCCTCTTGCCCCTCCCTATCACACTGGCATTCCTGAGGAGGGAGAAGAGCAGGCTATGTGTCTGTAGTCTGGTTAAAGTTTAACACCATAAGGAGAAATACCCATAAGTTAAAGTCAAGTTGTGGGAGATTGATTTATGAATTGGAAGATGGGAGAAAACAGGGTATGTGAGAAAAGAAAGCCTGAGAAGTGTTAAGACTGAGTTCTCAGGGCTCTGGCATAACCTCTGCTCAGAAGAAGGCAGCGTTAACCGAGCAGAAAGACTTAAAGGTAACCACTCAGGAGAAAAACTTAAAGGTACATGGGAAAAGTTGGTTTGAACCTCTCTGCACTAAAAAAAGTTTCAAGATAAGGAAGGGTTAACTCTTTCATAAAGATCAAAAGGGAAACAGCTAGAGAGGTATTTTAACCCTTTTTCTGCCTACATAAAGGAGAAAAAGTTTTTGTGTAATGGGACCCAACCAGAAAAGAAGTGAAAAGTGAAAATGTGTCATTCCTAATTTAATGCTTAAGATAAATTAGAGTTCATTTTACTGCTTGTCACTAAAGTTTATGGGAAAAGAAAAAGAGATACTATGATAAAAAGTGGAAGATTAGTAAATTAAAAATCTTGAGAAAAATCTTGAGCAAGCAGCTTAGAGTAAAAGGTTTGATAGCCTGAGTTAAAAACCCAATAGATGAAGTTATAGAGAGATGGAAAGGACTATGCTCACCCACCCTTTGGACTAGATCTGTGAGTAGGTTTATTAAATTTAACGTGAATATTGGTCCAGTATGTCACTTTAAACTGACCTGGTTACAACAGGTGATTCCAAATTGTAATAGTATCCTTAATTGTAAAATTATTTAGTATATTGATTGGCAAAAACAAATGTTCAAGTTAAATAGAATTACTTCATATATGAATTTTCTCAGAAGTGAAGTTTATGTCAATGGTGATAAGATGAAGGTGTAAATACATCCAGCCAGATTGGTAATTAATTAATTATGATTCTAAAGGTTTACATCTGCTTATGATATTGTTGTATTTCTAAAATTTTGTTATATTTCTTGGTAACAAATTAAGTTCATGTTGCTAGCTAACAACTGTTTGGTTCATTTGTGTTGTTAGAGAAACAATTTCTCTAAGTGTTATTAGACTGTCGATTGTACTGTTAAAATAATGAATGGATTAGGAAACTGTTAAGTCATTTTATATGACCATGTCTTTTAAAGAAGTTTAATTTAAGAAGTTATAAACTTCCAGGTTTTGTATAAACTTTAGTGGTACTGGGATCCCTATTTGTACAATAAGTTGGGAAAAGCCTGGAAGTGGAAGTTTTTGCTAAAAGAAAGAGAACAGTGGAGTCAGAAACTAGCTGACCCCTGAACCTGGCTTTTAAAGTCAGTAGGACTAATTTTTAATAATTGGCTTTTAGGATATTCTTTTAAAAATTAAAATTTGATTGTCAGGTCTAAGGAAAAGCTTTAAAAAGATAAGGTATTTGTCAAAAAAACTGCTATTATTGTCAAGTTATGATACCATGGTGAGTCAGCCTCCCTGGACCTAGTCCAGACCTCCCCTCCCCTCCCTTCCCCACCTGCCCTTCTTGTGCTGAGTTCCTCCTTCATGAGCTGACCGAGTCAGTTTCTGCCAGCCCCCACCTGGACCGCTTTTTCCCTGGTCCCTGGGGTCTGGGCCAAATCTAATCCTGCTGGCTTCTAGCCACAGCCTCTCCGGTTTCTATTCTTCAGTATCTCATGCCTTCTGAAGCCCACAGGGGCATAGCTCTCTGCTTTTCTCTCCTCCAGTGGCCCTCTCCCAGGACCCAAAACTGCTTTTCTAGCCTCTAGATAGATTCGTTCTCTTTCCTCAGTAGCTCTCCATATTTCCTGCCTCAAGGAGGCTGGCATCCTTGTCTCATGCCGGTCCCCCTGGAACACCCCTCTGCTTCCCATTAAAAAGCCTGGCACTTCTGACTTTCAGCCAGTGCAAGATCCTTACACCTTCCTCAGCCTCTTGCTACCCACCCACACTGTGTACACTGTCTTGGACCTTAAAGACCCTTTCTTCTCCATTCCTTTGGCTCCTGCAAATCAGCCCCTTTTCCCTTTTACCTGAGTCAACCCTTCATCAGGCTTCTGGCTAGCTGACCTGGACAAGGTTGCCTCATGGTTTCAAAAAATTCCCCCACCCTCTTTTATGAAGCCCTCCACAGGAATCTCTTGCCTTTCCGGGAATCTAACCCTTCTTACTCCCTCATTCAGTATGTTAATGATCTCGTTAGCTACATCCACTGAGGATGGTTGCTTTCAAGCTACTCACTCTCTCTTGTCTCTTTTAAATTCCCTTGGCTACTGCACAGATCTGTTGCACCTCTGTTTCCTACCTTAGGTACTGCCTTGAGGCCAGAAATCTCTTTCTTAAGCTCATATCCAGGCCATCTTAAACATTCCTGTTCCTACTACCAAGAAGCAGGTCCATGAGCCGCTGGATCCTTGGGTTTGCTAATCTTGCTAAACCCCTTTACTCTTCTACTGCTGGGTCTGGCCCTCTAGTCTGGACCCCAGCAGAACAAAACTCCCTTGACCCCCTAAAAAGGGCCCTTGCCTCTGCCCCTGCATTTGCTCTCCCTGACATGACTAAGCCCTTTCATCTTTTTGTGGCAAATCAGCTCCCACCTTACCCTTTCTAAGTCTTCTGCCCTTAACCCTGCCACACTCCTTCCTGACTCCGATGATTTTTCTGTCTAGTTACAAAGAACAGGGCCCCCTCACATCTTCCAGTAGGTCAGTTGGAGGCAGGGAGGAGATCCTTGCCCTCCTAGACTCTATTTGGTTCCCCTCTCAAGTTTCTTTTGTCCACTGCCCGGACCCTCAACTTGGCGACTCCCCTGAACCAACTGGCAATCATGCAGCCGCTACCACTGCCCACGCAGCACCCCTCTTGGAAGCCGCCCCCCTTCTTCTTGTTTCAGACCCCCCGCCCCGCCACCCCTCCTCCCTCCTATTCACCCTCGGATGATTCCTTCATGGCTGAAAGAAAAAAAGGGGGGTAAAGAATGAGTCCAGGTGGTGAGTTTTGGGAGAGGGCCAAACTTTTGTTCCTGAGGTCTTAGGGAGGGATTGGGTAGGAAGACTCCATCAGATCACACCCCTGGTGGGGGGAAGCTACCCAAGGAGAGATATTACATCCCCTACTTAGACAACATCCTTACCAGCACAATCACCAGATGCGGTCCTGCGCCCAAGGGAATGCAAAACAGAGACAGCTCCACTGGGGGTGGGGCTGCTGGGAGTAACTAGGGAAACATTGGGAAATGGATTTTGCTGAAGTGAAACCACCAGCAGCAGGTTTTAAATGTCTCTTGGTCTTTCCTGAAGAAAGAGACAGCCCTGATGGTTGTAAAGAAACTCTTGAATGAACTGATCCCCCGTTTCGGCCTTTCCCCTAGCACTGGCTCAGATGATGGCCCTCACTTTCTTGTCAAAGTATCTTAAGGTGTGCCCATGGCCCCAGAGCTCTGGTCAGGTTGAATGAGCAAATCACACCCATAAAGATCTATCTAAACTTGTCCTGGAAACCCAGGAGAACTGGGTCACGCTACTCCCTCTGACCTTGCTCTGCAGCCGATGCACCCCTAATAAACTAGGTTTGACCCCTCTGAAATTCTTTTTGGGCAGCCCCCCTCCTATTAACACTTCCCTCATTAAGTTCCCACAGGGTCTGCAACATACCCAGTCTCAGCTTCATAAATCTGCCCGGGAAGCCCCGCCTACTCCAACTTCTGACCACCTCCACCGCTTCCAGCCTGGGGACTTTGTCCTAGTCCAAAAACATACGGCCTCTGGTCTCAAGCCTAAGTGGAAGGGCCCTTACACTGTCGGCCTGACCACCCCATCTGCATTCAAGGTTAACTCCATTCTGTCTGGCTCCACCACAGCCGTGTGAAAGCAGGCAGAGCCCCTCGACGACCCCCTAAAGCTAAGACTGTTCCGATCTCCTTCTTAATCTTCCTATTAACCCCTTCCATGGTCCCTGGCAATCCCCATTCCCCCAAGCTAAGCTCTACTTGGGTAATCACTACAGGGAACAAACAGTCCTGGACTTTCCAAAGTCACGAAGACATACATCTCCCCCTCAATACCCTTTATCCCCAGCCCACCAGCAGACGCAGGCTACCTGTTCTGTTCTACTTCAGGATGCCCAACCACATGTGCCTGCCCTTGTATCACGGCCTACAACCTCCCCTCAACTGACCTTAGTGATTCCCTGTGTGTCCCAGCGGGCAGCATTGGGGGCTTAGACCCGTTACTCCGTGTCCATACCATCAGGTCCAACCCCTGGCAACCCAAACTCGATCTTATTGTCCTAAATCCTTTCGACCCTGCCTGGAAAGGCCCAGTCTCTCGGGTACTGGGACTCATTCCTCTCCCTTGGGTGACCAAGGGGTTGCCACATGTGGGAGAGACGGTGACTCTGTGACCAAGAAGCCTTTACCAGGTCCCCATCCCATTGGCCCAGTAGGGGACCTAGCCATCCCTGCCCCATTAGGGAACCTAGCCATCCCTGCCCCAACACCTATTACTCAGGAACCCCATACTTATCAGGTTTCCTTGCTTGCCCTTTTATCGGCTGTTCATAAGACACTTAAAAGCTCTAACCACACACTGGGCAAAAATTGTTGGATCTGTGTTAAGCTCCAACCTCCTTACTACGTAGTGGTGGCACTAAATGCCTCCATCGCCCCTACCTCCAACATGGAGAACTGTGAGTGGAACCAACCATGGCTCACCCTTGGGGATATACAGGGAACAGGCCTTTGCCTTACATCATCTAACACCACTTTATCCAGTTCTCAGTATGGCTCCATTTGCAAACAAACTCAGGAGATTCAGGCCTCCAGCTCAGACTACTTCCTGGCCCCTCCTGGAGCCTCGTGGGTGTGTCACAACGGCCTTACCCAGTGTGTCTCTGCTACTGTGTTCCTCAGATACCAACCACACCTGGAGGGCCCCCTGTGCATCTTGGTGGCCGCAATTCCCCGGGTTTCCCTCCTCCCGGGTGAGGAAGACTGGCGCTATTTTTCCCCTGAAGGGCAACCAAATTACCAGCAAAGGCGAGCAATACCCCTCCCCATCCCCATCTTAGT
>CM053622.1:394270480-394292886 GCA_028646595.1 Phalanger gymnotis | reverse complement strand
CCCCCCCCCCAGTTTCTCCATCTTGCCCCAGCTCACCCCACTGTTTTTACTCCCATCTTCATGAACCCCACTGTTTGTGTCCCCATCTCCACAGAAATCTAATTGTGTTCTTTCCCTTTAAATACTCTATCCCTACCCCTACTTGCTGCTGTTCGATTTGAGTAATTACTCCGAACAGCCATGTGCTTCAACAAATCCACAACTAAATTTATTTCCAGGTGTTGTTTACTTTTTTCAGCACAACACTACTTTATGATGAGTGTTTAATAAGTTACAGAATCTAGTACTTGGATCAAATTAATAATTTACTAGGTGCAAGGAAATTTGGTAGATTATATAACAATAAAGGAAGGCACACAGCCAAATAGGACAGAGAAACATAAAGGTCATGGGGGAACTTTTAAAGAGATGCTTCATAAATTAAGGAATTTAAATTATTTTATGTAAAGCAAATCTAGTTTATGCACATAAAGGGAAAATGTTACACAAAAGAAAGGATAAAACAACAGAAATTTTTTAGCCTAAGCTTGGATGAAATGATGATCCTAAAACTCACTGCTATGTATGTGCTTGAAGGAGCCAGTATACTTTCTGATCACTCACCTGGCCCTGCATGTTCATGATGACCACTGTATTTGATCTGTTACATACAACAAAGTGCTCAGGATTTTTAGGAAGAAGGACAACGCTGTTCACCGTGATGTCTGTCCCTGCAGTGCTGCCAAGAGATTTGAAAGTATTTGAACACTCTGTGGTCTTCATATTCCAAATCTATCAAAACAAGAAACACAGGAAGGTAATTTAAAACATATCTATTTCTTCTATTGTAGGACTAAAAAGTTATTTTTTTAAAAGGACAACTAAGGCAACACAAACCAAAAAATGAAAAGCTTTTTGTGCTAATTTGATACATTCTATACCTTATATATTGGCAATTGCTCAATAAGTATTTGTTCATTATCATCATTACTATTTCTGCCTCTTGCTTCTTGTATAGTGGTTACAACTGACAACTAGAGAGGGCTATGAGGAGACAGTATTTTCCTCAGTTCTCAGTCACTGAAGCAGAAATGATGACAGCTCAGCTAAAATCACTTTGGTATGAATTCTACCAAAGGAACATTAAAGGATAGACCTCTCTACCCTAATTCTTTTCGCCTCCTTCAATGCTGTGTTATAAATCAAACAAGAGTTATCTCCATAACAGAATATACAGAGTTCATACAAGGGCCCACAGAGTTGGGAGATGAGAAATTATATATATTCCAAGTCCTTTATTTTACAGATTGGGAAACTGAAATGCTCAACAGTGAAGTTATTTGCCAAAGGTCACAGAATTAATCTGAGGAGTAGAGCTGAGAGTTGAATGTAGGTCCTTTGATTCCAAATCAAGCACTCTTACCACTTGGCCATGGCCAAAGGCTACTTAAACTAGGCCCTGACAGTCAGGCATCTGTAGGTACACTGGCCAGAAGAGGCCCATCTCTACACATTTCTTCTTGAAAGTCCTAGATCAAACGCTCTGGGAAGCAAGGGGACCTTGCTGTGTCGTTGAGGACCAAGCCTGAGCTGTGATCTCAGTTCACCAGAGTGACCAGCAGAGTTGAGAACTCTGGTCAGGACCAGGGATTTAAAAGTGAGCTCCTCGG
Organism: Phalanger gymnotis; assembly: GCA_028646595.1. NCBI lineage: Eukaryota > Metazoa > Chordata > Mammalia > Diprotodontia > Phalangeridae > Phalanger > Phalanger gymnotis. The sequence continues at coordinate 394,291,237 of CM053622.1, read as the reverse complement.
ATGTTCAGCCACACATCAGGAACTTAATTTACTTAACGGATTAGTTCTGTGACTATCCTGGACGTTACCACCACAGTAACATTTTACTCCCCCCTCTCCACTACCCTCCCCATTCCTAAATTTCAATTATCCTGAACCACAGCCCCAGGTCAGGAATGAGGCTCTTAACAGTAGGAAGGGATCACAGAAGCCATCTATGTCAACGCAAAACTGAAAAAGAATCTCCTTTATAACACAATCGAATAATCTCCTTTATAACACAATCAAATAAATGATCATACATACCCTGCTTAAATGCTTCTGGGGTGGGGGTGGGAATTAAATCTGTCAAAGGGCAGCTCATTCCATAGGACGAATATCTAACTGTTCCTAAGTTTTTTCTTACAGAACAAATCTAGTTTTTCTTTCAATTTCTGATGCTTGTTCAAATACTTGAAGAAACTCTCTGAGATGCTCATCTCCCTCCTGCTTTTCCCCAAGCTCAAACCACTTCTAACTCTACCTTTTCAAATTCCTGCTCAAAACAGGTTTCCCTATAATTGCTCCTTTTCTAGCTCTAAGTGAAACGAAAGGTGGCTATCACCCAAGGGTACCACATCCTTGGCAACCCTTTCCAAAGGAAGCTGCTGCTACAGTTACTCTACTGAGCTCTCAGGATGAGGTAGAACGACCATGTCTCCCTATTACTACTTTTAGATCAAGATTGTTGACTTTAATATCCATGGCAACTCCAGGGATTCCTACCTGTCACCCACAGACATGGTCATGTTCTATATTATACTATTGCCTGAGAAAGCTATACTTGAGATCTCAAAGGTCAAAACTGTCTTTCCAACCACAATTTCCTTTCCTTTTGACCTTTTAAAAACTTCCTTAATCCTACTGAATCTGCTCCATTGCCACTGTAACCCTTGGTCTTTGAAGTTTTCCTTAATCTTGAGGTCCCTCACATCTGCTTTGGTTTCTCTTGCTCGTTTACTCATCTAGAGCCCCAAATCAGTCATTTCAATGTACTCCATGCTACCTTTTAATTTCTTGCCCACTGACCAGTTTCTGCTCTGCTAATCTGCAGCAATGGTTGTCACAACCATCTGCATTTAGAATGCTTAGAGCTAGGGAAGAAAATCACTGATTTTGTCTCTTATAGATTTATACTTCATTACTTGAACTGGGACTTTGTGGTTGTGCAGAAAGCCTTTTCCCTGTCATTTATCAATTTAAAAAAAAATCATTATTTCCTGTAGCCTATTCCAAACACCTCTCCTTTCTCAAATCCTCATCTTCTTTTCCTTTGCAAAGATAAGAGAATGAATATGTATGATAATCACTGTTTCATGATGACATTTGGTAGGCTGAAGATAAGGTGGTTTTGGCTGACAGGTTACACCTTGGGAAATCATTTAGTACATTTTGGGACAATGAAATGATGCATAAAACAATGTTGAGTATTGTGCAAAAACAGATGCCAGTACCAACATCTCTCATAAGTAACAGCATTAGCCACCTAACTCAAGTTACTCAACAGTGTTCCTGTAACTGCCTATCACAGCATAATCAAATACATGTACCTAAGAGTCTTGACATCTGATTTTACTTGCAAAAGGTACCAGAAGCACTTAGTGCAATGATATGAGAACTGAAATATTTTACATATTACAACTTATATCTGGATCTGTGTGTGAAAGAATGAATATAACAAACAGCTACTGATCATGCTGTATTTAAATGCTTATGCCCTAAAAAAAGTGGAACAAACTTCACTATTGGTTTTAAACTATTTCTTCCTTAGTCCTTTTTCCACATATTGCTTTATGTAGTACATTTATTTCTTGTTTCCCAATCTGACTGCATGTTCTTGAAAGGCATGGCATATGTACCATGTATTTCTTAAATATTTTCCATAGTTGTTAGCACCTTGCCCCACATATAGCATGTATTTGCTGGATTGAAAGATCTAATCCCACCTGAATCTTGAAGCTTCTCTACAACACCCCTAACAAGTGAACCTGTGCTCAAATATCTCCAGTAATGGGGAACCCAGTTACCTAACATGATATGGACTGGCATGACTATTCTAATTTTGGATGGCTCTAATTTTTAGGAAGTTCTTTCTGAGCTAAAATTTTTCTTCTTATAGTTTCTAACTACTGCTCCTAATTCTCCCCTCTAAGGCTAAATGGAGTAAGCTTAGTCCTTCTTCTACATCATAACCCTTCAAATATTTAAATTCAAAGACAATGATCATCTGTCCTGTAAGTCTTCTTTAATCCACACAATAAGTTTCAATTAAGCCTTATGAGAGAATTGTGAGTACTTCTGAACTACCTTTTCAATTCAACAAATGTTTCTTAATCTCCTACTACATGCCAGGCACTGAGCAATATGAAGGGGAAACAAAAGCAAAAAAAAAAAATCAGACAGCCCCTGCCATCAAGGAGCGTTATTTACTTTTTCATTTATAATAATGTTTAAAAGGAGGATTGGGGTTTCTTGCCCCAACTTACCACTAGAGGAAGAAAGGAGTTAATTGTTCATAGAATACCATGGTTGTCAAAATTTAAATACAACCATGGTTACAACAGGACATACTTTAGTTTCTTTCTAAACATACTTTGTATTTCTTTTGTGTACTTAATTTTCTATTTCACTCCAATAGAAAGTAAGCTCCCTGAGAGCAAGAGTCCTTTCATTCTTGTTTTGCATCCTCAAGGCTTGGCACGGTGCCTGGTACATCACAGGAGCTTAATAAATACTTGCTGGAATTTATGCAATAACAAAATTGTAAAAATGAACAACTCTGAAAGACTTAACAACTCTTAGCCAATCATAAAACACACTACCCACCTTCTGAGAGAAATGAAAGACTTGGTATACAGACTGAGACAAACTTTTTGGACACTGCCAATATAAAAATGTGCTTTCCTTGACTATGCATATTTGTTAAAATGGTTTTGCTTTTCTTTCCTTTTCAATGGAGGGGTGGGATGGAGAGAAAACATCTCTATTATTTAAAAAAAAAGAAGGAAAAATAATGAAAAAGTATACGCTGAACTGAAAAGAATTCAGGTGTGACAGGTAGCTCTCACCACTGATAAGGCTTCAAAGATGAAGATGAAACAGATATTCCAAAATAAACTATTTCAATAGCAAACTACTTAACCTTCACAGTGCCATCAGATGATGCACTGATTATATAATGTCCATCTTGAGTAAAAGTAGCTTCATTAACAAATGAAGAGTGACCACGAAATTCCTTCAAGGTTTTCCCAGATTTTAAGCCGTGAATTCTGTCATGGAATAAATTTTTAAAAAATCAATGCAACAACAATAATGTCTGACATTTCTGTCATGCTTTAAGTTTTATTAAGTGCTCCCCAACGTTAGGAGGTAAGGTATTACTGGCATTATACCCTATTTTGCAAATGAGGAAACTGAGGCTCAATGAGGCTAAATGACTTGCACATTAGCACACAGATGTTAAGGGTCATAGGCAGATTTGAATTTAGATCCAGCCTTCTTTGTACCACAACTACCCGATATTTGTACTACACTTCTTTAACATGGAATTATAATGCATGCAATGTCAAGAAGGAAAAATCATTTAAAAATAGGAAACATAGCTTTCTCTTAAAGGAGATATTCTAAATCCAGAGTTGAATAGTGCTGAAATCACTTACAAAGAATTAATACTTTTGAAATTACCTTGCTTTAAGTTATAATGCTGGGGATGATTTAGTGCCCTACAGCTACTTTGAAAGATACTTAAATACTTGGGAATTCTGCACTTAATTAACCAAAAGTCAATCTTTTGTATCCTACGCTATCATTTGATGATTACCTACAAACCTGGTTGTTAGAATTGTGTGATCTGAACCATTTCTGGGCTACATTTTCCTGGTAAAGACCCAACCTGATTGTAATATTCTAAGTATGATCTTGGAGACATATGGGTCACAACTGCCCTAGTCTCACCTTTGTGCTATTTTAACAACTCATATTTATATGCCAATTTAAAGTTTGCAAAATATTTTAAAAAAATCTTTTTTAATATTTAATTTTTTCCCAATTACATGTAAAAACAATTTTGACATTTCTTCCCCCCCCCAAATTCTGAGTTCCAAATTCTCTCTTCTCTCTATCCCCACTGAGAAGGAAAGCAATTTGACACAGCTTATACATGTACAGTCATACAAAACACCAAAAAACGACCTTGAGAGGTAGGCGCTAAGAAGACTACCCCTACTTTACAAAAAAGGAAACTCTAAGAACTTAAGTGATTTGTTATGATTCTATAGCAATTTAAGTATCTGAGGAAATTCTCATGCATTCTAGTGAAGTGCTTTAACCTCTGCAACACGTTTCTTATCATACTAAAGACGGTATTTTTGCATCCAAACGTACCTGATTGTCTGATCAAAGGATGCACTAAGGATCTGACTGCTGTCCTTAGAGAAGCTGAGGCAGGTGACACCTTTACTGTGTGCCCTTTCAAATCTCCGTAAACACTGTCCACTCTGTATCTTCCACACCTAGAGAAATTAAAAACAGCTTAAGTTTGTGACAGCATTCCTTTTATCATACACAACCAACAAAGAAACTATTTCTGTTTGTGTATCTATTATTAAAAATGTGAAAAATCTAAATTCTGTGAAAATAGCATAGAAATGATTTGTTTAGCCGAACTAAATAAAACACAGCAATAGTTGAATCCATTTAATTCAACACTGTTAAATAGAATTTAGAGCCCAAGTTCATTTCTTAGGGGGGGCCCTCCTTTTGGATTCAACCTGGTCTCCAATGGACTACCAGTCGAAAAATCCAAGCAATAAAGTATCATCAGAAGGCTGGTCCCTTGAAATGGTAAATATACAGCCACACAGTTTCCTAATCTTGTTGCAATGGAACATGGAAGATTTCTGTGAGAAGGAGCTCATACAGTTAATTCATACCTTTATTTTCCCATCTTGGGCCCCAGTTGCTAACATTTCTGTATCTCTGCTGAAACACATACAAAGTACAGCATCATCCATCATCATAAAATTGTCTTGTGCCTGGTACTTGAGATCCTAAAGAAAATGATATTCAACCATTACTAACACAATCTCAAAATGAAGGCAGATGTAATTGGACTGTTTAGCAAAGACCATTTATTTCAGATTGTAAATTCCTTAAAATAAGCAACAATTAATTTTTTCACATTCTGTAAAACTCTCTACCACTAAGTTCTATACCATGCACTGATGACACTTGATACACACATGATTTTGATTTATTCAAATGGTTAAAGATCCATGCAAATAATTCCAAGGTTGTGTGCTCAGTGACATGTGCCATCAATTTACACCTTTGGATTTGCATGCTTAGCATTGTAGGAGCTGTTATTACCTCCTAAGTACCATGCCTGAAATTTGGGCAAATTGTTACTAAATAGGAAGTAGTGCCTTGACTAATGGCATTATGGTCCAGACAAATCAGTTTCTCCTATTCGTGTGTTAGGAACAGAGAACATACTCTCTAACTCAATTATGCTTTTTCTATAAAAAATAAAACCAAGAAAGCAACTCAATATAAATACTTCAGAACTTTGTATTTAAATAGGATACAGAGTTCAAAATGAGATAAATATATGCCAGGTGCTGGTGTTTACAAAAAATAAAACAATCCATACTTGTAAAAAGCTCACATTCTGACTGGGAAGACAACAAGCATGCATACAAATATATATAGCATAAATATAAAGTGAATAAATACAAATATATCAAGTAGTTAAATACGAAGTAGTTTTGGATGGAAAGCACTAGCATTTGGGGGGATCAGGAAAGACTTTATGCAGAAAACAGTGCTTGAGCTGCAACCCAAAGGAAGAGAGGGACTCTACAACACGGAGATAGAGAATACATTTAAGGCATGTGAAATGGCCAGTATAAAGACACAGAGACTGGAGATAGTGTGAAAGGAACAGAGAGAAGACCAGTTTGGCTAGATTGTAGAGTACAGGGGGTGAGTAATATCCAATAAAGCAGTAAAGACAGGCTGGAAGCTAGATTATATAGGACTTTAAAACCTAACAGAGTTTACATTTTATCCTAGAGGCAACAGGAAGCTACTGAAGTTTACTGAATATAGGAAGGTCACATGATCAGTTCTGTGGTTTAAGGAAAATTACTTTGGTAGCAGTGTGCAGAACAGACTGGAATTGGGAGAGATGTGAAGCAGGCAGATCAATTAGAAAGCTTTTTGTAATAATCTAAGCGAGAAGTGATGAGGATTTGAACTATGGTGGTAGCTATATGAGTGGGGAGAAGGGGTCTGATATAAGGGGAAGATTGAAATGGCAAGATCTGACAACAGAATAGATTTGTGGGGTCAGGGAGAGTGAGGAATTGAGGATAATGGGTGAGGTTACTGACCTGGGAGATTAGAAGAATGGTTGTGCCTTCAAGAGAAATAGGAAAATGTGGAAGACGGGATGATTTAGGGGGAAAGTTTAGTTTTGGACACGTTGAGTTTATCCAATCTGATACATCAAATAAGCAACTGGGGATGTGGAACGTACGTTCAGGGGAGAGAACAGGGCTGGATTTACAGCTCTGGGAGTTATCTGCATAGAGATGATAGTTAAACCCATGGAAGCTGATGAAGTTACTAAAAGAGACTCTAGAGAAGAAGAAAAGAACAGGGTCTTTGACAGAATTTTGAGAATATCGAGTTAGGGGTGTGTAATAGGAGTGATGAGCCAGCAAAGGATGCTGAGGAGGCAAACTAGTAGAGCAGTGTCATGAAAACTTAGAGGAGAGAGCGGCCAACAGTATCAAATGCAACAGGCAGATTGAGAAGGATAAGGACTGAGAAAGATCATCAGATTTGGCAATTATGAAATAACAGGTAACAGTAGAGCGAGCAGTTTCAGTTGGGTGTAATATGTTAAGAAGCAAAGGGCTGAGGAGTGATTGGGAGGAAATACTGGGTATTTCCAAATGGATGTATGAAAAGAACCTCTCCAGCCTCACTACCCCACTCCCCCCTGGGCCTTCTCCTCTTTATAACTTCCCTGCTCCTGTTGAGGCAGCACTATTCTTTCAGGGGCTCAAGATCTGCACTCAGATTGCAGTTATCTGACTCTAATGATTTATAAAGTCTTCTTAATGCCATTTTCATAGTTATCTCTTGAATTCTGTCCCTTTCTTTCCACTCCAAATAGCCACTACTATAGTGCAGGACCATATCATCTCTCACCTGGACTACTGTAACATGCTCCTAATTTTCTTGGCTTTTGTTTTCTACTTTTTTCAATCCATCTTCCAAACAGTTGCCAAATTAATATTCCTAAAAAACAGGTCTGGCCACATCACTACTCTGCTAAAAAGACTATAATGAACTATGAAAAACTCTAGCCTCTACTAAAAACTCTTCTGTTCAGTATTTAAAACACTTTACAATCTGGCCTTAGTCTACTTTTCAAGGCTTAAAGCATATTATTCTCCTTCAGAGTTTTGTTCCAGCCAAAGTGCACTAGTTGCTCTTCCTTGTACGTGATACTCCATCTCCTATTTTGCCATGTCTAGAATGAACTCCCTCCTCATGTCTATCTTCTGGACTATTTGGCCTCCTTCAAGGCTCAACTATTTCTGCCTTTTCACCTTTATTTGTAATATCTGTGTTGTAAAACATGTCAATTAAAATAAAAATTCCATGTGGTGTTGAGAAATACACATTTTTTAAAAAAGTAGTTACATTTAGAAGCCATAAATCTTTTAGTTCTAATTTATCCAGCAATTTGTTCAGTTCCATTTTGCTCTTCTTTCTGTTAGATTTATCCAAAACTGTGAGACACTGAATCTTCGACCACTATTGTGTCACTATGTCTCCTTGTAGTACAGCTAATTTTTCCTTTATGAATTTAGATATTAAGGCATTTGAAGCATATGTTTTGTATTGTTATTGGTTGTTTTCTATGGTTCCTTTTGGTATAATAAAATTGTCTTGTTTATCTCTTTTAATATTTTCAATGTTTGTTTTTGATTTGCTGACAGCATGACCGCAATTCCTGCTTTTTTGGATTCACTTAATACATGGTATATTGGTTTTCCTATCCCTAATTTTAATTCTGTGTATGTCTTCGTTTTTAAAATGTATTTCTGTTACACAACAGATTGTGAAGTTTTGTTTTCATAGGCAGCCTGCCACTTTTTAAAATTTTACTGGATTGTTTGGTCTGTTCTCATTTAAAGTTATGAGTTAGGTTTTAATTTTCCTCCCTTTATCTTTAATACTTTTTTTCTACAAATTGGGATTTTTTTTTCCCCTCTTCCTGTGTAAACACAGTAGTGTCTCAAGTTATTTCACCTTGGTATATTTTAAAGCAGCTCTATTCCCACCAGCTCTCTTCCCTTTGCCTGTAAGTTCCACCTCTTGTTTATTATCCTTTTCTTTAGTGTTACAAGTTCTGCTAAACTTATTAGTTCTTTTTAAATTCTTCCTCTCTTCCCCCCTTAACCAGTCAAGTAAAATCACCCTTCAACTTTTAAAAATTTCATTTTTTTTGCTTTTTTTTCTGAAAAGGATCTTCGCTTATTTTCTTCATTATTTATCTTGTTTATTCTAGCCTTTTGATTTATGGCCCTTATGCTTATTTAATTGTTCTTTATTCTTTGTTTTCCTTAGGAATGAAAGCTTCTATGTTACCTTTTTGGGTTTAGTTTCTATTATTATCTCGCAGACCTTTGCCCTCCCCACCTTGGTCCCCTTTTCTGCTGTGCCTTCCACTTAGAAATACCCATTCTTGCAGGTGATAGAGAGGATTTTACCTCACGGAAGAAATTTTCCTATGTCCCTGGTTCTGTAGTTCATTTTTAACCTCTCCCTTTTCCATGGTTACTTTCCCCCCCATTTGCCTTGAAATTTCCTCCCAGGTCTATGTTCTCCTACTCTTCTGGGTGTCAGCTGCCCCCAGTAGCTCTGACCCCCTTCTTCTGAGCCAGAATGAGTGGTTCTCCTAATTACCAAAGCCCTGCAGACTCTAGCTATTGTAAGCTCCTGATCTCCCTTTATAGACTCTCTTCTCCCATGGAAGCATTCATCAGTGGCACTTTCGCCATCACTAAAACAAGATCTTCCTATTTCTCAATCTCCTCTACCCCCTCAAATCCTTTCCTTCCTTGCCCATTCTCTAGTACGCTTTCTTCTTCCTAAGAGACTAAAGAAGGTATTTTTCCTTCGCTGCAAGCTTTTGACTTAATTAGGGTACTTCATATATGTCCCCTTTGTTTTCTTCTTCCCTTCTTCAACATTTTTATGCATTCTCCTATTCTGTAATTTAGTCCTAAAAAAAAAAAAAAGGTAATAATTTACCTGTAGGTGGGGGATGTTGTGAGGTTTAGTTTGTGATATTTCAAGCCTTTCTCCACCCACACTTCTATTTGACCCCTGTTTTTACCTTGGCCTTCTTGTATACATTTAGATAGAAATCTCTTAACATTCCTGTTATTTTATTGTTGTTGCCCTTGTTTGCTATTGTTTACCTTTCTTGTTTATCCATTGTCTGAGGTATTTGAAAAGCAAATGATTTTTTGAGGTATGGTTTTCCTTCTAGTAATGTTCCAAATGCTTCCTCCTTTGCCTTTCATGAACATATTCCCTTTTCTGTGGTGACTGGGTGGGTGCAGAAGAGTCTTGTGTTATTTCAGTTTCTTTTGTGTTTTGAGTTTTTTCTACTGGTTACTTGCATAATTTGTTGTTTGTCAGTGGAATAGTTAAATTTAATCATTAAGTCTCTTGAAGCTTGATGCATAGGTTTTTTCCTCTTGGAGGCAATCTACAGAGTCTTTTAATTGTAACTGTTTTCTGTGTTGAGAAGTTCTGGGCAGTTTTCTTATTTCTTGCATTATCGCATTCACATTTTTTGCTTGGGTTCTTCTGGAAGCCCTATAATCTTTAAGTTCTCTCTATGTATCCTGATTAAAAAATCAATAGGTTTGATTTGTATGGAAATCATATTTTCTTTTAATATCATTGGTTTTTGCTTTTCCCAGACTGTCCTTCACTTCCATTTATTTGCATTCCCAATTAGTTATTCTCTCTCTTTTGTTTCTGTGGTAACTTGGCATCATAAATTCAAGTTTTTGTATTTTGCCTTTCTGCTTTATAGGCCATAAATTCAGCTTTCACAATTCTTTTTTAAACCATCCAGCAACATCCTACGGTGGCTTCATAAACTCATAGGAATCCACAGGATCTTCTGCCTCATAAGGTAGTGGTTCATTTTCCTTTGTCTTGCAATACTTACTAATAGATGTCTATACTCTTTTACCTAATCTGGAGGCTACAATCCTTTCTGTTATTAAAATTTTCCTTGTTGGTTTATTTATTTATGCTTAAGGTCTTGACTTGAGTTTTATTCTTCCTGAAATCTTTATCAATTTCAGTCCCCTGCCCCCACCCCCCTTTTCTTACAGTTCTCCATTGCTTATATTCTGACCCCTTCCCCTTTGATGGTGGTTTCTCTTGGGGCTGGACCTCAAAGCCATCTCAGAGTCTCCAACCAAATTGAGTAATTCATGATTTACCAGCTTCAGCTGCTGCCCCCTGCCATTTCTGGCGATATAGAACTGATCCTAGATGGATTCTGGGCTCTTTCTCTGCAGCTTAGTTGAGTGCCACAGAGTCACCTACACATGTTCCCTCTGATCTTTAGCCCTCTGGTTGCACTCTTTTGTAGCACAGAGCACTGCCATGCTGCTGACCCAGCTTGAGCAAGGTTCTGCCTTTTGGATGTCCATGGTACTGGGGAGGAGGGAAGGGTAGGGTTGAATTCTGTTGTGTTGGCTTGTTTAGCACTGCTACTGGAGTGTGGAGGGCAGTAGGTGAGGGGATGTTGTGTGAGTGCATTAGGAGTTAAAGATTAACTTTCTCTATAGTTAGTTCCTTGAACTGTTCATTTTGTTTAAGTTCTTGGTGTCTTAGAACATGGAAGACAGCTGAAATTTCTTTATCTCTTGTGCATAACTCTTATTCTGGAGAGGTCTAAGAGGTCATGAGGATTGGAGAAAAATGTCCATTCTTCCATTTTGTTGGTCACATGACCTCCACACTTTCCAAGGCTCACTCAAGTGCTATCCTACAAGTTACTAGTTCCCTCCCATCCAAAAATGACTTCTCTGTGTACATGTTGTTTTCTCCCAAAAGAAGTCAGGAACTGTTTCATTTTCATCTCTGTATTCCAAGAGCCTAGCACAGTACCCAGCACAGAACAGAAACTTATAGATTCGTTCCAACTAGCAGTCTTCCATTTTCTTAACAACTCAGTTCTCTGTCATAGTTTCAGGAATACTCTTTTCTCTGCCATATTTGAGAGTTCAGATTTCATAGCTAAAAAAAAAAAAATCTATCTATAGTCATCCACTCTTTCATTAGGAAAATTTAAGCATTTCAAATTTATATTACCTTCCTAATCTTTCCAGTTGTAAAGTTCCATACTTCAATGAATCCATCAACAGAGCCAGTGACCAGATACTGGCCATCTGGAGAAAATCGAGCACATTCCACATGTGATTTCTGGCCAAACTGTTTTAAACAAAAACAAAGAAAGCATATATTTTATTGAAGGCTTTTTTTTTTCATCTGAACCCTAACCATTTGGCAATGCTGGACTATGTCACAGAATAAACTAAGAATTCTTTGGTTGATCTCACTGAAAGTTGCGAAGGAAAGACTGAGAGAAAAGCAGATGTCTGCTTTCTAAAGGGGTCTTTTCTTTGGAATTTTAGGATTTGCTAGCAGAAGCAAAGTCCTTTTCTTAGACTGTACTTTTGCCAAGGACTTTCAGTTCAACACTACTATTTTATAACAGGATTAATAGCAAAAAAATGCCATTAGTTCTAACAGACTTTATCAGATTCTACCGAGTTTCCCTCTTAGGGATAAGTATTTACAGGCATCACTTTCACTTTTTAGAGTTACATCTGAAAACTTCCCAAATTCTTTTATTATTATATTTTAATATAATTGATTCCTACATATGGGCACTTTTCATTACTTAAATTAAAATAATGAGATAATACATTTTTTGGTAATACATTCAAATACAAATACAACTCATAAATCTTCACATGTTCTTTATCTACTTTTTTGGGGGGTGGAGGGGTGAGGTGTATTGACCTGATGAGGAAGCTAAGGCTGAGATAGGTTAAGTGATTTGCCCAGGGTCACATAGTTAGGTAAGAGTCTTAGGCAGGATTTGAACTTGGATCTTCCTGACTCCAAGTCCAGGACTCTATCCACTTTGCCATTTAGAGGCCTAGTTATTGCGGTATAGTAGATAAAGAACTAACTTTGGAGTCAGGAACACTTAGGCTCAAGGCCTGTCTCTGTCACATACTACCTATTTGACCACAGGAAAGTCACATAACCCCTTAGGGGGTCTTAATTTTATCAACATAAGAAACTCCCTCCACTGACGTAGAAGGGCAATTTATCTCTCATTTATAGTCTTCAGGTTGGCTATAGCACTGAGGAGTTATGTGACTTGCCTATGGTCACACAGGTAGTATGTGATAAATGCAGGTTAATTCTCTATCTACTATGTTACAAAGCCTCTCTTTAGCTACTTCATGCTTATAAAAATACTTAAGTACTTAATAGACACTTAATAGTCATTAAAAATAACCTTACTGTGAAAGTTGAAATGTAATATAAAAGATCAATTCAATACACTCTATCACTACTACAGATTTGAAAGATTGTAAAATGCTTTGCAATATTTGTATTAAATTTAATTTGAAACCCACACAGGGATTACAAAATAAAGTGTGGAAGCTGTAACATAATACAAATGGCAATATTGCCAAATACAAACTTTCTTAAATAATTCAAAAATAATGTGGATATTAAAAAGTAGAAAAAAGCCAGCTGATAATCAATAGTGTAGACTAGAAAAAAAAAGATTAATGCTGAACAAATAAATCCCTAGAAATTATGCCAAATTCACATTTCTAATTTTCATGAATCTATGTATAAAATTAAATAAATTACTCATATTTTTTATACTAATTGTCTGGACTTGAAAATAAGGAAATCAAGGTTCAAATCCTGGGTCTGACTAGGACTGTTCTGCGTCTGTGAGCAAGTCACTGAACCTTCTCTGAGCCCCATTTCCTCTCTGAATTAAACAATTATTTATTTTCATCTGTAGAATGGAGGTAATAGTACTTGATCTACCTTAAAGCACTATTGAGAGGAAGGCACTTTTCAAACCTTAAAGCACTATATAAATCTGAGTGATTATGTCTGCAATATTCCTAACAGCAGAGAGGAATCAGACACTAGATAAAATACTGAAGTTATATTAAAAAATGATAGTTTGCCAAGTAAAAGAAAATGTTATAAGTACCCTACCTTAATGTGTCTGCTCAACTGTGTAGGAAACTTCTCTTCTTCCACATCTTTTACAGCTGCTTTACCTCTGAACAAATCAATAGTCATACCAGGAGGAAGCAAACCTTGGTGCTGTTGCCACTTCAAAGCCTAAAAAGATATTTAAAAAAATCCAATTTAAAACATATGAAAACTGCTTATTCTGCAGCCTAACCCTAACATAGTAGAACTTCGTTCCGATAATTCTCAGAACACTGACTGGCATACAGTTTAAGGCTCCTCATGAGGCTGAAAAAATATTGAAGGCAGTAAAGAAGCAAAGTTAGTAAAAGGAAAGATGAAGAAGACGAAATTGAATGCTGTGTGATTAAAATGACCAAGCTTGACCCTGAAGAATAAAGAAGAATATGCACCTCCCTCCCTTTTGCAGAAGTGGGAAGGAACACAGCATAATGTACTGTTAGATTTAGTTAATGTGTTGATTAGTTTTGCTGAAATGGCTTTTACCTCTCAATTTTTTGTTATATAGGATGGATCTCTAGGGAAAGGACATATTTGGAAATGAAAGTGATATAAAAATAAAAGTTATCAATAAAAAAGGAAGAAGGATTAGATTTAATTGTGTGTACCTTCCTTGGTAGCCTTGAGGGATCATACTGACATATAAGGAGAACCTAGTTTGGGGGAAGAGCTTTTAAAATTTGTAAAGTCAATTCATGCACAATAATGCATAGCCTTTTACCTGTCCCAACAGTGCCATGAGACGAGATGGAGGTACAACACTGACTTCTCCAGCTAACGCCTGTGCAATCGCTGCTCTTCTTTTCTCTTTGCTGCTTCCATCAGGATATGCCTGGTAAAGGGCCAGAAGTGAAGAAGTGTCATAAGGCACTGACAAAATCACTCTGAAAAACCCCATTATCCCTCGAAAAACACTATTGCTTACAGAAAACTATCTGAATTGTGGATTATGGGTTTATTTTTTAAAAGGCCTCCAAAATTGCACGTCTAATTTTCAGAGAATCATGAGAGGAATGGCAACATGAAATCACAGCGAGATAAACCTTTTTCTCCCTTCTTTTTTCTTCCCCGTTTTCTAATTCACTCTTCAGAAGATCTAAATTTTCTTTTTTTGTCAAGTCTTCCACACCATCTCCTCCCCACTGCCTCCTTTTCAGCTGAGGACCTAATATGCTTTACTGAGAAAAGAGAGGTCATCTGCTTCTTCTCTACATTTCGGAACCCCTCGACATCATCGTCATCCCCCACTGTCTCCTCATTTACTCTAGTCTCTGATAAAGAGGTGATCCTTCTCTTTATCTTTGGTGTCATTCCCTTCCATCTTTTCCCATTATAATCCCCACCTCTCTTTTTAAACTTTAATATCTCCTTATTTACTGATACTTTCTATGATTTTTACAAATACATCCAAGTCTTGTCCATCCCTGAGTCCCTTAGTCTCTACTAGGTCCTCCAGTGATCATTCTGTATCTCTCTCCACTAGCGCATCAAAATTCCAAGAAAAGGCTGTCTCCACTTCCTCTCCTCTCACTCATTCACTTCTTGATCCTTTGCAATCTGGCTTTCAGACTCTCATCATTCAGTTGAAGTTTCTCCCTCCAAAGTGTTCTACAATTTCTTAATTGCTAAATCAATCAACAGGCACATGTTATGTGACTTCTAGGTGTCAGTATTGTGCTGAGCTTAGGGATACAACAGGTAAGACAAGTGCTACGTTTAAGGAAGGCGCCTATATTCTATCGGGGAGGATGACATATACATATGGAATAAATATATACAGAATAAATACAAAAAAGTGCAAGGCAGGGAGGGTGGGTGGGCAGGAGCAGTTGGGATATTTGAGTTGTATCTTGAAGCAGATCTGCTAGGAAGTGGTGAGGAGACACTATATTCCATGCAATCTGGGATGGGCTAGCAAAAACACACAAGACAGGAGGAGGAATGCTTCCTATGAAGAAGAGGCAAGCTTGGCTGGACTGGAGTATGAAGGAGGGAGATTAAGGTATAAAGATGCTGGAAATATAGGCTGGGGCCAGCTTGTGAAAGGCTTTAAAACCTCATTCTTCCTGATTTCTGTGTAAGATCTGACAGTTTTCACAACTCTTTCTGGCACTTAGTACTCTCTGGGCTTTTGTGACACTGCTCTCTCTGGGTTCTCTTCCTCATCTGACTGCTTTTTCCCAATCTCCTTTGCTGGTTCATCATCTATATCATGTCTCTTAACTGTGGGTCTAAGATTAAATTCTGAGCCAATTTCTAATCTCTCTCACTCATTTGGCGAACTGATTAGTTCCCTGGGGTTTAGTTATCTCCATGCTGATAGCTCCCAAATTTATCCATCTTGTCTCCCTTCAGCTTTAGGTATGGATCTCCAATTGTCCAGTTACTTTTTCAAACTCAGCATGTCCAAAACTGAACTTGTTATCTTTCTGAACAAAACCATATCTTCTGAATTTCCTTATTTCTGTTGAGGGAACCACTATCCTTCCAGGCTCCCAAGTTCCCAACCTCAGAGTTACATCTCTGACTCCTCATGCTCCTTCACCCCACACACCCATTTAGTTACCAAAACCTATCATTTCTACCTGTACAACATTTCTCAAAGCTGATGCCTTCTAATTAGCCGGACACTAACCTCGTTCAGGCCCTCATTGTTTTTCACTTGCATTGCAGATGAGGCTATTACAATGTTCTCCAAATTAGCCTTCTTAATTGGCTTCTCTATTCTCTGAATCTTTCACCCTCCTGCTAAAGTGACTTTTCTAAAGCACAGGTCCTACCATGCACTTCCTTACTCAATAAACTCTAGTTAACTCGAGTTCCATAAACTTAAATTTTTTAAAATAACAATTTCACTATAATTGGTTTCCTTTGTAATCCTATGTATTTTATGCTGTTAAAAACATTATCCTGAAAAGGGGTTCGACAGGCCTCACCAGACTGCTCAGCGGTCTAGGATACACATAAAGGTTAAGAACCCGATTTATTTAGTTTTTGGGATAAAATATGAACTACTCTGTTTGGCATTTGAAGTTCTTCATACTCTGGCCCCAGTGTAACTTTTCAGCCTCATCAAACATTAGTTGCCTTCTTTATTGTTCACATACAACAAAATTTCCCATTTCCCAATTCCATATCTTTTTACTATGTCCCACATGCCTATTCTCTTCTCACTTTCACCTCTAAGGATCTTTTGTTTCTTTCAAAACTTCGCTCAAGTGCTACTTTCTATACAACCTTTCCTGATTTCCACCCACACCTAGTGCCTTACTCCCATGCCAAATTTACTTTGTATTCATTGTGTACATATTTTTATGCATGAACATCCTATCTCCCTTGATAGAATGTAACCTCCTTGAGAGAAGGAACAGTTTCATTTTTGTCTATACTTCCCCAGGGCCTGGAACACAGTAGGAACTAATAAATGTTTGATGATGTATTCCCAGGATAACTTTTCTCTCTAACAACTCTTACAGTCAAGAAGTTGTTCTGTTTCATTCACTCATTTTAAACGTCCAATTTAACTCAAAAATTTAAGAATATTACTTTCATTCTATTTTCTATGCAACTGTTTACATCTTCCAACATTCTAGTACTATTACATTCTTACTTCTTGCCAGTCCATTAGTGAGAGCTACACACTGAAGTAAGGAAAAAGACAAACTGCTGAGAGGCAGGAAAGCACACTGGTATTTGGAGATACTGATTAAAGTACTACCTCTACCACTTACAAACCATGTGAACCTTGGCACCCTCACTTTGGAACCTTCATCTCTCTATGCCAAATATATCTGTACTGCCTACAACCAGAGTTGTTGCGAGCAAACGATTTTTAAAGTACTATGTAAATGTGAGGCACAATTACTAAAACTGGGCTTCTAGATTAGCTGAATTTCAGTTATGATGTTCGTGTAATTAAAGATAGGAGCATCTTAGAGGAGACAGTATAATTCGCACTTGAGACACTATGGAAAACTCTGAGGCTTGTGGTTTGGTAAAGTGTGTCCATCAGCATCCACATTTTCTTACACTTACATATTCAAAAGATCCCTCCAAAAATGTGTATCCAAAAAGTGTCTACGCTAAAATGGAAAGTCTATTAGAATTAAAAATTTTTGGGGGGTGGGGTGGGAAAGGAAGGCAATTGGGGTTAAGTGACTTGCCCAAAGTCACATAGCTAGTAAGTGTGTCAAGTGTCTGAGACCAGATTTGAACTCAGGTCCTCCTGACTCTAGGGCCAGTGCTCTACTCACTGCGCCACCTAGCTGCCCCAGAATTAAACTTTCTGAACAATTTTACTTTAGCCAAAATAGGAAGTATTTAGAAAACAGATTTAAAAGCCCTGGGTTTTTGTCCTAGTTTTTGCCTTGTTATATTTGTGTGACCTTAGGAAAATCATATAATCTATAGAGGTTTCACTTTTTCTTATCTGTTAAATTAAGGAGTTGGTTTAGTTCAGTGGATTTTAATCTTTTTTTTTTTGTCATGGACTCCCCTCCCCCATCTTTAACAGTCAAGTGAAGCCAAAGGGCCCTTTCTCAGAATGTTTTTAAATGAATAAAACAAATGTATAATGTCATAAAGGAAACTGATATTGAAATACAGTAATCGAAATATATTTTTAAAAAGTTTATGGGTACTAGGTTGAGAATCACTACAAAATTTAGATGATCACTAAGGTCCCTTGCAATCTAACATCTTTTTGTCTTCTAATAATACAGGTATTTAAAAAAAACTCCAATTAATTAGGAAAAATAATCCGAGAAACATAGTAAGAGATTTGCTAATATTTTCAGTGTTACAAGCATACCTCACGAGGATCAAAATAAGACCTGGCTAAGAGGTTCTCAAGATGAATGTATCTCTCTGGCTGAGTTTGTTTTAACATGATCATGGGGTCAGTCTGTCTCAGAAGAGATCTGGCAGCACCCAATTCACGAAGTTCTATCAATTCCAGGACAACCTAGACAATTATGAGAAAGAAAGAATTAGCATTTTCAAGAACTTCTCATAGTTAAAAATTTCAGTTAAAATTTTCAGCTAAAAATACTGCTAAAAGATCATCAGTTATTAGGCAATTAAAATTCTTCTTTTACCTGGTTGGTCTACAAAAGTGACTATAACACTGCTTAAATTCTACAATCTCCAGGCATCATTTTTTATCTACTGGTTTTCTTTCCTCTTGGCATACAGATACAGGCATACATAAGTTTATTATATTTTGCTTTATTGCGCTTTGCAGATATTGAGTTTTTTACAAATTGGAGGTTTGCAGCAATCCTGCATCAAGCAAGTCTATCAATACAATTTTTCCAACAGCAAGTGCTCACATTGTGTTTGTGTCACATTTTGGTAATTCTCGAAGTATCTCACACTTTTTCATTATTATAATATCTGCTATGGTGATCTGTGATGAGTGATCTTTGATGTTACTATTGTAATCATTTTGGCGAACCATGAACTGTGCCCATATTAGATGGCTAATTCAATTGAGAAACGTTGTGTACTGCTCCACTGACTGACTATTCTGTTTCTTTCCCTCTCTTTGGGCCTCCCTATTCCCTGAGACACAACAATACTGAAATCAGGCCAATTAATAACCTTACAAGGGCATCTAAGTGTTCAAATGAAAGGAAGAGTCAATCCATGGGGCAAACTTCATTGTTGTCTTATTTTAGGAAATTGCCACAGCCACTCCAACCTTCAGCAACCACCACCTTGATCAGTTAGCAGCCATTAACATTAAGGATTTCCTTCTGGTAATGACTGTATTCATAACAGTAAAGGAGATATGAAGCAATTTCTCCATTTTTATTTTAAGCAATTTAATCAAGAAACATTTATTAAGCACAACACGAAGACAAACGTAAAAGAATTGCAGACCTTAAGGAGCTTATTAAGTGCTTACTATGTGCAAGACTATCCTTGGTACCTTCTGGGGATACAAAGACAAAAACAAAACAGCCCCTACCCTCAAAGACATGTTCTCCCGTATGTGAGAAAAATATGTGTGAGTGTGTGTGTGTGTGTGTGTGTGTGTGTGTGTGTGTGTGTGTGTGCTTGTGCGCCTGTGTGCTGTGCAGTGTAGTGGTGAGGTTGCTAGGCTGTAACAGGAGTGATAGGAGAAAACGAGGGAACCAAAGTGCTATTAACAATATTATTATTCCCAACAATTGGTTGGAAGATGAGAAAGATGAGGTGTGTTCAAACTTACAGAAAGAAGTTTTTGAATGACAGAGATGAGGAAGGAGTACATATTAAATAAATGACTTGTTTCAAAGTATGGAGGTGGGAGGCAGCATGTTGAATTTGGAGAATATCTTTCCAATATGATCCATCAATCAACATTTCTAAGTGCCTACCATGTGACAAGCACTGTGCTGGACTGAAAAGTACAGTATCGGGCGGTAGGAAAGCAGGGTCTTGCTTAAGCTCCCCCCCAAATCCCTCCAAACACCTGCAAAAATTGGCTCTGAACAAATTCTAGAGCTGCGGAACCCACGAAATAGCAGAGGGAAACAGATCTCCAGCTCAGGAGAGGCTGGATGGTCACCAAGAAGGGTCTATTGCATGGTGCTGAGAGAGGAGGGCAGCCCAGCGTGGGCTGTGCTGGGACAGACCAGACCCAGAGTCAGCCAGCTGGAAGAGGCCTTGGGGACATGAAACAGTGAACTGTGGCAGTTAGCAGACTTCTCAACCCACAAATGCCAAAGAGCATGTTAGGGGGAAACTGCAGGATTGAGTTCAGAGCTGCCTGACCGCCAGCTCTGGGGATGAAGGAGGCCATGCAGCAGTGGCGGTAGCAGCATGAGGAAGCTCCCGAGTGCCAGCGGCTTCCCTAGTCCCTGGCTCATACAGTGGGAGGAATACAGCAGCAGATGAGAGAGAGAATGCAGGGAGCGCTTTAAGGGCACAAAGGTAGATTCTCTTGCTGTGCCCTGCTTGGATCTGAATTGTAGTCCTGCTTGGTAGTTCTTGGAGGAGGAGGAGTACTGCTGTGACAGAACCTGGGGTGATGGTGGAGTACAAGTAGCTCTGAAAACAGCAGTGCTTGGACCCTAAAGCTTGGGACAAAGTACTCTCTACTCTACAAGCAGTCATATCCCCACAAAAAAGTCAAGGATCAAGTAAGTTGGCTAGGAACATGGCCAGGCAGTGAAAACAGACTAAGACTTTGGAATCTTTCTTTGGTGACAAAGAAGACCAAAACATACAGCCAGAAGAAGTCAACAAAGTCACACAGGCTACATCAAAAGCCTCCAAGAAAAACATGAACTGGTCTCAGGTCATGGAAGAGCTCAAAAAGGATTTGGAAAAGCAAGTAAGAGAAGTAGAGGAAAAATTGGGAAGAGAAATGAGAATGAT
>CM053622.1:394245532-394264493 GCA_028646595.1 Phalanger gymnotis | reverse complement strand
GATATCATCCCTTCATATTCAACTCACTCTGTGCCCTCTGTCTCTGTCTCTCTCTCTCTCTTTCTATATATATATGTATGTATGTATGTATGTATGTATGTATGTATGTATGTATATACACACACACACATTTATATGTATATTTCAACCACCCTAATACTGAGAAAGGTGTCATGAGTTACAAATATCATCTTTCCATGTAAGAATGTAAACAGTTCAACTTTAGCAAGTCCCTTATGATTTCTCTTTCCTGTTTACTTTTCATGCTTCTCTTGATTCTTGTATTTGAAAGTCAAATTTTCTATTCAGCTCTGGTCTTTTCATCAAGAATTCTTGGAAGTCCTCTATTTCATTGAAAATCCATTTTTTCCCTTGAAGTATTATACTCAGTTTTTCTGGGTAGGTGATTCTTGGTTTTAATCCTAGCTCCTTTGACCTCCAGAATATCATATTCCAAGCCTTTTGATCTCTTAATGTAGAAGCTGCTAGATCATGTGTTATCCTGATTGTGTTTCCACAATACTTAAATTGTTTTCTTCCGGCCGCTTGCAGTATTTTCTCCTTAACCTGGGAACTCTGGAATTTGGCTACCATATTCCTAGGAGTTTTCCTTTTGGGATCTTTTTCAAGAGGCTATCAGTGGATTCTTTCAATTTCTATTTTACCCTCTGGTTCTAGAATATCCAAGCAGTTTTCCTTGATAATTTCTTGAAAGATGATGTCTAGGCTCTTTTTTTGATTATGTCTTACAGATAGTCCAATAATTTTTAAATTATCTCTCCTGGATCTATTCTTCAGGTCAGTGGTTTTTCCAATGAGATATTTCACATTGTCTTCTTTTTTTCATCCTTTTGGTTCTGTTTTATAATTTCTTGATTTCTCATAAAGTCATTAACTTCCATTTGCTCCAATCTAATTTTTTAAGGAATTATTTTCTTCAGTGATCTTTTGGACCTTCTCTTCCATTTGGCCAGTTCTGCTTTTTAAGGCATTCTTGTCCTCATTAGCTTTTTGGAGCTCTTTTGCCATTTGAGTTAGTCTATTTTTTAAGGTGTTATTTTCTTCAGTATTTTTTGGGTCTCCTTTAGCAAGTTGTTGCATCGTTTTTCATGGTTTTCTTGCATCACTCTCATTTCTCTTCCCAATTTTTCCTCTACTTCTCTTACTTGTTTCTCCAAATCCTTTTTGAGCTCTTCCATGGCCTGAGACCAATTCATATTTTTCTTGGAGGTTTTTGATGTAGGATCTTTGACTCTGTTTTCTTCTGGCTGTATGTTTTGATTTTCTTTGTCACCAAAGTAAGATTCTAAAGTCTGAGTTTTTTTTAATGCTATCTGCTTATTTCCCTAGCTAATTAGTTGACTTTTGAGCTCTTTGTCAAGGTATGACTGCTTCCAGAGTGGTGAGTGTTCTGTCCCAAGCTTCAGGGGTTTTTGTGCTGCTATTTTCAGAGCTACTTCTAGGTACCTGTAAATTTTCAGTTCTTCTGAGGTGGTATGATCCAGTGAGAGGTGTTTACTCCTTTCCTGGCCTGTGCTCTGGTCTGTGAGTGATCTCAAGCACACTTTTCTACCTTGTAATTGCCAGGAGAATTCCCTCTCCCCAGCCACCATAAGCTCTGTCACACCAGCATTCCTCCTCACACCAGGACCACTAACCAGGACTGTGATCCAGATCCAAGCAGGGCAAAGCAAGAGAATCCTGCCTCACTGCCAGCAAAGAGATCTCTGCATTCTCTCTCTGATCAGCTGCTTGCTTGCCCCCAGTGTCAGTGGGTCTGGAGCTCCCAGAAGCAGCCACTGCTGCTGCTGCTGCTGCTGCTGCTGCTGCTGCCACTGCAGCCACCTCTGCTGCCCTGGGGTTGGGGCCAGACTGTGTCCTTTTCTCATCCAGTTCCAAAAGAGTTTTCCCACTGACCTGCTCAGTTGTCTTTGGACTTTGTGGGTTGAGAAGTCTGGGAACCATCACAGCTCAGTGATTCAGGGCCCTGAGGCCTGTTCCCCTTGGTCTGCTTTGGCCTGGGCTGTCCTGGCACGGGTCATGGTGGGTTGTGCTCCACTCCCAGCCAGGTGCAATAGACCTTTCCTAGTGACCATCCAGGCTGTCTTGGGCTGGAGACCTGTTTCACTTTGTCATTTCATGGGTTCTGTAACTCTAAGTTTGCTTAAAGTCATTTTTTTTACATCTGTTTGGAGGGATATGGGAGAGAGCTCAAGTAAGTCCCTGCTTCGACTCTACCATCTTGGCTCCCCCACCCTTCCAGTTTTCTTAATCTTTTTTTAACCAAATAATGAATTCTTATCTCCAAATCTTAAGTCTTTACACTAGTCAAATACCAGGTTACCATATTTATTTGCTGCTGTAAATTGTATGTCTACTCTGTTCCATTGATCTACCTTTCTATTTCTTAGCCAGTACCAGATAGTTTTTGATAATTACTGCCTTATAATATAGTTTAAGACTGCTAAACTTTCTTTCACATTTCTTTTTAGTCTCTTTGATATTCTTGACTTCTTGTTCTTTCAAATCAATTTTGTAATTTTTTCTAATTCAGTAAAATAATTTTTTAAGTTGATTTGATGACATTAAATATATAAATTAGTTTAGGTAAGATTGCCATTTTTATTATGTTAGTCCTTCCTACCCATGAACAATTAATATTTCTCTCATTATTTAAATCTGATTTTATTTGTATGAAAAGACCTACTTCTTTCTGGATGCTTGCAGTATTTTTTTCTTTGACATGAGAGCTCTAGATTTTGGCTATGACATTTCTGGGATTTTTCCTTTTAGGGTTCTTTTTTAGTAGGTGTTTGGCAGATTTTTATTTTGTCTTCTGCTTCTAACACATCTAAGCAATTTTTATTTATGATTTCTTGAAGTATAGCGTCCAACCCCACTAAAAAATATAGTGTCCTCCTCCATTAAAAAAAAAATCATGGTTTCTAGGGAGTCTAGTGATTTAAAAATTTTCCTTGAACTTTTTTCCTGTGTCAGCTGTTTGTGATATACATATCACTTTTTTAAAAAATATTTTTCATTCTTTTGATTTGATTTGATTTGATCTCATGAAGTCAGTAATTTCTATTAGTCTCTTTTAGTTTTGGAGGTGCCCATTACTTGAGTAAGTTTAATCATTTTCTCTTCTGTGCTACTTTTTCTCTTTATCATTCTTTCCTTTTTAATTCATCTTTTATCTCTTGTTATATTTCTTTTAGGTATTCATATAATCCTTGTGGAAAAGCCATTTCCTGCCCCCCACCTTTTCACCATGTATTTATTATAATCTCTCCTTGTAGGCTTTTTTTTCTGAGTGATGATCTCTAGATCTATAATAATTTTGTATATTGGTCAATATCTTCTTTGGAGCATCTAGGTAGTTGTTTCAACAATTCAGCTAGCAGCTGCTGTTGGGGTGAAAGACCAACACAAGCCCAAGAACAAGAAGGCTGCCAGCACAGGTTTTTTGATCTGCTTTACTAAGGAAAGTAATATTAGGAGGTTAACAACAATCTTATTTCAATCCAACATACAAATATCATTCACTTAGTTCAGGGGAAAAAGCCAGCACACTGAACTTCAGAGCAAATACAAACAAATTACAAACATACATTATAAATAGACCAAATACAATTCGTAGTTCCCAAGAAACCATCAACATCTGAGGTCAGGAGCTGGGGAGCTCGACAATGGCTGGCACAGAGTCATGAACCACTCCTCCTGTGGCTCAGAGCCCCCAGGGAGAATGCCAACCTCTGGGTTTATATATCTTGTTCAGAGTCAAAGGTGAGTCATACATGTGACTCACCTATATGACCTAAAAGCTTCACAAAAATTTGACTTAAACCCATGTGGTCTAAATGCCTCTGATGTCACAAACATGTCACTCCAACCCATGTGAACTAGGCTTTCCTTTGAGGCAAGGAGGTCGTCAAGGACTCTTAATTTAATCAAGGAAACAAAAGCCAAACTCTTCAAGGGCACTTGATTGAATAAGTGTTAAAAGCCTGTTTAATTACCAATACAGTAGTGTAGTTGATATAGTGTTGCCCCTGGAGTCAAGAAGACCTGAATAGCTTTGTGACCCTGGACAAGTCACTTAACCCTCTTTGTCTCAGTTCCAGATCTGTAAAATGATGGGGAGAAGAAAATGTCAAACCACCCCCAATATCTTTGCCAAGAAAATTCCAAATGGGGTCATGAAGAGTCAGACATGACTGAAAAATGACTGAACTACAAGAATACCTTCCTTGTTTTGCTCATCTTTTTCAGTTTAGTTCCTAAACTGACCCCTGCTGTGCTTCTGGGTGGGGTGAGTGTCTAGATTCCTCTTCCTATGTGTTTATCTCTGCCTCTTGCAGTTAAGTTGCTCTGGAACTATGAGGTTCAGAACGCTAGATCTTCAGAACCTTGTATGATATCTAAGGAAAGAGTACTGGGGAGTGCTTAGAGCCCCTGCATGCCTAGGTTTTCCTGGTGTGAACACTGCTGTGCCTCACTGGTTACTATTGCTTCCTGGAGCTTCCAGGGTCCAGTTTCTGACTTCCATGTGGTTTTCTTATGAGAACCCTCTATTCTTTTGCCTCTTCAGGCTTTATAGGCTCTGGGCTCATTTCAGGTTGTTCTGTGAGGTGCTTGTTTGCCTGCATTGGCATCGACTTTAATAATGGTCCCTCTTCTAATTGCTCATGGATTTCTGGCTGACTTTTTGTGCGGTTCTGTATAGTCTTGGGATAGAAAGTTAATAGGCCATAAACATTTATTAAGTGCCTACTATGTGCTAGGTACTGTGCTAAATACTGAGGATACTAATATGAAAAAGAAAGAGCTCCTGCCCTCAAGGAGCTTATAATCTAATGGGGGAAGATAATACACAAAAGAAAGCTGAAAAGGACTTGAAGGTTCCCCGTCCCAGGTGGAGGGGATGTCTGTCCTATCCCTTCTCCTTAAATGGAGGAGTTTGTGGCTTATGGATGAAGGAACTTTCTGCCATTGTTCTTTGGATTTCTTGGTCATTGTTCAATCTGGTGATCTTTCATTTAACTGATTTTGTTGAGTCATTTTAATCATGTCTGACTTTTCATGACCCTATTTGGAGTTTTCTTGGCAGAGATACTGGAGCGGTTTGCCATTGACTTCTCCAGCTTGTTTTATAGATGAGGAAACTGAGGCAAACAGGTTTAAGTCACTCTCCCAGGGTTACACAGCTAGTAAATGCCTGAAGCCAGATTCAAATTCAGAAACATGAGTTTTCATGACTCCAGGCCCAGTACTCTATCCAATGTGCCACCTAGCTGCCCCTTTGTTTAACTGAACTAGTACTGTATTCTTTCTTTTTTAATTCTTTTTTGAGGGGGGGAAGGCAGGGCAATTGGGGTTAAGTGACTTGCCCAAGGTCACACAGCTGGTAAGTGTGTCAAATGTCTGAGGTCAGATCTGAACTCAGGTCCTCCTGACTTCAGGGCTGGTGCGCTACTCATTGCATCACCTAGCTGCCCCCACCAGTACTGCATTCTTGCTGTATATCATTTCTCCTGATATGGCTAGGTAAACATCCTTTTCTTAACTGTCCATTAGGTTTCTCACTTTATTCCTATTTCCAACTCAAACTGCCAGATCAGCCTAATTCAAGCTTCATCTATAATAGATGCCAGCATCAATTTTGAAAATGACTGCTACTCTAAATATTGCCATTATCTACAATAAGTATATTGGCAGCTTGATGGCTCAGTGGATAGAGAATTGGACCTGGAGTCAGGAAGACTCATCTTCTGATCAAATCTAGCCTCAGACACTTACTTAGCTATCTTATCTTGGGCAAGTCACTTCACTCTGTTTATCTCAGTTTCCTCATTTGTAAAATGGGCTGGAGAAGGAAATGGCAAACCACTCTAGCATATTTGCCAAGAAAACCCAAATGGGGTTGTGAAGAGTCAGACACAACTGAAAAACAACTGAACAACAACTAAATGTATTCTTTGAGGTAGAGATGGGGAAGGAATGCATTTCAGGTATAGTTTGTGCAAAGTCATGGAGATAGGAGTTGGAATAGAATGTTTAGAGAAAATCAGAATTACAGAATTAGGAGGAATAATAAATCAGTCATTTTTCAAAGAAGGAATTGCAGATACATAAAGCTTTGTTATTTTTATCTATGGTCCCTAACATGAAGGCATTGGACTCAGAGAATCAGAGCTTTCCTAGTTCTATATTCTATTTTCAGCTGGATCGCATTGGAAGAAGTAGACATTCCACAAAATTTTATTTGTCCTTCAGGGAAAGTACCAGGAGATACTATTTCTACCATTACTTTAAAAATAATTAATGATGATATACCAAAAGGCCACAAGATGGGGATATGACTCCAGTAAAATCTTACTATTTTCTGTGTGTGGCTCTCTGTGGCTCTGTGTGGCACTCTATGAGTGAAACCTTCACTGATCTGAGTTGAAAATGATTCTTCATTCCTCTGATCTCACATATCACTTTGTAGCTCTCTTACATTCTTATTATAGTTTATTTTTCACTGTAGTTGTATATTTATTGTACAATACTACAGTCTTTGTTTGTGATATTCCTCCTGTTTGGCTGTGGGGTCCAGGAGAGCAGAAGTCATAGAAGGATAGACATAGAACTGGGAGAGATGTCAGAGGTCATCCAGTCTGCTTATTTTATGCATGAGGAAACTGAGGCCCAGGGAGATTAAGTTGTAACTTACTTTTTGGTTTTAGCTACAGGGGACAGTGACTCAGGACACTTGGGGAAGTAGCCTACTATCTTAGAAGACAGGACAGTTTCATACCTCTCATCTCCCACACTCTGAGGATCTGCCCTTGATCTTGATTTAAAAGAAGGGTTGTGGGAAGAAGGATGAGTACTTGATGATGTCATTGTGGATGGATGTAGGAAAGGCCATGCTGGGTTGGAGAGGGGAATCAGAGCAAATTGCCTTTTAGAATTGTTTGTTGAAAGCTGGGGTTGAGAAGCTGTGGTAGACTCATAGATACTGGTGTTAACAAAAGATAGCACAATCACAAGCAGAAGGAAATGGTGAACTGGATGAGGGACCTCAGCCCACACAACAGCTCTTTCCTGCTCTTTCGCTGTCAACCTGAGTAAAAGATTCTCCCACTGCCAGCAATAACCCTTTAAGTACTTGTTTTGTTCCTTACTCAATATGAAGGCTAGACAGCTGTGGCAATCAGAGAGAAAAGGCTTCCATTTCTTGAATTGCTTCCCCCCATCATTATCCATGTTATCTAAAATACATATACTTAAAAACTTGTTTTGGCTTAGTTCTTTTGTGAGCATTTTTGAAAAGAAATAGAAAGTATTTCCCCTTCTTAAGACAAGAGACACTTTTTGCTCAGTGAGTTGGGGGCGAAGCCACAGCTTAGCCAAAGACATGGCACTGAATAGAAGCAGTGAGATGGCTGATGTTATCTTCCATAAGCCTTGCAGAAATATCAGAGATCAAATATAGAAAGATAGAACCCTAGATATATCCTCTCTTTCTTTTTCAGAAAGAAATCATAAGCAAGAAAGCTATGTTCTGTGAGCAAAAGTTAACGCCACATTAGCCAAAGGAGCTGGAGTGGCAAGTTGTCCTCTACATTTTGAAAGCTAGCCCCTAGGGAAGGGTACATGAGCAGGGACCTCTCAAGTCAGGCATGATAGCCTAACAGGTGTTCATAACCTGACATCAGTGAATTTGTTTTTTAAAATATTTTGGTAACTGTATTTCACTATAAGTGGTTTCTTTTGCAATCCTATGTATTTAATTTTATACATTGAAGAAACTGGGGCAGCTAGGTGGCACAGTGGATAGAATGTTGGGGCTGAAGTCAAGAAAACTCATCTTCCTGAATTCAAATCTGGCCTCAGATCTTTATTAGCTGTGTGACCTGGGCAAGTCACTTAATTTTGTTTGCCTTAGTTTCTCATCTGTAAAATGAGCTGGAGAAGGACATGGCAAACCACTCCGGTATTCTTTGCCAAGAAAACCCCAAATGGGGTTGTGAAGAATCAGACATGATTGAAATGACTAAGCAACAACAATAACAAGTAAAGATGTTATTTTGAGAGGGGGTCCATAGGCTTGACCAGACTACCCAAATGTTCCATGACACAAAATACTAAGAAACCCTGGCCTAGTAGGAGGATTTTAGCCAGTTACCAATGTGATGCTCCCTAGGAACACGGTGAACTACCAGTGACTGAACTTGCTCACAACTGGCTCTGGTGGCTAGAAAGTGAGTTACCCAAAGTCGCTTAGGTAATAAGCTGAGGAGGACAGATTTAAACCCGCTCCCTCTATTATACCACACTGTTGTTATTTCATAGCTGTCCGTCAATATCCTCATGCTAAGTACGGTCATTTCAACATAACAGGTCATTAATGAATAGTTGTTGAATGGTTGAATGAATGAGCTGAGAGAAAAGAGAGTAGGGCGGAGTAATTCATGGCAAATTGTAGTTCTCTGAGGTTAGAGGTAGCGGGCTCAGGGCATCATGTTTCTTTAACTGTCTCGTCTTTGCACCTCTGGTCCACTGTACATCATCCCTACCTCTACTGCTCTACTCTGCCTTAAGCTTCCCCCCACCCATAATATGGAATTGAAGCATATTTTTATTATTCACTATATCTATTGACTAAATAGTTTTATGATCTCTATTTTTGGTTTTAAAAGTGCGCAGTGTGGGATACTAATACACTTTTGGTGGAATCGTGAACTTATCCAACCATTCTGGAGAATAATTTGGAACTATGCCCAAAGGGCTATAAAACTGCACATCCTTTGACCCAGCAATAGCACCACTAGGTCTGTATCCCAAAAAAATTAAAAAAAAAAGGAAAAGGACCCATACATTAAAAAAAAATTATAGCAACTCTTTTTGTGGTGGAAAAGAATTAAAAATTTAGGGGATGGTCATCAACTGGGGAGGTTGTTAAACAAGTTGTGATAGATGATTATGATGGAATACTACTGTGCTATAACAAATGATGAGCAGGATGCTTTCAGAAAAATCCGAAAAGACTTACATGAATTGATTAAAGTGAAATGAGCAGAACCAGGAGAACATTGTACACAGTGACAGCAGTATTGTATGATGATCTATGGCGAATGACTTAGCTCTTCTCAAAAATACAAAGATCTAGATAGTTCTGAAGGATTTATAATGAAAAATGCTATCCACCTCTAGAGAAAGAACTGATGGAGTCTGAATGCGGATTGAAGTATTACTTAAAAAAACTTTATTTTTCTTGTTTTTTTGTCTGTTTTCTTTCACAACATGATTACTTTGGAAATATGTTTTGCATGACTGCAAATATATAAACTATATCAAATTACTTGCCTTTTCAGGGAAGGGGGAGGGGAGAAAGGGAGAGAATTTGGAACTCAAAATAAAAAATGTCAAAAATTGTTTTTACATGTAGTTGGAAAAATAAAATATTTTTAAAAGTGCACAATGTATTACTTTTTATTATTCTGTCATTTTAAAAACTTATAACAGTCTCAGTTGATATTTTCTATGAATGACTTGCTCTCAATAAAAAAGGTTGTTCGGAACTGCTAGAACTATAAGAAGTATGACCTTTATTTTTATGGATTTTAAAATATAGTAAGTTTACTATGGACAGAGATAGAGTCACACATTTGACATAGAAATTACACTTGGACTTTGACCCTTGCATTTTCCCTGACACAAAGGAACTTAGTATACTTTGGGGACCTTTCACTTATCTATCTGGCTTGTTGTCCCTCAGGTGGAACCTTGAGATTTCAAGGTCTTCAAGTATCTGTCACTTCCTACAGTATAGCTACTAATCCTTCTTACAAGCTTTTGGGATCACAAGGCTTGAAAATACACACTAGTTTTACTTACTTGGTAGAGGATATAAGAAAAATTTATATATAGGATCTTACAAAATAGTCAAGAGTCTCTTCCATCCCATGGCTGGGCCACATTCTGCCCTAAGGACGTACAGAACAACCCTGGGAAAAGCTCCCAGGGGAAATGTCAGGGTTTGTTCCTATACTTCAGTGGTCTGTGACTTGTCTCTCTTTCCTAAGCCACTCTATTCTTGTCATTGCTCTTCTTTCACTTTTCTTTGTTACTAACAGGGATCATGAGTCTTTCACACCCCTCCCACTGCTCTCTTTGTCACTTTTGTGATCCTCAGATCTGCTTCTCTGATCCCTTTCCTTTGATCACTGGAGTTTCAGCTGACGTTTTAAAAGCTCTTTCCTGTCTGGCCTATTTAAACCTTCTCTTGTTTTATACTTGGTTTCTGTAATTCCATCCTTCACAAAAAGGATCTTTCTTCAGATTGTGTGATTGTACCTTTCTTGATCTGCTCAAATGAACACCTGTTTTCATTCCAGGTTGGCTTACAATGAATCAATAGTTATTTGCCTCCTCTCCTTCCTCTCCGCCTCAGGGTCTATCCATATGATATAATTCTTTCTCAAGATTCTCCCACTGGTTTTTCAGAAAGGCACATTAATTCTTTCTAGCTCCCGTCTTCCTCCAGGGCAGCTAATATGAGTTATGCAAATTATCCCTGGCTGCCTCTTTGAAGATCTCTTAAGGAGAAGGGAGAAAGGAGGAGACCGTGGATCTTATCAGTCATATCCTTAATAGGTCCTGAGACTCAAAGGGAAATGAACAAACCCCCTACTATAAACACAAGGATAGAGACAGTAATCAATTTTCTTTAAATCAAATATAACTCAGGATCAATGGACCAATTGTATTCATAAATCTGTAACCCTTTACAGATAAAATCTATAAAATGCAAACTACCAATAAATTGTTGAGTTTGATGTGAAAGGATTTTTAAGGAAAAATTAATAGGATGTCTATATAAGGTTTTGGATTATTTATTCAGCTAGTATATTAATGATAAAATGCTTTGATTCACAATTGGGTTTTATCATGTGGAAGAAAACAAGCTGTACTCTGTAGTTTAGCCAAAAATCATTAGAGACAATTTATAATGGAGTAGTCCAGACAGGTAGCATTTCCTCTGCTAATCGGAATTTCCTCTCTTCCCCTAAGCAACTTTCAACTTATATTTCCTAGTAACCATGAAACAGGAAAAAATTACCCAGCAAAGTAAAGCAAGATACATAGTTTAAATTTAGGACTTTTGATTTACTAAACAGAACAATAGCCACACTGGTTACCTCGAAGGAAATATCTTCCTGAAACCAATTCTTTCTTCTTTAAACACTTCCTCTAAGGATTTTTCTTTTAATTTTATTGAAAGTGAACAAAGAACAATCTTTCTTAATTGGGTTAAATTAGAAGAATTCACAAATAAGACAAACTCTTCTAATGATCTCAGTTTCATGAATTAATGCCCTTCCCTAAAAGTGATTTTAGCTTCTATTTATGGAAGACTGACTAGATTTGGTTCTAGAGAGAACAAGATGAGGACACTCATATAGAAGGGAATGAATAACGAGTTTACTAATCACCTTGATTTGCTTGAGCTCCCTTATTATCCAGGAGAAGCTGAAATAATCTGGGAATCAAAATCAGCCAAATCAAGAATCAGAATAAGTGTTGCTCGAGTTTGACATATCAGCGAGCCTTTGCGGTGTCCACTGGGTGAACCAGAATACCTCTGATGTGCCAGCTGGTTCAAACTGGTTAATACCAGCCCCAAATGGACAGAGTTTGCACAAACATCCTGGTTCCAGGCACTCTATATTCCTCCTATGCTCCTGCCTCTCTTTGCTGTTAAACCATTTAAATCACTCTCTAAATTCCCAATCTTTGGAGCAGATGGACCAGGTCACTGTTCCCCATGTGAGCGCATGTGCTGTATTCACCCAATACAAGCTTCTGGGTTTTGCACTTGAACCGTGCCTTTGTTCCCTTTGTTCAGGCAGATGCTGTGCCCTAATTAATTGAATAGCCAATTAATCAATTGCAATATTATTTCTCAATATTTAGAACACAGTTGAATCTTTAGTTGCTTCCATAACCAGCATCAGCAGAGGGCAGCAGAGAGCTAGGGAGACAGGCTTTAGCACCTAGCACAGTGCCTGGCACATAGTAGGAACTTACTGAATTAATGGTAAGTCTGCTCCACATTGGGATGGGGGTGGTGGCAAAATGGAATCTGGGAACAAGTAGTTCTAGAAATTGAGGAGAGCGAGAAGGTAGTGTCAGGGTATGAGTCAACAAATTAGGAGTGGATTTAGAGACAGAAAGTCAAGGTCACCTGTGACTTTGGTTTCTAGCACAGGTGTGTGGGAGGTTGGTGAGATCAGACTCTTCATTCAGAGAGAGAAGGGGGTATGGCATATATATAGAGATATAGCTAGAAAGACTGCTGAAAATATTAATGCAAAGGAATTCTACTAGCTCCTGGGTATAATGCTTATCTAACTTAATCATGAATGATCTGTTCAAAGGTATTTGAGGTTTGATTACCTTGGACTGGTGCATTTTCAAAAGAATTCTCTTCTTTTGCCTAACTCAGGATAAAACCACTCAGCCTGTAACAACGCAAACCAACTAGAATCATTCTACACTTGCCTGGAGAGAATTAGTTTCCTGGGAGTGTTTATATGTGTAGTTTCATTCTACAGAGCCAATCAAAATGAAGAATGACAATGAAGCAGAAGCATCTCAATTTTGTATCTCTTTTGTGGGAGTCACAAACTTGTATAGTTTGCATGTTAGCACTAAGTCCTTTAGTTAGCTTAAGGTGAATGTGTCTGTGTGATTCTGTTCCTTCAGATCCTGAACATGACTGGCAGAATAGGGCAGGCAGACACAAAAAGAACAGAGTCCAGTACAGAGAGGCATTTAATATCAATAAGCACAAATATTAATTAAACAAATTTTTAGCAGGGAAGAGTAGAGCAGAATACCCTTGATCAATTGATTTCATTTCCTACATCCAGCCTAGTTGAAGACATCACAGAAGGTAAGAGTCAAGTAACAGACAAAGAGATGTTAACATTTTAAATTAGGTATAAAGAAGGGTTTATACCCTGTTAACCATTTTCAAGGTATGAAGAAGTTATGTGACTAAAGCTGATAGAATTAAAGGGCAGCTAACCATTGGAAAACTAAGGATGTGACATGTTCCTGGTGGCTTTTCAAAAGTAAGTCATACTTGTTAGTAGACAGCTGAGACAGAAGATAGTCTTACAGAGTATGATCTCTGCAGCAGAGAAGAGAACCAGCTATGGAAGAAGAACCAAGCCCTTGAGAAAGAATCATGTCTCATCCCTCTCCCTGCTGTCATCCATGGCATCTTGTATTAGAGAAGAGAACAGTCACATCTTTCAGGGAATCAGCCTCATCAGCAGAGGAGTCAGGAAACTGTTCTAATAAGTGTGACTCCTGGTAGGAGAAAAGAGAGCTAGGTTTAGCCCAGAGGGGTGCTACACATTAATTTCTAAAATTACATTCATATTTTAAAGAATGAAGTGCAGAGTAAACTTTGAAAAAAGTGAGAACACCCAGCTCTAGTGTTGACTAAATTTCAAATGTTATGAATCCAAACTTAATCTAAACTTGGTTTTAGTCTTTGGGATTACATTAAATTCATTTTGTAACTTTTTGAAGTGTCAGAATCCTCCAGGGGCAAGTGCCCTGCTCCAAAAAGTCCTAGTACTTCAATGTATTAGCTTTTAAATAGGTGATCTTATGTTGGTCCTTAACTCACTACTTTTAAGTTATCCAAAAAAAGGCATTCATTTGCTTCTTAAACTCTACTCTTAAGGACTGAACCTCTCCAGAGAGAAATTTTGATTTCTGCTGTAGGTAGCTTCTTTTTAAAATGGTCTCCCAGCCTGTCTTGCTTTTTCTTTTCTCCATGACAAAGTAGAAAGAGGGAGAAAACCATGCTCTTGTAGTTACTTCTGTGTTTGGAGTAAACCCCACAATTGCATCCTTCCTGTAATGAAAAAGCTACGCAATTCAATTTAATTCATATCAACAAGTATTTATTGCCAACTGTGTACCAGGCACTTTGCTATGGTAGCTGATGAGGATACAAGGACAAAAATGAGACAGTCCATGCCCTTCAGGAGCTTATACATATTCTGCCGGAGGAAAACAATATATATTCAGAGAAGTATATACAAAATACAGAGTAAATACCAAGTAATTTTTTTTGAGGGAGGACTAATCCTGAGGAGATCAGGATAGGCCTCCTGGAGAAAGTAGTACCCATGCTTTGATCTGAAGGAAGCTAGGAATTCTAAAAGGTAGGGGTAAGGAAGATGGCCATTATCGATGTTTAAGTTGCTTCTGCTGGGGATATTGCCAAGGGGATCAGGACCCTGGACAGAGATGCCTACATATTCGACTCAGCCCCTTCTTCCTCACTTTCTCCTCCTTCCCCCAGTTTGCACTGACCTTGGGACTAATACAGGGCCTGACAAATGGCAAGCTTGACCCTTCCAAACTTTTTGACTTGTGGGTAGAAGAAAGAAAGAAACTGAGATTGGAGGCTTGGAAGTGTTAGAGGCATGGCTGTAATGGAGGTGTGTCCGGGAGGGCTGTAGCATCCCCAAGCTACATTCAGATGGATTCTATGCTGCTAAAATCCATTTGGGTTGTAGTTGGAATCCAGTGATTATTCATTCTTCCTTCCTCTGCTTTTCTTCTCTCCTCCAAGAGGATAGTTATCTAATTCTGTGCCTGATGTTTCCCCCTGGGGTTGGGGAGATTTATCCCCATTTCTTAAATGTTTGTTTATCCTTGTGTAATTAAAACTTGGTTTTGTTTTCTTAAACTAGCTAATGTGATGGAGTTGTTAACTGCAAGGCCTTGCTAAACTGTGTGTGCTATTGCTTGAAAACAGCAATGGGGGGGTGGGGTGGAGTTAAGATTAAAGAACAGGTAGAAGTCCTGCTGAACTCTACCTCACATTTTCACATTTCCTCCAAACAGATCTAGAAGAATGCATCAGACTGAATTCTGATTGGGAAGTCAATTTTTCAACCAGGTCATCAGAGGGAGACAGAAAGGTCTGTGATGCAAGGGACAGTGTCTATGGAGGAATGGAGTTCAGAGAATTCCAGTGTAGGGGAGACCAGGTCAAGAAGAGGTCCCAAACCCAGCACAAAGTAGTCTAAACTTATGCAGGATTCAGGAATAACTGCCAACTGTAAATGCTTGTGCTCACACCTCAGTTCTAGGTCACAAATCCAGGGGATGTTTGAAGATGGTACCCGTGTCTAGGGATGGCATTCTAGGGTAAGGAGGCATTGCAGGCCCTAGGCTATAAAAAGTAAGTTCAGAATCAAGCAGTTACTGTGTATCTGTGATTCTAGGAGTAGAGTGGGGTCTTTGTTTTAGGTTACGGCTTAGTCTGAAGCCTGCAGTGGAATAACAAGAGCAGGAATCCCAGACCAAAGAGGAGACTGCAGTTCTGTCACTGAACTAAGAGAGCTTTCTAGCTGGCTGATAGTAGCTGAGTTGAGCAGTGGTCTACTGTAACTCTAACTGGGGTAAGCTCAGAAGCCTGTTGTTCAGACCCAAGCTCAGATCAGCAGCTTTCAGAAATTCAGAGTATGATGGCAAAAATCAGACTTTGCAATGAGATATCCAATATTCTAGGTGCATTTACTGTCTTCTAAATATATTTGTTGCTATCTAGCTGTATTTGTCGATTCTTGTCATGATTTTAAGATGCCCCAAATCCAGAGATTTGGGATCAGTCTCCCTATGATGACCTGGCTGGAAAAGTGCCTCACTATAATTTTTCCTCAGATTTCCCAATCAGAAGTCAATCTGATACATTTTTTAAAAAGATCTTTTTGGAGATGTGAGATAGAGCTCAACTGTACTTCTTCCTATCCTGTCATCTTGGCTTCCCTCCCCAGTTGCGTTTCTCATTGCTGTATTCAAATAGTAGCACACAAAGTTTAGCAAGGCTTTTGTTTTTATAAGAATATTTGTAAATTTCTGGCTTGGAGAATTCATGCTAGATTTGAAATTGTATAAGAAGCTTTCTACATGACTTTGAACTGTCAAGCTAGATTTCCAATGTTCTAATCATATCTGTATTTCTATAGATACGTGTTGTTTTCTAGATTTATTTGTAAACTTGTTTTTCAACTTTCTAGTTGTATTTTCAATTTTCTAATTCCTCAAAAGTACATCTTGCTTTTCAGCTCTATTTGTGGCTTTTAAAATTTTGATTCCTAGCTTTTTAGCCATGTTTGTGGCTCTCTAAATGATCTTGTTGCATTCTAGTTGCATTTGCTTATTTCTACTGAGATTTCCAGCTTCAAATATAAAGTTCTTGTTATGTTTACAGTCTTTTAATGCTATTTCCATTGTAATTATATATTTCTAACATGATTTGGAGCTTTCTAGTTAGATTTCCATCACTGAAATGGTATTTGTAGCATTCTAGCTGTCTACTTGTCAATCTGTCTACCTACCTACCTACCTACCTACCTACCTACCTACCTGTCTGTCTATCTCCAATTTTCCATTTGAACCTATGACTTTCTAACATGACTTTAAGATTTCTGGGTATTTGTAGCTTTCCTAACGGTATTTATAACTTTCTACCTTCCTTTCTAGCTTGCTAGCTGCTTTTGTAACTTTATATCTATATTCTCAGTTATTTAGTTGGATTGGTGTATATCTCAACTATATTTATAACAGTCTAGATGTACTACGTGGTTTCTAACCATATTTTTGGTTTTCTATATATGTTTCCTATGTTCTAGTTCTATTTGTAGCTTTATATGAGTGTTTCCAGTTTTCTGGCTGCATTTATAGCCTTCTACCTACATTCTTACCTTTTAGACTATATCTGTAAACGTCTGAGTCCATTTTTAGCTTTATAAAAGTTATTTCTAGCTTTCTTTGCAGCATTCAAGCTATATTTCACAAAATCAAAGAATATCAGTATTGGGAGGAAACTTAGAAGTTAGTTGTAGCATCTTCTTGAGATGAAGTTTTTTTTCTAGGATGTGGAAGCATGGTCAGGTTTGAAGGCATTATTGAAGGAACTAGTAGATGGAGAAGGGCTGAAGATAAGAGAGTGATGCTGAATGAGGGGAAAACATACTGGAGAAGATGGTAAGAGGTGGCATTCAAGGTACATGTAGAGGGATTCACTTTGGCAAGGACCCAAAACCCTTTATGGCACCTCATTATCTGATATTGGGGAAAAGGAAGAGAATAGAGATTGATGTCAAAGGGTTTTGAGATGAAGATTAGGGGAAAAGAGGGAATTCATAGAGAATAGCTTCAATTTTCTCAGTAAAGTAAGAGGTGAAGTCCTTAGCTGAGAGAGTATGGGGAGGAGGAGGTTGGGGAGACTTGAGGAGAGAAGCGAAGGTTAGGAATAGCTATTTGTATCAGTAAGGCAAGATTCATGCCCTGGAAGATGACCATGAACATGATGGTATAGTTTGGAACCTCAAAGTATAACAGATTCTCTAGGTAGAAGGCAGGGGAAATATAACATTTATTTAGACACCAGAGGATTAAATCCCAAAACCAATAACTCAACCTGACATAGCAACAGTTGTATCCCAAAGCCAGAAAGTCCACCTCAATTTAACAACAAGGAAATTATAACACAATATTACAGCAAAGAACCAAGTCGTCCTGCAACATTTCCCCCCTGCTGGGGCCTTCCTGTAAAAATTCATGAATCCCGACTGTCTGCTTGCCTGTGTTCTCTCTCCTCTCAGTTCTCTCTGGTCTCCACAGCTCTCTGGTCTCCACTCTCTGTTCTGCACTCTCTTTGCAGCTTTGTTGTCTTGGAGTTCTAACTTCTTCTCCTTGGGCTGAATTTGGACCTTAATGGCTACCTTCTGGGTATATATACTCTTCTTAGGGCCTGAGGGCTTCACATCCAGTCAGTGAAAGGGTGTAGGCCTGGGGTGCAGCACTTAGTAAGTAAAGGGTGTAGGCCTGCCTCTAATCAAGCCTCCCTTAACTATCTCTACTTGAGGCCTATTGAATGGGTGGGAAGGCTCTTTAATCACTGATTGGCATCACACTATTATAAAGAGTGAGATAAAGAATCAGTTAGGGAAAAATAAAATAGAAGGATCTATGTTTGTAACAAAGGGACTGCCTTGCTGTAGTGAGGGCCTAGTAGAAATTATATAACATGAATTTATAGTGTATCCAGTCAGCATAGTTGTTTGATTTCCTTCGGCTCCATTTAATAGCATGTGAATAAAAGTAGAGGAATCAGATTGAAGGAGTAATTCATGGGTGGGGTTTGGCAAGGGATAAATAGTCATTAGATAAGGTTGAAGATGGGGGGAGGTCAGAGAAGGATTAGAGCAGTGGTTGTCAAAGTGTGGTTTTGAGACTCCCAGGAATCCCCAAGACCCTTGGAGGGGGTGGTTCATGAAGTCAAGTCTAATGTTTTCATAATAATACTAAGATGTTTTAATTTCTAATATAGTAAATAGCAATAGCTATAACACACATAAACAAAAATTCTT
Organism: Phalanger gymnotis; assembly: GCA_028646595.1. Taxonomy (NCBI): domain Eukaryota; kingdom Metazoa; phylum Chordata; class Mammalia; order Diprotodontia; family Phalangeridae; genus Phalanger; species Phalanger gymnotis. The sequence continues at coordinate 394,246,029 of CM053622.1, read as the reverse complement.
GGAGTACTCAATAATATTTAAGAGCATAAAAGAACCCTGAGAACAAAAAGTCTGAGGACTGCTAGATTAGAGAATTGATGACTTTGGATTTTAACTGCTTCACTATGAATGGAACCTGGGAAAGAGAACAGTGAAATTGTAGCAGGGTAACAGCCTGGGAGAGTACTAGAGATGGGTGGGTAAAGGAACTGGAGGTCAGAGTGATGAATAGATTTAGGAGGAGAGAGGAATAGGGAGAGATGGAATGATGGGAAATTATGGCCAGATAATTCAGGTGTCTTAACCTTTCTGTGTCACAGACCCCTTTGGCAGTCTGGTCAATTCTACTCCTACTGTGGTTTGTTGCCTAAATTCATAACTGAAAGAAATGCTAAGTTTCAGTTATAAATTCTATAAATCAGCTTGGCTCCTGACTTTCTAGAATGCTGTTTTACCTCAACATCAGCAATCTTCTCACAAGGGAGATGCCTCTACTTCTACCATTTCTTTTTTTTTTT
>CM053622.1:394232104-394245032 GCA_028646595.1 Phalanger gymnotis | reverse complement strand
CCAGAACCTCTATTTTGAGGAGGATGCACAGGTTAGCCACGTCTTCATTCCTCTGCAAGCCGCACTTCTAACTCTGGACTTTATCATGCTCTCGATTGTTATCTCTCTTTTGTGAGTTGTATTCCCTCACTGGAATGAGTTGAATTGAGTTCAGGGACTCTCTTTCAACTTGTATGTATATTCTTAACACTTAGAACAGTACTTGGCCCATAGTAAGCAATTAAATTCTTGTTGACTTGAGCTGTTTTTTTTTCCCAAATCTCCCAGGCATTTTTTTTTTATCTCTATTTAAGCAAGTCCATTCTCTTTGTTCCGGAGATAGCCGAGTCATTACAGCAATAAACCTCTGAAAATCTAAACTACTTTTTCTGGGCAATTGATTGGAGAACATTTTCATCAAATGAGTCAGTTTAATCAACAATGTAAAAAAAGGTAAGAACAAATAGAAATGATGGAACTCAAATAGAAGAATACTGTTGGAGAGGGGGCAGGAAAGCATTTGAGAAGAGCTGCGTATCTGAAAAATGAGACTTCTCATATAGGGGATTAGTATGAGGGCTGATGATAGCATCTGGACTAATTTTCAGAGGGACACAGATCAGTCTTCTACCCTGTTATTTGCAAGAGTTGCTGCCTGCTGCCATCCTGTCTTGTATGGCATAGTCCCCTTCAGATCTCTCTCCTGATGGAGAAACAGGTACTAGATCCTTGAAATACTACTTTTAAAAGGTTAACAATTCCTCTTCTGAGTGTCTAGGATTGCATAAATACACAGTATTTGCACAGAGCATCTAAAAGCCCATATGAAAGAGGACATTCTGAAAAAAGTAGAACTGACTCTTGAAATCAGAATGCTTTTCTATTTGTACAGGATAAATTACTGGTAAGAGTAAATGAGCAAACAAATAGCCATTTACAAAACTATTAAAAAGTCATTACCATTATTATTTGTATTATTTTGACTAATGAAATAGATAATAATTTAAAAATATGCTTTAAAAACTCAGTATGGTTGTGATCATTGTAAGTATTATATTGTTTGCTTTGTGGTTATAATTGAAGCTATATTCAGAATAGTACTTCAAGATGGAGTCACTTAGGCTAAGTGGCCTTCATGGCCATAGAAACACAGGCAAAACAAATAGTTTGTACTCTTCTGCTGTTAACTCGATATCAGAAACATAAGACTTGCAGCTTTATGAGTGGATGAATTCTTGACCTGCTCCAGGGAACTTGAGTTGTTCTTCTGTGGTCTTAAATAGTTTAAGTTAGATCCTCCCATTAGTTTATGGTCCAGATAAACAAACTCTCCCTTACTGAAATTTTCTTAAGTTTGGTATCGATAGGTGACCCCAAGAACTTTTCCACCATATCTGGGTCTGATTAGGAGTGCACCATCCTGCATCTGCCACAGATTACCTGTTTTTGGCCAAGCCCATTCTTAAGGTATGTAATTTTGCCACCTGAAACCTAACTTTCAGTACATTCCCTCCCCGACACATCTCCCTCACCCTCAGACTGGGGTGAGTTTGTTGTGTGTGGGGACCAATCTCTGTTTGTTTGTAATGCCATTGCATATGTGTATATATATATATATATATATATATATATATGCTTTTTGTTTGCTAGTCACATAATAATAAATTTGTGATTGTTTCATCTTCCTGAGAACCAATTTCCTAGAAATTTTTGAACCCAGATAGTTGCTTTAACCTGAGCTGTGAGGTCAAATGTAGCAATGACGTACAGCTATTTGCCTGGGGAGAGAATGGTACTTTATGCTGAGTATTCAGAAAAAGATTATGATTTCATTTAAAAAAATTACCCTGGTATTTGTTGTGGGAAGGCTATATCCTAGAAAAATATTTTAAAAGATTAACACATTTAGAACCTGATTAATAATAGCTAGCATTTATAGGGCACTTTAAGGTTTGCAAAGCACTATATATATATACATATGTACACATACATGTATGTGTACATATGTATATATATGTAAGGTATTTGTGTTTGTGTCTGTGTGTAGGGATGGATGTATATAGAAGTATACTCTCTACTTGTATTTGGATTCTTAGTGCTTAACATAGTATCTGGCCCATAGTAAGAACTTAATAAATGCTTGTTGACTTGTATCTCTCTGTCTCTCTGTCTCTCTCTGTCTCTGTCTCTCTCTCTCCTTCTCTCTCTCTCTCTCTCTCTCTCTCTTTCTCTCTCTCTCTCCTCCCCCTCCCTCTCTCTCTTCATTATATGTATTATTTGAGCCTCATAATAGGTGAAATAGGTGCTAATATTATCTTCAATGCATTTGCTGTAAAAATCTTACACTTTACGACTCTTTCTATTGGCAGCCCAAGTAGAAGCTTTGTCCACTATTCCGTTAGAACTTCTCTTGACACTTGTATAGTGTTCAGCATTTCTACATGTATTGTAAGTAATAAAATATTATTTCTTTAAAAAATTCTAGATAATTCAGACTGGTATTACCTTCTATTTTAACATTTAAAAAATTAATGTTATCTTTTTACAGTATAGTCATTTTTGAATATAGGCTCCTTTACCACAATTGAAACTGCCTTCCTTATAATGAAATAAAACAGTTAAGGAAAAAACAATTGATATTGTGATGTCTTCTGATAATGTATGTGATATTCTGCCTCTTTATGTTCCTACTTCTCTGCCAAAAGGAGAAAGACAGATTTTTTTTTATCTAATCTCCCCTCCTTTTTTTCTTTGCTATTAGAGTCCTTGACCAAAGTCTAAATAAGGGTTCTTAAACTAGGGGTGTGTGAACTTCTTTTAAAAATATTTTGATAACTGTATTTCAATATAATTAATTTCCTTTATAATCACATGTATTTTATTTTATGCATTTAAAAACATTATTTTGAGGCATCTTTGGGCTTCATGAGAATGCCAAAAGAGTCCATGATATATCAGAACTCTTGGTAAAAGTCATAATTTAAGGATAACATAGCCTCTGAGTCCAATTTTGTGTTATTGAATTACTTCTGTGCCAGTTTCTTTCTCTTTTCCATGTAGCACCTGGGGACACTTCTCAATTCACAGAACTACCAGCAGATGTCTACCCCAGGTTCAAGGTGCTCCAAGTCTTCCAAGCCTCTGTCCCTGATGTGAATCCCCAAATCCTTTGGCACAATTCAAAGCAAAGACATTTAATTAAAGGGCATAATAAGAAAATAAAAACAGGCAACTCTGCAAAGCACTATACATATGTTATTGCATTCACTCCTCACAATAACCCTGTGAGGTAGATGCTATTATTATCCCTACTTTATAGATGAGGAAACTGAGGCTGAGAGAAGTTAAATGACTTTTCCAGCACCCCAGTGATAGGTATCTTAGGCTAGAGACTTTCAGAGTTCTAGTCTAGTAGGAATCCACCCTGGGGAACATCCTTCTACAGATATACACAGAACAGTGACCTAGAGAAATCCTTTGTCACATTATGGTCTCAAGTGGCCTTGGCTCAGTGTAGTCTCCACTGATTCTAGTTTCTTGCTCAATTGAAATCTTGACCATTTCTTCCTTAGATGTTGCCATGATTTCTTGGCTTAAAGCTTTTACTAGCCCTTTGAGAAAAAGAGAGAGAAAACCCTTAATGTGTTGACTCACCATCAGCCAATACATTTGAATTATTCTTTAAAGAGTTGTCTTAGTCCTGGTGCCTTATTTCCTCTGTGAGAGAGCATGCAGAAGCTTATGGTGAATTTCCATATGCCTCTCAAAATTTCATCCTTGAAGACTAGCCTATAAGCCAAGTAATGGTTATTTGCCCAATAAATACTAAGCAATTCTGTGGCCTGGGGTGCCCCAGTTCTCAAATGTCAAACTTTTTCCCTTTTCCCATGTAGATGAATGGGTGGGGAAAAGCTTGGGGAAGAACAAGGCCACGTGCAGGGAACAAAGCTATTGTCTCCTCTACCAGCTCATCTTCATGTTGATGTTGCCCAAATTCTGGAAGGAGCTTTGTGTCACCACTTACATCTGCAACATTTTTTCACTTTTGTCTTTATTCTACCCTGTGTGGAACTAGATGCCTGATTATTAAATAGCTGGATCTCTGATTTAAAACAACAACAACAACAACAACAACAACAACAACAACAAAAGCCCCGACAACTCATGTACATAAGGGTAGATATACACGTGTGTGTATACAGACACACACACGTGTATATAGGGCATCTAAATGGAGCAATGGATAGAGTGCCAGGCCTAGAGTGGGGAAGATTCATCTTCCTGAGTTCAAATCTGGCCTTAGACACACTAGCTGTGTGACCCTAAGCAAGTCACATAACCTTGCCTTGGTTTCATGTTTGCCTTGGTTTCATGATTTTTAAAAAGTTTAAGAGACATAATTTCTGGGTAATTAGTCATTCTTATTAATATGCTAGCATTTCAATAAAAGAGGTCGGTGGCATTCTCAAATGCCAAAGACCCTCATGGTGGCATGGCTCACAGTTTATATTCCCTTGGAAAAGTGGGTATTCTATTCCAGAGGGTGGCAATCAACTCTGCTTGGTTAACAATGAGAGAACCAACATTACAATGAGGAGTGGGCTGAGAGAGTGACATCATGTCGCTTTTTGATAAAGAGATTATCTTTATACCCAGACCACCTGCAGCTTTGGGCAATCTAAAAAAAAGAATTTATCCTCACCCAAACCTGAGTAGAACAATGGGCTTCTCCACCTTATAAAGTTGGGTGCGGTCTGACCAAGATTGGGGAGAGTTGATTCAATCACATCATCATTAACATCTTTCAAGAGATTGAACTTTGAAATAAGGACTATAGAAAAATGGGTGTCAGTTGGATGGAATGGCCTCTAACCTGTGGGTGGCTGGAGTCAAACAGAGCAGAGACAAGACAGGAAAGTCAGGAATCAAACAGATGTTTAATTTTAAAGTGAGGGAAATGGCTTGCAAGCAAGGACACATGTGTTGGGGCCTTGCCCCTAGTTGGGGGGACCCAAGGTAGTGTGGGGAAGTCTCAATATTTATGCCAATGACTGTGCAGTGAGCTGTGGTCCCGGCAATGAGGGGCAACAGCAACATGGGACAAATTAGATTCATAGCCGGGCTTCATGACCAGAATATGGGTATAGCAGGTGTTTGTCCAAGCTCAGAGAAGACCTGGTACTGGTCAAAGGAATACAATAATTATATGAAACAATTCTGGGATTTTGCTGTGGCTGAGATCATACAGAAGGTGAGCACAAAGGATTGTGGTTATGCCAAGCTCAGGGCACAGCTTGCTTGCTGGGCCTTGACTCTGGAAAGCAGGATGTCTCCCAATATCTTGACAAATCATTGGTTATTGATAATAATAATTTCTTTCATTCCCCCATTTGATTCTATTGAAAGATGCAGTCTCCTTGATGAATCATGAACTGATATGACAAACACTTCATCGAGGGTTTCTAACTATGGGGCTTACGAGGGGAAACAATGTGAGGGTAAAAGGGAAAGATGGACTGGTGCTTTAACAAAATCAAAGCGGGCAATCCTCTTTGATAAGCAGACCTTACAGATAAAAGGCACAAAGAGAAAAGTAAACAGTAAAAATAAAATTAAATAAGTAAAATTGTCCATTTAATAGAATTCTCATCTCATACAGTTGTCTGGTCCTCTGGAAATATCTGATGTAACCCTTTGGTTTGAGTGTGGTCTCTGAGAGTTTCCAGCTTCTCTGGTTCAGGTCCCTTGTAGAGATCCTCTTCTCTGCTAAAAATCTCTTACAAAATTGGAATTCACACAATTTTAATTTTACTTTGCGAACAACCAGATCAAATAGTGAAAATTAGCTTAAACTTTAGGTCTCTATTACTAGAAAATCAAATTTGGAAACTTTTAGACCAGATGATTAACAATTTCAGGTTAGCTAATTGTCGTGTTGATATAACTAAGAAACTCAAATACAAACAGAAAATTATAACCCGATTTTTATGTTTGGCATTATTCATTCCCCCATCAGGAGGATGAGATTCCACTAAGGAATTAATAGCAGAACAATTTTTATAAGAAGGACTCTAATGAAAAAATGAATTCATTCAAAAGTTGCCAGATTAGCTACAATAGAATATTTATTAAATAAGTTGTTTAAAGCAAAATATTTTCAATTTCTAACTATGTTCAAATGAATAATGCCTAGTAAAAGTGGATATCATCCACAGGTATTTATAAGATAGACCAGGGCTTCTTAAACTTTTTCCTCTCATGACCCCTTCAGTGCTGAGACAGATCACAGATCACCAATCATGATCATAGAAAGTTGCCATAAAAAAATCAGGGACATAGCTGTACAATAAAGGAAAATGTTCCCTTATTTTGATGTCAGTTCTAGGTCAGAATCATGTAGATAGCCACTTGCAGTGAGCCAGGTTTAAAGTCAGCTGGGTGTGATATTTTCTATCTGGGGAAATTGGGTCAAGATAATCCCATTTTAGCTCCTGCCAATTGTCATCCTCCCAACCTTTTCCATGAAAAACTCCACCTGCAGTTCATGAATGTCAACCCCATAGGGTTGCTGGCATCATGGATCATTCATTGGCTTAACAGCATTCCTTGATGATCATACCTGGAATCAGACTGAGGATAATGTCAGTTATAGTCCCATAAGGTCTTAAATATCAAGTTCCAATAATCACAGTTTTGAGTAAATTCAGTTTTCAAGGATCACATTTCCTTGATAACAAATATTGACTGTAATCTCACATTGGTACCAGTGAGAGATTCATCGTGAAAACTCACAACTTCTCTTGATATAACTAATACTCATGGTAAGTAGATGCTTTTTCATCCCTAGGTTCATCATTATACAGATGGTTTTGCTTTAAGATTGTTAAGTTATTAAGTTATATTTAAGGTATTAGCATTAAGATGCTTAATAACAAACAACAAAAGACTTGAGATAGGATGTGTAAGTATAATCCCATATTGTATACAGAGAACAACTTACATGAAATATTGTCTATAGTAAAATGTGTTCAGTTATTAACTGTGTTCAAATGGATATAAACATAGACTGCTGCTATCAGAATCCCTTTAAACAATGGGAACATCTTTAAGTAGTTTGCATGCATTTCAGAGCATGCTCTACACACAGGTTTGAATCCCAGATTAAAAACAAAACTAAGTCAAATCAGATTTCCTATTAAGGTAATACAGGATAGTTCATAAGTTACTACAACTCACTAACATAACTGTCTGTACTGAAATCCTATTCCTTAAAACGTAATTAAAAGAAATTCCTGACCTTAACCTCACAACTTAATAGATTCACATCTTTGTTTCATGAGCTTCTCTACCTTTGTCTAATTATACTCAGATCATTCTGAAAGAATGAGATGCTTCTGGAGTGGAATCTTATACAAAAGATAAGTTCAAGTACTAATTTAACTCTTGCTCAGGCCTTGGGATGACTACAAATTCAAATCAAAACAGCAAGATCTTTCCCACTTGCAGTTTATAACAGTAATTCAGATGTCTTAGTATTAATCTAATAACTAACAGATTCAGTATTGCAATAACAAACTTCCACTGCCGGTCTACCCAGATAGTAGAAATTTGCTAAGAGTTAAAAGCAGGGACACGGTTATAACAGCATCAAAACTGGTCCTCCAGGCCTACACCACTATAAGTAGTTTTCCTGTGTGGGAAAATGAATTAAGAAGATTCCAACTTCAGCCTTCCCAAGGTAACCTCTTTTCCTTATTCCTGGGGACAGATATTCACTAGCCTTAAATCTCAGATGTCACTTTCATTTAACTTCTGACTGCTAATGTTTTTCTTAAAGCACTTACTTAAAGTCAGTCCAAGGATAAAACAAACCTAAGAATGAAACTCAAAAGAATATTCAGGGTCCCAAAAAAGCTTTCTCTTCAAACAATAAAATCTCACTAATCACAGGACACAATTGTTATCAATACCATTAAATTATTACAATAAATTGGCTTAAAAATTTATCGGACCTTCTAAAAATCACACAAAAGATCTTTACTTAAACATGTATATAAAAGATTTTTTACTTAAATAATCCTTCCTAAAAGTACTTATATTTCTTAAAAATAGCTTAGAAATTATCTTGATGTTAGAAAGATAATCACTAGACTTTCATGAAATAAATTAGTTAGAAATCTCTAAACTTACAGATATTTTGTGTTCAACCTTAAGGCAAAAATACTCTTAAAACTGGAATTTATCAAAACTGGGTTGGTACAGAATGTCTTTAAGTATCATACAAAGAAAATAAATTCCTAATCATTACAAATTCCTAAGAACCCATCTCCTCCTCTCCTCCAGTCAAAAAGTGTTTGCATTGGGGAGAAGATTAAGTTTTTCTATGTGAATCAATGCCTATATATCTCTATCTATATCATCCATATCCATATCTATATCCATATCCATATCCATATCCATATCCATATCCATATCTATATCCATGTCTATATCCATGTCTATATCTATGTCTATATAACTATATCATCTATATCTATATATCTCCAACCAATTAAATTAGCCTTATCATAATAACAAAGTTTACCAGGCCTTTAACATTTTATTCAATGTTTTTTCCTTCCTTTTGCCTTCTCCTAGAGTATAAATTCATCTTCTTATAAAATATATCACTAAAAATAGAGAAAATAATTACATTTTGGAATCCCATGTAGATAGTAGAGATGTGATAATTCATTTAACCCCTTAGAAAAACAGCACTGGCCAATTTCTGTAAACCTCCAGATGAATACACACACATAAGTACATACATGTACATACATACATACATGTATACACATATCCTTAGATGAAACTCACTTTACAACATAAGCAGACTTGAAAATTACACTCCCATTTTTTGGAAAGGAGTATTTGTCTCCCATTTACTCAATAGGAATTCCACAACCATGGCAAGGTCTTACACAGGGTTGATAAGAATTTATGACCAGATGGCTCCAGGAATCCTTGTAAATTTACAAAAGAGATTTTGCAAGGTCTTTTCATCATATCTTTCCCACACATTAATCAGTTACCAATTTTCCTTTTAAAATACCTATGTAAAAACCTGGTATGTTTTAACATAATGACAACAACCCCAAATAATTTAGTTAGCAAGCTCATAATTTCATGTGATAACTAAATTACTTTAAATGAAACTTCCTCTTCAATATAGGCAAAACTGGAAGCTTAAGTCCCTCAATTACAATACTTCAGAGTATTACAGCACATGGTCATCAGGGCTGATAAAATGATGTAACAGCTTTCTAATACATTTTTAAACCTTCGTTTGATGGTACGATTTTTAATCTAACAACATCTAGATTATAAAAGAAGTTGCTTTTCTAATAAAATAGCTGAAACAATAGTTTTCCAAATTTCCCAATATAAGAAAATTTAGAAACATAAAAATACCGTAAGTAATATCACGTATTCGAAACTTGAAACAAATCAATCTAATACCAATCAAGTGGACTTAATTCAATTGAATGCATTTCCAAATTATCTTACACAGAAAATCACTAATTTCAGCACTATTGGCATTGTACACTGATAACATCCAAAAACCCATATAAAGTTATCAAGTATGAAGCAATTATATCTAATTAAAAGAATAATAAAAACAGTTAACATTAATATAGCATTTGCTCAATGCCAAGTACTGTGTTAAGCACTTTATGATCATGTGATCCTCACAAGGACCCTGGGAGATGGGGTGCTATTATTAGTCCTTTAAAAAACAGTAAACTGAGGTTAATAGATACGAGGTTACTTGCTTGGGCTCATACAGCTAATACATTTCTTTGCGCCAAACAACAAATGTCTTTTATATTAGGTTCTAATTTACCATAATTATCATGATAATCTGACGGTCAGACTACATTCTGACTTTCTTTAGGACAGGTTTTGGCTTAAATCAAATAAAATCTGAATTTATAATCATTAATGGTAACATTTTAATCACCAAGTTCCAATACTCTTAGTACTTCAAAAGAAAAAAATATTATCCATAAATTCATATATTTCCTTTTTTTTTAAACACACATGGTAACAATTCCCAGATCTGTATAATCTTTTCTCCTACTTTCTTGGAGAGTTAGACAAATTCTCAATTCCCTGGCTCTTTTGCCTATTTTTGAGACTTATCAGATAAGGATCTGGTCTAAGTATTCACCTTCCAAATCCCAATATAGCTATATATTTAGAAATATAAAATTTTATACACAATTTGAATTCACACCTGTTATCATTAAGTTGGCCTCAAGTATGATGGTCTAAGTATGATAAGTCATTGCTTTTAGAATTTCTTACTCTGAGACATAAGATAACTGATTTTTGGCTCAGGCTTTAAAAAGCCCAAGCTCTAAAAAGCTGTTGTTAGGGGTGGTCCAATTTCCCAAGCAGAAACCTTGGAACTTTCACAGAAGGAATTAATTAAATAATTTTCAATTTGAACAATACAAGGAAACGTCTAAGATCCTGTATAATAATCACAGGTCACAATAACCTATAATTTTTTTTTATCATATCCAATATTTGTGTAGTGTTTAACCTGGGCTCTGTTCTTTAATTCTTTTGGGTTATGGATTTAATTGTTAGAAGACTAAAGTAAATATGTTATAAATTTTGGGATCCAAAATTAAAAAAATTAAACAATTATAGGATATGTAATAGTTTTTTTTTAAAGGTTTACTTAGTTGTAACATAGAAAAGATATTCAACAAGGATATAGCACTTAGTCCAGGTAGACTTGGACCCCTTCATAGAAATCTGTATGGTGATTCAACAATCCTTGTGACAACTACCAAGTCTGAAGGGTCACTGATTCTATGCTGGCTGGCTTTTCTATACCCTTAGGTAGCCCCATATTCACGTTAATATAGCCTGAGACTATCAGGAAGCTCCTTCAATGATGACTAATCTTGATGGCTTCCAAGTTCCCTGGGATCAAGATAAGATCTTGGGAAATCACTCAATCCTTTCTGGGACCTATTTTCCACATCTATAAAATGAAGGAATTGGACTAAACAGCTCTGAAGTCCCTTTTAGCTCTGAACCTATCATCTCAGAGCAATTACAAATATGAATTTAGTTCCTACCAGTTAACACTGTGCTAGGTTCTGGAGGAAGATATAAAGTTTAAGCAAGATACCTTTAACCCTCAAGGAGCCTGAATCGTAACAGTGGGACAAGGTATAAAGACAGATAACTTTCACAAACTATCTTACATGAAAAGTTCAAATATATTAAACTTTATTTTAAGCAGCAGCTCTTTGACAGATAGAAACTTGGACGAAGGTGCAAACATTTCCAGATATCTCAGTAGGACTCCTGAAGTCCTCTATTATTTTCCTGTAGTAAGGGGCTCCAATTTCTATGACTTGGGGAGTTATCATTTCAGACCAATTTCACAGGCAGCTGAAAGAAATGGATTTCCCACCCTACCTGTCAGAAAGAGAAAAAAAATTCAATGAAACCATTCTCCCATTTTAGAAAATTACAGGCACATGCTTCAGACTTCAAAGCAGTAGGAACCTAATATACCATCTGCCACTTGATAAAACAGACATTAGCTGCTGTCAAAAAAAACCCAGCAATGAAATGCACTTATTGTTGCAGAGCAAGTAGGACTCTTGATTTCATCACATATTTCACTAGAAAGAGATGTATTTGAGGCCAAGTTGCAGGTCGACATCTAAAAGGAATAGATAGTAGACACACACACACACACACACACACACACACACACACACACACATATATACATATATATATATATGTATATATATATATATATATACACATACATACATACAAACATACACAGACACAAATCTAAGCAGTCTGGCATACCCAGCCAGGAGTTACCCTAACAATTATCACTGTTTTATTAAAATTTTACTAAGACATTATAATCAAACCTCATCATAATATCAAGAAATCTCCTCTCCTCTTACATACTTTGCCTGTCATTTGGCAGTGTCATTTGGTTGACCACATAAGACACAAATGAGATGGTATGAGCTAAACTATTCCCTGTAATATTTTGCCTAATTCTATGTTTCTTTGAGGCTCAGCAAATGAGTGGTGGGCCTGGAGTCAGGAAGACCTGAGTTCAAATGTGGCCTCATACACTTACTAGCTGTGTGACTTTGGGCAAGTCACCTAACTTCTGTTTGCCTTAATCCCCTGGAGAAGGAAATGGCAAACCATTCCAGTATCTTTGCCAAGAAAACCCCACAGCTGGCATGCTGTGGTCCATGTGGTTAGCTCCTTGAGGGCTAAAGGTATCTTGCTTAAACTTTATATCTTCCTCCAGAACCTAGCACAGTGTTAACTGGTAGGAACTAAATTCATACTTGTAATTGCTCTGAGATGATAGTTTCAGAGCTAAAAGGGACTTCAGGGCTGTTTAGTCCAATTCCTTCATTTTATAGATGTGGAAAATAAGTCCCAGAAAGGATTGAGTGATTTCCCAAGAACAGTTGGGCATGGCTGAATAATAACATTTTCTTGAAACCAATAGATAGCATTAGATCATTAGATCAGAGGTTCCCAAACGTATTTGGTCTATAACTGCCTTTTCAAAAAAAAAATTACTTGGCACCTCCCTGGAAATCTAATTTCTTTAACCCTTTAATGACTTTTTTTTTTGAAATTTGCATCATTTCCAAAAAAATATAAAAAATTTTAAAATGATGCATCTTTAATAATTTATTATAAATGGGTTGATTTTTCTGCATTGAAATTTCAATGATGCAATATTGCATCATGTAACCAAAAAGTATCATATTGTAAACAAGTCATTACATGCATGTATTCCTGCCTATGTATGCTGGACTTCCCGACAATGCATGATAGGCTTGTCTACCAAAACTTGCTTGTTAAGACCTGTTGGCAGAATTGACCACTG
>CM053622.1:394178567-394232004 GCA_028646595.1 Phalanger gymnotis | reverse complement strand
CCCCCCCCCCCCCCGCCCATCATTTCAGCACACCAGGGAGCAGTATCGCTCACTTTGGGAACCTGTGTATTTGTAGCAACAATGCAGCTTGCAGCTGCTGTGAAGTTGTAAGGCCAATAACACCAGCACACAGGAAGGTTGCTAGCACAGGTTCTTTGATCTGCTTTTCTAAGGAAAGCAACTTTAAGGGGTTTACAATCTCACTCCAATTAAACATACATATATCATTCACTTAGTTCAGGGGGAAAAAGTCAGTACCCTGAACTTTAGAGCAAATACAAACAGAGAAAATATAAACAGAGCAAATAACACAAATCAACAGACTGGCTTCTGGCTGTTTGACCAAAGCTACACATACATAGTTACCAGAAAGAGAGGCACCAACATCTGGGTTTCCAAAGCTGAGGGGCTCCTTAACAGCTACCCAGAGTCTCCACACCAACACTCTTCCAATGAGTGAGCCCCAAACAAAATGCTAACCTCAGAGTATATATGCACTTCTTCAGGGTCAGAGCACTTCACACCTCTCGAGGGTTTCACACCTTTTGAGGGTTTCATACCTCTTGTGACCTAATTAGCAAAAGGATGTGGGCCTTTCTACAACAAAGGCAAGACTCAATCAAAGGCATTTGATTGCCTTAGTGCTGAGAAGCACTCCAAAACAAAAGTCAACAAAAAGTCCCACTTTGCTTGCCGTTACAGCATTAGATGGCATAAATTTATGTGTTTATATATACGTGTGTATATATAATTGATTTGCATATAATGTGCATATATGTGTGCATATACAATATATGCATATATACACACATATATTCATGCATGCCTATATATTTGTTCTGATCAATAGGTGAGATGTACAGTTACCTACGTGCCATGATTTCTAGGGGATGCAGAGACCCTGATGTCTCTGCTTGATGCCTAAAATTCTATAGTCAGAGCTCCACTATTTTAAAAACTCAAGGCTTTAATGTAGGTGTTCTTAACCTGGAGTCCATGAACTTGGTTTTTAAGAAATTATTTGATAACTATGTGTTTCAATATAATTGGTTTTGTTTGTAATTCTATATATTTAATTTAATGCATTTAGAAACATTATTCTGAGCAAAGATCCACAGGTTTCACCATTCCCTGATTTAATGTCATTTAAAATGTAAATACCACTGGGAGTGGTAATAGCTTTTCTCAGTGATTACTGTTTAGTTTGAATAACACCAATTCATGCTATTTTACACTTACAAAGAATTGCTACTTGGACTTTGGAATCTAAGCCTTGTTACTTACTTACCTGTGGGACCTTGGGCAAATCACTTAACTTCTCTGGGAACTCTGGGTCAAGCCTTATTGAGGCCAGTCCATTGGTCCAGGTCTGGAATTGGAATGCAATAAAACATCATGACCTCCCTAGAGATGGGCTTACACTTCTCACTGCTGCCCCTGATGGCTTCCAGTTTTCCTGCTATGAGTTTTTCATCACTTGGAGGCTTTCTCCCAGCCACCTCTACATTTCCCTCCTAGTTGAGCTCCTTTGGACTGGATTTCATCATGATGATATGACATCACCAGGTACCTTTCTTCCCGCCCCCACCCTTTTCAGCTTCCTTTTATGTGTTGTCTTCTCTCATTAGATTGTGAGCTCCTTGGGGGCTTCTTTATCATATTTTTATTCCCAGCATTTAGTACAGTGCCTGGCACATGGTAGGTACTTAATAAATGTTTCTTGACTGACTATTAGAACTGGAAATGACTTTATAGATCATTTAGTCCAACTCTCTTATTTTATAGACAAGGAAATTAATGCTCAGAGAGGGGAAATATCAAATGGAACTGAAGCAAGTAGCAGAGGTGAAATTCTAACCCAAATCTTCTGATTCCAAATTAAATGCTCTTTGTCTGTCAGGGACATATATTGCAATGATGGCAGAGGTCTTCAGTGTATAATGTGCTGTCCTATGGACATAAAGAGGAGTCTACATGACCAATGTCACTAGGACATATTATGAAGTAGGCCTGACACAGAGTGTTGCCCTTGTTGTTTAGGTCCAATATTAGAACAAAATTGAACAATCATAGGTCATTCAATAGCATAGAAAAGATACTCAACAAAGAGATAACACTTAATTCAGGTAGACTTGGACCCCCTCATAGGAATCTGTATGGTGCTTCAACAGTCCTTGGGACAGCCACCAAGTCTGGAGTGTCCCTGACTCCACATGGGCTGGCCTTTTTATACCCTTAAGCGACCACATAGCCATATTAACATGGCCTGAGACTAAAAGGAAGTTACTTCAATGATAACTTATCTTGAGTCTTAGACTCCTGATCCAATCAAGTCTTGGGGATGGTTTCCTTGCCTTTAATGGAGAGAACTAGTCTAACCTACATGGACTCCATGTGGGTGGGCCTATTTATATACTTAAGTGACTAGAAAACTGTGTTAATATGACCTAATGCTATCAGGAAGCCACCATCCCAGAAGACAGCTGAAAGTAATGTTGGATATTCTCCATTTTCTCCTTTGAAATCTTTTGCCATATACTAAGGACTGAACCAATAAGCCAAGGTGAACTGGGCCATTTCCATGGTAAATTCTTTTCTTATTTGGCATTCTTTGGAAGATATTCCATGGTGCTTCCTCCAATAGCTGTCTCTCTCAATGTTAAGGGGCTCCAGTTGTATTCTTCAGTCTAACCTGCAGCACTGAACTGCAGCAATGAATTATTCAATCCAGGTTCCTCATTTGATTCTTTCTGAAGCTCAGACAGCTTAGGTGCCTTTGCCCAAGATAATACAGGTTATTGGGCAGAGCCAGGATTTGAACCTAGCTCTTCTGACTCCCCACTCTAGAGCTTTTTTTCTTATGCATTTCACATGGTGTTGCCTCCTTCTGGCCAATGTAGAGGCTATCTATCACCTATGGGAGTGCTCCATTAGATAGGCTTTGAAACCTTGTAAGTAGATTTTTTTTAATATGTACAGTGAGGGCTGTCCCCCACTTATAGCGTGGGAGTAGCATTGTTTGACTTGAAGGAGGTAAATAAGAGATATCTCTAGCCTCTTTTCCCCCCATCCTTCTCCAAAGGAAACTTTAAGTCCTGCCAGGAGGTTAAGGGAGAGGTTGGGTTCCAAAGCTTGTCCACTCTGCTCTCCTCAGAGAATATGCTAGAATTAATTGTATCTGTCTTCTCCTTTAAGGAGAAGTTAGTCTGGGGGACGCGATTTTCAGATTGAATCTAACTTTGGATCATTGTTCTATTAATGGAGGAAGCAAGACCCTAAGCTTTGTATCCAAGGCTTGGTGCTCTTCTCACCAAATGCCAGCTCCATAATAGACACACATAGGATGTAGCAAAGAAATTAATTTATCCAAACCTGTAATACTACAGAAATCAGAGAAAATATACATAGATACCAGACAATACAAAGTGAATAAGCTCTCCCATTGGGATTAAGGTCACTCATCTCATTGAATAGAGGGAGTCTTAGATCTCACCCAAGGAGAAGTTCCCTGAGGTCTCTAATGTAGCAAGCTGGGGATAGGGATATCATGGTGTAAGAAGGGATATTATGGTATCTTGTTTTGCTCCCACAGAAGTTATTTGGAGATAATAGCTGTAAGGAAGCTCGCTTACTAAGGCAATGGCCATCCTGGCTAGGCTGGGACAAACTGGTTAGACCAGAAACACTAGGCTGAGGCAACCGGTTCAAGGCTGAGCAGTTGTGCTCTGGTCAAGTACTGTCACTACCATGCCTAGGTAATCTGCATAATCTGCATATGTAATCTGTATAAGTTAAGAGGGGAATGTAGGGAACTCAGACAAGGAAGGTAGAACTGGTTAACCTGACTCCTGCTTCTGTATTGGTGTGGGTGTTCCCAGTGAGCACTGCACCCAGTCTCTCATGAGAAGTGTAATAAACGCCTTCCTCTGCCCACTCTGTTTCTGAGTTCTTTGGGTGAGAGTAGGCTATCACATGGATCTTCCTAAGGTTATGCAACCAGGAAAGCAATAAGCTACAAAAGCACATCTCGGGTTTACTTCCTGACCCTGCCTTGGGGAGTTCTGTGATCCCTGCAGCCATGTTAAGGGGCCATCGGTTGGGTCTTCCTCAGGGTCAACCCTGCCTAGGGAGTCCTGTGATCCCCACAGCCATGTGAAAGGGCTATCACGTGGCCCTGCCTAAGAAGCCCTATGATCTCCACAGCTGTGTTTCTCACAATGGAAACTGCCACCTCTTCTCATGTAGGCTTCTTCCCAGTCTTTTCCTTAGCAACTTGATGTGGGTTGGCATTGTCCATCTTCTCTTGCAAAGCTGGAAGCCAGAAGCATCTGAAGTGCAAAGAGGCTGAAGAGACTTGAATAGCCTTTGCTCCCTCCACCTTTAATCCCTTAATTCAGCCCCCTTTTACATGTTGTCTTCTCCCACTAGAATCTAAGCTCCTTGAGGGCAGGGAATATCTTTCTTTTTGCTGATATTTGTAGCCTCAGTGTTTAGCACAGTGTCTGGCACACAGTAAATTCTTAACAAACGCTCCGCTTGCTTTCTTGCTTGCTTGCGATTCATTTGCTTTTTGCTTCTTAGTAGTCCTTCCCAATTGCATAGGCTTCACCTCTATATGCTGTCCTTGCAGATGCTGTGTCTGGCAATGAATAATTAGGTACTCAGTTCAGTGTACTGACTGGTTAGACTGAAGAATACAACTGGGGCTCCTTAACACTGAGAGAGACAGTTATTGGAGGAAGCAGCATGGAATATCTTCCAAGATCTGCCAAATAAGAAAAGAATTAACCTTTGAAAAGGCCCAGTTCACCTTGGCTTATTGGTTCAGTCCATTAGTATATGGCAAAGGATTCCAAAGGAGAGAACAGACAACTTAGCCAAAACTACTTTCTTCTGGGATGCTAGGAAAGGCAAGGGGCAAGGTATTTTTCTCTTCTTTTAAATGTAAATGTCAAAATGTTGTGAATATAAGGCTGGTCAGATAATTGAATGTCTGTAGCCAATGATTAAGAACCAATCAGCATTTGATAAAAATCACAAAATATTAGATCTGGAAGAGACCCAAGGAATTATCTAATGCAAGTCCCTTCCAGAAATAATTATAGATGTAAATCTTGGAGGGGACTGAGAGTACTAGGTCTAAATTCTTTATATTACAGATGAGGAAACTGAGGTAAATAACTAGCCCAAATAGGAAGAAGCAGAGATAGGATTTGAATACTAGTGGTTTTCTGGATCTTGAAGTCAGCATTCTTTCTATTGTATCACATTGCCCCACTTTTTGTTGTCTTTTTAAAAAAATAATATTTTATTTTTCCCCAGTTACATGTAAAGACAATTTTTGACATTCATTTAAAATTTTTTTTTGAGTTCCAAATTTCCTCCCTCCCTCCCCTCTTCTCTCCCTGAGACAATAAGCAATTTGATATCCATTACATATTTGATGGGGAATAGGCTCTGGTAACCTCCTTGAGCTCTCCTCGAATCTTCCCACTTGATCTGGCTTTTCATGCCCAAATCTGTCCCCTTAACCTGGCCTAGCCCTCCATTGTCTGTCAAATCCAGGTAGCTTTCAGCTATTTCCCACCCTTAATCTCATTTCTGGAGCCTGGTCTCACCCCAGTCCCCCCAGTCCCATCAAGACCTTTCTCCTCTAGTCACCCCAGACTACTTGGACAACCCTAGAATCCTCCCACAATCTTTCTGTACATAAGTCTCATCTTGACTTCATGAAGGCACTCAGATTCAATCTAGCTCAGACTCAGTCTGGGTCAGATTGTTCTGGCCTGCTAGTCAATACAAGTGTCACAAAGGCTCAGATTCCTTTACAGTCTAGCCAATGGTGAGGTTTCTTAAGAGTCTGGCCAATATGGTAGATCTTTAATAAACTTCATTTTTCTTTGGCTGTAAGAAGGCTAGGGTTGAATTCATTTGGGCAGGACCTGGAATGTCAGTATTTTGGGGTCCC
The DNA here is from genome assembly GCA_028646595.1 of Phalanger gymnotis. Lineage (NCBI taxonomy): Eukaryota > Metazoa > Chordata > Mammalia > Diprotodontia > Phalangeridae > Phalanger > Phalanger gymnotis. The sequence goes on along the minus strand of CM053622.1, from coordinate 394,226,036 downwards.
GAGCGCCCCTAAAACCTCAACAGTGTTCACACTGCCCCTTAATTGCAGATGAAGAAACTGAAGCCCAGAGAGATCAAGTGATTTGCCCAGAATCACTTAGTTACTACTGAATGCCAGTCTAGAATTCAAACTCAGGTGTTCTAACTATAAGGCCAGAGGCTTATTGTTCTACTATATTATGTGATGCCAATCAGTAATTGAAGATCTTTCCCCTCCCGTTTAATAGGCCAGTGGTGGGGCCAGTTAAGGGAGGTTTGATTAGAGGCAGGCCTACACCCTTTACTTAGTAGGTGCTAAGCCTCAGGCCTACACTCTTTCTCTGATTGGGCATGAAGGCCTTGGGCCTTAAAAAGAGTATAAATACCCAGAAGGTAGCCATAGAACTCAGAATCTGCAGAGAGCTCAGAGACTAGCAAACTACAGAACTCAGAGAGCTGTGGAGAGAATTAAGAAACCACAGAATCAAGAGATTAGAGAATCCACAGACTGGAGAATCCAGAAGCCTGCAAGGACTCTGAGAACTGCAAGGGGAGAGGATGCAGGCAGGCAGACAGTTAGGATTTGTGAATGTTAACGGGAAGCCTCTAGCAAAGGGTAAAGGTTACAGAATGACTTGGCTCCCTGCTGTGATACTGCGCTTTAAGTTCTTTGCTGTTATAATGAGGTAGACTTACTGGTTTTGGAATACAATTACTGCTATGTTGGATTGGGATTATTGGTTCTGGAATTTGATCTTCTGGTGTCTGAATAAATGTTTTACTTCTTCTGCCTTCTATACAGACAGTCTCTTATACTTGGTGATTCCGAACTATACAGGCATAATCACAAACATCATAGATGTTGTGTTTATTGCCTTAATGGTACAATTATAGGACTCCTTCATTGACATTATGGGAAAGTTAAAGGAATAAAACCATAGACAATTGTTTGGATATTCTGTCAGTTGAGAACAAATCCCAAAAATGTTTTAGGAAAATGTTTTAGAAAGAATTTTATTTGGTCATTTGGCAGAGAAGAGAGCCAGAGAACAGTGTGTCTTCCTCCTCAAGGCTCTGTAAGGTTTGTATTTATATAGAGATCATACAAAAGTACCAGCATATGAACTGCCTGTAGGCAGTTTCCAGAAAAGTGCAGTTCCCAGATAAGGTTACTTGAGATGTATATCAGCAGGTAAGTATAAATATTCACTCTAATTTGGGGAACTCAAAACAAGCTTTGGGTGGACCCAAAAACAAGAGCTGAGTGGGATCTAAATATTCTCTGAAGCCATCTCATTTCCCGTCTCTGAGGTCGGTTTGACCTCTACTGCAAACTTGGGGTTAGACAATTTTGTAGCTACATAAAGCTAGATTTAAACAATATTAATAAATAATAATGCTATTTTCCCCCGCAGGTCCCCTGTTGATTTTCTTTCTTTTTACAATTACTGTAGACTGTAAGTTCTACCACAGTGGGATATATTAATGAAGTTAACTGCAGTGATATGGGATTCCTGAACTACTAAACATTTTCTTTCTGTTCTTTATGCATCTATGTCACCCAAAGCCGTGCTAAGGGGGCAGGCGGTCCCTTCTCAGAAAAGGATCCAGGCTCAAGGGGGATGCAGTTATAGTTCTGGAGAAACCGGATCCCAAAGAGACTATGAGGCTCTTTACATTCACTCTGACTCATAAGCTCTGATCCTGGAGTTGACTCTCTAAATCAAAGCTTTGGTAAGGCTTGTGTCTGAGGGTCTCTTTTAAAAGGGATTACTAAGGCCTCTTCTAGAAAAGGGTACTTAATATACAGGGGGCAGTTAGGTAGTGCAGTGGATAGAGTGCCAGGTCTGAAGTTCTGAAGACTCATCTTCCTGAGTTCAAATTTGACCTCAGACACTTACTAGCTGTGTGACCCTGGGCAAGTCACTTAACCCTGTTTGCCTCAGTTTCCTCATCTGTAAAATGACCTGAAGAAGGAAATGGCAAACCACTCTAATATCTTTGCCAAGAAAACTCCAAATGGCATCACAAAGATTCAGACATGACAGAAATAACAACTCTCAAAGTGGGTCTCAGTTATAGGAGGGCTATTTATTTTTTTCAACACAAATGAAATCCTTAAGACACAGAAGGCTTGTGAATAAATTTAATGGAGGGGACTAGCCAATGAAGGCCCATTCTTTAAAAGCATGCACGACATGCTCTGAGGTAGCTGCCAAGTCTGGAAATGTCCATTTCTGAGTATCGCTGTTCAGTTACATGTGCTTAGGGAGAGAAACCTAAAGCTGAAGAGATATCCTGAGACTTGAGGTCCATTCTCAGGCTCACCTATGCTAGCACATGTCTTTGTAATCATATGCATGTATGTGCCATGGTGTAATAGTGATCAGAGAAGGATTTTTATGCTGTCAAGTGCCTTTGATGAGTCTGGCCTTTGTTTGAATGGGGCAGGTAAAGTGGGATCTTTTGTCTAGGAGTGTTTCTCAGCACCGGGACTGTCAAGAGTCATTGGTTTGTATATGATGTGGTACTTTCCCATACCCTAAATGGTGAGCCTGGAGCCCCCAGGGCCCTGAACACTGTACATGTACTGGAAGGTTAGTGTTTCACTTTTCGGGGTATACTCATTGAAAGGGTGACAACACTCTTGGCAAGCTGTTGAAATGGCACCCCCCCCAGCTTTGTAACCCAGATGTTGGTGCTTCTCTGGTAACTATGAATTGTGATTTGAATCAGACAAGGTCTGTCTGTTGATGTTTGTAATTTCTGTTTGTATTTGCCCTGAAGTTCAGGGGGCTGATCTTTTCCCCCAGAACCAAGTGATCTTTGCATGTTTAATTAAACTGAGATTGTTAACCTCTTAATGTTGCTTTCCTTAGAAAAGCAGATCAAAGAACCTCTGTTGGCAGCCGTTCTGTGTGTTCTTGTTGGTCTTACACAGCCACAGTAGCTGCTAGCAACGTTGTTGCATGGCTGTTGATTCGAGGATGGGAAATTCTCTTCCCATGTTTTGAACTAGGGAAGGACCCAAAGAAGCTAGAAACAGTTTCTTTTTCTTTTAACCTAGAAAGGGAGCAATACTTGGTTGGTATTTATTTAATATCTGGCATTTATTTAAACTTTAAAGTTTGAAAAGCACTTCATATATATTATTTCATTTGATCCCCACAATAACCCGGTGAGGTAGGAATATTATCATCCCCATTTTAGAGATGAGGAAATTAAAGTTCGGAGAATTTAAGTGACTTGCTCGGGGCTACATAATCAGTCTGAAATGGGATACAAACTGATTCCATGTATTACACTCAATCTGGTAAAAAAACAAACCCCAAAAAACCAAAACTGCTTCTCTGGGTTCAGTTGCTAATCATCTTTACCATAGATCTTAGTTATGGGGTCCAAGCCCATTGGCTGCTGGCCCCACATGTCTTTTAAGCAAGGGGCCTTAGCGTGTTGCCCAGTGGAAGGGGTCTGAGCACACATCCAGCTCTCTCCCCATTGTTGGACTCATATCACCCTTATTCCTGGATGCTTATTCTGAGATTTCAGGCCAGCGAGGGTTCGAAGAGAGGATCTCTACTCCTTTTATTTCTTTCCTTAGAGCCGAATCTTCCAATCTTGTGGGACTCAGGCCAAAGGAACTACAGCAGACCCCTCAAAAGCCCTTCCTTCACATTTAGGCAGAGATCTGTGTAAGGCCTCTGCCACAGAGGAAGAGTTAATAGGTCTAAAGCTAGTCTAGCAATTCTTTTGGTGATCATACATGAAAGCCTATGATGGTTGCTACCAAAGTCCCCAGAGTGAGTTTGGAATAAGTTAGAGAGATGGAACCGTGTCTCCATGCTTTCTCCTTTTCTTTGTGCTCACTCCCTTCCTTTGCTTCTCCTCCTTCTGTTCTCTTCCCCTTCTGCCTCCCCCACCCCTCAATCACCTTGTCCCAGTTTTTGGCAGTCACACATTTAGTACATATTTTCAGGGAGTGCCTGCTGTTCAGTACTTTGGCTGCTGATGCTAGTGAAGGACTATGAACTCCTGAACAGTGTAGGCTGCGCGGGTGCCAGGCCTTACTTGGTTCCCAAGAGCCTGCTTGCTTAGGAAAGGTATGGCAGGGGCAGCAGAGGTGCTTCTTCTGGAGAAGCTCACACAACTCGTCTGACTTCCATTGACCCTGACCTTCCCACCCCACCTGGCAAGCTGAGGATCTTGGACTCAGGCTGTTCTTCTTACCTTCACTCCATTTCACCCTCTGGTTTTCACTTCCCCCAAATTATTGCTTCTCAGAGAGGCTGAGTCAGTCTCTTTGTCATTCGATTAATTCCTGCCAAATTGTGGCAGATGTCAAAGCAGCCTGATATGAAGATGATAATTCTTTCCACCCCCACCCCCAGCTGGGAAAGTGGAATAGAGGATGCCAAAAGAGAATGTTCTTAGGCACAGGACAGTATGCTCTGAGGAGAAAACTGTGGCTTCTGTATTGGCAGTTCAGGCACCAGAGGGTATATGCCCAGAAAGGGTATAGGGAGGAGAACCCCCTGCCAGAATCACCCAGACTCTTTGTATGTAATTTTGAAACAGACCCTCATTTTTCTGGTTCACAAAGATTTTGTGTTTTTGCCCTACTAGGTGGCTATCATGCTTGCAAATGACAAGGTTTCCCTGTCCCTTCTTCCCTCCCAATCATAATGTCATGATATCCTCTTAAATTACCTTGGTTATATGGAACATATAGATGGGCTATTTACACACATACACAATATATATGTGTATACATATACACTGTATATACACATATGCATTGCATGTATAGTTATACATATGTATAGGCATATACACACATACATATGAACATACAATGAACATACATGTGTGTATACATATGTGTTTATACATATACATTTATATATGTGCATATATCTATATCTACATATCTATATCTATCCATCCATCTATCTATCTATCTATCTATCTATCTATCTATCTATCTATCTATCTATCTATCATCTATCTAAAAAATACATTTGGCCTATCCTCAGTGAGTCTGGCTAGAGTTCAGTTTGGTCTGGGAGCCCATGGGTGAATCATATTAATTTTACTAGTGATACTAAGTTCTTTTTCCTAAGGTGTTTGGGACCAAGGGTGAACAAGTATAAGTCAAGAGACCACTTTTGGAACATCTCCCTTTGACTTCCAATTGGGAAAATTCAGGTTGACCATGTTCCCAACTTGAGGCTCAGGTCAGTCCTGGAAATGCTTGGGTTTCTTGGTGGAGAAAGGGGCAGAATGTTCCATCAGTGGTGATGGTTCCAGAAGATTCCTCATGCCAAACCAATGGAGTTTAGTCATCTCTAAACGATGTCGCTTTCTCTCTTGCCATCATCCCCACCTCCTCCCCATGGAAACTTGTACTCCATGTGGTGAATTGCTCTGGCCTCTGGTAAGTGGGGTTTGACTTAGCTTGCCTGGAAACAGGTTCTCATGGCACTTCCCAGTCATCTTTAAATCATGATGCCACCACATAGCCCTCTTTCATAAGAGCAACCTTTTACATGTTTTCTTCCCTTATTAAAATGTAATCTACTTGAGATCAGAGACTTTCTTGCTTGCTTGAATTTGTTTCCTCAGCACTTAGCCTTATCTATCTAATTAGATCAGCTGTCTTGGAGTCTCATTCTGGCTCAGACTAGTGTCACACAAGTGATTGTGTGTCGGACTTCGCATAAATACCTTGTGGTCTTTACCTGTAAAATGAGGGAGGTTGGATTCAATCAGGGGTTCTTAACCTGGGGAATTCATGGGTAGATTTTAGGGGGTCAGTGGACTTGGATAAAAAAGCGACAACTTTATTTTTTACCAACCTCTAACTGATGTTTAGCATTTCCTTTAAACATATTGTTATGAGAAGAGTTTGATAGGTTTCACTATTCTGTCAAAGGGGTCCATGATACTAAAAACGTTGAGAACCTCTGGATTGCAAGCTATCAACAACTATATGAAAAGAATGCTCTAAATCACTAATATTTAGAGAGATGAAAATTAAAACTCTGAAGTACCATCTCATACTCATCAGGTTGGTTGATAAAAAAAAGTTGATGAAAAAAAGCAAAATGATGAATGTTGGCCGGGCTGTGGGAAAATAGATACATTGATGAACTGTTGGTGGAGCTGTGAGCTAGTCTAGATATTCTATAAAGCAATTTGAAACTATACCCCAAAAGATTTCAAACTGTGTGTACCCTTTGATATAGTGATACTGCTACTAGGTCTATACCCCAAAGAGATCAAAGAAGAAAAAGACCCATACGTACAAAAAATATTTATAGAAGCTCTTTTTGTGTTGGCAAAGAAATAATTGTAAACTGAAAGGATGCCTAACAATTGGGAAAGTTATGGTGTATGACTGTGATGGAATACCATTGGGCTATAAGAAATGATGAAAGGGATAGTTTCAAAAAAACCTGGGAAGATTTCTATGAACTGATGCAAAGTGAAGTGAGAACTAAGAGAACAATGTATACAATAACAACAATGCTATAAAGATGAACACCTTTGAAAGGCTTAGAAACTCTGATCAACAAAATGATCATATACACATGTGTATGTATACATACACACATATACACATGTATATAGGTATAAATATGTTTGTAATATGCATGTATATACACATATGACATTACTGATAAAAATTATTATATCTCTTTTGTATTAATAACTAATTTTCTACTTCCTCATACAGAAATCAGCCAGTGTGGCAAATCTCTTTCAAAGACTTATCCAGCCTGGATGACTGAGATTTAGTCAGATAGTAAAAAAAAATTCTAAGTTTGGACTAATGGATTTATTCCTGCTCATTGTGTTTCTCAGACAGGTCTGGGAAAATATGAATCCTATCTTTTGTCAGGCAAGTGATATGGAAATTGATGTCTCTTTGACCAAGATGTGGGTGATTCGGATCACTGTACCCCAAGACACTCATGGTAATATGGGCATAACAACAATTCTACTTGCTGCTACTGTGGCTGTGTAAGACCAATAACACGAGCACACAGAAGGGCTGCCAGCACAGGTTCTTTGATCTGCTTTTCTAAGGAAAGCAACTTTAAGGGGTTTACAATCTCACTCCAATTAAACATACATGTGTCATTCACTTAGTTCAGGGGGAAAAGTCAACACCCTAAACTTCAGAGAAACCACAAACAGAAATTACAAGCAGAAATAATATAAACAGAGCAAAATAACACAAATCAGCAGACAGGCTTCTAGCTGCCTGTCCAAGACATTATATACATAATTACCAGAGAGAGAAGCGCCAACTTTTGGGCTTTTCAAAGCTCCAACAGCTACCCAGAGTCTCGTCTGGTCAAATCACATGACCTTCTTCCAATGAGTGAGCTCCAAGCAAAATGCTAATCTCAGAGTATATATACACTTCTTCATGGTCGAAGGGAGTCTTGACCATGTGACTCAAATCCATGTAACCTAAGCCTTCCCATGACTTAAGCAGGTCATCAAAGACTCCTGATTCAATCAAAGACTCTTGATTGAAACAAAGGCAAGACTCAAAGGCACTTGATTGCCTTAGTGCTGAGAAGCACTCCAAAACAAAAGACAACAAAAAGTCCCACTTTACTTGCCATTACAATGGCCTAGCCTCTCATTACAATATTCATTCTCTCATTAATTATTAACCAATCAGAGTTGATTGCCACCCTCAGGGACACCTGCTCTTCCGATGGCATATAAACTATGAGGCCACCTCCATGAGAGGTCTTTGATCTAAGAGAGAGATGTCCAAATGACCATCCTTTTACTAATAAGCATGCTGGCATTATTAATAAAATTATTAAATTACCCAGAAATTATGTCTCTTAAAAGTTTTAAACATTGCATTACTAATGTGGGAATTTATTTTGCTTGACTACATATTTGCAACTGGTCTTGTTTTGCTTTCTCAAGGGGTGGCAAAAAGGGAGGTGAGAGGGAGAGAATTCTAAATTGAAAATAAAAATGAATTAAAAAAAGAAATAAAATATTTTGAATATAATCTTAAAAATAAGTAAGGTCTTCTGCAATGTGAAAAAAAGTTTCTAGATTAGATGGACTAAGTCCTCTTCTTCTTTTAAAGTCTTATTATTCTTATTTATGCATTGAAAAGAATACCGAATTCTATGGCAGTGACAAGTAACTAGACAGGTCTTGGACACCTCTTGTCTCTCTGTCTTTTCTTTACTTGGAGACGTTGCTTTCCTAGAATTTAAAGCACACTATTTTGCATATCAAAACCTACACTAACCCTAAATAGCAAAGAATTTTAGAGGATTATCTGGACCAGGAGGGATATTTACATTTAAATAAAGATCAAAACATTATGTAAAAAGGTTGAAGTGCCTGTAGTGTAGGTAATTCTGGGTGTGTGTGTGTGTGTATGATTTTAGAGCAGTTCAGTTTTCCCACTTACCTGGCATTATATAGTGCTTATACTGTTAAGAAATAAGGACCGATTTGTAAATAGGTTAATGAGAACACAATAATGATGAGAGTCACAACATGTTGGAGATAGCCTGGGACCTTAGAATATTGAAATTAGAATATCAGGGCTGGAAGGTGTCCTGGAGGCTATTAAGTCCAATTCCCTTATTTTACAGAGAAATGATTGCACAATTATTACACAAAGAGGAAATGATTTACTTAAAACTCAATGGTGCAGGCCAGTGGTCCTTCTACTCAATGACCCTGTTATTGTTTAACTCAGGACTCTGGAGATCCTCCTTCCTAATGGAATCTTCTCTTTGTTATGAATTGTTTGATTGTAGATGACTGAGAATTGCAGTACATCTGAGTGAACCATGGGACATTAGAGAAGATGTTCGAAATCCTCCCTTACCAAATCCCATTTCAATGACATGGCCCATTAATTGCTGGACCCAACAAAGAAAAGTATATCCTTTTACTTTCCTTTACTTACCTACTTTTACTACTACTTACTACTTCAACATGTCCTTTACTTCACTCCAGCCAAGCCTTGTTCTGGGGAGTGGTCCTTTGCAGGATTCAGTTTTAACTCTGACCTGATGGCTACTATTTGTTTAAAATTCTAGACAACTCCAGCAATGGCAGCTTTTTCTTTTCATTCTACATAAGGTTTGGTCATTAGTTAACTAACTATAACCTTGCTAATGACCTATTAAAGTGATGGCCTTTTGGATGGTAAAGCTTTCTCCTCTGGCAAGTATGTAGGGAAAACACTAAACCTAGGCTCTATGCTTGGGATTTTTTGGTATGAAAAATTCCTTTGGCAGGAATGCCATTGGTTCATTTGAGCCAATCCTTCATTCAAAGAAAGAGGTTGGTTGGTTGGTTGGTTGGTTGGTTGTTGTCCTCTGTTCTTGAAGAAGACCAAAATAATATTGCTATGTTAGGGTGTGACTGGCTGAGTTTGGAAGGTTCTACCACAGGTTGAGCACAAATAGTCCATGTGAACATTTGGAATGGAGATGTCTCTAAATATGTACATCTTGCATTTCTTTTGAACTACTGACAGAAAGAGGTACAAATACCCCAATACGCAGCCATCACTAACTAGTTATTTGATAGGCATAGAAACTGTACCTATGATTTCACTGGTATAGGAAATCCCAGGAGAGGAAACCCTTTCTACCAGTTCAGGTTGGTACTTTCTCTGCCAGCCTTAAACTTATAATTAGAAGCAGCTAGGCGACCCAGTGGATAGATTGCTGAGCCCAGAGTCAAGAAGATTTGAATTTAAATTGGGCCTCAGACACTTACTGGTTGTGTGACCCTGGGCAAGTCAGTTCACCCTGTTTGCTTCAGTTTCCTTATCTATAAAATGAGCTGGAGAAGAAAATGTCAAATCACTCCAGTATCTTTGCCAAGAAAATCCCAAATGGGGTCTTGAAGAATCGGACATAACTGAAAACAGCTGAACACTTGTCCTCTGCTGGCATAATCTTTGTAATTTGGAACTATATTCCTGTTATGCAGAATACCCTCACCCTCATTGCCCTAAGGCCAGGTATGTTACATTTTCATCCCTCCACTAGAGTTCTTTGGCAACCTTAAGGGGAATTGGGGAATGTCTAGGTTTTCTGCAAATGGCTCCAGCCCCCAACAATAGTGTTTCCCAAACTGTATGATGATCTTCTGTACCCCAGGTCTGTTTCATCCATTTACCCACTTAACAGTCAAATTAGCTTTTACAAAGGAATATATATTTGAAAAGGTATAATCATAAATGTGCAGACTTACTCCATGACATATAAGAAGCATAATCCTACCCCCATCCCTGTACCACTTCAATCTCTCGGGATGGAAAGCGGATAAGGTGCCTAGACTAACTCAGTTCCTACAGAACTCAGTTCCAGTTTCAAGTTCCAAATCATCCTTGGGCTTGAGTCTTAGGCCCCCTGGCTTCTTTGGGTTTTCCTGCTGGGCTGATTGGCTGCAACATACTGCTTGGAACCACAGCTCTAACACTGGCATCTAGAACTGGGAAGGACAGAAGATCCAGAGCTTCTGCTGGTCCCCCCAGTGGGCACCCCAGGTCCATTACTTGGAGGTGGAGTAAGAGAATGAGCAGGAGAAGGGAGTCTTTCCTCTCTCACCAGTTCAATTCATGGTGCCTCCAGTGTGGATGAAATGTGTTCTTAACCCTCTGGATTTAGCAAGAAAGAGACCAACCACCTCAGTCTGGCCAGTTTTTAAAGATTCAGCCTTTCTAGTTATGCAGCTGATCAAAGAAGGCTACTCCTACCTAGGTAGTAGGGGATGTAGGAAGTCTCTAGGTTAGAGGACCTGGGTTATGCCAAGGTGAACCCCATTATACCATCCAAACATCAAACAAAGCATACTCTTTGACCCAGCAGTACTGTTATCAGGGACAGATTTCAGAGGTCAAGGACAGAGGGGAAAAGACCAATATATGAGACTATTATAGGTAGCTTATACAGTGGATGATAGAGTCATAACATTAGAGAATTGAACGGAATGATCCTATGACTTTAAGGAGAAAATTGGCCAACTTTGATGAGTAATGATAACTTGTTTATGCACAATGCTTTATAAAGCCCTTTCTCACATTCACCTTCTGCAGAAACACTTGGGGCTTTCTGTCAGGAAGTGTTCGGCCTGGCAGTCTGCCGTTGCAGATCCCAGCTGCTCTCTTATGTCTCGGTAAACCAGGGCTAAATAAAAACTGGTGAGAAGATCAAATAGTTGGCAAACAGCTGGCAGATACTGAATTCTCGCCACACTGTGATGGCAAGTGTAATGTTGTGAAGAGCTACTATCCCCACTTTAGCAAGGACTAGTTGAGCTGAACAAGCCATATGGGATGGTAGTACCATGGTTGCATCTTTCTCATGCCTTGCTTTGGGGTACAGGCTGACTTTCTGTTTTCAAGGACTTTACAAAATGGTCCTTAAGGGGTTGTGAAGCTGGGGTAAACCACATGGGATGCTCCCTTCACCTCCTCTCATAACTCTTGGCTCCACAACTATTTTTATAAGGGTAAAATCTGAACAATGACTGATGCAAAGAGGAGAAAATGTTGTTGAAATATAACATGCAGACTGTTAGGTGTATGGAAGTGGAGAGCAGGACACTGCCAGGCACTATGCCCAAGTTCTGTTTGAGACGTGGAGATTGGTATTTACATGCTGATTTTACGACTATGATTACCTCAGGGTTTAAAAAAAGAAACAAACATTTTTTTGAAGCAGAAGTGTTCCCAAGTCTTTAGTCAACTTGTCCTCATAGAAACTTACTCCATCCATCCACCCATAAGTATTTATTAAACACCTATCAGATGCTAGGCACTGTTTTTGGTGCTGGGGATACAAAGATTAAAAAAACAAAACAGTCCTTGCCTTGAAGGTGCTTGTATTCTATTGGGGGCAAGGAGGAGAGGTGGGACAACATGTGAACCAATAATTAGGTAGATATAGTATGATATAGCAGAAAATGCTCAGGGTTTAGACTCAGATGCTCATGACTCAGATTCTGACTTTGCTACTTAATAGTAGTACATGCTTAATCAAGTAACTTAACCTTTATAGGCCTCAGTTTTTGAATTTTTTTTTAATGAGGAGATTGTGCTGGATAGCCTCCAAAGTGTCTTCAATGGTCTGTTGGAGCCAGCTCCTACCTACTGGAGAGAAGAGTGAATGGTTAAATATTCAGCCAGGGCATGTATACCTCACAAATTGGCAAATGCTACAAGTCAGGGCTTGACTTATTTTTTTATTGATTGTTTAGAGTGGCCAGAGGTATCAAACTCTTGGTCTGGGGGACCTAGCTGCCTACAGACCTCCCAGAATGCTCAGATTAAAATATAATTGAGAAATGTTAAACAAAATAAATAAAAATACAATTCAATGAAGATAATGTTAATTTGTGGTTTTCTGAGTCAATATGCTTCAAGAGCACCTGTTTCTATTTGAATTAGACACTAGTGATCTAGACTTAATGTAGTAATGGAGAAAAATGTTAATAATGCAGATCAAACTTAAAAGTGTATACAGTACATTTTTCTTTCAGAGAGTTAGTTGTTTAGCATTTATCAACTCACTCGTAGGTCCCTTTAATTTCTATACTGTTATTCTGTCATTCAGTCCTCTCTGAGCCTTTGTGACTCCACAGACCACATGCCAGGCTCTTCTGTCCCTTATTATCTCTTGAAGTCTAACAGATTCATGTTAGTTGTTTCCTTGATAATGTCTACCCATCTCATCCTCCACTGTCCCCTTTTCCTTTTGCCTTCAATCTTTCCTAACATCGGAGTCTTTTTCCATGAGTCCCATCTTCTCATTGTGTGGCCAGAGTATTTAAGCTTCAGCTTTAGTATTTGACCTTCCAGTGAACACCCTGAATTAATTTCTCTAAGTAGTGAATGATTTGATTTCCTTACTGTCAAAGGGACTCTCAAAAGTCTTCTCCAGCAATTTGGGAGCACTGATTCTATAGCACTTAGTTTTTCTTATAATCTAGCCATACATTGCTCCTGGAAAAACAAAAGTTTTGACTGTATGGACCTTTGTTGGCAAGGTAGTGTTTCTGCTTTCTAGGTTTCTGTCCAGATTTTTCATAGCTTTTCTTCCAAGGAGCAAGGGTCTTTTAATTTCATGGCTGCAGTCACCATCTGCAATGATCTTTGACCCTGAGAATATTAAATCTGACACTGCTTCCATTTCTTCTTCCTCTATTTGGCAAGAAGTGATAGGATCAGTTGCCAGGATCTTAGGTGCTTTGACATGAAGCTTCAAGCCAGCTTTTACTCTCTCCTCTTTTGCCCTCATCAAGAGGCTTTTTAATATCTCTTCCCTTTCTGCCATCAGAGTGGTATTGTCTGCATATCTGAGATTGTTGACATCTCACCCGGCAAACCTTAATTCTAGCTTTTAATTTATCCATTCTGGCATTTTGCATGATATACTCTGACTATAAGTTAAATAAATAGGGTGACAATATACAATCCTGTGCTTCTTTTCTAATCTTAAACCAATAAGTTTCACATTTGTTTCTAACTGTTGCTCCTTGGCCCATGTACAAATTCCTCAGGAGACAAGTTAAGATGATCTCCCATCTCTTTGAAGACTCGCCACATTTTGTTGTGATCCACAGAGTCAAAGGCTTTAGCACAGTCAATGAAGTGGCAGTAGATGTTTTCTGGGTACTTCATTTCTTTTTCCATAATCCAGCAAATGTTGGCAATTTGTCTTTAGTTTCTCTGACTTTTCAGAAACAGCCTGCTTTTCTGGTAATCCTTGGTTCACGTATTGCCAAAGCCTAGTTTTCAGAATCTTAAGTATAGCCTTGCTAGTGTGTGAAATGAGCACAATTGTTCTGTAATTTGACCATTCTTTGATGTTGCCTTTCTTTAGGACTGGGACTTAAACTGATCTTTTCTAATCCAGTGGCCACTATGGAGTTCTCCAAATTTGCTGGCATACCAAATGCAGCACTTTAACTGCATCATCTTTTAGGGTTTTAAATAGCTTAGCTGGAATTTCATCACCTCCACTAGCCTTGTGTTAACAATTCTTTCTAAGGCCTATTTGACTTCATTCTCCAGATTGTCTGGCCCTAGATCAGTAACCATACCATTGTGGTTATCAGTAATGTTAAGACTTTTCTTGTATAGTTCTTTTTATATATTTTTGTCAACTCTTAGTAATTTCTTCTACTTCTGTTGAATCCCTACCAATTTTTGTCTTTTATCATGCCCATTTTTACATGATACTTTCCCTTGATAGCTCTAATTTTCTTGAAGAGATCTTCTTTCTCATTCTATGGTTTTCTTCAATTTTTTTTTACATTGCTCATTTAGGAAAACCTTTTTCTCTCTCTTTGCTATTCTTTGGAATTATGCATTCAGTTGAGTATATCTTTCTCTTTCTCCTTTCTCGTTCCTTTCCTTCTTTCTGCAGCTATTTTTAAAGCCTCATCAGACAGCTATTTTGCTTTCTGCTCCTCTTTTTCTTTGAAATGATTTTTGTTGCTGCCTCCTGTATGATATTGTGAATATCTATCTATAATTCTCTAGGTACTCTATCTACCAGATCTAATCCCTTAAATCTATTCATCATCTCAACTTCATATTTATAAGGGATGTTATTTAGGTCACACCTCTGTGGGCTGATGATTTTTCCTACTTTCTTCAACTTAAATCTGAATTTTGCAATAAGAAGCTCATGATCTGATCCATAGTCAGCTCCAGGTCTTTATCTGACTGTATAAAGTTTCTCTATCTTTGGCTGCAAAGTATATAATCAATCTGATTTCTACATTGACTACCTGGTGATGTCCATGTGTAGAATCAGCTTTTGGGATGTTGAAAAAGAGTGTTATGACCAGTGAGTTATCTTGACAAAACTCCATCAGTCTCTGGCCTGCTTCATTTTGTACTCCAAAGCCAAACTTGCCTGCTGTTCCAATTATCTTTTGATTTCCTACTTTAGCATTTCAATCCTCTATGATGAATGTGACATTTCTTTTGGCAATAATTTCTAGAAGATGTTGTAGGTCTCCATAGAGCTGATCAACTTTGGCCTCTTCAGCAACAGTGGTTGGAACATAGACTTGTATTACTGTGATGCCTTGAATTTGAACAGATATCCTTTGGTCATTCATCTCTATATCTATGACAATATAAGTATATGCAAAGTAATTTCAACGCAGAGAGAGAGAGAGAGAGAGAGACACTAGCAACTAGAGGCATCAGGAAAGGCCACTTATGGGAGGCAGCACTTGAGTTGACCTTTGAAGGAAACTGTTATTGGAATTTTTGATTTTCCTTTTATTATTTGGGACTCAAGAACATTCCTCCTGCAATTTTTGCTTAACCCAAAATCTGTCTTAATGTTAGACTTATCTGACCAAACCCTATCCCATGGAATGTGAAAATTTGCTTAAGAACTTTAAGCATTCCTTAGGTAACAAGCCAGAGGAAAATTTTCAACTATTCTTGACTCCTTGGTGACATGTAAATCCTCTTCCTCATTCAGTCTATTTATGAATCCTCAAAATGTAGTTTAATCTGTAACCTTAGTTTACCTAGAATTCAATCAGGTTTATTTCCTCAGGGAATGTATGAGATCATGACTCTTTTTAACTTAGTTTATTAACCTTTTATGACTTTAAAAGAAATATGGGATTCTGAATCTATAATTGCTTTAACTTTTACAGCCTAAGAGGAATGTACAAGATTGTAATGTGCAAATGAATTATTTCTCTGTCACTCTGATGTAATTTTGCCCATAAGAAACCTTCCTAGAATCCTTATGAGGGTTCAGGTTTTCTCTGAGGCCTGAATCTATGCTTGAGCACAATAATAAAACCTAGATTTTTATTTCTATAATTTCTGTGTTGTTGTAAATATATATTTGGCAGTGGATACCCAAGATGTGAACTCAGAGCAAAACAAATGATTCTAAGATTTGAAAGTGAAGGATTGTACCTGGGATTCTCCATAAAATTCTTCACATCCACTTTGTTAGCCATCCATGAGAAAAGTAGGAAACATTCCAGTCCCATATTCTCATCACCTTCAAATTGAAAGATTTTTCAATTCAATCCAAATTCAATTTTTAATTCAAATTCAAAGATCCTAAAGCATGGACCTGGAAACAGAGGTAACAAATAATACCATGCTGGAACCCCACAAAGGAAGAGACCAGTCCTACATGAGTCAGAGATAGAACATCTTGTATAAAGGAAAGGAAGGCATCTGGATACAGAGTTGGAAGACCAAAGAATTCCCTACTATCTCCAGCCTTCTGGAGGTGTTGGTCAGTTACACAGAATATTGTGTAATAAATCTCATTTGGACACAGAAGTCTTAGGTGTTATTTTTTCTTTTCCACTCTTCAGCCAGTTTCCAAATTAGCACATAATCACTTGTTCAGAGAGGCCTTTATTGCCAAATGTAGGAATTGAAATGGGTAGGAGAAACTGATTAAGTTTCCTTATCATAAACTTCTTGAATTTACACAGTGATCTCTCATTCAAATGGCTGTAATGAGTGGTTCTAATTCAAGGGTTGAGTTTTTTTGGGAAAAAATACCATTTTCTATTTTAGATAGACTGAGATTAGATGTCTCTGGGACATCTAGTCGAAAATATCTAATAGACTCTAGAGGATATGGGACTGGATCTTGGAAAAGAACTAGGGCTGGGAATTATCTGCCTACCCAGTACAAACATCTTTCATGTTGGTGCTCTGCTTTTCCTTACCAGGAATGGTAATCTTTGGGACTTGGATCTTCAAAGACAAATCCTTCCCTCCAACCCTCAACCAGGAGTTAATCCATTCCATTTTGGCATTCTGCCTTGGGACTGAGCTGCCCTGATGGGTGAATGAGTGAGAGACAACTCACCTAACCTACTTTAGTTAGATAGCCCAGACTATGCTTCATCTTCCACTTAGCCATCTACCAAGAAATCAGGGCCCATTTAGCAGGGGTATTAGAACATAACCTTTTTGAGGGCAGAGTCTGTCTAATTTTTGCATGTGCATATCCAGTGCCTAACACTATGGCTGGCACATAGTGGGTGTTGAATAAATGCTTTTTTTCATTCATTTATCCATCTATCTATCTACCATCTATCCATTCATCTACATAGGGATGCTAATTCATCCCATGGGAGCTGATGAAGTCACTGGAGAGAGCATGAAGAAAGAGAAGGGAAGGCCTTGGGCAGTGCCTTGGGGTAAACTTACAATTACGGGGCTAACATAGATTCCTAAAAGTCCCTTCCAAGTGATCACATTAAATTGCTATATTCTACGAGTAGCTGTGCTAAACACAGTTTAATCCATCTAACCTCTTTTTGAGAACATCTATGTGGTATAGTGGAAATAATGTTGGCCAGGGGATTGGTTTTGCAAGGTTTCCTTAGATTTCCTAAGCTCTAGTCCCTATTCTGTCACTAGTTTATATTATGAGACTTCTAGAAGCTATTTAGCCTCTCTGCCCTCTGCTTCTTCATCCGTAAAATGAAGCTATTCCTTGAGATGATATCACAGAGTCTCAAAGTTAGAAGGCACCTCAGAGGTCATCTCATTTAATTCAAATCTTTTCTACTATATCCCTAATAAATGATCTTGAAAACCTCCAGGCAACTCATTACCTTCCAAGTGATTCTATTTCATTCTTGTATAATTCTAACTTGCACCAAATTGAAACCTGCCACTCTGCAACTTCCACCCTTTGGTCTTAGTTATTTTAGAATTTTAATTAACTTTATATTTTAAAAATATAATTTCATTTTTTTAACCAAAAATTAATTTTCCCTCCATTCCACCTTCTCCTCACTAAAAAAAGAAAAACAAAACAATTGTAACAAATATGAATAGTTAGGCAATAAAAATTCCTGCCATTAACTGTGCTGATTCAAAATGTGTCTTGTTCTGCACCTTGAATCTATTATCTCTCTGTTAGGATATGGTGAGCTTGCTTCATTGTCTGTTCTTTTGAATTGTGATTGGTGATTGGTGAATGCTGTTATTATTATGTAAATTGCTTTCCTGGTTCTACTCAATTCATTCTGCATCAGTTCATACTAGTCTTCCCAGGTTTCTCTGAAATTATCGTTTCATCATTTCTTACAGCATTACTCCTAGTTCTGCCCCTTGGGCTGAACAGAATAAGACAACTCCTTTTAATGTGATGACCATCGAAGTATTTGAAGACAGCCCTAAAATTTCCTTTTTCTAGGCTAAACATCCTTAAACAATCCTCACATGGCAAAATTTCCAGTCCCCTCATTATCATTACCCTCCTCTGGATATGAGGACTCTAACACTAATAGGGTGCTAATACTAGCACCCCATAATTTTAGGTTTGATGTTTGTATGAGGCACTCCCAAGTCATTGAACAGTCACCATTAGGAAGTTAACTTTGCCCTTATACCACAAGGATATGGGACAAGGATATAGTGATACTTAGTTTCTCTATGACTCCCCTAGTCTTCATATAGAAATGAATCTGGTCAGTTGGTCATGGTGTGGTTACTTATGTGGTCTTCAAATATCTACCAAGTTGGAAGCCCACTGTATCTATATGAGGGGGACTTTTTATGCCCTTACATGATCTGCAAGCTGTGTCAAGGGAGGCAGGGGCTAAGGAGTGGTTTAAATTATCCTAGAAGAAAGAAGGCTCTTTAGGATGTAAGATACCCTCTGAAGGAGGAAGGACCATGAGGTCAAAGCGAGCCTGGGCTGGGAAATAGGGAAGGGCCAGAGAGGGTCAGCTGGAACATTGGCCAAAAACAGTCCATTCCTAATAGGTAAGTATTCTTGGGGACTAGATCCTGGAAATCACTGAACCTTTTCCTCTTCTAAGGTGGTTTGTCACAGACATGGGTCCCACAGACTTGGGCAATCAGGTGCATAATGATGCTGGTATTGATTATCAGGGACAAACCTGTTGCTTTGAAATGGGAGAATACCATTCTTCCAGTCGGGGATAGTTTGGGGGCCACTTGGGTTAGGTGGGTACTTGACTGGACACAAGGAACCCAGTTGGTAAGGTAAGTCTGCCTTGTACTTAGTTAGAGGGATCATATGATCTTGTGCCTAGCTCACCATGGCATCATTGACCCAATGTTCATTGGTGTGATGATACCATGTTGGCAATGGACTCATTCCCAAACCTCTGCTGTTCTTGTAATGACCCCCAAATTGATTGTTTAGCATCTGATGTTTCTGATGGGTGCTGACATCTCTAACAAACGACAGTATATGGTGGGAGGCAATGATAAACTTCTTCCATTGGTCCTTACTCCAAAAAGGAAAGTCTTTGATTTTCTAGTCCTGTGGCCCCAGACCACTTGGCTTGACCCATGGCCAGTACCAAGGAATTAGTATAGATGAGGCTATTCTTTGCCCCATTACTCAAGGCTCTCTCACATGCCAGTCATGTATTCTGGAGCTCAGTCCACTAGAAGGGCTTGCCAGGATCCCCAATAAATTCCAGAGACTGTCCATAACTATGAGGGAAATTACTTTTATTACACATGTTTTTGCAGAGGAGTTCAAGAATTTTGTTTCTATATTTATTTTCTTAAACATGATGTTCCAGAGAGGCTATTGATGCTTGTCTCACATGGTATTCTCACCGCGTAGGATTTATTTGTTCATTCTAAAGCAAGAGAAAGACAAAAATGCCTTATCTACTGTTTTAGTCTCAAGTTGTTTTGAATGGTAATTATTATAGTGTGTAATCTACAATTCATTTCATTCTCTTGAGCTGAGCTAAGCTTCCTGTTTTTTTGGTAGAACTTCTGCTCTCTATTTGGAGAGTTAAAGGCTTTTTAAAAAGAGCAGAAAACTTTACTTTTTTGGATATTTTCACACATATTAGTGTCTCATATTGGGCACGGAGGCCATTCAGGTCCCTGGATATCTTTTCACAGAAGCTATTGTTTAGTCATGCCTCCCATATCCTGTACTTGTACAGTTGATTTTCTGAATGTAAGTATTGGACTCTACCTTTATCTCTACCATATATTTATCTTAACAAGAGTCAGTGTGTTCTCATTTGTTGCCATCTTTTTGAATCTTGATTTTGTCACCCAGTATGCTTGTTATTCCTCTCAATTTTGTGTCATCTGCTAATGACAAGCATACCAGGTCACCTATGTTTTCCCTAATGTCATTGACAAAAATATTGCCCAGAACAGGGACAGACTCAGAGGCCTATGGCTCTCTACTAAAGCTGTCATTGTTATTCAGTCATTTCAGTCACGTACAACTCTTCATGACCTCCTTTGGGGTTTTCTTGGCAAATATACTTGAGTCGTTTGACATTTCCTTCTCCAGCTCATTTTACAGTTGAGGAAACTGAGGCAAAGAGGGTTAAGTGACTTGCTCAGGGTCACAACTAGAAAGTATGTGAGGCTGGATTTGAACTTAGGTCTTTGTGACTCCAAGCCTGGTACTCTATCTGCTATGCTGCTCTGGTTTCCCTACTGGAGACCTCCTGCCAAGATGACATCTTCAATACTTTAATGAATCTATGATGTCAGTGATGGGGGTATTCTCCCTGCCAGCACAGACCACAACCTACCATGCCTTCTAATCTTAGGTGACTCATGTCTGTATTCTTCAATAGAATTGCCAAAAAAATCCATCCAACATTGTAAGACAATTCCTCTGCAGTTTTTTTAATTTGAAGTAACCAATGGAATACTTATCTACTCCACTCCATTTATTATCCCTGGCTCCTGTCACATGACCAAACCACGGCCTTTTCTAATCATTCCAGTTAGTCAATGTTCCACTTGCTATTGAGTTATTAATAACTACTCTTTGGGGCTATCCTAGGTCTAGCATTTCGAAAATGAAGGAGCTTTCCTGTAATTTTGTAGAAGGGGGAAATGTAAGGCGAGGATGCTTTAAGAAGCAAAGTAGGAATCCAAATTGCTTCTTAAGTACTAGATCCATAATTCCATTAGTGTGGGCCAACAGCCACAGGTTCTTCTGTCTCTTTGTCATAAAGCACCCATCAGTGAAAGTGTGACTGTGCAAGACAAAAAAAAGCTTGCTGATGGAGCTGACCCCGAGGCCAAGTCTCTGAAGTATGTGACTCTTTGGTTGCTGACTGCTGGAATTTGGCCTGAGGACAGTGGAACTCTGAAGAGTGGATGGATTTAGAGGCCTTGGGCTTCTAGGCTGCTCACTTCACTCTCACCACCCAGACAATGAGACACTTAGCTCCTGAACATCATGTACAGACCATGCTGAAGAAGAAACCAAACAAATCACTTCAGTATTTTATTATTATTATTGTTATCATTTCACATTTAGAAGACTTAGTTGCATAAAGTGACCTGTATATGAGCAAATAATCATCAGAAGTAGTAACATACAGGTGGGTGACATATTAGTGTGAAAAATATAACAGGAACACAGTGAAATTCCCTGTATCAGAATGAAACATGGGACAGAAACACAGAATCTCAAGTGGCTTATGTACATATGAGTATAGCTTTCATCCTATGTACAGATTTTTATTTGTAGAGAATAAAAGAATACAGTGGTTTTGACAAAGATTATCTTTCTGTGAATAATGACCAATGCTAACATGTAGGCAAGGAACACAAATTAGGGACTGCATCAAAATAATTTTATCAATTGACTGATGACAAGAACTTTACTTGAAGTGAAAAGACATTAAAATCTTAAAAAAAGCAAAGAAATAAAGCACGTGAAGACTTTGTAAAAAGGACCTTTATAAAAATGGCAACTTGTTATTCCTAATGTGCCCTAAGTTAGCCAATCAACAGGACAGTTCATTTGTTTTAAGCCAATGAATCTAAGCAGTGCGATATAGTGGCCAGAGGGTCAGCTCAGAGTCAGGAAGACCTGCATTCATCACACAGGTGACTATGGTCAAGTTAGTCAATTTCAGTTTCCAAGCAAATCTCTAAGACCACAAGTTGCAGTCAAGTTGCTGATCTGCATCAATGGAGGGTGTTTTCATGCCAAGAGTTTCATCATATCCACAAAGTCACAGGTATAGATCATGCCTCTTTTCCACATCTGAGTCATTGAATGCATTCTTTCTTTTAAAATAATTTTTCCAATTAATAAGTATTTATTAATGTATATTTTTTGCTTGGAGAACCAGCTAGCTTTCTTCTACCTTGCATTTAAGAAAATCTGTGAAGCAGGAAGGTACTTTTTGCTTCCTTTGTTTCTGGTCACTATTTGAGGGGGGTGGCTGCTTTAAGAAACAAGGTAGTTTGACCCTGAAGATTTTATGTCTAGTAGCAGGAGCAATCATCAGCCTTAACTTTTTGGACACATCTTGGGCTTGTATACACGGTCCAATTGGGAGACAGATAGTGCTAGTTGAAGAGTTTGCCTGCTCAAGGCAGGGTTGTTTTTCATCCGCTAAGACGATTCTCAACAAAAGGAAATGGTTGGTTAAAATATTCCTCATCTACCTCTTCTCACCTTTTGAATTAACCCAACTCTTCAATTAATGTAAACATTTAAACAGGAAGTAACAGTTTAGCCATATTTACCTCTGGTTTTAACCCAGAAATGGAGGGATTTCCACCCTGAGTTGTGGTAGACAACTCTAGAAAATGAGGCCAATTTATACAGGGATTTTTTTTTTACCAAAGAATCTTATAAAAAAGAAGTAATGAGGTAGGTTTCTATTGGCCTCAGAGGACAGAACCAGGAATAATGGGTAGAAATTGAAAAGATGCAAATTTAGGCTCAATGTCAGGAAAAAAAAAACTTCCTCACAATTCACACTATCCAAAAGTGGAAGGGGCTGCCTAGACAGATGGTGAATTCCCTCTCTTTGGAGGTTTTAAAGTGGAGTTTTGCACGATCATTTATTGGGTATGTTATAGAGTGGGCATTCTTTTTGGGTATTCATTGGACTAGAATAGACCACAGTTGAAATCCCTTCCAATTCAAATTCTGTGCTTTTGTGAATTGAGTGTTTTTTTTGGTTAGCATAAAATGCCTTTTGTTTTGTTGGGAAAATATGGGTGCATATGTGTCTGTGGTGGGGGGAGGGTGAGTGGGAGGATGGTCCAAACTTTAACACTATTATGACTTGTAATTAATTATGTTCAATACAGCCTATCATAAACTGGGCCAGATACTATAGCATTAAGGGGGAAATCAGTAGTGGATTTTCTTAGAAATCTGCTTTTAATCAGGTACCCATAAATAAGATTCATAAATAATAACTAATATTTATATAGCATTTTTAGAGTTTTGCAAAAATATGTACATATCACATAACATCCTATTTGATCCTCACAGTAACTTTGTGAGATAGATGCTATTATCCTCATTTCATAGTTGAGAAACTGAGGCTGAGAGAATTGGGTCATGTAGCTTGTAAATGTCTGAGGCAGGGTTCAAATTCAGGCCTTCCTGCTTCCAAGTCCTATACTTGACCCACTATTCCTCCTAGACAATAATTAATTAATCTTAGACACCAAGAGACAGCGATGCCTCACAAATTGCTACTTGCCATTTTAAGTAAAGGAACTTTTTAGGTTTAACCTACATTAATTTATGGATATATTTGTTTATTACTTTAAATTTCCTTGGCAAAAGTCCCATCTGATGCCTCATCCTGGCATGGAGGTGAACCCTGGGTTCTTGTAGACCATGCCAATGTAACATAAGATTTGACAGTTTCTATACCGAACTGGAAAGGCTTTGAGTATGGGCTGGGTGATGGATCCTGTTTCTGTAGTTTGAGGACTAGTTCAGTTAAGATTGGAGAGGTTCATCACCAAAGCACTGGTTACCAGGTGATAACAACAAACACCAACAACAACAAACAAACAATGACAACTATTATTATTTTGGCCACAGTAGCTCAGAAAGAACATTTCTAAGGCATGGGGGGGGAGGGGGTATGGTCTACACCAATGGAGAGAAAACTCCTACTGATGTGGTCACAGATCTTTTGATATTGTGATATATGTTTCCTAATTTATTCATTCCTCTACTCATAGTCTTATTCCTTTCCTGAAATGTTGTGGGATGAGTTGCATTTTTTTTTTCAAATTGAAAAATTTCAAATGCACCAAGAGAGCGTGCCACTTAAAGTAACTGGGCAATGGTTTCTTTTGTAAAAATTAAAAATGCTTTGGTAAAGTGAAGACTCATTTTTTATTTTTCTGTTTTTTTAAGTTGATTTTCATATAGAGTTTTCTGAAAGTGGGACAGCTTTAATTCTATTGGTAGGAAAGTAGGATTGCTCTTATACAACAGTTAAAAGTACTAAGAAAAAAACCCCAGAAAAGACACATCTTAGTTTACAATGATTACTATGAAATAAGTGACTAATGGATTATTTAGTTGAATACCTACATTCAAAACACCTGAATATTTGAATTATTGTTATTTTATGGCTTTAATTAAGACAGCTATGTCTCATGGAGTAATAGAAAGTTCAATATTACAAATAATTAGAAAACCTCAAAGGCATTTATATTCCTCTGATTTCATCTAATAATGGAAAGAATTTAGGATTTATCCAAATTATATGGAATGGGATTGCCTACCCCAAACCCATGCAGCAATATATATGTGTGTATATTTTAATATCTATAGAATTAGAGTGTTGGGAGATTTGGTCTTCCTCCCTTCCCATTCTCTTTTTGTTAAATCATTAAAAGTAAAGTATCCTGCTTTACATTTATGGATAGTTTTTTATTGAATGTCAATGCAAAACCTTGTCACAAAATTTTAATTAAAAAATCATAATAATATGGCAGAATGCAAGAACCACTTGTTGATCCTCTGTCGACCCAAGAGCCATTTTCTATTCTCTGTTCCCCATCCTCATTAACCAGCTTTTGATTCATACCAGACTTACCCCAAGAGTGGCATCCTACAAATGCTGAAATTAATGCCCTGAAATTACAGTGATGGGTTAGATGACCTCTGAGTTCACTACCGCCTGCTTTTGAGTAGAACTTATGAAAACAACAGGTTATATTGAAAAATTGACAAGATTGAATGCAAATAGTCTTCCTTGTTCTCTTGCTTGTAGTTGAAATGACAAAGGTGAACTGCCCCTGAAGCATCTTGTGGGATCCCAGAATGGTTTCAGTCTTCCTTCAGTGCATTCTTTAATTTACAAAATTCTGTATGTAGATAACCGTCAGCCTAGTAGGAACTCAACAAATATTAATCGAATGAATGGAAATTCCTATTATTTTGACTACCCTTGGGCTTTGTTACCATACTACTCTCAGAGTGAATGCTACGGAACCAGCAAAGCAAACCAACGACAAATATTTACTGAGTTCCTCCTATGTTTGGCTCATAACAAGGTTTTATTGTTTTTTTCCCAAATGAACCATATCAAATGAAGCCCAACCTGCCCCATCTTATTTTGAATTTTGTTTGAGAGAGGCTCCATAGCAATCCAATCCAATAGCTTCAATTCAATTCCATAGACATTTATTCAGCGCTATGAGCAAGGCCCCAATGTGCTGGGCACTATGAGAGTAATAATAGGAATCAAGTGTAATTTTTCTGAAACAATGGATCAATACCGAAGCATGGAGAATTTTGAAAAGTCTAGAGGAAAACCATAAAATGATCAAGGTACTGAAAAAGAGAAAAAGGCCCAGACAGAGCCAGGACTAGTTAAGTAAAGTAGATAGCTAATGTGTAATGAGGGTCATTTGAAAATGTTAGAACTGAAACATATTTTTCAATCTCCCTCCCCACCATTCTACTCTCTAATGCTTATCAGCATTTATTTTGTGATACGTTGAGCTGAATGCTTGATAGAGAAATCTCGCATAGTAGGGGGGTGGTGGTGTGTAATTTTGAAACCTTATATAGGGTATGTAATTTCTTTATCTTAGATCTAGACTCCAGAATAAAGGCTAAAGAAACTGGGATGACTAAACATGGAGAGAGATGGAAGAGTGATTTAATTTTGACCTTTAATAAAATGCACTTAGGGCAATTACAGAAAACTGTCTCACTATTCTTCATCATTTCTCAGGGTAAAATATGGACAAACAGACTTGGGCTGTGGCATGAAGGATTTAGCTTGGGTTTAAGGGCAATTTTCCTGGTTTCAGAATTTGGTAGCAGATGTAGAGTTTTCTTGTTGGGAGTCTTTTTGAAAAAGGATAAGTCTGACTTGGCTTGGCTTGATTTTGGAGTGGTCTTGCCCTGAAATAATAGCGATAGACTAGATGATCTCTGAGGTTACTACAATTTGACCTTTGAGTTGAGCCTATGAAAATAACAGGTTATATCAAAACAGTACACACATAGCAAGAATGATATGCCAAACTTCGAGCAGGTGATTTCTCCTATTCCATGCATGGTTGGCCCTCCTGGGTGTTTGCTGGAGAAATTCATGCACACAGGGCATGCAGACTAAATGAAATACTAACTGCTCCCAATGTTCAGTGAATATATTTTATTCAACACATTCATCCTTTACTTTGTGATTTCTGAAAAATAGGATCTCATGAATATGTCAAAGCTCTCTTTGGCTTAGTCATGAGAAGAGCTGGGCCTTCAATTTCCTTACTTGCTCACAGGCCAGGAATAGGCTTAGAGCATAGCAATTAAAATTCCATCCATTTATGCAGACTTGCAATCACTCATGGCAATTTCTTTGTATTCCCTAACTCTGTTCAGTTTTCTAATTAATCAATCTAGTAGTCTAATCCACTTTTTACTTTCATTAATGAGCAGCTGTTTTGATAAGAGTAACCCAGATATCAAGACGTATACCTGATGGCTCAGTATTGTTCTCTATGAAAATAGTTCCCTACTCAATTGCTATGACAGAACACGTTTTGTCCCTAAAGTAGCAAAATATACTGCCCACCCCCCACCCCCCAACTCCAATGGAGTGGCTATTGAAGAAGTTCAACTTGAAATAAGGAGTAAGTAAAACTGGATCTTTATAGAATTGAGGCTAGTCATTGTACGGCTATTCTACTCATGATGAATAATGTGGTCATTCAATTCAATAGTGAACATAGGACTGGATGGAAATGGCATAAATATACATGCTTGTCTGTAAAAATATAGGCATGCCTACCCGCACTCCTCTGGTTTTTTGATGATTGATGGCCCTGTTCTGTACAGTTACAACCGACATCAGTGGTAGTGAAATGAAAGTGTGAATGTGTAGGGAATATTTTGTGTGTTAGTTGTATTTTATAGCATCTATGCAGGCTGTAGGGTCGATGGCGGGCATACAAAGATTCACAGGTGGACAGATGCATATATCGATGGGTAGATCAAGGGGGATAGATTTGTGGCTCTCATTTTTTCTCCCTAAGCATCTAGCTGCCGCCTTATTACATTTCTTATTGCAGACTCCATTTCAATTTTGATATGAGTCTTCTTTCCCCATCCAACTGTTTTCAACACTGAGAAGATGAGGTGTAAAGCAAGCAAACACATGAGGGCTTTCTGCCTGAACCGGAGAGCAAAATCAAGGCTCTGGGACATTACCCGAGGAAGCTCTTGCATAGAGATGGGGCTAAGCTAAAGGAAGAACATGTGGGAGAAGGGAAGCAACCAGAGGAATAAGACATAGGAGGTTGCCTGGGCTAGGTTCCAGTGGTGACTTGGTAATACAACGGAAAGAGCTTTGGCTATAGAGTCAGAGACTAGGGCTCTGCCTACTGCTTCTCACCTCTGTGACCTTTGGTGAATCACTTCAGCACCCTGGCCCTCAGTTTACTTATGTGAAAAATGAAAAGGATTAAGCTAATTGGTTTCTAAGGTCCTCTCTACTTCTAAATCTATAATCTTGAATGAGAGAAGGTGGTTGGGTGAATTAATGAGTGGTAATCAAGGGGGATCCAAAGCATGGAGTTTCTGAGGGGCAGCTAGGCAGAGAGAGCAGTGGACTTGGAAAGTCAGGAAGACCTGAGTTCAAATCCAGCCTCAGACCCTTATTAGCTATGTGACCATAGGCATGCCATTTAACCTCTGTCTGTCTCAGTTTCCTCATCTGTAAAATGGCGACAATAGCACCTTCCTTCCAGGGTTGTTGAGCGGATTAAATGAGATAATATTTATAAAGTACTTTACAAGCATTAAAGTGCTATATAAATTCCAGCTAACATTGTTTCTCCTGTAACCTTTGGAAGAAAGCTGCCGTTCATGGAAGAATTAGTCAATAATCTAAATAATGATTTTCCCAATAGATCCAACAAAATAGAAACTGTGAGGGATTGGATATTCTGAGGGGTAAAAGCCAACAAACAACGCACTTTCACATTGAACATTTCCTGAACTATGTAGACAGAGGTAATCAAACCCTACCAATGAGGCCCAACGGAATGGGGTGAAAGCACAAGAAGGGAATGCTTGTGTATAGTTTTATGGCATACAGAGAGAGTGAGCATTGATCTACGAACCCCAAAATATATGGACACTGTATGGCATAGAGCATAGAAGCTCAGGAAGGGGTCAGGATATATTGAGTTCAAGACCTGTCTGGAACATACGCTAGCTTTGTGACTGTAGGGAAGTAACCTAACCTCTGAGTGCCTCAGGTAAGTCTCTAAGACTCTAAATTACAAACAAGATGTTGACCCAAATTAGTGGAGGGTGTTTCCACATGGGGAGTTCCACTGATTAAGTCATATGTCTGAGTAATCACCCTTCCCTCTGCATGTCCCCCCACCCCATTCAGCTATTAATTTATTTTGGGAGCTCATGTGTGTGTGCATGCGTGCGTGTGTGTGTGCCTGCCTGTTTTAGTACAGACGTATGATTTTGTAGGATCGCTGATTTAGAGCTAGAAGGAACCTTATGGGCCATAGAGTCCAGTTCCTTAATTATACAGAAGAGGAAAATGAGACTGAGGAAAGCTAAAAGAATTGCTTTGGGTCACACAGCAAGGAAGTGTCTGAGAGTAGATTCAAACTTAAGTCTTCCTCCAGTGGTGGGATTCAAATGAATTAACAACCGGTTCTCCACAAACTGAGCCGAGGTGCAGCCCCCACTGCTGACTTGGCAGGCACAGACCCCGCCCCCATTAACAACAGATTCCCTGAACTCAACCTAAAATTAGGTACCGATTCTACCGACCCGGTGTAAACAGGCTGAATCCCACCACTGTCTTCCTCAGTTCTCTTTCCACTAGGCCACCCGGCTGCCTTATTGGTGCGGAAACTCCCAGCCTTTCAGCAATGTAGGTTAGTAAATGTTCTGCAATTTATGGTCATAGAGAATTGCCAAGAGGTATTGAGAGATTACGTGATTTTTCCCATGGTCACAGAATATACTCCAGGAAGGAACTAAGTCTAGGTTTTACTGACTTTGATGGTGGTTCTCAGTTTACTACAGTTTGTTAACTCTCATTAGATGAAAACTATTTATGGGGAATTGTGACCCTGAGTCTTTAGAGAATGTATCCCTCTTAGACTGGAAAACAGAAACTCCTTGGTGGAGTTGAAGTCCCCATCTTTTTAAGCCATCTGCTGTATTTTACTATCCCATACCTTGTAAAGGCATGTATACAAAGGAAG
Source organism: Phalanger gymnotis (assembly GCA_028646595.1). NCBI lineage: Eukaryota > Metazoa > Chordata > Mammalia > Diprotodontia > Phalangeridae > Phalanger > Phalanger gymnotis. Next base: position 394,196,522 of record CM053622.1, on the reverse strand, counting down.
GTGAGGATGGCAGGATGTAGGCATCTGAAAGTTAGCTAATATGTAAGGCCTCGTCTACTAGTCTGTGGTTTTTATTTTATTCCTTGTCTTTGTAGTAGGATTCCCTATTTAGGAGTGTGATTGTGTGTGTGTGTGTGTGTGTGTGTGTGTAATAGTTTGTCAGGAGCCATCTGTCAATGATAGGTTGGATTCTCAGCAGTTACTATGGAGTACTGATTGATTTGGGATTCTTGGCCCTCCTCTCCTCTTTCTTAACAGCAGGCCTTGTATACTGTCTCTGTGATCATGCACATGCATCTCCATACCTGCCGATATTAAAATAATTGATGATACCAGTGACACAACACAATGAAGACCAATGGGTATGCAATTCCCCAGTTGTGTGACATGACATATATCACATGATATATATCAACAGAGAGGCTCAGTGGGAAGAATAAAGAATATTGGGGCACCCTGAATTCAGATTTTTTTATTTCTTTTGTTGCAATTACAATTCTGAAGAAATTAAACACTTAATTTTTCTTGTTTGCCAATTGTTTTTTTTTGGGGGGGGGTGGAGGGCAGAGGGTCAGCTTTCCTCTCTGCTCCTATATAGAGATGCAGAATCGCACAAGGGATAAATTAGAGATGGAGAGTACTGAATGAAATATGATGGATTGCCTGTGTGACATTGAGAAAACCCATGTGACAAGAGCCTCATCACAATCAGCTCTGAAAACAGCATGGAAAAATGGTCATATGTAGCCCTTGGCAATCTAGTTCCCTTACAAGCAGGGTACATGCCAGCAGTATACCTGCAGGCTGCTCTTATGGTGGAAAATGAAGTGGCATGCATGACCTTTAACCAAATACCGATCTGAAACAAGCCCTCCATTTGGCCCAGCGAAGAGTAACTCAGAGGTCAGAAAGAAACCTGTAGAGTGGCAGACCTCAACACTATTTTCTCAAGCATCTCTGCACAGCCTAGCCCTAACCTTCATTTATCTCCTGATACTACATCTCTGTGATAGGGCTATTGACTTTTCTGGGCACCAGGGCCATCTATCGTCACACTGAAAGGATTTTCAAAAACATTATGTGCCCAAAGAGCTCTTCTCTCAGGATGGTAATCCATTCCATACAGCCAAACTCTTTCAAACTAGGTAGGGATCTGATGTTACTGGAAAAGTGTTACAGGGAACGATCACAGCTCAAATATCTTTTTTTCTTTTCATGATGATAATGATGGCAAGAGCATTAGAATGACAGGGGTATAGTTTATATAGTCTTGCTGTTTTAGGCATAAAGCTAATTGATTTAGCAGTCATATAGTCTACTTGCATGCTGGAGTGATAGGAGGAGAACTTTCCTTTTCATTCCCCTCTCCAAAATGTCGGTTTGGGTCTTACAGCTATGTAGCCTGAGGAACCTCATGGGTTCCAAGCTGTCACTGCACATGCAGACTGGCTATTCTGGCTTCTCAGTCCAGTTTGTAGGAGCATTTGGGGGCACCTACAGGGTGGCGCAGTCTTTATGAAATACAAAAGCGGTCCTCTCCACTAAGCGAGTCTAACGGTTTCTAAAACCTTTTCCCATTTCAAGAGTCTGTACAAGCCTAAATTGGATGTTGGTTCCAGGGAAGAAGGTTGCTCAAGGCAATCCTTCCCTTGTCCAACCCTAATTCCACTGAATGATGCTTTCCAACAAGGCCAGACTGAAAGTTGGTACCCCTCCTCAAATAGGTACTAAACAGATTCTAGAGCTATCCCTGAAATGATACATATTTATACGTATATAGATTTCTTCTTTCTTCATGTGTGTATAAGCGTATATTAATATATGTATGGAAAGAGAGGTGCAATACATAGACACTGGTGGTTTGTATATGTATATATGTATACATATAGCTGACTTTCTAGCTCATGTTGTTGTAGCATTATGTACCTCCGACCAGCGAGGAGTACGACCTGTCAGTGGCAAGTAGAGAAAAGCCACAAAATGACTGCCCTTGTCTCTTCTGTGTGGCTGTGACAGTCAGTGACAGAGGCAGCAGCACATGAAGTGAACTTGGAATCCATCCCTCCTTAAGCCAAGGAGATAAGCTTTACAAAAATATAGGGCTATGTGCTAGCTGCCTCTTCTCAGGGGGCCTAGAGGACCCAGGCTGAGAGAGGATAGGGATTGGGGACCATCCGTTGCTGTCTTAATTATTTATTTAAGAAATGGCTTTTCCAGCTATATGGAGATGGGGCACATGATAATTCTGTCCTCCAGGAGGACACTGACTACCAGGAATCCAAAGTACAGGCCAAACATGGTAAATCCCAGGATTTTGTTCATCCTCCATTTGCAGAGAGCGATGGAGATGATGACGAAGAGTAGCATGATGAAGAGGAGAACGATGGCACAGAAGAGACCATTGCTGCTGACTGTCACTGGTTTGAATCTGTGAATAGCGGAATATAAGAGCCAGGGCAGTGGGAGTCTGTGAGGAAAGAGAATCAGAGACAAGAAGGTAGGGAAGGAGAGAGGCAAGTACTGATCAAATATGTCTTAAAAGGTACTTAAAAGAAAGGAAGACTCTCATGAGCTCATTGGAAGGGTTTGTCTTTTTTGCTTTACCATGCTAGAACTGAGTCAGAAGTCAGGGAGGGAAATGGCTTTGTTCCTTTTTGATTGGAGGACAATTTTTTTTGTGTGGGGGATCCAAAGGAAATAAAAATTCTATAGATAAGCAATGAATTTATTCTCCATCACAGCATAAAGTGATTTATAAATTTCATTTGAACTTAGCAATATTTTCTAAATTTAAATTTTGATATGATTGTAGAAATGCAAAGAGATGATGTCATAATGAACAAGCCTTTATGAATACTTACTTCCAAGTTTTTGACTGGAGTAGTGCTTGGGAGAGATAGAAACTTGCTTAAGAAAACATTGGACCAGTCCTGTCCTCACAGAAGCTATTTGAGACAGGGAGTGAATCCAGTGAGAAGTAAATTTCTCAACATGGTAGGAAGCTGAGGCAGCATTGCAGTCCAAGCTGGCCAGCTAAGCACCATCAAAGCGGAAGGAGTTGAGTGAGTGATGGGTGAAAGGAGAAAATACTGGAGAGGCATTAGGGCATAGTAGAAAGAGTTCTGGACTTGAAATCAAGAGACCCAGCTTTAAGTCTTGTCTCCGGTCTTTACTAGCTTATAATCACGGGCAAATCACTTACCATAGTGTCCTTGTCTGTAAAAAAGAGAGATACTAATACTTGCACTGCCTACTTCACAGTGTTGTGAAGAAAGACCTTCTAGATCAGGCTGGGGAACCTACGGCTTCGAGGCTGCAGGTTCTCCACCTATTCTAGACCTTGGTGCATTATATGAATGACTTATTATTGGTAATATTTAAGTAATGAACCATCTTCAAAGTAGCGTCTTTCATCCATTCATCTATCCATCCAAACATTGATTAAATACCTACTACACATAAATTAAACTGCTTCAATAATCGAAGGGGATAAAAAGATTGAAATAATGGTCACCATCCACCATCTGATCATCTGAAAATCTGAGTTTAAATGCAGCCTCAGCTGTGTGACCCTGGAAAAGTCATCTAACCTCTGATTGCCTGACAAAATGAATCCATTGGAGAAGAAAATGGCAAACCATTCCAGTATCTTTGCCAAGAAAACCCCAAATGGGGTCACAAAGGGATGGACATGACTAAAATGACTGAACAATGTCAGCTGATAGCTGCTGTAAAAATATAAAAAATTTATTCTGATGATGAAAGCTAATAGAAGTTTAACAGTGAGGTGGATTCTAGTGAAGAAATACACAGTGGAGGTAAATAGTAAGCAAAGGCTGATTCGATTCCTGGTGGGCCTCAGGGATATTCTATTAAATCAGAACAGCTTGGAGAACTGGGTAGAGTACTTATCCTGAACTGCATATCCTAATGAGTTATTTGAACCTATATGACAGCCGTGAAACTTAGCCAAGGTCTCCAAGGGACCATTTGAGCTGAGGCTGACTTAGACCAGGGCCTCATTTCCTGAGGATCCTATAGATTCTAGAAGATTTCTTCCTCCTCTCCACCACTGCCCAAATGCAAGGCAACTTCAGCATTTCTTTGGGAGATGATAGAACTGAACAGATGTATGTGGATAGAACATTATTCAGTATGACATCTGCCAACTCATACTTGACTCTAAGTTAGACCCTGGGATTCTTCTCAGTGTTGCAGGAGTTTCAAGGCATAACACAATTTAAAATTTGGAAAGGACTTCAATGACCATCTAGTCCAACTCATTGATGAAAGGAGCCCCCACACCTGACAAGTGGTCATCTAGGTGGGCCATTCCATTTTTGGATTGTCTAAATGTTAGGAAATTTTTTGCAGACGTTAACCCCCGATTGGCCTCTTTACAACTTCTGCCTGTTGCTCCTGGTTAGGTACCATAGAGCCAAACAGAACAGATCTAATTCCCCCCTCCAATGTCAGCCTTTCAAACACTTAAAGACAGTGATCATGTTCCCTGTGAGTCTTCTCTAGGCTTCGTACACCATCTTGGACGCCCTCCTCTGGAAACTCTCCAGCTTATCAACATCCATCTTAAAGTGTGGTGGCCAGAAATGAGCAGAATATTCCAGATGAGGTCTGATGAGGATAGTGTATAATGGGACTGCTATGGCACCTCCCTGTTGCTGGCAGCCATGCCCTTCTTCATGTAGCCCAAAACCACATCAGCTTTTCTGACTGACCCATAACACTGCTGAATCATACTGAGTTTTCCACTAAAACCCTCAGAATTTTTTTTAGCACATTTGCTGTCTATCCCTGTTTTATACTGTGAAAACGACCTTTTTTTTTTTGCACTTAAGTTCAAGGCTGTCCAGTGCGCTAGCCTGGAGGTATCGAATTCATACCCTGCTGCCACAAAGGGGTCCCCAAAACCCCAGGGCTAAGCCAGATTAAAATGTAAGTGAGAATACTTAACCAAAATAAATATAAATACAACATAACATAGATAATGTTAATTTGTGGTTTTCTAAGTCCACGTATGGCCTGCATATCCATTTGAGTTTGTCTTACTACTTCTCTGTCCTGTCAAGATCCTCCTGGATCCTGACTTGTCATCATCTATGTTACCTATCCCTCCTGACTCTGAGTCACCTGCACATTTGATGACCCTGCCATTTGTGCTTTATCCAAGTCATTGATAAAGCATATTAAATTGTACAGGGCCAAGCTAAAGTCCCTGGGTACTCTGTTAGAGACTTGCTATTGACATCAAATAATTAATGACTACTCTTTGAGTCTGGCCACCAATAAGGTCTGAATCTTTCTGATTTGTTATCACCTAATCCATATTTCTCCATCTTCTCTGCAAGATGAGTATGAGATGCTTTATCAAAAGTTTTGCTAAAATCTAGGTAAATTATATCCATGTAATTCCCAGCCATCTCCTAGTTTACTAAACCTATGAAAAAATGAAATTACATTAGGCTGGAATGACCTGATCTTACTGAAGCCATGATTGCTTTTTGTAATCATTGGTTCTCTGTCTAGATATTTGCCAAACCTCTTTAATGATCTACTCTAGAATTTTCCTAGCAATCTAAATCAATTGAACTATACTTTTCAGATTCTAGTCTCCTTCCTTTTTTTTTTTTTGGAAAACTGGGACATTTGCCCTTCTCCAATCCTGTGGTACCTCACCCATTTTTCATGATCTTTCAAATATCATTGACCGTGGCTGAGTAATCACATCTCCCATTTCTCTCAGGATCCAGTGTTTTTCATCTGGGCCAGGCGACTTGAATTCATTAGGAGCAATGGGGTGCTCGTTTAAACTATCTGCTTATTTATCTTGGGTACCAACTACCTGTCAGTCATTTTGATTCTGTCATTTCTAGTTTAGAAGTTATTTTTCTTTACATAGAAAACAAAAAAAACCCAATAATTGAACAATGCTGCTTCCTCTTTGTTGTAAGTTATCACCATCCCATCCACCCTAAATAAAGGTCTTATCCCTTTTTTGAGGCTCTGTTTTCTCCCAAAATAGCTAAAATTTCCCTTTTTAATGTTTTTACCAGCTCCAGTGCATTCTGAGCTTCAGCATTCCTGACAACATTTTAATATAACAAAGTTTTTTCAGTTGTGTCTGACTTTGGGCCTTGGTTTCTGGGAGAAATTGTTCTGTTATTTTAGTTGTGTAAAGACATTAATTATTTAGTTGTATATCAAGTATTTAGTTAGTATATATTTATTTGTGCAAAGATATTAAAGTGCTTTGCCATTTACTTCTCCAGCTCATTTTATAGATGAGGAAACTGAGGCAAATAGCATTAAGTGACTTGCCTGGGGTCACACAGCTTTTAAGTGTCTGAGTCTAGATTTTAACTCAGGTCTTCCTTATGCTAGGCCTGGTGCTCTATACACTGTCCCACCTAGATCCCTGTTATATATAACAATGCTCTTATGTCTATCTTCTGTTACATGGTCTTGATTCCACCTTCTATAAGTTTCTTTTTTTAAAGTTGGTTTATGAATTCCTTGGATGGAATTACTTCCATCAGACGAATCGCATTTCCCTCTTCCTTGCTGGAGTTGTTTCCCTTTGTGTCTTTACATTTTCATTTCTGAGCGTCTCTCATCCCCATGGCCTGGAGTTTTAGTCCTCAAGCATTTTAGTCCATGGAATTCTACCTATTTTTCCTCTGAATCCTTTGAAATTTGTTTTCCCCAAATCTAAGATGAATGCCCAAGTTCCCTCTCCTTTCTCACAAATAGTAGCATGGAGCCAGTCACTTCCCCCTAAGGCGGAGATCGTATCTTTTCTACCTTAGAAACCAATTGTTCCCTGTTAGTAAGAATCAGATACAGGATAGAATTTCTTCTTGTTAGTTCTTCTACCTTTTGAAGGATGAAATTATCACTAAAGCAAATAAAAAGGTAGCAGCTATTCTGATTTTGGCAGAGAGAGAGAGAGTAACTGTCTGGATAATTGAAGTACCCTATGACTATTGTACCATGCCCCTGCACCAGGTTTACGATTTGTTTCACAAACTCTTCATCTGTTTCCTCTCTGTGTGTATAGCATGCTCCAATGGCAATATCATCTCTATTTCTTCCTCTCTTTGACCTTTAACCAAACACTCTCAATCCTATTTCTTCCTCTAGTTCCTGGATTACCTCATACAAATACACTTTCTTATAAATATACAATGCCATACTACCTCTCTGTTTAGTGAGTGTACTTATCTATCTACCTTTTTATTTTTGAATAAGGTACACACATCCAAAGCCATAGTACAGTAATGGATTTCATCTTATCAAAGTTCAGTGACACCTACGAGGTCAAATTTGCCTTAGGACTTTTCTCTTGGATGTTGCCTAATTTTGGGGAATTTATGTGTAGATGTTTGAGGCCGTGGGTTTTACTACTGACTCCTTTAAAAAACGTCTCCTGTGGATCCCAGGTTAACTCACCTGCTAGTTTTCTTCTTCCTTCTTTGAAATTACTTTCTATAGCATCTAACTTGGGGTATATAGCCAGTCTTCCCTCCTCTATCCTTTCTAATTTGAGGGCCTTTTATTTAGATTTGCAAGATATCTGACAAATATAATTTTAGCAGGAAATCTACATTTTTTCCTTGCCTTTTAAAAAAATTATGTCTATTTACCTCAAAAAGGATTTAAACTGGTTATTTCTTGCTGTCACATTCATACTCTTGACTAATTAACTCTAGTTAATTAAGTTGAAATGCATTAGGGTAAGACTTCATGGTGTCTGTCACCAGCTTATTTTGGCACACACGCGCACACACACACACACACACACACACACAGACACACACACACACACACACACACTTTCTTTTGGGACCGTGAAGGAAATAGTTCATGTTTTCGGTTACAGAAAATAGATCTGAAACAAGGTCACTAGGCAATATTAAGAATAAGACAAGCAATGGATAGCAAAACATTTTGTGGTTATAGAAACCCTACCTCCCCACATCTACCAGATAGTATGTTTATTAAGAGTGATACCAAACAAGGCAGGACCTCAGCAAATGAAAAGTAATTTGACATGTTAATCTAGGTTGCATGGTGGAAAGAGTTGATAGAATTCTGGACCTGCAGTCAGGAAGGCCCAAGTTCAAATCTGGCCTCAGACATTTACTAGTAGCGTGATTTGGGGCAAGTCACTTAATATCTTTCAGCCTCAGTCTCCTCCTCTGTAAAATGGGGATAATATCAGCACCTACCTTACAAGGCTGTTACAAGGATTAAATAAGATGATGTGTGTAAAGTGCTTTTCAAACCTCAGAGTGCTATGTAAATGGTAGTTATCATCATCTTCATTGTTATCATTAATGGTTATGATTATACGTGGGACAATGGGATTTAGACATGTTGACACAAGCTTTATGCTATCTAGATGGGATGGTGGCAGTTTGGGACGGTAACAGGGAAGGAAAAGGGATTGGCGATGGGCTAAGTTCCTTCCTTAATTTATTCACTCATATTGAACAATTTCTTATTATTGGTAAGTCACTATGTTAGGTGCTGGGGTGGGGGAGGAGGGAGGCAGGGTGGGGTGGCGGAGGATTAAAAGAAGCTTTAGAAATGTTACCAGCTCTCAGGGAGTCACATGTGGGGCGAATAAGACTTGTTAACAAGAAAAGATAATTAACGTTAGGATACATTAAGGGCCAAAGGAGTCGACAGGAAATAAATGGTGAAAGGAAGACAGGATCACAGGATCTGGCATCTGAAGGAAGCTTAGAATGTAGAACACAGAATATTAGACTTGGAAGGGACCACAGAACTCATCTGGTCTAATTGCTCATTTTACAAAGGAGGAAAATGAGGCCTGGAATGCTTAAGTGACTTACTTGCCCAAGGTCACACATTTAACAGAGCTGGGATTCAATACCAGGTCCTCTGACTATGAATTCAATGTTTTTTTCCAATTACACTAGCATGATAGTTGTTGGCGTCTGGGAAAAAAACTGGGTAAAGACTCAAAACGTTAAGGGACATTGAATAAAATGGTCCAAGAAAGTCTTATTTACTTAGATTTCTGTTCTGGGCTATGTTTCTAGAAAGGGAAAGTACAATTTAGGAAAATTTTGTGGGAAGACCCCAGGAATCTGACTTTAGGCAGTTGCTGGGAGGCAGTTTTGATAGGTAACTAAGGCCATAGGTAGCATTTTTGTACATTTTATTTTGCATATTGTCTCCTCCCTTAGAGTGAACTCCTTGAGAGCAGAGACTGTCTTTTAACCTTTCTTTGTATCCCCAGTGCAGAGCACAGTGTCTGCCCTATAGTAGATCCTTGTTTATTGATAAATGCTTGTATATTGACTGACTAGGGCCAAGAGATTATTTTCTCAGTAATCATAAAGGCTGGTCAAAAATTCTATGGTTTGCAGTGGAAATGGAAGCTAAACTATGAAATGAAAATGGAGAGGAATTCAAAAGCTTGTTTTGTATGTCAAACCGTGACAAGCTAAAAATGAGTAGTGGAACTTAAGACCTGTATGGGAACAGTTTGCCCTGTGAGAGCCTTCCTTACCCCGACATGGTACTTTTGCACCTTTATCGGAATTCTGTATGGACTCTATTATAGAAGATGTGGTAGGAGAAGAGAAACATAAGAAAAATGAAGGAAAATGGATGTAATTCCAGGGTTTTGGCATTTAGAAGAGAATTTAGCACTATCATAATGATAGCACTTTAACTTCTGATAAGAAAAATTAGATAATAAAGAGAATCATTCTTTTCCATCTGGCCCCTCCCTAGAAAAGATTTATAATGACAACGACAGGTCACACAAATGGGACATGACCTATAATTTTTCTGATTTTTGAGAGTCTTGGAACATTTCCATGAGGATATTTACATAAATGGCAGCTTCAAATCATGCCAGCATTTAAAAAAAATTTTTTTTTTGCTGAGAGTAAATGGATGCTTGTGTTGGATTCAGATCTTGGTCTTTTTGTGATCCAAATTCTAACTAGTGTCAAAGGGAATTTTCTCTGGGGTCAGGGTGAAACGATGTAATATTAATTAAGGTGGGATTTTTTTTTTTTTACTGTTTTCTCTTTTAGAATGCTAAAGTAATCAAGTGCCTTTGATTGAGTCTTACTAGGTGCAAAGCCCCAGGCCCACACCCTTTTGAGGATTAGAAGTGAAGCCTTTGGGCCCTAAGAAGGGTATATAAAGTCAGAGGTTAGCATTTTGTTTGGGGCTCTCACTCACTGGAAGAGTGTTGGTGTAAAGACTCTGGGAAGCCGCTGGAGTCCCCTGGCTTTGAAGAAAACCCAGACGTTGGTGTTTATTTCTCTGGTAACTGTTGGTGTATTGCTTGGAGAGACAGCTAGAAGCCTGTCTGCTGATTTGTGTTTATTTGCTCTGTTTATGTTGTCTCTGTTTTTATTTGCTCTGAAGTTTGGGGTGCTGGCTTTTCCCCCTGAACTAAGTGAATGATATATGTATGTTTGATTAAAGTGAGATTGTTAACCCCTTAAAGTTGCTTTCCTTAGAAAAGCAGATCAAAGAACCTGTGCTGGTAGCCCTTCCGTGTGCTGGTGTTATTGGCCTTACACAGCCACAGTAGCGGCAAGCCACATTGTTGTTACAATGAGTATAGTGAATTTGCAAAAATATTTCAAGTAGACTTGAGTCCTTATTGTTCTGCAACATACAAACAGTTTAGGAGTTGTAACTTTTTTGAGGAAGTGAAATTTCCCCAAAGATTTCCTTAAATATTTGAACCACATGAGGACTCTGGTACCCTGTTTATCTAAGAGGACTGAAAGCAGAAAATGTCAGCTGTGAAGACTCTTTGCTTTTAGCTAACATTTTAAATTTTCGACTAGCTAGCCTCATGTTTGGAGATTGCTGTTTTATCTGTGAATGCATCTATGTGGAAAAAGTCAGAATGAAGCAAAACTATTCCTCTATGAATTCAACAGCACAAGTCTACTTACCCCACCGTGATGTCAAAGATATTGCTCCCAACAGAGCTGGACACTGCCATATCCCCAAGTCCTTTCCGGGCCACTATGACACTGGTAATGAGGTCAGGGATAGAAGTCCCAGCAGCCAAGATGGTGAGGCCCATAATTTCTTCACTAATACCAATTGTTTCTCCAACCTAAATGTGATAATAATAATAATAGTAGTAACAGTTTACATTTGAATAATGCTTTATGGTTTACCTCCCCATTGCCAGTACTAGGCAGAGAAGAAAGGCCAACTTTGCCCTTAGTCTGAAACTGAGTAAGAAGAAGGAAAGTTTTGTGGAAAGCTTGATTTCCATGACATAACTTAATGAGCTATAACTAATAACTCAAAACCCATCATTTTAAATATAATCTTCCTGAGATTAGGGATGTATATCAAACATCCGTAATGTTTATAAGGGCAATGGAGAGACAAGTGGTGGGTTTGGGCAGGTTGTAACATATTACAAATAAGCGATTACTAAAGAAAAACAGTATAAATGATGTAATTGAAAACATGTACGAAAGACAGTGATGGACTGGTCATGTGTCGAGACTGACAGACAGCTTGTGTGATCCATTGGCATTCTAGTGATCCCAGGAGAAAATGAGAAAAATTCCCATCAAATCAGGTAGTGAACTTATGAAGGAACTTGGACAAAAGGCACAAGGGATGGAAAAGAACAGAAGAGTTGAAATTTCTGTCATATGAGAGAATGATCTGTAATGAAATGTTTAATAACTGACTCTCCACCTCCACATTCCCAGCAAAAAATACCCACAACACACTTTTAAATGTAATCTGCCCTATTGACATTTTCTCCATCTCTTTCTGAAGTTTAGACAATAGACAACAACAATAAAAAACCCAATAGTGTTTTCTGAATTCTGAAGTGTAAATGCTCACACTGAAAATTTAACAATTAGCTATCCTGAGCTAGCATGAATTGGCTCCAGCACACTCTTGGAATACTCCCATTGATTAGATCACAGATCCATTTGAATATTGATCATTTTATGGTTTATGATGCATATATTGCAAAGCAAAATATATGGCATCTCATTTGGTCCTCACAACAACTCTGTGAAGTAGTCTGTGTAACTATTACTACCCCAGTTTTACAAGTGAAAACATAGATCTGCCCACCAAATTACATGAGAACTGAGAATAATCTCAATTAAGGTAGGACTACAAGTGAAATGCGTTTGAGGATATTTATATTTATGTTTGTGTTCATACTGAGGTGTGGAAAGAGACTTTCTGGTTCAGGCTTCTTGTTGCTGCTATGATAAGAGAGAGACTGCGGTGCAGAAGAAGCTCTGGCTCAGACTTTTCTGCCACCACTAAGATAAGAAGAAGACATTGCCTCAGTCTTTATTTTGAGCTTCTAGACATCGGAAGCTTGAAGGTCACAACATCTGCAGAATCAAGGCTGGGAAAGAAGCCAGAGCCTTTATGTTGACTAGCTGGCTATCTTTTGCCTTCTGTTACTTGTTTCCAGACATTTATACCCTCATCTTCCCCTCCTGCTTTCTTTAAATTTCCATTTTTCTATGCTGCTTAAATATTCACATTCTATATATGGCTGTTGAAGCTGATGCTTTGGACTCCCCCTCCCGTCCACCAGATGAACCTGTGCTCTGAGCATGATAAAACTCTGCAGATAACTATCTCTGCATCATTGATTTGGCGATTGACAGCAGTACTTAATCAATGGACCCTTGGCTAATTTTCATCTCCAAGGAGACAGTAAGATTTGGAAATGTGCACAAAAGCTCTGTGCTACCTAGATGTGCTGGTAGTGGGCAAGAAAGATGATTAGAGTTATATCTGAAAGACACCTTAGAGATCATTTAAACTACATTGTACATTTTTTTAATAGTCAAAGAAACTGAGAAAATTTAAATGACTTGGGCAGAGATAGGGAGTGGTGAGATAGCAAGGTTTTGAACCTAGGTCCTTTCATTCTAAATCATTGCTTTCCCCTCTATATCACGAAAGAATCTCAGAGAGATTATCTCTAAAATGATGGGCTTTGAGTTATTAGTTATAACTCATTAGGTGGATCTATAAGATTGTCCTTTTCAAATGGATTTGCCCAAGTTTACATAGCTGGTGGATGGCAGAGCCAGGATTCAAATCCATGTACTTTGAGGCCGAATCTTTGCTTGTCCACTCCTTGAGAGTGGGGATTACTGTGGTTGTTGCTTAAAACTTTCTTTGTATCCCTAGTGCTTAGCTCAGTGCCTGGCACATAGTAGGTGCTTAATAAATACTTGTTGATTTGACTTGACAAGCAAGAGCATATAAAGCTACACACATTTCATATCGTGAGCCATTTGAGAAGACAATCTTATTTAGATATGTGCAGTTTCTTTGGTGTAGGGAACTCCCAGGAGAGGCAATTCCTTCTATCAAGCAGGCCAGCACCTCCTAAGAAACTTAGAGCTTTAGGGGACTTGTCTGGAGCACTGAGAGGTTTAGTGACCTGCTTATGGTCACACAGTTAGTATGTGATAGAGGCAGGATTTGAACTCAGGTCCTCCTGGCTTTGAGGCCAGCTCTCAGACGCAATAGATTGGGAGAATCCAAATGTTTGAAAGTTTTCAAGCAAAAAAGAGGTGTTACTGAGATTAATACAATCTCTCCTCCAGTGTTCCATAATACAAAGCAGAGAAAGAGGTTTCAGAATCTCAGAATTGGAAGTAACCTCAGAGGTGGTCTCTTCTAAAGCCTGGACAAGAAGTTCTTCTATTATCCCCTTAAAGTAGTCATTACAAATTCCAGATTAAGGGGCAATATGCCATTTCCTGATACAACCCATTCCATTTTTGGATAGCTCTTGCTCCGAGGTTCTTTACAGATAATCTAAATCTGTCTCTTTGAGACAAGCAATGCAAATATAATACTAGTCTGAAACTTGCAGTAACATTAATAAAAGTTCTGTGGAAAGCTTCCTCTTATGATATCAACTGCCAAAGCTGAGGGGTGTACCTCAAACATTACTAATTTCTTTGAATAGTTCCTTATAAAGCAATCTTCCATGAATTTACCTAACCCTTTCTTGATTTTTCAAATGTGTGTGTGTGTGTGTGTGTGTGTGTGACAATTCATCTGGAAATTTTTTTTTGGAATTGAAATAATATTTTATTTCTTCCTCAAGCACATGTAAAGACATTTTTTAACATTAATTATTTTTTAAAAAATTGAGTTCCAAATTTTCTGTCTCTTTTCCTTCACCTCTCCCTTCCCTGAGACGGTAAGCAATTTGGTATAGGTTATACCTGTTCAATCATGCAAAATATATTACCATATTAGTCATGTTGTGAAAGAAGACATAGACCCAAAGGAAAAAATGCAAAAAATCCAGAAAATGAAAAATAGTATGCTTCAATTGGCATTCAGACTCTATCAGTTCTTTCTCTGGAGGCGGATAGCATTTTTCATCATGAACCCTTTGGAATTGTCTTGGATCATTGTATTGCTAAGTCATTCTCATCACTTCATATAAGTCTTTCTAGGTGTTTTGAATTTTCAGATATCTTCAGCCTACACTCATATAAATACTTCAGCTTTTCCTCTCCAGGCTGCTGAACTTCCTCTACCATGCCCCCTCTCCTTATCATGAAGGCTCACTCCAGCCCTAAAATTCACATGTTAGAAGTACCGTCTGCCCCTTCAGTGAATAGTTCCACCTAGAATTTCCATCTAAGGAGGGTGAACTTATCTCATTCCTCCCCAGGCTGTTGCACAGTGATAAGAAGTTAGCTTGAATCCCCAAATCATATCCTTTAGGCTAACAACATTTAAGGGAGCAGATACTTCTAGCCCAGTATCCCTTCTCTCTGAGGAGAACAGAGTGGGAGCCTTCCTGCTTTTTATCCTGTAAGGGAATAAAGTCTTCCTTGGAGAAGGATGGGTAGAAAAGAAGCTAGAGATACCTATTTTGCCTTCCTTTGAACCACACAATGATATTCCCATGTCATGGGGAACAGAGCAGCCCTTGATATATTATCTATACAATGACAGATTTGTTTTATCTAAGATTCTTGATCATTTTAGCCATTTTCACATGTAGATGAAAAATCTACATTATATTTTCTTGAGGTGTAGTGACTATCACTGCATGAAATATTTCAGGTGAAGAGAGTAATTTATAACTCATGTTTTCAAGGTGTTCTACAAAGCTTTTTCTTCACAACCACCCCAAGAAGTAAGTAGATAAATGCAGTTTTTATAGAAGGGCAAAATAAAACTTTCTATTGTTTTCAGTATTTTACTTAATGATTACCAGTATTTTATGGGCTGTTTTTGACTGAAACAGCACATTAGCACAACATCATCAAGGAAGAGATAATAATCATGGATAGATCCATTTCATGAATCATTATCTAATAGCTTAGAACCCATCCTTAAAACACTTTGGACTGTTAATCTTTATTTGCATTCCTTTAACTTCTGGCATTAAAATTAATTTACCATTTTTCTTGCACTTAAAAAAAGAATCAAGTTGTCATTTTGCTGCCCATAAGAATGCAATTGTATCAACAAACTTGTGGCTTTTGCTAGATCACTCTTCCAAGATCGTTTATGAAACTTTTATCAGATTTCTTCATCCAGAGAATTATCCATTTATCTCTAACTTTTTATTTATGTTACTAAAACTCAAGGACTAAATTTATCATTCTTGTGCCTTTTCTTCCATCTCATATAGTTCCTTGCACAAAGAAAGTGCTCAATAAATGCTTGTCGTGTGAATAAATTAGATCGATTTTGGGCAAGTCAAAGTTTTTGATTTTGACTGGACTGAACTGGTGCTTTGAGAAAATAGATGAAGAAACCAAAGAATTGTAGACTGTTAGGCCTAGAAGGCACCTTGGAGACCATACAGAATAATTCCCTCCCTCATTTCACAGATGAGGAAACTGAGACCCTTGAAAGGTTAATGTATTATTATCATTTAATTATTAATAAATATAATTCATTAATATATTACCTTAAGACTTAAAATGACATATACAGACATCATCTGATTCTCATAGTAACCTTATGAAATAGGTTTTATATATATGACATCATGTATAATATATGTCATATAATATAGTGTGTATATATATATATATAAAATCCCTAATTTATAGAAAAGTAAACTAATAGAGGGGGCAAAATAACTTCCCTAAAGTCACACAGAATCACAGTTTCAGAGCCAGAAGGGTCTTCAGTAGCCCTCTAGTGCATACCATAGTTGAGAAAGAATACCATAATCTGGCCTTTGAAAAACTTCCAACGTGGGAGTGTGGGGACACATTACTCTCAGAGAAGGTTGATTCTACTTTTGGATAGCTCTACTTATTAGGAAGTTTTTCCTTATATCAAGGCTCAATTTGCCTTTTTGTAACTTTTACCCCTTGCCCCTATTTCTTCTATCCAGAGTCAAACAAACAAGAATGATCATTCTTCTTTATGACACCGCTTTAAATACTTGAAGATAGCTTTCATGTGTACCCTGAGCCTCCTCTTCTCTGGTGGTAGGACCAGGACCAGAAGGCAGTTCTGATGACTAAATCATGCTGTTTCTCCTTGTTTGGATCCATGATCAACAATGAATGAAAGAATGTAAAAATGCTATATTATGATGGCAGTGGTGGTGGTGGTGGTGGTGGTGGTGGAGTGGCAAATGAGGCATAAAACTTTCCTGGTTCTTAGAACTAATTTTTCCCCTTTTATATAAATAGCAGTTTTTTGCCACAGATTTTCATTCCTCATAAAAATTAGTAATTCGACAAGAGGAAACTAAATATTGAATGAAATTTTAGAAGGGAGGCCAAACAAATATGTAAAGAATTCTAATAAGAGCAATATTTTCTGCAAATGACTTTTGAGGAATTGGATTATTCAAATTAATTTCTTAGCTTTTTCACAATCATCAAGGCAGGGGAAAAAGATTTATGCAATCTGATCATTGTGGAGAAGAGAGAAGAGAAAGGAAGAGGTGGAAGTTGGCTAGAAGTTGAGTTTTAAATATAACTGAGGCTTTGGAGGTAGTCACGTGGAAAATCCCAGGGATGTACTTCTAAGAGAAGTCATTCTGCATTTCATTACCATGTGAATGGGAGTAATCTCTTTCCACGGGCTATGTAGCCAGAACAGGTTGCATTTTTAAAACCATGAGACTAGAGCAATCATGCTCTTCTTTCCCTTAACATTCAGAAAGGTAGTGGTCCAAGTTCATCCATAGCAGGGGCACCATGAACTGAACTGGTGGGTTGGAAAAGTCTAACTTCCCCCTTCCTTCTACTCATAACTCCAAGAAACAGATTTTGTGTCTCCCAAATCTAAGGTTCTCATGGCTCAAGTCTTGATCTAAGGCAAAACAAAACACAAGGAAACAAAACAAAACACAAGGAAAAGGAATTCTCTGCAGATGTTTAGACACATGAGGTACTCCTGCCAACATATGATATGTTGATTGCATGAAGTCTAAGAATACTACATGGCTTCCTTGGTGAGATTGCTGTGTTGTTCTTCAGTTGATTAATTGTGTCTGACTCTTTGTGACCCCATTTGTGGTTTTCTTAGCAAAGATACTGGAGTGGTTTGCCATTTCCTCCTCCAGCTCAATTTGTGGATGAGGAAACTGAGGTGAACCAGCTTAAGTGGCCTGACCAGGGTCACACAGCTAGGAAGTGTATGAGGTCAGATTTGAATGAGATTATAGTCATTCAAAAATGATAGCCCTGACAATCTATACAAGAATAGCAAAATGGGGGCGGAGCCAAGATGGCGACTGGAAAGCAGTAACTGGCGTGAGCTCCCCTCCAAGTCCCTCCAAAAACCTATGAAAAAATGGCTCTGAACCAATTCTAGAACTACAGAATCCACAAAGGGGCAGAGGGAAGCAGGACTCCAGCCCAGGTCTGCCTGGATGGTCTCGGGGTAAGGTCTGTCCCGAACAGAACTCCC